>OY986439.1:128404796-129604796 GCA_963920525.1 Dichetophora obliterata
CAAAAAAATTATGTTAATTTGAAAATATTTTATGCATAATACATGTTTATTTTATCAGTTTGACAGAAATTGTATTTGTATTGATAAAATATTTATTTTTATGTAAAATTTGTGAGTTTGAAAAAAAATTGTTTGGTGATTGAATAAAGATTTTATCAAATTATTTATTTTTTATTTATTTACTTTATTGCTAAACCTTAACAGGTTTTATAGCAAATTTAAAATTATAAAATAAGATATTTAATACAATTCAAAAATATAAAGTATGATTTTGAATGAAATAATGTATTATTAACAAACTAAAAAGTTTTAGTAAATTGCTTAAAGTATATAATTTTATTAAAGTATAAAAAATAATAGAAAAAAAGTTAAGTAAAAATCGATAAAATCAGACAGCATAGCAGGGTTGCGTTTTCAAGACAAACAAGGTCAAGTCAGCAACAATTTTTGTATACGGCGGAGTCGTGTGATAAACAAGGTCTCATACCCAATAAAACACCACTCCAATAGGTATATATATAATATATATCGTTCTGTCTCCCTGAAGCCGGTGAAATCCTGGCTTGCCAGGGTGGTTACTCGACAAACTAGGTCAACTTCACCAAACCAATTTTCATAAAATAAAGAAAACCAGTTGCGAACGCAGGCACCAAGACAAACTAGGTCTTATCGGCCACTCATATTAATATATTACAAATCGATCTAACGTAGTGTTTCAAGAGGTAAAAAGACACCAAGACACCACGGTACCGTCGACAAGTGTAGTTACAATCATCATGAAGATATGAGGCAACTGAAGATCCCAGGTTTAGGTCCATTCAGATTACTTAGATGTTTATCCACCAAAATTTTCCATTTTACGCTTAGGTCCATTTATCCATTAGATTGTTATATTAATGAGTTTACAAATCACTAGATGCATCAGATATATGTTTGAAAGAACTTTACATAATCAACGACGGTACTGTCTAATAGAAAAATTATTTTATCAAATTGATTAATCTATTCATATATTTGACAAACATTTATTAATAAAACAGCACTGTTTTGTTAATATCGTAATAATCAACTATTAATTTTTTTTATTAAATTTTTATAAATTGATAAATATTTTTTTTTTTAAATTATCAATTCATTTATCTTGATTGCAATTGATTGTATTGATTGACAGACATTTTATTAAACTAAAAGCTTCATTGTAATGAAAAATACAAATGAATAATTATCAAATTATTTAATAATATTTTAAATATAAGTCACTTCAATTGTTAAATTGTTTTGTTGAAATTTATTTATCAAATTTTACTCCAAATTAATAAATAATTTTTTGTATAAAAAACCGATTATGAATACGGAAACGTTTTTACTGGTGCTTTCTTATTCACATTTTTATTCTAAAAAACAGCTTGCATTTAAATAAATTTTGCTTAGGAATTAAATATGTTAGTATCAAAAGTTCTAATATTTATTTTCTGTTTGTTTGTTTGGCCTTTATACAAATCTAAACGGCTCAACGGATTTCGCTCAGACAAAATACACATATTAAGTGTATTCTAATTTAAAATGTTACATACTTAGTTTTTGCCACGCCCCCTCTGAAATTTTGTAACTAACAGTAATTTTGTTATTATAATACTTTTTAGAATCGGAGTTTGATTTTTTTCGCGAAATTTATTTTTTCCAAAATGTTGTTTTTATATTTTTAAAAAAAATTCAAGTCTCAAAAATAATTTATGTGAAAAAATTACCCCAATATCTCTTTTCAATCAAAAGTTATGGCTAAAAATCTATTTTTTCATACCAGACTATAATAACACTGAGTTTTGTTTTAAAATTCTCTATATAATTTGAACGTCCCATTTATCTTTAAGAATGCAGTTGTGTGTCTAGAGTAATTACAAACATTTTGGTTTTTTAGTTAAAATCTTCCTTATAACTACTGTGTCACCGCTGTCGCTCAGGTCTTTATCAATGATACTTTAAATGTTGTATTTATATCACCATATCATCGAAAAGATGACCGTGAATAGAATGCTGTAAAAGTTAATATTTTCATGTAATCAGTTTTAGCTATATGGCGATAAAATAAAACATATGCGCATCTATTTAGCAAAATTATTTCATTGGTTTTGATATGTGCTTTAAATTCACAGAAAGATGGCGCCGCATTTGTAAGTACTGTCGTTACAAACTATACACCTTGCGGTGAATAGCCGAATGATGTCTAGCAAAAGTTTCTTCAAATTTAACCCCACACGTTTGGGGTTACAGACAGATGGCTCTGCTTTCTGCTTACAGATGAATATCTGATGTTCTTATGTAGCTAGCAGATAAGTTTTGCGAAATTTTTTGCGAAAATGCTGTTGCTACCAAACTTTTAAAATGTCAAATAATGCAGTACTGCCAGTTTTTTCAGTCGCAGCGTCATCTAGCCGTCAATAACGGCTAAGTGTTTTCTACTTCTACAGTTGCGCCCTCAACTCTTAAAACCATAGAATTGGATCAGTGTAAATGCCCAGATCTCTTGCTGGATCATTTGTTGTTTTTGCTTCGCTTGCAAATGCGATAATATGATCCTGATCTCCCATGAAAAAACGCAGCTAATATATATTTATTGTTACTGAATTGTTACTCTCCAATAAAGTACTAAAAAAGACTAAGTCTTATTGTACACCATCATAATTCAATAAATAAAAAAATGAAAATAAAATATATTTTAGTACAATCATTTTTTATAAAACATTCAAAGTTTTTACTTTTAATGCCAATATCTCCGCTGTTTTTAATATATTTCATTATTTTTTTTTTGTTAAAAAGTTCAATATATTTTTTAATATAAATTTTTGTTTAGATGTTAAATGTCCATATCTCAAGGACTCATTGAGTTCCACCATAATTTTTATATTGCTGAAAAGGTAAATTTGCTAGATATAAGATTAACTTTCACCTGGCATGCTCATCCTGAGTAACAACATACCTGGACTCGTGGGGTACATACGAACCCCAGTGATTAAAATCTTTGTAAAAATTTAAATATTGATTATTTTGTCTCAAAAAAATTCTAAGATCATTTTTAGATACCACTTTAAACAGTAGAATAGTCCAAGTAGAAAAACATAAAGATCAGCGTTCATACAAAATCCGGAAAACTAGAAAAAAATTCCAAACAAATCAAAACGAGAAAGTGGGGTATGTACGTACCCCACGAGGCCAGGTGAAGGGTAAGTAAATATTTAATTTTTTTTTTAATTTTTAAAATATATTTTTCGTACCCCTTCTTTGAATTGAATTAGCTCACCGCTGATGGAACCACCAAAAACAAAAAGTTACAACAAATTGAATTAAAGTTCGTTCATTTACCTTTCTAACGGTAGCTTAAGCATAAAATTCAACATGTTTTTTATTATTCCATAATTTAAAAAACATTTAATCGAGAGGTGTATGTTAAAATGTTTATATAAATGACTGTTGAGTAACCCCAGGCATATCAGCTAGTCTTTGATAAAAGAGCTAAATTTGGAAGTGAAAAAATAAAAGAAACGAAACTGCTGCATTATTTACACACTCAAAAATATTTGTGTGTAAATATTACTAATAGCTGCGTCCATTCTACGAATTTTATTCTACGGCTCTTTAGCTTACGGGCCACGCACTCTACCAGTAGGCTACAGTCACTTTACAATCATACGGTTCCTTATGTTCTATAGATGTTCGACAAACAAGGCTGAACGATTTCGGTTTTAAATTTTTGAAACTCTACTAATAATTCGTACATTCTACTAATTATTCGTACGTTCAACCTACGAACGAATTGTTTCTAGTAATATTATTTTTCATTCGTAAATAGTATGACAGCATTAGTAAATACTAAGAATGTAATGAAAGAAATTACGAAGTTATTCGTACGAGAAATTTACGAATATTTTTATTTATATTTACAGAATCATTCGTACAATGCACTAATACGAATTGATTTATTTTTGTTTACGAATATCATTAATATATAAAACAAATATATTCGTAGATACTACATCAGGTATTAGAAAAATTTTACAAATGAATTCGTAAAGATATCACAATAAAAATACTTTGTATATTGTACGAATATTTGTAGACTGAACGAATATTTGGTTTACTAATATCATTCATAGAAATTTTACTAATAAATTTTTTGAGTGCAAGGTAAGTAAATTTGTTTTGAAAATATTACATAACAAATATAAGGTAATCTTAATGTTTTAGAGTGTAATATTAATAGAAAAGCGTTGGAATTCATCACCCCAAAACTTTTGGAAAACTTCTTCATAAATCATCGGGTACCACTGGGAACTCAAATACTTTTTGAGCAATGCCTCAAAGTGTGGCAAAAACTAAATGTAAGTTTTTAATATATTAATGCGTAGATTTGTAGAGCTTCGTCAGCGTTAAGTGTCAATCAAGGTCATTGAAAATGTATAACAGTTCTTAATTCCCTCATTTGCTGTAACATATTTATTGTGAGACTTTATTAATCTGTTGAAGAAAACTTAAGTTCTCTAAATGATTTAAACTTGCACTGTGTAAGCATGATTAATTTTAAAACTAAAAGCACTGGACGTAATATGAATATTTTTCAGATAAAAACTTAAATATATGATAAGGCATGATCTATTGAATAATTACATGAATTAAGATTGTGAGCTTAAGATCAAGTGAGTTTTCAAGAAGGCAACAACAACAACAACAACTCTGTATAGAGTCAATCACTTAGCTGACTAGACAGTCTGTTTCGGAAATCGCTACATATTCCTCATCAGTAGTCTTTGAGTGATTAAGCTGTGATCAACTCACTGTTTAAACTAGCATATGAATGTGTAGATCCTCTAATTCATTCTCATGAATTGTATGGCTACTAATCATATGACACTTCAAAGCAGTAAGCCATTTTAGATGAAAACTCACTTGATCTTAGGCTCACAATCTTAATTCATGATAAGGCATATTTAGAAAACAACTATACTGCCACTTTAAAATGTTGTCTTTTGCACATCTCAAAAGCAACGTCAACAGAGGAAATTTTAAATAACTGGAAGCATTATAAGAGCCATCTTGGGTTTAAATTAGTATGTTACCTAGAATGTTTTTGAAAATATTAAACTTAATGTTGACATTTCTGGTTCAGAGATTGATATTGATTTCAAAGTTCTTCATTCAAGTATGGAAAGCATCGTTGAAAAATATGTATATAAAATATACTGACAAACTTCTTCAAATAGTCCAACAAAAAATAAAGGATCACAGCAGTTTGTCTATGATGAAGGAGCTTAGAAAATTTTAAAATCCATCAGAAAGTAAGTTTAAAAATATAAAACCGAATTTTTCTTTTTATAAATAAAACTATAACGACTGGTATATTAAAAAACTTGAGAAATTCTTCAAAAGTGTTGTATTTAAAACGAGCTACAAAATACACTTTTGTTTAAAACGCTTTACAATTCGTCCAAATTGTTCACTTAAGTTTTTTGATCAATTTGTAACGCGTTATAAACTGGTGAATTGTTTTATAACGCATGGAAAAGAGTTTATAGTATTTATAATAGTTTATTATATTCCTTTATCATATCGTTGTACTTATTTTTCAGATAGTCGATATGCAACCATTCTGTATTTACTACATGCGGTTCTGGTTCCTACTCCAAAAATCGTCAAAGTTGAGAATGGGAAAAAAATCCATATAAAGCACTCTATAAAGGATTCCCAAAATTCCTTTATTATAATTGGAAGAACAGTAGAAGCAGCAAAGATTGCATTGCATCACAAACTTGACAAAAAGGAGGCATTTCAACCTTTGGTTATACCTACTGGCAGCATTTTGCACCCAGAACAAATTGTGGTTTACTTTGATGGCATCAAATTCATATTTTTTTCAATACTAATAGTGATTGTCATTTGTTTTAAAATGTTTATTGTTTTCAATTTGGAATATCCGATACCTTCAAAACTAACATGGACCCTCATTCAAAAATTTGTTTATGCACTACACACCTAACACGACAAAGTCCATCCAAATGTAAGCTTTCTTTGCTCACTTCTAAAAGAACAAAATTGATATTTTTTTTCTCTAATTTAACTTTTTCCTTTCGTATTACAATCAAAACAAACTTGTTTTTTTAAAATGTTCAATGAATTATTTATATTTAATTAAAAAGTTTTTTGCTTCAGAAAAGTATTTATTTATGCCTAATAACATAATTTTGATATGTATTTCCATATTTATGTATTCCATCATTAACCTTCGCCTTACGGAACACTTTTGTGTGCATCGTTTACTGAAACTGAAAAGGATTAAAACTGAAAAGGATTAAAATACTTGAAAATAATTATTTTGCGTAGACTATACAAAAACACTCTTAAATTTGTTCAGTGAGTCGAAACCCTAGTTAGTTTCGATCAAAATACAGGAATTTATTAAGAAATCAAAATCCAAAACACCACCCGGGTGGGCATTAGTAAAGCGAAGGTTAAAGAACAATTTATGTAAAGAAGTCGGTAAAAGTTCTTTGCTTTAATAAATCAAAAAAAACCAATCTTAAAATTATTCTTACATCTATTTCATTAAAAGATATGTATTTTCAAAACTGATTGTATTGTTAAACACGAAGACACTTGCTTTGTAGTATTAAGAAAATTTGTTTCGTTAAGTGTATGGAAAAAATTGTCTTATTATAAAAATGTTACTTCAAAAATAATAGAAAAAACTTTTAAGCGAGAAATCTTTTTCTCTATATTTAAAATTATAAATTTATTAATTTATTTATTAATAAATTTAATTTATTATAATATATTTACATTAAAAAAATTTTTTGTCAATTTTAGAATTTGCATTTTTTTACCTTCAATCAAACCAAATTATCTAAACGCTAAATGGAACAAAATTTACTAATTCACGCTCCTCTTGTTTCAATCATCAATTTAATAAAGAAATATTATAAATTTGACAAATTTTTATTATTTCTAAAAACTATTTTGTTATTTCATCAAAACAAATTATCAGATCAATAAGTGCTTTTGTTAATTTGACAAAAACTTTTTTTAGTTTAACAATTTAAGTTTTATCAATTTGATAATATTTTATCAAACTAACACAAGTAAGCATAATTTTTTTAATAACTTCGATTTTTCATACTGATAATTTGTTTGTTAATTTAACGAACCGTTTTATAATATTAACAGTTAGAATCGGATCTTTTGATGATATCAACAAAAAATTTTGTTGGACGTAGAGTGATAGTTAATTTATCAAGATAACATTAATTTATCAATATCACATAGATTTTATTTTGAGTGTACGTAAAAAGCGTCATTTCCGATCAATGTAAAAGGGTATTTTAGAGGGACCAGTACTGGTCTTTTTTGGAACTAGTTCAGAACTGTTTAAAAGTTCAGCAGGGTTGTTTATTTAATGGACAAAATATTTTGAAGAGTTAGTGCATAAAAATTTTTAGATGAGAATATTTTCTTGTTTCATACTTTTTAGCAGTCAGGTTTTAGTTTTTTAAAATTTTTTTTATTACAACGTGCGATGTTACCTTAATAAATTTAAAGCGTTGTTCTTTTCAGTTTATATGATTTTTTTCTTCCATCTTCATTTTTACAAGGGATTTTGATTTGGACCGGTTTTTCTAATCATCCTAAAATTTAAAATATAAATCCCTGCCACATTTGACTACTTTAATTGTATTTAATAGATGTATAGTTTTTAGTTTGAATAACTTTTGTTAAACTACTCCAATTTTGGTTTTTAATCGCATTACTACTTTTATCACCTCGAAAATTATTTGAAATGATTAGAAGGTTTTTTCTAGAAGGGAAGTATAGAATTGTTTAGGAGGATTAAGTGACTTTTTAACTTTTAAAATTGAAGGACACAATAAACAAGAACCGAATACGTATTGACAATGATATAGTTATCACTGTTATACTGATAACTGAAATGATACGATCATGTCATGATTCGTTTTTTAATCTTTCAATTAGTTATTGCACTTTTTTTTGCAGAACTAACAACAACAATGTATAGACCGAATAACGTTCAATTGCAAGATCTATAATTCCGATCAAATTTATTGCTACTAAAATAAATAACTACTTGATACAATGTTCAATGAAATAAAGTAAAATAAAACTTGTGTGCATTTAACTCATATCGCTTTGAGTAGAAATGGATGTACGAATATTTTGTATGGACGCCCCCATTCCTTATCCCTCACACTTACAATCACATATGTACATACATACGACATATGTACCTACATAGCTAAGACTAATGATGACAGCCAGCTTAAAAGTACAGTCAGCCCCAACGACACTAGCAGATACAAGTAGGTACACAGCAGATATAATTTATTCAAATGTCCTGTTTTCGAGCCGAAACTAAGTTATTCCGAAGGTTCTTACTTCTACATAGTGAAGAACTTTTTGTCAACATGTCTTTGGACACAGCGCACACACACAAACACGCACACTCAGGTTGATGATTTTCACCCTGCTCTGTTGGCGCACTTAGCCATAATAACAATAATCATCGCCATCATTATCATCAGCATTGTCATTATCATCATCACTTTCGCAGAGTAACCGTGAGACAGTAGCGTAGCTAGGGAGAGGGGAAAAAGGGAGTAGTTGGGCTTGGGGACGGCGAACTTCCCTAATAATTCTTTTGATCAGAATTTGGAAATTTTATCATATTCAGGCAGGTTCTGCATTACACTACTGAGTGAGAGTGAAATTGAATCATAATTGAATTCGATATTTAGTGGTCTGCATATCACATTTTTTCGTTTTTTAATAATACTTTTATTATATTTTGTATTATACCAAATAATCTTAGCATTTATACCAGAAAATGTCCCTTGAAAAAAACTCCGTCTAAGGACTTTGTGTAGCATATATGACACAACTCATAGCTTTCTAGACTTCAAGATTATGTACTTTAACGCAGTCATTCCGTAAGCTTCACTAAAAGCACCGTTTGGCAAAAATTTTTACAAAATTGTTTCTATCTCTCCCTAATTAACTCCTAGTGGGGTCTATGTGCCACCATATAGACAATAATGACCATATACATATATTCAATTTATAGCACCCTCACAATGTCTTCTAGAGACATTAAATGTGTGAGTTGATCCTGTTATTTTTACCCCAAATATTTCTTGCAAAATAGGGGTATTACAACCTACCACTATTCTGGGGTCCCTCTAGAAAAACCTTAAAAAATTTCAAAAAGTATGCATTCCTCCTCGTGGGAAATTTTACCACGTTATTACTCGTATATGTTTACATACATTGCTTAAAAAAATTTATTTTATAGGGTATCCGTAAAGTTAGAAAGATAAGGTTAATTTTTTTTTTGTATATTTATTGTTTTAAATTTTATTTTAAATAATTTTCTTGTATCTCATATAGTCTAGCAGGTTTCAGACAGCAAAAACTATTTTGTTTTATATTTTAGTTCATGGATCAAAAATTCTTGTTTCTGCACATCTATATAACAGTACCTTTCTAATGATATATGATTCATTAACTTCATTTAAAAAAAACTCTATAAAAGTGTACCTTCGTTCTTAGCGTATTAAAATTACTATATAAAAAAAAAAATGGTATGAAAATAAATAATCCTCTCACTACATGTAAACTCCTTACACATGAGTTATCCGGTATCACAACCAACAACAGATGGTCAGCAGGTAACTCGTATAATGTAGTGCGGCAAAACTGGTCCAAACTCAACCCTAAGCGTTCAAAAAAACTCATTTTTCTCAGAAGAGACCACATTAGTACCAAGGTAGTGATCCTTACAGGACACTGCCTTATTAGCAGACACACTCAAAGATTGAGCATACCCCACAACGACTTCTGCAGAAGCTGTAGAGATGAGAAGGAGGAAAAATCTTTGTACATTTCCTTTGCACTTGGCCGGCGCTGGTTCAAAACGCTTCCTTCTCTTAGGTAACTGGTTCTTCAATGACTTTGACGAACTTTTGGAATCTTCGGTTTACCGAATCTTAGGCTTAGTAAACAGCTCAAACTGGTTTAAATAGAGGTAGGGAAGATTAACCCTTGGTATCATAATGGGCCTCATTGGCCTTAGTGTGTCTCGTTTGAAACAGCCACACTAACCTAACCTAACCTAACCTATAGATTTTGGTAAGAGATATTCAGGAAATTTTTTCACCAAAATTATTTTTGAAGTTGCATTACTTTATAAAAAATATAAAATCATTTTGCAGTGCCCATGGCTTTTAATGATAGAATTTGTTTTTAAATTTTTGTGCTATTTATCTATTTATATTATATAAATTTATCTATATATAATTTTTCTCTATATATGAAATAGTTTTTGCAAATAAATGATTTCTCACACGAAAGAATGTAATAAATGTGAATTTCAATTGAAATTATTTTTTTAACAAAAAACAACTTTTAACCATCTTTTGAGGAATATGTAAATTTAATATGTAAAAAAATACTTAAAATCTAAATGTTGTGGTAGCAGTGAATATTTTCCATTTTTTTCTATAGGGATTTAATTGAACATTCCAACAAAAATAGTTAAAAAAATTCTACTGGGAAATAGCAGAATTATAACTTCCAATTTCAACATTTCAAATTGCAAATGTGCTGATGAGTTTGCATAAAAATACGAGTTGTACTAAGAAAATCTTCAGTTTTCAAGATACTCCAATGATTTCGATGTCAATAGATGGGGATTTAGGGTAAGGGATTTTTCAAGGGATATTTTCTTTCAACGCTCATTTACGCTATTTTAGCTCATATTTCACTTACATAAAATCTTATCATATTGTGCAAGCCTACTCAATCAGCACCATTTAACCTCTTACCAATATAGAGATCCTTTATTAAAATTAATCTATACTTTCAACGCAAATCTTTAGGGTCATAGTTTACAAAGTTATAATAAACATACTTCTGCAATATAATGATATTCGTTTCATTACCCTTCTTCTAAAAAAGAAATGTTAAAAAAGAGTACTACAACTTCACGTATTTATCTATATACAACTGCGGCCAAAAAATAGCAGTAAGCATTAAGACAAACAATTTAAAATTAAAGCGTTTTTTAGAAAAATCTGTACATGTTTTTATTTTCAAAATATGCTTAATATAATTCAAAACAGAGCACTTAAAACACAAATTAAATAGATTGAAGTTTTTCAGGTTATTAATTTTTTTGAATACTACTCAAAAATAAGGCGGTTAAAATAATAGCAGTTCATAAGCAAATGTTAATTTTAATCAATGTTTTTGGCAATAAAAAATAAAATAGAAAATAAAAAATATTATCTTGAAAATATTTTTTTTTGAACACTTGAGCTTAACGAACTGGGCACTGCTATTATTATGACAACTTGAATTCAGGGGTTGCTGAACAGAACAACGAAATAACAAAGAAGCGTTATGTCATTTAACAATTTTTGCCTCAATTATTTTAAGCATTTCTCAAGTAACCGTATTTAGCAGCAAAGAGAAAAATAAAACAATTTTTTTTTGTCTGTATTTAATTTTTATGAATTAGTTGTATATGAAATCGTTTGTACGGGTTAAGATTTAAGGAATGGTAACTTCTAAGGGCATCAAATTAACAACATTTGTTGTAAAGCCTAATATCTCGAACAACAAGAAATGAATTGCCACACCCCCTATTACCACCCACAAATCAATAAAAAAGCTATATCACAGACGAATTCGGTTGTACGAGTGTTGGACTCAAACTTTGTGATTTAGTTCGAATAGTTACTCTTGGCAACTCATTCAAAATTTTGCGTGGTCGAACTATAACTACGCCCACTTTTCAGAAATCATGATTCCTGAGTTAAGCATGTTTTTATAATGAAATTTGTTGTATATCTGCTACGAGACCTAAGTGGTGGTCACTATATATATATATTTCAACGCCTACATTTATCACCCTTTTATACATATAAAATCATTCATGCGGTGTCTTTTATGCCCCATATTCGGTATAAGGCCAGACCGTTCAACTTTTTGAATGTATGCAACCTTTTTTTATCACAGTGTAGAGCGGAATGGTTGCACAACTTTGCCAGGCTCGACGAGAAGAAAGGAAGGCTTTTTGGAAAAATCCAAAAGAATTGTCTTAGTACTGATAAATTGTTCTTTTTGTCGTTTTGTGAGTGCAACAGTATGAGGTCTGGCCAGGCCTCATATAAAATGTATGAAATTTGTATGGCCCGGTGCGCGTAAACCAGAGAGCCATGTACATAGTATCGATATCAATGTGTGAAAATATCGATAAACGCTACAGTTTAGCCTCTGAACGATTCGGTGAATTACAACAATCATGAATATCTCTAAGTTGTTGTAATAGAGTGGAAAAAGTTAGGCGCTGATAACTGCTACTTTGGCTGTGAGTCAATCGGGAACTTTTCAGTCGGATGATCAAATTTTGACAGTTGGTAGAGCAATTTTTGGCATTTGTGAGGTGAATATAACTGTCAAAATTTGTGCTAGCTTCAGGGGCTACTACAAATTTTGACAGTCGAAAGCGAATTTTTGACACACTTAAAAATAAAGAAAAAAAGAAAACAACATCAAAAAACATCAATTTCCGCGACTTATTTAATTCGAGGTCTTGTATTTACTTGCAACTTGAAATTTTGACAATTACAAATTGACGTTTCTCATTTCGGTCGTGTTTTAGCGAAAACATTTTATTTAATTTGCATTTTATTCAATTATTATGCAATTTTATTGCAACTTATTATGTAAAATTGTAATATTGTAAGCTTAAAAAACTTAAAAAATAACAAAATAATAAAAAAAAAACGAAAGTGCTTGAGTTTGTATTTGCGTGTGTGTAGGCCAACGATCTCCCGGTACATCAGCAAGTCCAGCAAAGTTAAATTGGCTTTCTTTGCTAGCGAATGTCCTCCAAGTGCCACCACCAGCAGCACAAGCAATTGCAGTGCAAACTTTCTTGCTAGCCAACATCTTCCAAGTGCCACCACTAGCAGCACAAGCAAGAGCAGTGCAAAATTTCTTGCTAGCCAACATCTTCCAAGTGCTATCACCAGCAGCACAAGCAAATGAAGCGCAAATTCTCCGCTTTCAATTTGTTTAATTCACGCCGGAGTACAATGGCAGAAATTTGCCTCTGCGCTTGAGACATGCTGAAATGGTGCTTCTGAAATATTGGAGAGTTGACTAGTCAATTGAATTGTGCTGCACTTGCTGGTGCTGCTCGTGGCGACTCTCGAAGAACGTTGGCAAGCAAAAGAATCAGCGCTGCTGGTAATGGCACTTGGAGGATGTTGGCTAGCAAGAAATTTTGCACTGCACTTGCTTGGGCTGCTGGTGGTGGCACTTGGAGGACGTTCGTCAGCAAAGAAAGCCAATTTAACTTTGCTCCACTTGCTGATGCACCGGGAGATCGTTGGCTCACACACACTCACACACAAACTCAAGCACTTTCGTTTTTTTTTATTATTATTATTTTATTTTTTAATTTTTTTATGTTTACAATATTACAATTTTACATAATAAGTTGCAATAAAATTGCATAATAATTGAATAAAATGCAAATTAAATAAAATATTTTCGCTAAAACACGACCGAAATGAGAAACGTCAATTTGTAATTGTCAAAATTACATCGTCCATTTGACACAGCAAAAGAGACAAATTTATTTCAACACACACAAATTTTATTCAACTTGATATTTTCTATCCTACCATGACAGAAAAGTTTCCTTTTGACACACAGCCTTGGCATTACATTTTGTATGAATTTTTTTTAAGTCCAGCAGCTCATGCAGAAACTTTTCAAGAAATCATCACGAAAAGTTCGTCAATGATGCCGCGAACTACTGGGTAACCAGGTAGCCGCACAACTTTATCTGCCGATCAAACAAAGTCCAACAAAAGAAAATCAAAACGAAAGCGTGCTATGGTTGCTATGGCAGCTGATGCAAAATGGAAATATCAAACATGTTTTTTGTCACGCAAAGAAAATAAATTTTAAACAACACAATATTGAAAAAGAAAAATTTTGCTTAACGCTCGTTTTGTATTATGAACACAATTTTGAACAAAATTTTTAAAAAATAACGTTCGTTTTATGTTTTCTTTTGTTTGACTTTCGTCATCCGCAGCTCATGAGAAAATGGGTTGCGTGCGCGGCAACCTGATAAATTTTTGTATCATGCTTTAAGTAGGAAATTTCACGCAACAAATAAATGAATGTTGTCAGCGAGATTTTACGCAAAAAAACATAGTACTATGCTTAAGTAAATAAAACAAAATTATCTGGCATGTTTTTAAATTCAGTAAACATTTTTTTTTAAAGTAACAAAACAATACAAAAAACAAAACAATATATATAACAATATACTTCATATATTTATGGACTTATTCTAGAGATTAACAATTGCAAATTCATTTGCAAGTGAAAGGATTTCTCAGTCTAAAATTATATCGAAAACTGTCAACACACGAAATGGTCTCGACAAGAAATAATTATATGAAATTTTTTAACTTTCCCACTAGATGTTAGTGCTCCATTTGAAAATTCCCTTTTTGTTGTGCTACCAAGCAAAGTGTTTCCCTTTTTCCTTTTAACTCAAAAGACGATTGAAAAATCCCTAAAAAAGGGAAATTTCCCTAGAACAACCATCACTGTCGCTGTCATTACATATTGTGTTTTATTATTCTCTACACTCTTCATCGGCTTTTTAAATCTATATTTTTCTAAGATATTCATTTGTTTCGGTTTAAAAAAACTTAGTTTTACTCGATGCTTAAAAAATATTTTAAATTATTCAAATAAGTTTCAACAGGAGTTGGAAACATTTTTAAAATTTATCTGCAGCAAGTCTTAAGCTTCATAAAACTGTTTCCATCTGTCCTCTTGGACTCAATTTTAAATTTGTATTAAATCTTAGCCAAAAGTTAGAAAATTTTATGACTTAAATCTTCAAGTTTGTGGCATTCTTAGGATTTTCCATATCTAGGTAGTGAGGGGGTGGCAGATTGTTCTTCGTTCCGGGTGCAAAATGTGCAAGTTACGCCACTGCGGTTAGTGCGGATAGAGACACGAAAGCCCAGCACAAAGTTGGAAATTCTTTGTGTGTGCATGCGACGTCAATGGGCATCAGAGAAGCGGCCCTAGCCAAAGTAGTGAAGGTAAAAAACAAAAAATAAATGAAAACGTCAAATTTATCTTTATGGCTCTGAAGTAGTTTTGTTCGTTAAGTTATTGCTGGCTCATATTTTCACCATTGCAGCATTTTTGGTGGTGCACTTTTGATAGTTTCCGTTTTGGAACACAAAGCTTATGGAGTAGAAATATTATTTTGAACATGAAATCTTAAGTCGATGTATTAAAAAGGCAGGATTATAAAGCTTGACGAGCGTTGCTTAGGTTTTGAACCACTATAAAATGCGTGGTTCAGATATCCATCTGATTAAAGCCTCTTTAGTTTGACTGAGAATTCTAGTAGGCCACCTTTTTACATCTCTAAGGTAAATTGTAAGGCTCTTTATTCCCACCAAACACAACAACATCGCTGAACTGTTGCCACCTTCATGCAACCCAATTGACGCCCTCATTTTCACCCTGTTGTACCAAGCACATGCAAACTGTAAGCAACGGAAAACCCATATTGTACTCTTGTTGTTTTTGTTGTTGTAATTGTTGGACGAGGGAACATAAAAGAATCTAAAAAAACAAACATAAAAAAATAAACGAACTCACCTGCACTGCGCTGTGGCCCCGATTTTCAACGAATTCGCTCTGTTTTTCTCGCCAGTAGGGTAGCAGCGAACTTTGATGATTTTTGTGTTGCTGCTGTTGATGTGGTGCCGGGATGGAGTCTCTTGAATGACTAATCAAAAAAATTACGTTTTAATGCTGTCCCTGATCGCAGACTGCATGATAAATAAGAACTTTTTCACTTGATTGCAAATAGCTCCTATGTTTCACATGAGTTTTTTGTACTCTGGGTGGATTATGAGTTTAGCGAGATGGTTCTGTTGAAGTATCTAAAATAAAATTTGACTTATTATAACTTATCCATATATATTAACGCTAAAGATTATTGCAAGAATTTTCGTAATATTCTTTTTTCAGAAATCTAACATTTTAAAAATGCTGTGCAATTTCTTGATCTGTATAGAAGACACTAGAAGTGTTTATATTTAAAGCATTTTTTGTTTTTAAACCAGCCAGGATTCCTATTCCTTTATGTCTGAAGTCAGTAGATATCAATCGGATAACATTTGATAGATCTGATTTCGTCTTGAAGTTTAGAATGTGATTTATATTGAGTGCTCTTTAAAAAAAAAAAGATTAACAACGTTCTTAAAGCGTTGGTTTTCAAAAAATGGTATGCATCTCCCTTACACGTAAATATTTTTTTAAATAGAGCTATCAAGTATTAAAATTAAACAAAAAAAAAAATACGAACGTTGTGGTTTTTCACTTTTCGAAAAAAATTAAATTTCTTCCTGTAGCTTTGAAAAATCTAAAAACCCTAAAATTGAAAGTATTTCAATGAAATTCAGTGAAAATATTATTTTAAACTTTAGCTTATATAGGCACAAAAACTGTGCCTATAACTGCAACTTTTCAAGAGAAGTAAAAAATGTCAATATTTGATTAAATATTTTAGCGGATGACTATCTGCTACTTTTGACAAGAAATGACAAAAAAAAAACATCAAAATACGGATGCCAAAGTTAAAAATGTTCAAACTTAACACTTGTGTAATTTTTTTTCTTGAGAGCGAAAGCTATCTAGAAGCAAGCTCGTATCTAGGATATTTCATAGGAAGAGGGTGGAGGTCAGAAAAATTTTTATGATGTAACAAAACTCTTAGAGAAGTTTTCGATTGAGGTGCTGTTTAAATTTTTAGAAATTAACGATAGAAGTTGATTAAAAGTTAATTAATTGAAAAATTGCTAATTATAATGTATACAGTTTTACTAATTTGCTAATTAATGAATAATTTTCTTGATAAAATTATGACAGAAATGTAAATTTAAGAAACATTAACATACACTGGTGAAATCATTTCTGCATTGTTAAATATGATACATTATTGAAACTTCGGGTATTGTGATATGGTCGGGTTATGAGATATACCTGCCAATTTTGTTAAATACACAAATTTTGACTAGAATATACAAGTAAACATAACGGTAACGGAAAAAGGCAAGTGCTGCAGTTTTATTCGCACACTATTTCGCTGTGTTGGCTTTTATTGTTGGGAAATTGTTCCGTCGGTGTAGTAGATATTTTTTTGAGTGCGCTTTGTGAGTGAGAAACGAGAAAACTGAAGCAGAATTGAAAGCTTCAATATATAAATTTGTTAGTGTTTGAATACAGTTATCCATAAATGAATAGAGTTTTTTATTTTTTGAAATGTATTTTTATGAAAAAAGCCCGATTGTTTTGAAAACCGAATTCGACTATTGTGATATAGTCAAAGTTGGGTAATGTGATATACCCCTATGAGCTATCAATTATAAATTATTATTACAATAAACTGCAGGTGTTGTCAACAAATGGCAGATACGTAAGTGGGATCCAGAAGGAAGGAAGGAAGGAAGGAAGGAAGAAAAGAAGGAAGGAAGGAAGGAAGGAAGGAAGGAAGGAAGGAAGGCAGGAGAAAAGCTATTTTGGTAGTCTGAAAAGGAGCAATGGTCTTACTGTTGCCGTCAAAGACATCTGGAGTTCCATTGGAAAGGCTGTAAAGAGCAGCTAACAGTGATAAGCCTATCAGCTATTTAAAATAAATATGCAAAGCTTCAATAAGATATATTGTTCCTTTCTTAAAAAAATTTGCATTTTAAAAATTTCATTTTTCAATAATCCAGGTGTGTATTGTGTACCCCTTAAGCTATTTTTTTTGTTAAGTTTTTACTTGCGCATTCGTGTTCTGTTGCTTTTGTTTATATTTTTTCACTTTGTGATATAGTATATCACATTGTCCGAACGTGGTATATCACTTTACCCGCCAAGTTCATTAAAAAGGGTTACATGGATTTTTTCCATTGCGCTAAAAAAACTCCAAATTGGGTAACGCTATAGAGCTACGAAGTCGTAATACACTGCACAATGCATCAAAAAACTATCCTGTGTAACGCGGTATAAGCTAACGTAAGAAAATTGCGAGTAATTATAAAAATAAATATAACTATATCACATTACCACAAGTTACTCTATACTTACTCGAGGTAATATTATTAAGGTAATAATATTATTAAAAAAAGTAGATAAAGACAACTACCTTGAAAAAAATCGGCTGTGGCATAAACACGAAATCAAAACATGATGAATAAATTATTGCTAGGTTGCGTTACTATTGTGAATACACAATCTAAAGTTTAACCCTTAACAGCCACATTTCGATCCCGTAACGTAGCGGTTACACTGGGATGAAAAATCAACCGATTTTTTCGTTTTTTTTACCTGGGTGAAATCACCTAGAAAGAAAAATTTAAGATATTGAGACTCCAAAATATTCATGGACATTCTGAGACAGGTTTTTAAACTTCTAGCATGGTTTACAAGATCCAATATTAACCCTCTACTGCAAACGAAGCCATATACGGTTTTTCATTTTTAAATTCGAATTTCACACGGATACTTTACGAAAAAGAACAGTTATTAAAATGCATTAGTAGATGCTTATTGCATAAGTTAAAAGTTGTCGTTTCGTTTTTTACACAGCTGCTATGAAAATGTCAGTTTAGTTTATCAGTGCTTGTTGTTTTTTTTACGGCACTGATATGAAAATAAATTTTTCAAAAACTCCAAAAACATTTTATTTTGTTAAGCGTAAGTTTTAAATATTCGCAATAAAGTATGCTACTAAATCAAAAGAAAAAATAATATCAATCGATTTTTGGGCAATAAATAGGCCTTTCATTCTATATAAATAAATTAGATTAATAAGTATTATCTATTATATATATAAGTCAATTTTATAAAAACTACTTTTAAAAAACTACTAAGGATGATTAGGGTTAAAATGTGCAACGAAAAATGGTTTCAAAACATTTCTTGCATAGTGGTTAAAACTCTGCAAAAATGGTTCCTTGTAAAGAAGCTTTCGTGCTATCACTTTAAAGAGATCAGAATATACTTCAAGCTGACAGAAAAAGCTGTTTTCTAGAAATCAATTCGTTATAGGAAGATCATTGTTGTATAGCATTTCGTTATATGAAAGTTCAAGTGTAATTATATTTTACTAAGGTTTTATAAAAAAAAATTCATTCAGTACATTAAATCTTTTCAAAAATCTGATTGGCGAACTCATTTCTCTCGCACACTGAGTTTACACAAAAAACAAATCATGTATAAAGACCAAAAGTAAAACAACCCATCCACCCACTTCTCCTTCGCTTTGTTAACAATCCGATGCCATTAAATCAGTCAACCCTCATGCTAAAACGACTCTGAACAGCAGAACATCAGAACGAAAAACCTTCATCTTTAGAGCGCAAAGTATTGATTTTTTTCCTGAATCATTTATTTAACTGATGTGCTGCGTGTCGTGTACCTTAACAACACGTTTTACCTGAAATACCTACAATATAAGGGTGGCTATCAACGAACCTAGCAACATCGCACAACCAACACCTTCACCCCCACCACCAACACCCACACATTCAAAATAAAACAGAAAGAAGCATGTGAAGAGCTTCCTCGCGTCTACTACCGAGGATACCGAGAATATATCCAAAGAACCATCAGAAATTCAGAGCAATAATTTACGACGCAACTGAAAACATCAGCCCCAGCTCAACTAACTACAACAACGGCAAAATCAGCAACAACAAAACCTACAAGCGAAATGAAGGCAATACAAGTGACGATGTATCTACATAAGAGCGAGCAAACATAACAATTTCATAGATTTTTTCTTAGAAATGTAAAATCCAATTAGAAATGAAGAAAAAAAATATACGTTTTAAGGGAAATAGTTCAGCTGCCATATCAAGGTGGTCGTTTTGGTAGGGAAATGGGGAGGTCAGGTTGAGGGCATAGAATACAAGAAGCAGGGTTGTGAAGGCCACAAAAAGAAAATGTGTACGCAAACGAAAAACATCTAGTCCAGAGCTGTGAGGATGACGCATCTCTAAATAGAGCGTTTGAAAATGACCACGTAAAGACGGATTTTATTTATCGAAGAAAGTCATTTCATTTACAAGTTATAGAGTTTGAAAGTGGAGTTCAACTTATGTGTGGTGATGTTGAGTATCTTAATACTTGGTTACTACAATAAATCTATCTATATGACCAATTTCTTGATTGAGAAGAAAATCTATCTTATCGAATAGTTTCTGTGTGAAAATGGTTTTGTTAAGAATTTTCCTAAGGCCGAGCATTACAAAAACTATGTTATGCTGATTCATCGCCAACAAGACTAAAACAATATTTTAGTAATAAACTAACTGGACATGTAATATTTACAGTTGGACTGTAGTTTTTCTTTGTCATCCATTAACTTTGCAGTTTTGTTTGTGTCTTAAGGACCGCTGTCCAATGTTTTATGAGCGCATACAATCATGGGTGGTATCTCTGATTTATATCTGAACATTATCCCAGGTACAGTTCCCAAAGGTCATCTTGACTATACAAAACAAAAACGATAGGAGATAAGAAGTGCCAGCATCGCACTCATCGTACATTAAGTGAATGGCGTTCAAAACAAGTAAGCCGAGGTAAATGGCCGCACTCACGTATTTAAGTATTTTCGGGATATTAAGCAAACTACAAATAGTTGAGATTTACCTCTTTTAAATTATATTTATCATCTATTACATACATATATTATCTATATATATAAAAATGGATGTATGTATGTGGGTATGTGGGTATGTGGGTATGTGGCTATATCACATATAGACTCCAAAACCGCTGAACCGATCTTTATGAAATTTTCAGGGAAACTGAAGCCACATCTTGAGAGTGTTCCTGTGAGGTTTGGTAACTATTGAACGAGGGGGCGTGGTACCTCCCATACAAGCCAAATTTACGCTATCGATCGCAAACCAAAAAAAGGATATATTAAGACGGTTTCAATCGTAAAAAACTAAGATTTAGTAATTTTGTTCAGATGGTTACTGTCGGTAACTGTACGAAAAATGGGCGTGGTCGTAACATAAATACGCCCACTTTTTTGAAATCATTGCAATTCCGGAGTTTTACACATTTTTACAGTGAAACTTGCTGTGTAGGTGATCTAAGAGGCGGTCACTATATGTAAATGTTTTCACGCCCACGTTTACCGCCCACAAATCAATATCTCTATATATAAAAAGCAAAACGATGTGTGTCTGGCTGTGTGATGTCTATAGACTCAAAAACTACTGAATCGATTAACCTGAAATTTTGGCAGTCGATTTGTTTCAGGTACGAGATGGTTTAGGAACAAAAATTTGCCACACCCCCTTTTTACCGCCCCCAAATCAATAAAAATGTTATATTTCAGTCGGTTTGGGTCGTATAAGGCTAAAATTTTGTAATTTAGTATGTTCGGTTACTGTCGACAACTGTACTAAAAATGGGTTTCCACGCCCCCTTTTACCGCCCAAAAATAAATGAAAATGGTTCATTTCAGATGGTTTTGGTCGTATAAGACTTAAATTTGGTACTTTGGTTTGTGTAGTTACTGACAATAAATCTACGAAAAGTTGGTTTCCACACCCCCTTTTTGCGCCCACAAATCAGTGAAAATGGTATATTTCAAGCAGTTTTGACCGTATGAGACTAACATGTGATACCTAAGTTCGTATGGTTACTTTCGGCAACTGTACTAAAAAAAGGCGTCATCGCTATATAGCCACACCCATTTTTTGAGAAATCATTAAAATTGACTACTGGGTCGATTGAGCTAAAATGTTGGCTTAGTTTGTACAGTTACTGTCAGCAACTGAACTAAAAATTGGTTTCCACGCCCCCTTTTACCGCCCACAAACCAATGAAAACGTTTTATTTCAACGGTTTGGGTCGTTTTAGACAAAAATTTTGTAATTCAGTTCATATGGTTACTCTCGGCAAGTGCACTAAAAATAGGCCTGTCCCACTTTAGTTAAACTCACTTTTCGGGGAGTTAGCATCGAGTGAAGTAAAATGCGCCAGGCTCAACCTAAATTGAGCTGAAATTTGGGCATTCGATTTGTTTCGATTACGAGATGGCTCTAAGGAAATATTTTGCAGCACCCCTTTTTACCGCTTGCAAAACAACAAAAATGTTATATTTCGCACGGTTTTGATCGTATTAGACCAAAATTTGGTTATTTAGTTCATATGGTTACTTTCGGCAGCTATTCGACATTTTCGTATATGGCAGTAAGGCGGTCTATGGCAGAACAACGTCTGCCGAGGAGAGTGAGTGTTCCTGTGAGGTTTGGTAACGTTTGGACGAGGGGGCGTGGTACCTCCCATACAAGCTAAATTTGCGCTACCGACCACAAACCAAATAAAGGATATATATCAGACGGTTTCGATCGTAAAAAACTAAGATTTAGTAATTTTGTTCAGATGGTTACTGTCAGTAACTGTACAAAAAATGTGCGTGGTCGCAATATATATACGCCCACTTTTTCGAAATCATGGCAATTCCGGAGTTCTACACATTTTTATAGTGAAACTTGCTGTGTAGGTGCTCCAAGAGGCAGTCACGATACATTAATGTTTTCAAGCCCACTTTTACCGCCCACAAATCAATATCTGTATATATAAAAATGAGTCGTGATTTGTTCGGATGCTTAAAACTTGAAAACGACTGAACCAAATTGGATACTTCTTTCTACTGGTTTAGGAAAAATATAATGCCACACCCCCTTTTGTCACCCACAAACCAATAAAAATGCTGTATTTGTTTTGGTCGTATTAAATTAAAATTTGGTAAATAAGTTCGTATGATAACTATCATTTACTTTAATAAAAATGGGCGTGGTCACACTTCATCTACGCTTACTTTTAAGAAAATATCAAAATACTTCGAAACTATTGGTCCGATTGAGCTCAAATTTTGTAAGTACGCTTTGCTTTGAGTACGAGATGGTTTAAGAGGAAATGCCACACCCCCTTTTACCTCCCACATATATATAAAAAATTGTTGTTATCGAATAGCTTTAGAGTTATGGGTCGCACAGCTTAGAAATTCGGTATTCGACCACAATTTAGACGTACCGTTTCAGTGATGAAATTTTATGGTAGTGGACAAGGGGGAGGGGCACCTCCCATACTACCCAAATTTGTGATATCGAATAGCTTTGAAGTTATAGGAATTCAGCTATGGAATTCAGTTTTTGACCTCAATTTACACATGCAGTTTCAATGGTTTTATTTTATGGGCGTTAGACAGGGAGGCGTGACATCTCCCTTACAACCCAAATTTGCGATATCGAATTGCTTTGAAGTTATAAGTTGACAGCGTAAGAATTCGGTATTCGACCTACATTTATGCATGCACTTTCATTCCTCTACATTTTGTGAGCGTAGGGAAAAGGGGAGTTGCACTTCCCAAACAACCCAACTTTGTGCTATCAAATAGCTTTGGTGTTATAGGTCGCACAACGCCGGAATTCAGTATTCGACCTCAATGTACACATGCAGTTTCATTGATTCAATTTTATGTTCATTGGTATGAGGGGCGTGGCACCTCCCATTTAACGTAAATTTGCGATATCGAATATCAGCGTCAGAATTCAGTATTCGGCCCCAATTTATACATGCAGTTTCATTAATTACATTTTATGAGCGTTGATC
Organism: Dichetophora obliterata; assembly: GCA_963920525.1. Lineage (NCBI taxonomy): Eukaryota > Metazoa > Arthropoda > Insecta > Diptera > Sciomyzidae > Dichetophora > Dichetophora obliterata. The sequence goes on from OY986439.1 coordinate 128,428,599, forward strand.
AAGGGGGAGTGGCACCTCCCATACAACGAAAATTTGTGATATCGACAAGGGGGAGTGAAACCTCCTATTTAACCCAAAATAGATATATCAAATAGCTTTGGGGATATAGGTCTCACAGCTTTGGAATTCAGTATTGGACCTCAATGTACACATGCAGTTTCATTGATTACATTTTATGAGCGTTTATCAAGGGGAAGTGGCACCTCCCATGCAACGAAAATTTGTGATATCGAATAGCTTTGGAGTTCAAGGTCGCACAGCGTCGGAATTCAGTATTCGACCAAAATTTACGCTTGCAGATTTAATGATAAAATTTTTTAGTGTTTATCGGGTGGGCGTGACACCTCCAATTTAACCTAAATTTGCGATATCGAATAGCTTTGGAGTTATAGGTAACTCAGCCTCGGAATTCAGTATTCGACCTCAATTTACACATGCAGTTTCATTGGTAAAATTTTATGGGCGTAAGGAAAAGGGTAGTGGTACCTCCCATACAACCCAAATTTGTGCTATCGAATAGTTTTGGAGTTATATGTCGCACAGTTTTGGAATTCGGTATTCAACCTCCATGTACACATGCAGTTTAATTGATTACATTCTATGAGCGGTAATCAAGAGGGCGTGGCACTTCCTATACAACCCAAATTTGTTATATCGAATAGCTTTGTGGATATAGGTCGCACAGTCTCAGAATTCAGTATATGACCTCAGTTTAGACATGCTGTTTAACTGATAACATTTTATGGGCGTTTGACAAGGGAGAGTGGCAGCAACGCGCCGGGTTTCAGCTAGTAAGATATATTTTCAGAGATATGTCAAGACATGAGTGGATGAAGGTGATATGTCGCATTTTCAGATTTTTGCTGCTCTGTGCATGGATGAAGATGTACGTACAAAGAATTTTAAACCTTAAAACAACCATGGTTGTGGCTATTTTAGAAAATAACTTCTTTACAAAGTTTCATTTAGTATAGATTTCAGTACAAATGAGAAATTTTAAACTCAATTTTCTCGAAATTTTAATTTGGCGACATATAACCTTCATCCACTCATGTCTTCATTTGTAATACGAAAAACAAATAAAAGTGCCAGAGAAATGATACTCTATCAGGGAGAGAGGATAGAAAGAATATACTTCTTATCAGGAACCTAGTTGTTTTGCTTAAGAAAATGCATTCACGAATTTTAAATCAAAAATTAAATTTTTTTCTTTTTTTTTTTTTTTGCAATTTAACACAAATTCATATTAATAAAGTTAGTAGTTGGTAGGTATTGGCAATGTTTAGTGGAATCCTATGTTTAGAAGACGATGTTTATGTAGACAAAGACATACAGTTTGTCAAGTAATGTTTTGACTATCATAACAGAAGCAATTTTTAATATTTAAATTAGTTTTATGTAACATTTTAGCTAAAGATTAAAAAAAAATTTCAGTTTTTTTTTCAAAAGTTCTTATTTGTATGTAGTCAAAAGAATTACTTAACAAACTATACCTAAATTTCTCGCAAATCAAGCAAAGAGATAATATGTGAATATAATACAGAATTGTTCCTAATAACGGTATGCTTTTACTTACTACCGAATACTCTGATGAATGGATACTTTCTTTAACACGCTAACAATTTTTTTTAAAATTTATTTTGAAATCTTTGAAATATTTTTTTTTAATATTGTTCTCGAATAAAGTAACACAATCAGGATCTATTTTACTTTATTATTATCATGTTTTTTAAAAAAATCAGTCTGTATAAATGTTATGGCACTGACTAAACCAATAACAAGCTAATAAAATTTGAATACATATTTATAATTTTTCTTATAATTTGATTACAAACGCTATCAGATCCTATTACAGTCGCTTTCTGTGCGTGTACTAATTAAATTTAACACAAGAAGTTTTATAAAAGAAAATCTCATTATTTCAAACACAATTCATCATTTTTTACACGTTAATATTACTCGAAAACCGTGTTTTTGCTCTTTTCAGATAGGATACCTCGAGATCCCAACGTGATAGCTGCAAAATTTTTTGTAAGAGAAAACAGTGTAGCTGCGCGGAAAAATGAAGGCAAATGGTTGCGTTAACAATAAAAATCAACAGAGAAGACCCTTAAAACACAAAACAGATTTTGTATCATCTTGCTTACATCATCATCACTGACAAAATTTACCAACGGGAACGAAGAGAAAGCTTTTAAGCCAAAAACAACAAGTATTAGAAATATTTTTGGGAAATCATTTGGAGTTGATTCTGCTTGCAACAAAAGAAAACCTATTTAGAGTCCATACAGCCTGGGTGAGTAAAGTAATCAAAATTCGTTCCTGCTCTGAGTTTTCCTTGCTATGAATTTATCATTTTCAAAACCTTATAGCGAATGTGAATGAAATATTCGTTTTCTTTTCACTAAGGGAAAAAGTTATGTAGTCAGTACAGAGACATCCATGTAAAATCTATGTACTGTATCTTGTATGAGAAGCAACGAGAACTACACAGAAAAAACTGTTTGCTAAATTTGTATTGTGGTTAAGCAAAACTTGCGCTTTAATATCAGACACTTTAAAATTATGCTAGATTTCAGAAAAAACTTAGCAAACTTTTGATTAAATTCAAGCAAAAATTTTGCTAAGCTATAATAAACTGCAAAATAAAATTTCTTCTTAATCCAGGCAAATATTTGCTAAGTTATTTTAAATTGGAATAGCAAATTTTGATTATTTTTTGCCGAAATCTAAATACTTTTGTAGAGAAATAATTATTAGCATTAAATTAAATTGAAAAATTACCATTATCCGGAGACTTGAACCTCGGCCGTGTGAATGTAAGTGCATGGGCTTATCCATTCAACCATCGCAGTTGTTAACCGATCGTCGTCTAATTTTCTTCATTAAGAATAAACGTGTGCTCTTGAGTTAGCAAGCACAATAATTATCTGCGTATATATGTACTGGGCAAAGTGAGCTTGTACTGGTTACATATAAATTTATTCACTTAGTAAAATGAGTATAAATTGTATTCAATACATCAAATTATGTGTCAAATTATCAAACAGAATGCAGTCTTTAATACATACAAGCAACGTATACTTAATCAATATTTCTTGTAATGTTTTTCAAGAAATGTACTCAATACATAAAAAAGGTACTCAGTACACTTCTCGCTAATGTGTATTAAGTGAGACTTGTATTCAATGCATAAAGTATTGACACCGTACAAGTCTCACTTTGCGATTAAAAAGGGACATGTATTCAGTACATAAAATATGGACTCAATACACATCTCGCTTGCACATTCGTTTCTTGGTTTGTAAAGAAGCAACACATGTGTGAGCGATACATATAAAAACAAACGAAATTAAGTGAAGTGAATTAAAAGAAACAGCAATCCCAATTACGAATTGTTCAAGTATCAAGGAAAGTCGTATTAGATTGGGTGCATATTTTTTCCTGTCCATTTTCATGTTTGTTCATGCTCCTCAACATTTAAAGTATTTCACTTATCACTTTTGTGCGCTTAAGAATCGATATATATATATTTCATGAAAAGTTTTTTGGTTTTTTGTCACTTTTTTCAAACTGAAATCACTTTTTTCAAACTGGGGTGTCGTTTTTCTCAAGATCGAGAATTCGAATCAAGATGCGGTGGGCTGCGTTTTGTAGGTAATCACGTAGAACAGGTCCTAAACTAAGATAATTGGGCTAACTTTACTACCGGGGAGGGAAAGGACAGCAGATTTTATATTTTTTTTGTAAAAATCGTGCCATTTTGTGATATTTTAGAAATATCCTAGACTAGAACCTGCCTTACGTGATAACCAACAAAATGCCGCCCGCCAAATTTCGATACGACATCTGGTTCTCAAGAAAAACGGCACCCCGTATGCCTTCTCATTTTTACATACCCATTTACATCGCTCTACGTTAAATGTTAAAAAACCCAAAGTTGATAAATTGAAAAACAACTGAGCCCTACAGCACTTTTAAAAATGTTTTTTAAAAGGGCTTGAACGGCAGGTCATACCTTAAAAGCTTAATGAAGTCAATACAGAATTCATCATGTATTAACTGAATACTACTCAGTACAAGAAAATCACCAAATTTTATGTGTGCAGAAATTTATGTAATGAGTACATAAATTAATATAGTGGGTCCATAGATTGTTCCCCTATGTGTTGAACTCCCCAGCGGGAGATGGATAAATAATGTAATCGAGTATTTAATTAATACTATGTAGCTGCAAACCCTCCAACGCCAGACCGTTTGTAAAATTTTGTCGGTGATGGCATTGTAATGCAGAACTGTAAGCAAGATGTGACAAAGTCTGATAGTTTTTTCATTGCTAAGACAACAGTTTCGATTATTTTTTTTTTGACGTAGAGAGAACTTTCGTTAATTTTCTTTACCTCCTATCTTACTATCGCTTACTGTGTTAGGTATATCATAATTAAGGGACATGTCCGAAAAATTGTAATAGAGGATCGCAAACAAGCTTTGGAGCCTCGCAGCTTCATTGTATTTAAGAAATAATTAACTACGTCTCGTGTCCATATACCACTGTGTGTGTATACTTCTTACTAACATTTGTTCGCGCATGGTCGTTCAAACACCAATGACATCTACCTTACAAAGTAAGCAACAATGGGAGTAGCAACAAAACCCACTTAATGGATATATGACGTAGCCAATAGTTTCTTAAATACTTAAATATTAATTAAATAATATCTTAAATACCGCTAACTGATGACATTAGACTTTACAATAGACTCCCTGCAAGTATACGCCTTGAAAGAAATTTGAGTACTTTCTTAAGAAAAATAAAATTGTGGATCTTTGAGTTAAACCACTCGGAAGTTGAATTTTTGTTGCGCTCCATTAGCTAATTTTTGTTTGTTCTTTATTTTTTAGACAGAAATAATTTTTTTCTCTTCTAATAATAATTGTTAATTTTTATAACTTTTTTAATGATATTGTTTGATTCAATTCACCCCACAAAACACTTTTTATGTTAAGACAATTAATTTAGTTTTATATATTTATTGAAGTGGCATTTAACACTATTTATTCTAATACTAAATGTCAATACTATGCTTATAAGTAATAATTGTTCTAGTGATTGTATTTTCTCATCTTGTCAAAACTTTTTTACTATGAGAATAAAGAATAATAAAAAAAAATTTACTTGTACATGTATGACAAATGTAAGTTAAATTTATTTTTTCTTTTAGTTCACGTTTTCTTTGAAATAAAAGCTTATTTTTAAAAAATTTTTTCTACTTTTTATTTTTTAAACATCACTTTTTAATAAGTGTTTCAAGAAAATAGCTTCGTTCTTATTAACTTTTTTCCCCTTATTTTTATTTTTATGGGAAAAGATATGATATGCATACTCAGGTTCGGGGAAGTACGCCTTAATGCCTTAAATGAAAACCTTAAATATAAAAAAATCCCCTTGCAAAAAATTATATTAACAACCATTTTCCAATAATGCCATATTCATACCCTTGCCCAATCATTTCTCGCCGACAATAGGTTATTTTCTATTCTTTTTTGGTATCACTTCTCATATCTTGGCTGGCCTGCTATGAAAATGTTTGTTCCAAGTTGAAAAAGTCGACATATCCTTGCATTACATTTGCATTGAAAAACCACAAATAAATACTCAAGGATTTGGCAGGACTTCAAAGAATACCAACCAACGGCATCTACGATACTCTTTCTGCAATTTGCGATGATTATGCAATCGCTTTGGTGTAGCGGCATGACCTCTGAATGATGGAGTGCGACATTTGCGGATACGGATACGTTTTGAAATTCTTAATGTTTTTCTCGTAAATGCTGCAACAATAAATTCAGGTATCACAGAGTTGGCAAAATATCCTTCACCTGGCGCTAAGAGTGGCAGCAGAATGTTGATGAAAAACCAACAACAACAAAGAAAACTATTTGCAAAACTATTCGGCAAGAACGACGAGTGAGTGGTGCGCTTATTATTCGCAGATAATTTTTGCTCGTTGTGCTCAGACATCGAGGTTTCATTCGTTTGCCCTCATTGGGTAGCCGTGGCAACGCTGATTGAATAGATTTTTTCTGGCGAGGACAAACTTGCTTTTAGATACATACGAATTCATGTGTCTTTGTATGTATGTATATAGACGACAAAGCACACTCGAATATACATAAATATATATATATATAGCTGTGGATACAAAGATACATTTACACAATTCGAGCAACGAATGCGCATCTGAAGCGGAGTGCCTCGCTTATCTAGCATTATGAATAGCCATGAAGTGAGCTCTGTCAAAGAGCATTACCGGCTTTAACTCTTACATAGTCGCACGCCCACCGCCACCTCCTGCAAACAAAATGCAGTTGATGTTGTTATTGGGTTTAGTTTGCATTTACATCGATGGCTATCAATGCTGCTTGTGCGTCGCCATATTGGCCTTCAGTGCTGCAGCAGCAGAAAGTTGTGTGCGGGTGTGTGAGTGTTTGTACGTTGTGGTTCTAGTGATGGAGGGCATCATCAGCGCCCAAAACAAACCAGTGCAGCGTTTTCGTTGCCAAAACAAACTTGAAAAAACACCCTCAGAGATGGTACGGGTGGTTTTTGCGAATGCAGCATAGAAGTGAATGAGAAAGAGAGAGAGAGAGCCAATGAGAGAAACTAAATCACTGCAGCAAAATAAGGTGATAGTCTTTTTAAGCCATGTTCGATCCGAATTTTTTGTCTTTATATTGGGTTGGCATAACTACCAACCAAATTCGATAAAGTAGATAGATATAAATCTTTTACTTTATGAAAGACACGCCTTCTTTTCATATGTTTCACTATACATATTTCATAAATTTTGAACAAGTGCTTCTTAAGATATCTGTACAATTCTGACGTACGAGATCAAAATCAGAGTTGATAGGGGAGGATGGGACTAAACTGGAAAGTTCACACTTCTAGCGAGAAAAGACATATGCAAAGACATATTTGTTACAACAGTGTGCTATTTCATTTGAAAGCTGGTTCCTTTAGTGGTCCCGAACAATGTGTTTTTTAAAAAGTATTTTTTTTAGAACGGTGTTAAAATGTGAAAAAATTTCTGAGTATTGGGCTGATTTTAAGTTTGCCACTATAGAATGTACTCTGAAGTTGTTCAAGATATGAATTTATCGTGGAAATGGAATCATTATTTCCGCTCAACGCATAATTAGAATAAAAAGAGAGAAAAATATTTCTTAAAGAGTTATAAAAGAGATAAAAATGAGTAAAAATTTAGGGACATTAGCAAAGGATACAGAAACCATTTTTGGTTTACCATGGTTTAATTTTTTGGGCCATTTTTCATTTGGTCGATTTTTCATTTTTTTTTTTTGGCGTTTTTTCATTGGGCGATTTTTTATAGCGCCGGTGCTTTCTTCTTTCATCATTTAAGTAAAGTAGTAAATAATTATTTGAAAAATTCAAGTTGTTATCACCATTCCGTGCAAGGGCAAATAAATTGTTGCCTTTGTACGGAAAGTTGTTAATTCAGGCATATTTACCTTACTTAAATACTGAAGTAAGTATACAAATTAAACATTACATTCTTTTTTAATAATAAACAAAAACAATTTATTAATCCAATTTAAATATAATAGTCATATATATAACAATATAAAAGCGTCTACTACCATAAATGCGGCCTTAATATAAACATTTTTACAAAGAAGTATGCAAAACTTTTATTTGGGATTATGTCCCCTTTTTAAGCGGTCATAATCCAGAATCCATGATGGGAATATGTCCTTTTTTGGGACTATGACCGCTTATTAAAATTTCAAATTTGGGATTATGTCCCTTGGGGCTATGTCCTAGCACCGTAATTTATGTTTCTACAACTGTTTGCTACTACTTTATCTACTACTATTTCAACTGTCTAGTATTTTCTACTACTTTTTTATCACTGTTTCTACTACTAATATATTTTACTAATTTAACATATTTTTTATAGCGATTTCTTTTTACTACTATTTTTCAATACTTTTTCTACTATTATATTCTGCTACTCTCTACTACTTTTTCCACTACTATTTTAAAAAATTCCTTCTGCTATTTAAACTACTTTTTCAACTACTATTTTCTACATCTATTAATACAACTATTTTCGACGTTTACCTCTACTACGTATAGAATATAAGGATATGGACAAGGATTAAGACAAGGATTTAAGACAAGGAGTAGGACAAGGATTAGAACCAGGACTAGGACAAGAACTAATACAAGGATTTGTACGATCCCTCTAAAAATTTTGTCGTTTTCTTCTGTTTTGTGAAGGAACAAAACCCCAGTCCGTAATTCATTACTTTGGAAAGAAAAATAAGGACCACTCTAATGTAGAGGAAAGGGCTGGGTTGTGAACCAGGCTGGGCTGTGAACCATTACTTATTTTTCATTCCCTAATTGACATATCGCCAATCTTTCAACTATCAAGTTGGTCTTTTGACTTGACTCAAGTTTTGTAATTTCACCTTAGTTTACAGACGTATTGCTTGTGGCAGCTAAAAACATTGTGTTTGAAAATCGATTGCAAAAACGTTTCTGATTTTTTTGAAAGTGCTTTCCAAGTGACTGAAGTTATTCCAAAAAGGTGAGTGCAATGCATATTTATTTAAGGTTTTGATTCTATTTTACGTTTCAATAGTTTGTTATGGCTGGGTTGTGAACCACTGTGGTGATTAGACTAGATTTGTACCAGAACTGTCAAATAGCATCAGAAAGTACAAGTATTTTTTCAAATCTGGATAATATTGGGCTATTACAAGCAGCCAACCCAAAGAAACCATCGAAACGTGGCGAAGAGGCAATTTTGATGAACAAAAAGAAAAAAAAAGCAGCAACGTCAAAACGACTACCAAAAGCAGAACCGAAGAAGGCACAACCAGCACCACCGAAGCGTCCCAAGGCAAAAGAACCATTAAAACCATCATTCATCAGAACCATTAACTGTACCCTGTCATTAACAAAGTGCAAGAAGAATGAATCTCTGCTTGTTGTAGGACTAAATTTGGAAAACCATGGTTTTATAAAAACACAGGACGGGTACTATATATAAAACCAAACATGTACTCACTCTTACGAGTATCCTTCAACAAAGCCAACCACTTTTTTATCCAAAATTTGTTCTGCCGAAAAGGGCAGAGCAACGTCTGATTGCCCAACTAGTCTTTTATATGATAATCATAATCATAATCATTCATCTATAAATGATTTCAAAAGTTGAGATAGGAGGAGGAGTGGTGAACCAAATAAGAGCTATGTATTTAATTAATGTCACCTGTTAGCCCTACTTTAAAAGCTGATGCTTATTTCCAAAGGATCACCGTAACAGTGAAAATTCTACATAACAAAAAAACTTAATATCTAGATTTGAACTAAATTCAAACAAAGGAGCGAGTTATACAACTTTTTATTTGAACATGTTTTACACATTCATATATTCACTTTTACATATGTATAAGCATTCCTGTCAGTAGACACATATGTAGAACCTGTGCTCACATGTCTTAATGATTGCGATTTGTGCTCTAGAGTAACCCACAACTGAGGGTGAATGCTTAGTTAAAACGTAATAAAAAAGTACCCAACCACCACATATGCAGCAGGTATCCTTTCGCTTCCGAAAAGGCGAAGGAGGCAATTCTAGTACATACCTATGCGTCGTATTCTTATACATATATAGACAAATAGTTTATATAAGGGAATAAAACAAGATTAGCTCTGCCTTAACTTATGTGGGTGGATTTTTTTGTCTCTGTTTTCGGTTATGCTATCCAAGAACGCAGAGTTTTTAGCAAGAGCATTCCATGGAGGCTCGTTGAATGCTGCCATCGCGTGATGGTGGTCGTCTTCACTGACATTATTGCATACATTTGTACCTGTACGCACGCAAACAAAGGTTGTAAAAAGAAAAATATATATTCACACACACATATACTAAGTATAATATGTATGACGTTTGCGTTTTTGGAGATTATTTATCCCCAAGCGAATTTGTTGATGACTACAGGGATGTCGTGAGGGTGCATTCGGAGTGATGGAAGTACCTTAATTGGATTTATGAACAGACGTTCTAGACTTAAGCAAGGATAACAGTGAATGGCGAAAACTATAACATGAAAAATAATTCTTTAGTGATATCTGTCGGTAGAAATAAGAGGCAGACTTTGAAAAATTTTAGCCCAATATGATATAATAGGAACAGTCATCTTACCAATACCTTAGTTGTGTAGGTATTCGAACATTACATTAGATCCTAGTGTTCACCACAATCTGAATTAGATAATGTTTTCCAAAATATGTTTCTTTTTGTTATTTTTTTAATATGATGATAACTTTGTTATTGTTAATACACCATTTTTAGTCAAAAGTATCTGTATGAGCATGTATATTAAGGCGCCTCAACTTGTATGGAGGAAAAAAAAGTTGTCCGGGTCACCTCCTGAAAACAAACTTTGGTTTATTTTATGATGATTCCCAAAATATTGTAACTCTAGCTTTAGCCGTTCGTGAGCTGGAATGGTTTGAAATAACCTCTAAAAATCGCGTTTTTAATTAATACTATTTATACCACACTACCTTCGGTCAAAAAAATTATCACAAATAGTGTAAATCGATGAAATACATAGTTTTGTTTTTTTATTTTTTTTTAAATCTGCCCACACACTTAGTTATTGAGTTATTTGCAGTGATTTTTTCAATTTTTTTTAATGCAGTTTTTATAAAAATATATATAACTTCCCCATTTATAGCCTGATTTACCATTCCGTGGTATCATTGGAAAGGTACTGAATGCTGCTTTTAATTTCTGTCGTTAATTAACCCTTATAAGCCCTTTTACAAAAATGCATTTTATTTTATTTTTATTTTTTTGTGATGGCCTTTGCCTCAATTCCTGAATTTGTTCAAATATAAGAGAAATAAAATGAAATCATGTAGATAAAGAATGCATTTTTTAAATGGACTTTGGAATAAAGTATAGGAAAATACTTCCTATCGCAATTTACAGCGACCACGTGCTCTAGTGAAAACTTTTCAGCTTTCAAGTAATTGACAATATCGTTTGCGATACCAGCACCGCTTCCGTCTACGGGAGTTAAGTAACCAATGTAGTTTGAGCTGGGTTCGCTTACCAGAGTTATATGCTCCTCCATCATTTTAACGTTGCGTGGTTTGCCATTCACAGTAACTTGTTTCAAAGTGCGTTCCCTTTTTCCATGAAAAGAAATGCATTTTAGTATTTCATTGTTTTTTATGTCTCTTAGTGATTTCGCCCTAGCTTTAGTTCGCTCCCTTTGGATTTTGTGCTGATCAATAATTATGCCTGGAATGTCCAAGTCTTTTAGCAATGTTGTTGCGAGCAGAGCCCCAAAGCGATTGGATACACTGGCACGGTCCAACGCAGCACTGAATGTTGGTAAGGAAAAACTTTGTACGCTTGGTCCAAGATCTTTAAGATCTTCCTCAGACGATGATGAATATGGATCATCCACATCCATTTCTCTTAGTTGTGGTACAAAAGTGGCTGTTGCAATACTTTCGTTTTCACTTTCGCTTTCGAAGTCCGTAATAGAATCACATGGGATGTGGTTTTCAACGTCATCTAGCGTGAGTAACCTTCGGCTCGACTGATCAAGGTAAAAATTCCAAACATGCAATGGCATTTGTTTTTCACCTGGGCAACTACAAGACACTCTAATTTTTAGAGCACATTTGCAAACAGAAATGGAAAATAGTTCGGCCCACTCGCTTGCATTGTAATGCGATGGATTTTTTGTGATATCCCGATATAAAAGCGTTAAATTTTGAAGTTTTTTGCGGATCGCAGTCTTCGATATAACCGGAATTTCCGCTCTTTTCCAAATTTTGTTTAAATCATTTAGCATGTTTTGATGATAGCCCGTAAGACCGATTATTATTTTTTTCGCGCAAAAATAATAAATGTTTTATTACATCACTTTTTGTTGGCAATTGATTTTTTTTTAACTCGCGAGAAACGAAAAGCATTTTTTTTATGAATAACTTGAACAATTAAGCGATCACAATTCAAAAACTCACATTTATATAATATAATATAACTCATTGTCAAACCTAAAAGTCATGTAAAAGTCATGAGTGACTACTTATAAGAACTGTGGTAAAATTTACTCTTAGCTGTTTTGTCTAAGTACAATAAAGTATTTTCCTATACTTTATTCCAAAGTCCATTTAAAAAATGCATTCTTTATCTACATGATTTAATTTTATTTCTCTTATATTTGAACAAATTCAGGAATTGAGGCAAAGGCCATCACAAAAAAATAAAAATAAAATAAAATGCATTTTTATAAAAGTGCTTATAAGGGTTAATAAACGACAGAAATGAAAAGCAGCATTCAGTACCTTTCCAATGATACCACGGAATGGTAAATCAGGCTATAAATGGGGAAGTTATATATATTTTTATAAAAACTGCATTAAAAAAAATTAAAAAAATCACTGCAAATAACTCAATAACTAAGTGTGTGGGCAGATTTAAAAAAAAATAAAAAAACAAAACTATGTATTTCATCGATTTACACTATTTGTGACAATTTTTTTGACCGAAGGTAGTGTGGTATAAATAGTATTAATCAAAAACGCGATTTTTAGAGGTTATTTCAAACCATTCCAGCTCACGAACGGCTAAAGCTAGAGTTGCAATATTTTGGGAATCATCATAAAATAAACCAAAGTTTGTTTTCAGGAGGTGACCCGGACAACTTTTTTTTTTGAGGCGCCTTAATGTATATGTTATGCATTTATTGTTTACCACCGATCCTTTTTTCAAACTTGAAAAATACTCGGAGTGGACACCTGTCTAATAGAATGTACAACAGCTGCGAATAGTAAGTAATTCAAACTTTTATTTAGGATTACGGATTATTTTAGATAAAAGCAAACTTTCTTTAACGCCAAATATGTCTGTTTTTCTAGATTTCATCTCTTTTTAACGTTGCAATAAGTTCGCATATTGTTATTCTTTCTTTAAAAAAATGGAAACTGCAAAAAGTCAAAAGCAACAACAAACAATAACGGGAATAGCGATTTTCGAAGTTGTTTTGGATGCTAAGTCCGAATACGTCCGCAGAAGCACATAATTTCAAAATATCCTATCCGAAAATTAAAAAAAAATCTATTTTGCTTTTTTGAGGTTATATAACAAGTCAAGCTAATCTTACGCTATAATATCTGATTTGATTCAGATTCGAACTCAGCCCCTAAAAAAACATCAAAAACGATTATCGTAGTTTTTAGTTTGTAGACTCCGAGGCATCTGTTTTCGTTAAATGTATTCGTCTTCTTTGAAGCCGGTTTTACTCTTACAGTCCTTTCTTTAGATTAATTTTTCGTCCCAGGCGTTTAATGATGGACCCATGTTTTTTCATGGAGAAACTTTCCCAAAAATTAAAACATCCGTATGACTAAGTTATTTTTAAAATGGTCGTGTACAATGCCGATATTGCTTTCTAAAATTCAAATTTTTCACTCATTTTGCGATGTACAGAATTTTTTAAATTCTTTCAATGACAGCTATCTAGCTAGCTTCTATTCGAACTATAAAGCTTGACGAGTCTTGACGTGCTCTATTAAAAAGATGTATTAGAATAGAATCTAGTTTTGTTATGGTATTGATTGCACTAGGAAAATGTAAACATTTGTTGCCAAGATCCATACCTCAAATAATAAATAAATACATATTGCCGCACCGTTTATTACCGCCCACAAATGAATAAAAATCCTATATTTCAGACGAATTAGGTTGCATTGGACAAAATTTTTTTAGTTTAATTCGTATGGTTACTCTCGGCTCTCAATAAAAAATGGGCGTGGTCGAACTATTACTACGCCCACTTTTCAGAAATCTTTTAAAATCCTCATTTGTGCATGTTTTCATAAAGAAACTTGGTGTGATTACTATACACATAAATGTTGCCACGCCTACTTTTAAAGCCTTTCTATACATACAAAAAGTTCGTGCGGTGTCTCTTAAGACCTCAAGAACGGTACATCTAAGACCACCAAATTTACATTTGTTATCAAGGTTAATATCTCAAATCATAAGAAAAACAAAAGTTGCTACACCCCCAATTAGCGCCCACAAATCAATACAAATTCTGTATATCAGCCGAACTTGGCTGTATTGGACTACAATTTTGTAGTTTAGTTCTTACGGTTGCTCTTGGCAACTCAACCAAAAATGGGCGTGGGTGGACTATGTTTCCGCCCCTTTTTCAGGGGATTACCGTGCAGCGGAGCAAAAAGCGCCAGATATAAACTTTATTGAGCTGCAATTTTGGCAGTTGATTTGTTTCGAGTACGATATCGTTTTGGGAAAAAATTTTTCCATACCCCCGTCGTCAAATAAATAAAAATGCTGTATTTCTGAAGGTTTTAGTCGTAGTTGACTTAAATTTGGTAATTTAGTTCATATGGTTACTTTCGGAAACTTACAGCACTATTCTGGGAAAGTAACAATTGTTACCCAGTGTTTTTAATATATCTATGTGTTTGTTGTAATTTTTGTTTCCAAATATACTGTAATATATATGTATTCTAGCTGGTTCAAAAAAAACAAGTTATAAAATAACTAGTTGCTTAATTTATAGTTACCTAACTAGTCGCATTTTGACTATATATAAAAAAATACCAACTATTTTTCTAGCTCATAACTAAGTAGTCATAAATGTACAAACTTCGTTGCTAGTTGCAAGCTCGCTGGTTCTGCATAAATTTGTAAACATTTAACAAATTGAAATTGAAAAAGCCTTCCTTGAGGATGCGGATGGTTGAAATTTATATCCGCAGATGCGGATGTTTTCAATTAAATTATAAAATTATTTTTTATAATTGTTTATACTTATTTTTATTAAGTAAGAATCTGTTTTCGAAAAAACCATGTTTTATATCTTAGATACCATTAGGAATAATATACAACATCTTATTTAAGCCGCCGAGATGGAGAAACATTTGTAAGATACTTTTTAAGATGGCATCCCATTTCAACAAAAACTTAACGTACTTAAACACGTTTTCCTCGAAACAACGCTTTTCGACTTCGTTGACGTTATTACAAAAAAAACTATTGAACCGATCGGATTAAAATTTTAAATATAGGCAATTTCAAAAATAGGCAATGAACATTTTTGATATATCTTAATGTTAAATCAAAAAAGCCATAAGTTTAAATTAAAAAATTTTAAGAGAAAATCAAAAAACTTTCTAAATTGTAAGTGGCGCTTAAACTTAGGGCTTTGAGAACATTGTTAATAAAAACGTCAGTTTTAGTTGTAGAAGTGTAAAATTTGGCGAAACATGTATTTTGATAAGATGCATCATAACCAATCAAAAAGTCGATTTTGAATTTTTTGTAACTTATGGCTTTTTTGATTTCATATAACGATATTTTCATTATGTATTTAGTATATTTTGAAAAGAATACAAAAATACTTTTTTTAGGTTAATTTATAAACAAAGCAGAGTTAAACCACTCATTTCCAAATAGTATGTTGTACCCGATACTGAAAGGCCGTGTTCATATTACGCGTTTTAGTCGCGATTACTCTCACATTTTTTTTTTGCAAACGCTGCTGAAAAATACTGAATTTTGTGTGTAAATAAATACATTTAATATTCAGTATTTCTCAGCCGCGTTTGCGACAAAAAGGAGTAATATAAACACGGCCCAATAAGTTACGATAGTATTTCATTTACCTTTGTTTCACAAAAACTTTTCAATACGTATTCTTAAATTGAAAAATTTTTTCTATGAATTTTATTCGTAATTTTCAAACACGAATAGAATTCGTAGAATGGACATAGTTTGGTACACATTTGAAATATTTTATTCGTGTTCGTATAAAAACAAATTTATATTGTGTTTTACTTTTACGAATGATCGTAATACCTAGTCACGAAAAAACCTTCTGTTCAGCTAGGGTTTGAACCGCGGCTCTTTAGCGTATGGGTCACGTACTCTTCCAGTAGGAAGAGACCTTGCATTGTTAGAGGTAGTTAAGCTACTCTGCGGGATGGCGGTAAGCCAAGGGGGGGGGACGCAATTCACAGCACTCCGACTCTCAATAGTTCTAGTGCAGACTGGGGCGGGTCCTTCCCATCGGTGTGAGGTGAAGGGCTGAATCAAGGTGTCATGCGATCCGTACCGAGGATTAACCAGGCTGGAGGCCCATTTAAAAAACTAGTTTAGTCCTTCACGGAGCCATCCGGATACCTGGCGACCTCCGGATGTATCTAGCCCTATCTGTGTATGCTAGGGCTGGTCGATTTAAAAATTGCCCATTGCTCAGTGAAAATAGTATTCTAGGGATCAAAATAAGAAGCTGTGCACGAGGAACTATACCTCTAAAACGAATTCTAATGCCCCAACTTTTGACTTTTGTCCCGCAGTAGACTAATGCCCCAAATTTTGAAAAATCCCTCTTTGACCCATTTAGAGTGCCCCAATCGATGGGGGTCCCCCATACAAACATTTAAAAAAATCACGTTGGGGCATTAGAATTCGTTTGAGAGGTATAGTTGCTCGGGCAAAGTTTCTTATTTTTATCTCTAGAATACGATTTTCACTGAGCAATGGGTGATTTTTTTGCCTCCCCACAAATCGACCCGGCCTAGTGTATGCGGATCTCTGCATAGACGGACATCCTCTTCTCCGCTGCTCGTGGGCCCTATTATGAATAGTAAAAATAAAAACATCAAAAACAAGGAGTCCGGATATCCTCAGAAACCGGAATGTAGTAGTGTAGTTGTTTCTGCGGATCAGAATCCGGCCAAGCCAGATCAGAGCTGTAGCAATAAAACTCAACCCGAGGTAAAGCCTCTTCTTCTGCCCAGAAGGGCTCGTCTAGTCACGCTAGGGAGCTGTGCACAGCGAATAGGCTTCTCGCGCATCTAGAGAAACAGCTTTCTGCAAGGTCTGTGTTATCGCCAATAAGACGAAAAAGGCTGCTGGTGACTTTTCTGGTTGACTCTTCAGCGATGTCACCAGAGGAGGTGAGGTGTTGGCTATCCTAGACAGGAGGGGCGGAGGATTTTGGGATCTCGGCCACGAACTGGAGACTGGTGGAATCTAAGCTTGCTGCCGATTATCTTCGGCTCATGGTTGAGATTCCGGGTCCTCCTCCCGACTGTTTTGCGATAGGCTGGCAACGGGGAGTTAGGTTGGTACGGTGCACCGATGCAAGGTCTGTCGCATTCTGCAAGGCGGCTATCGCCAAGGTAGGTGAAGTATGGGCAGGCGCACATATAGAAGTGGTCTCAAAGGAGGATATCCCTAGCAGACCGAGGGCGCGAGTCTGGTTACCTCTGGAGCTATCAAAGGCAGACAAAATTCTGGATACTTTAAGAGTCTCCAACCTACCTTCCAGTTCAGAACTAGAGGGTTGCCAAAATTGAGGATCCCATGGATGGTGCTAGGCAGGCGGTCCTAGCTTTGGATGAGGCATCCCTGGGTCCCATAGGTAAATTCGATGGGTGGGTTCACTTCGGGGGCACGAGGGTACTCGTGAAAATATATAGAAAAGGTAAGCTAGATAACACAAGCGTGGAGAAGAGCACTCCTCCAAGGGAAGGTGTCACAGAAGAGTCACCGGTTAACGCGACAGTAGATGCTGACGGAATGTCCACAAGCGCACCTTTGACAGAGGGTGTGGAAGAGGAAGATCCTGACCGGTTGTCAGTAGGATCGTTGGTGTATGGTATTGCCGACATATTCGATGAGTTTTCAGAGAAGCAGCTTCTGAAATCTGGTTCGGATAATGTAGACAATACTCTTAATGAGGGCTAGGAGAGTGAACTCCTAACTGCTTAGGTTCCTGCAGATCAACCTATACCATGCGAAGTCGGCCAGCGCCAAATTAGTGATCCGTCTTAGCAGAGGCGGTGAAAAAGTAGTCCTGATTCAGGAGCCTTGGACTCATGGAGGCAAGGTTTGGAACTTGAAGATAGACGGTTATAAGCTGTGGTACAGGTACTCCCAGATCGTGTTTACTAGCGAAAACCTTTATTAACTCATTTTTAATATCTAATTTCAGTGATTCAGACTTGGTGGCAATTAGTCTCGAGATAGGATTGAGCAGCTGCTGGGTTGCGTCGACGTACCTATCCTGAACCAACACCGGCAGGTAATCTGTGGCGTCTGGTCACCGAGGCGGAGAAGAAGAAGCTTGGTCTAGTTATCGGTGCTGACGCGAATGCACACCATTCAGTCTTGGGTAGCACAGACGTAAATAAGAGAGGTGAGTTCTTGTTTGACTATTTACTCAAAAGAAATTCATATGTGTGTAACGTTGGGAACGAACCAACTTTTGTTACTCTTCCAGTAGGCGTGAAATCTTAGATGTAACCCTAGTCTCTGACTTCTTTTATGATAAGATCACAGACTGAAAAGTGCTTCAGGAGCACTCCTTCTCTGATCATAGGTATGTAACATTTAGTCTAAAAGGCTACGTCAATAGCCAAGCTGTCTTTAGGAATCTGAAGAAAATAAATTGATGTGAATTTAGGGAGGTAGTGGAAGCAGCGTTACCCCCTCTCTCTGGTAATTCCCCTTTGATGACACATGAACTAGATTCAATCGTGGAGCAGCTGACTGGGACACTAAATGAGGCTTTAGAAATCTCATGTCCTAAGGGCGCCCCAATAGGCAAATCAAAACCAGCTTGATGGTCAAGGAAAATTAGTAATCTAAGGTCTCAGTGTAGGAAGATTTTTAATTAAGCTAAGAAATCGGGTAGAACTCAAGGCTGGGATGGTATAAAGCCAGTTTAAAAATTTTTAAGAAAGCACTTCGAAAGGCTCAGTGCAATTCCTGGAGGCTTTTCTGCGGTAATACGGAATAATCTTCCGAAGAATCAAGATTTCGTAAGATCCTCGCTTTTAATCCTAGCTGTCCAAGCTACTTAAAGAAATCAGACGATACCTGGACATCCTCTAGCGAGGAAACCCTTGATCTTATTCTGAGTACCCATTTCCCGGATTGCTCTGCGGACTCCACTCGCACTAGGTGTGAGAGTGCTCTGACGTTGAGTGATTCTACATTTATCATATCAGAGAACAGGATTAAATGGGATCTGTTTAGTTTCAAGCCCTATAAGTCTGCTGGGCCTGATGGTATTATTCCAGCCGCTCTGCAGCAGACGGCGTCCATTCTCCTTCCATGGCTCACTGTCATTTTCAAGTCCAAAGGACCTTAGACCCATTAGTCTTTCATCTTTCCTGCTGAAAACACTCGAAAGACTGATTGACGCTCATATTCGTTATAGCATAGACACAAATTTGCTTTTAGCTTTACAGCACGCTTACAGGAAAGGTAGGTCTTTAGAAACAGTTCTGCAAACCCTGGTAGGCCTTATAGAAAATGCCTTTTTTCATAAGAAGCACACAATGGTAGCTTTTCTGGATATTGAGGGTGTCTTTAGCAATGTTCTTCCGGAGGCAATCATTAGCGTGCTCATGAAGCTTCGGGTGGATGAGTCACTCTATGTAGTGATAAAAACCTGCTGATCAGCAGAGTCGTCAGTGCGTCTTTAGGTGACTCAAAGGTCAGGAGATTTGTGAGTAGAGGCACTCCTCAAGGGGGTGTTCGATCACCTTTATTATCTAACTTGGAAGTCTATAAACTTCTAAGGAAAATAAAAAAGTTGGTTGCAAGGTGATGGCCTATGCGGATGACGTAGCTATTGCTGCACAGGGAAAGTTTCCTAATACTCTCTCGAAGCCGCTTGGATCAGCGCTCTCCGATCTCTATACTTGGGTCAAAAAGCAATCGAAAAGATTTGTATAAATGCGAATTTTTTCATTTTATTAAACGGTCGGTTCCTTGATATAAGGCAAATGTGTAAGAGATTGCGCGAAAAACATATTCTATACAGGCAAGGGCGTAGGCAGGATAAAAGTTATGGGGGAAAGACCTTTAAAATTTTTTTACCATATCTTTCATTCATGCCTTTTACGAGTCAATGAAAAAAGTTCAAAAT
The DNA here is from genome assembly GCA_963920525.1 of Dichetophora obliterata. Taxonomy (NCBI): domain Eukaryota; kingdom Metazoa; phylum Arthropoda; class Insecta; order Diptera; family Sciomyzidae; genus Dichetophora; species Dichetophora obliterata. The sequence continues at coordinate 128,448,639 of OY986439.1, forward strand.
GAGTGTATCAAACATCAGTCAATAAGACACTATACATCATATAATATGATCATTTCCAAACTGGCGTTTCGTACGCTTTGTAAGAAAAAATATTAAAAAAAAAAGAATGAAAATGCCTAATTTTTAGAAAGGCTTTTTTAAATTTGCGTAGTAATTAAGAAGCACTATATTAAGTACAAACAATAACAACAATCGATTTAAAAATATAAGCAAAAATGTGGTCTAGCGTTACGTTAGAAAAAAGGACTTGGATTACAAAACTTGCAAAAATCTCTGAAATCTGCAAGTCTTTTTGTACATATCTAGTTTAAGAAGGGTTTAAAATTTTATTTCCCAAGTGATCAAATTTAAAAATCTTCTTTGGTGATTTTTTAGGTTTTTTGATCTGGCGGTTCGTTACTGGCGTTACGTTACTTAAACTTCCATTGTAGTTCAATTGGTAACTAAGTAAAGTAGTAAAGTAATTATGAAATTTAGTAATTAAAAACAATTTTAATATATCTCCTTGCCTCAACCACTTTTTCGTTATCTTAAGCCAATGCCTTCCATTTTTACTAAAATAAAAAAGCTTACGGAACATTTGCTAAACACTTACGTATAAGAAAAACTACATTTGTGAAACAATGTAACAATACAAATTAATAAAATAAAAATTTTTGTCTTAGATAATATCAAATAATAAATTTTGAATAAGTTTTTATTTTTTGGTCACTTAAGACTCTTATGTGGAAATGCACATATAAAATCGAGGTAAATGGGAAACAGATCTTCAACTTATGTATATTAAATAAACACAAATCATGAGATCAAATAAAGCTACATTTATTGAATTCAGGTTAAATTAATTTTAAAATATGTTATCGAGTAAAAATTTTCTTTTAAATGAAAAACAACATTACTACCGGTTGCTACCGATACTCAAACCTATAATACAAACGTTATTAAAAAAGGTTATTTTCATTTTTGTATAACGAAAAATAAAATAAAAATGTTCATATTATCTGCTCCATGTATATATCTAAGCTGTTAACTTTCCGTTTAAACAGTATAAATTTCCCGGCTAAATTAGACTGACCGGCTTGTACAAAATTATACAATATCGCTTTAAAAATACTAATTTGAGTCTGACTTTTCCAGCTTTAGTTTCAAAGAAATAGTTACAACCACAGACTAACACTAAATATACCGACAATTTTACAACTGGAGATAAGCCGACGCTTGGCGAGCTCTTTGAAAAAATGTTTGATGGCGTTAATAATAGGTTTATATTCCCATATTCGATTCAAATAGCTTGAAAACTTTATTTTAAAGCTCGAAAGAGAGGAATAACATGCAAAATGACACTCTCTAATCTATTACAGTGAATTGAAGTTAGTACGGGAACAGACCTAATATTATTCATTTAATTATCACTCAAATGTCATGACAGTCGTTTAAAAAGAAGAAAAAAATACGTGAAGTAGGAATTTAAAAATAAAATTTTAAAACCCGTCATTTTGACTGTTGTGATAAATCTAGTGTTAAAAAGGATCACATATAGAAACTACTAAAAAAGCCATCGAATAAATAAAAATCCCCCTTCCCCCCAGCTTACGCCCATGCATACAGGTGAAAATATAACTATGACATGTGACAAATTTTATAATTTCATAATTTTTTTTATTTTTGAGAGCGAAGCTGTTCTTGTTCAAGAAAGTTCAGAAAACTTTCAAGAGATGTTTACATAATAGGTCTGTTTATGTACTAACTTCAAGTAATTGTAGTAGAATAGAGAGTGACATTTGGCATGTTGTTTTTCTCTCTCGAGCTTAAAAAATTTGTAAAATAACGCTTTTAAACAACTTCAAGTCACTTGAGTACAGAAACAGACCTAATTTGTGAAAAAAAACAGTTTCGAGCATGTTTCATACGAGAGAGATACTTGTAAGTGCTACAAACGAGCTTTGAAGTGTCTTCGCACAAGTGTCTACGAGGGAGGGGAAATACTGCATGCTGGAAGTTCAGTTGTTATTTGGTAGCATTACGTTACCGAATAAAACTTTAATGGCCCTTATTCTTGAACCCGCGCTCGCTCTCAAAACGACGTCGAATCAAAATTGTTATATTCTTGAAACTTTCAATTTCGACTTTGAGACCTGCTGTGATTGTTCATGCCAATTATTGAACAAATGTCGTCAAATAAATGTTTAAATTTTTGATCGTCGAAATGATCTTCGACGACAATTCATTAGTGAAAGTGAGCTCTCGACGACGACATTTACTCGACGCGGATTCAAGAATAAGGGTGAATATTACGTGAGTCAGCTCGGGATGGTGAACCAAGGTTCTTTCACCTTTTTTTGTATTAAAGTCATGTTTCTCTGTTGTTGCTGCATCCGCTTGTTTAAATTATTTAAGGAACTTATTTCCCCCCGCTCCTTTCCTTTATCCCTCTCTATTTTGCCTTTCAGCTTATTACCAGGAGTGCATCCAGTTCCTCTGTTCAACCTTTTCCCATTGTTTCTTCGTTCTTAGTATTATAATTTTATTTCTCCTTTCGTTTTTTATTTTAATGTAGCTGCGCTGTCAACCAAAAATAAAACTAAAAGAAATCAACTACTAACAGCCAGCTAAAGACAGACGCTACTAGCACCCATCAAAATCACCCAATCGTAACGAATCCACAATCATCGTCATCTGCAAGAACGCTGAGACGGCGCGCGAGGAACAATCACAAACATATTATAATTATGTACACACACACTCACATACGATGCTAGAAGTGATATGAAGGATCGCCGAAAGTCAGAGCACACTAACTCGAAGATAGACAACTAAAATAATATAAAAAAAAATACTCTTATTTTCAACAAAGTTGTTGCTAGTGCTTGAAAGAGATAGCAAAGAGAGCTAATTAATTAAGAAGATACTGATCTTGCTAGCTCAGAATCACAGGCCGCGTTCATAGTGAAAGCTTTTTGCATAGCCGAGAGTTTTAGCTAAAAAACACTTTGTGTAGAAGCTATGGAAAAAGCTCGAAGTGCGAGCTGACTTTGAGCATAAAGCTACTTTTTACTACTTTTCAGCCCTACTTTTCAGCCCATATATCTCCATCTCGCTTGCTCACACTACAAACTATAAACACCAGTAAGCTCAAGAAGCTACTTTTTGAAGAAGTAGCTTCTTCAAGAATACAAAGCAGCTTTATGAATTAGCTTCATCCAAAGCGTCAATACGAACGTGGCCTTAGGCATCAATAGAAGCTATCACGACTGTCGTCAAGTGAACAACAATAAAACGTTCTTGTTGCGCAACATCGAAGAAAACAAGAAAATACAACAAATCGATCGACCAATCGCTATGTTGACAGTGTATACGAACCGGTATATTATAACAAAGCCTTAACAAAAACAAAAAAACAACACTGACTATAGCGAGAAAATCACAACAACAGAAAGCAAATAATTATTATTGAACCGCATGAATTGCTCCCTCTCTTTCTGATCTTCGATACGATCTTAGTTTGGTGTCCACATCTCCAGCCATGAAGCGAATCACAGTGATGAATGCACGATCGCTAAAGAAACTAAAAAAAGAAGCTTAAATAAACACACAACAACAGTCAGAGTCGACTAATGATGATGTGGATGTTGTTGAAGATTATTTTAGGTGCCAGATCAACTTGAGGTGGAGCAAGCAGCAGCAGCAGACATATGTACGTAATCGGTAGAAATGCTACGCGATCGCGCTATTTATAGCTGCCAAACGAACCAGCTGGGTTTGTTATTTCTTCAACGTCTTCTCCGTTCAGATCTCCAAGTGATCGCGCATATGCCTCTTAAATGTATGTAACTAGATGTTTATACATACATATATACATAGATATGGTTTCATAGTGTGTATGTGCCATGATTTGTTTATTTATTGGCTTACTTCTTCCACCATCTTTGATACTTCATCTTGCTTAAAGATCTTGCTTTACACTGATCGTCAGCTAAATGTTGGACAAGCGCTCGAGTTCACAAACAAACAAATAAATATATAGATGTACACGGGCAAGAGCAGTTTAGAATCGTTTGTATATCAAGTCTTCCTGTACAGATTCCCCCATTGCCAAGCCGGCTTCGGTTGTTGCTTCTTTTGTTGCGTTTATGACGCGGTTTTATGGCGCGTCTGATCTTGAAATCTGCTGCCTCTACGCCATCGCAGCAGACGCAGCGTGTGCTTGCAATGAGGCCCCAAGCACAATGGCGAATAAAATATGCTAATGAAATTCATGTGGAGATGGCCATAAACTTTGGCATTAAGTAGATTTGTGGATTTTTCTGTAGCAGAAGTTGAATTATTTTGAGTGTGTGTGAGATCTGTGTGCCCAGATGAAAAACAATGCTGGCCTGCCGATAAAAGGAATGTGGAAGTTTAAAATTGTATTGCTAGGTTTTGAAGTCTACTTTTTGAAATTTTAAAACTTCCTCTTTACTGCTAAGTGAGGTGCATAAGCAAAGTATCACGTTTGCTAATTTTAAGGGACAACAATTTCAATATTTTCTCGATTGTTGTAATTCGCCGACACTTTGTGTTTTCGCCGAAAAACTTTTGATAGCAACAATATTGTTATGTATATTATTTCAACAATATCACAACATTGCGAATGGCTCAGTTGGCTAGTTAGTTTTTATTCTTGTTTTTTCGAATCTTAAATAGTAGGTTCAAATCCCTGCAAAGACATAATTGTTTTTTTTTTCTTAATGGCTTTTAGTTTTGTTTTGGATTTTTTTAGTTTCTTCTGTTTTTTTAGTGAATTCGTTCTGATTTTTTGCAATAATTGCTTAAAATAACAAAGTGAACTTTTATTCCTAATGAAGAAAATTAAGCGACGATGGTTGAATGGATAAGCTAATGCACTTACACTCACGCAGCCGAGGTTCAAGTCTCCGGATAATGGTAATTTTTCAATTGCCGGAAACATGCCTCGAAAGGTCAGCAGGCATTCTCGTCTTTATACGGGCTTTTAGCTTTTTTCTACAGGCACGTTCTGGGCCGAAATGACTGTCAAATGCACTGCCGTAGCAGCAATGCAGCATGCATCTAATGATACGAATGCAGAATAAATACCGTGAGATGCATGCAGCATTGCTACTAGGGCAGTTCATGTGGCAGACATTTCGGCCTAGGACGTGCCTGTAGAAAAAAGTTATAAGCCGGTATCGAGGCGAGCATGTCTCCTGACCTTTCGAGGCATGTTGCCGGCAGACATGCAGCAGGGTTCTTTTCCAACTGGGTGACTAAGTGTGTTTTTTTATTTATTTCTTTTTCAATGCATACTTTACACATCTCTTTAAACAATTCGATCTAAATTCATAATGATTCTATATAGGTAAAGGTAACGTTGCTTGTCTCAAGTTGATATAATTATAATTTCCGCAGAATTTTGATATTGTGTAGATAAACGTAATTTCAAACATTTCGCACGTCTTTTATTCTCAGTAAAAAGATATGTAGTCGAAAGATTGTTTCTACGTTGACCGCCACCTGGTACCCAATCGAATTATTGGTTTGTTGAAGCGTAGTCTTCAATCCGCATTTAGTACTCACCATTGATGCAGATAAGACCTTTGATCTTATGATGGATCTTTCTCCAAGTAGGGATCACATTAAAAATGAAATTTATCTTGATTTGCAAAAAATCTGGATTTTTTCGTTTTTAGTTGTACATTTAATGTTTTATTGATTTACATATTAACCAAATAAAAAAAAACAGCAATTCATAAAAAAGAAAAACATGGAAATTCATTTATTACTAAGACTGATTTAAAATAGGCCTTACAATTTCATTTAAAAAATTTAATATTATTCTTTCCCCAAGTATTTAGTACTAGAACAGGCCACTTTCACCAATTTATTTGCTTTTGCTTTTTTTAAAAACACATTAAATGTTTTACAGTCCTCATTATAGTTAAGTCTTATAATTAGTTCAGATTTTATGATATAAATTGCCATTCTATTTCTCTCTTAGGTATAAGTCTTTTAAGAAGCTTAACACTTTTTCGCAATAAGCATTACGAAAGTATAGAAAAATATTCACAAGTAAAATAAATTATTTTCTTAAATTATAAGTTCTTAATTTCCTCATTTCCAAATTTAGAAAAAATTCTATAGTTTGTTATATTTTTTACAAGGTTCTCGTACGAATTTCGTAAGCAACAGTAGTCAGCTGTGTTGCCAATTTAGAGGTTTTCCTACTAGATCTAGCGGTTTTACGCACTCATCTAGCGGCAAAAATGTGAAAAAATTGCTAAGTGGTTTTTTGGTGGTATTTTTAATTTTGACTGTGGTTTTTGCAAGCAGAAAACATAAATAAAAATTAATTTTCATTTAAGTATTGTGGGATCCTTTTACCCTTAAAAAAGTACCTACTTTGTCGCAATCTATACAGGGTGTCCCAGATCAACGATTCAATTCCTAATTTTCATTTAAGTATTGTGGGATCCTTTTACCCTTAAAAAAGTACCTACTTTGTCGCAATCTATACAGGGTGTCCCAGATCAACGGTTGATTCCTTGGGTCAAGAAAAGAAAAAATTGTATGACAGGGGGAGTCCATCTACCCACTGTTTCGAGCTATAAGCGAAAGCATAGCAGTAAATGGCATTCATAGGTGTCATCAGTTTTAATGCAATAACTTAAAAAGTATTTCAGATAGGAACCTCTTTGAAACGGGTTTTTAAAAATTTTAAATAGTTAAATAATATCTGTTAAAGTGTTTGGTATTTTTAACCATGGAATAATTTAAAGCAACTTAAATATGAAAAATATATTTTTTATTTTCTTTTTTTCACTTTAAGCTCGTTTTACATAAAAAAAAGTTCTTATATTATTTTTTTTTCTGATGCAGTCTTAATCGCCAAATAATTCTCTGCAGTATTCAATTATGCGGCTTCACCGTGCATCCAAAAATAAGAGCGTATTAATTATTTTATAAAAACATACACTCAAAAAGCACATACCATTTTCATGTGAATTTAATTTGATTTTTAAGAAAAGTTAAAAAATATTTAGTATGGGAAAAAATGAAGAGATATACATTTCTTAATTATGGTTTTATGTCTAAAAAGCAATTTATGAAGCATAACTTTGCTGTTCCCGCGATAGGTTGTAAGTGCTTTTTGAGTGTATTTTTTCATAAAATAATTCGCTTTCATTTGTTACTGTACGGTGAAGCCAAAAGCCTGACAAGCAAAAACACCATACACAATGTCTTAGCAAATAGAAAAGAATGGGTTGATTTTAATTAACAAATTAATTTTTCAAAAACTTTTAAACATTTATTACACCTGATCTTTGATTTAAAATGCAAAAATGCTCTCTTCTATTTGACATACATTTTTTAGCGGTTTCTAGCGGTTTCTAGCGGTTTTTCAGAACAAATTTAGTGGTTTTTCAAATGAAAGTGTTGGCAACACTGGTAGTCCGTGTATTTTTCATCACTAGGGCTAGGAATTAAAGCCCTGCGTCGGTGCGTCTATTTCAACGTACACACACTGATTTATTGCATTGCTCACAGTTGACTGTCTTCTAAAAACACTTGAGAGCTTGAGTTGCTCAACAAGACAAGCAATACACACTTTTTCTTTCGGCAATCCATGCACGACGTGTTTTTGTTCGTCATCACCATAACATGACATTTAATTATTAAGGGTAAGATGAGAATAAAAAGCAATATATGGCAATAGATCATTTGGATCATTTTGATAATTTTAATCAGCGCCTAACTAGATATTTTTTTACACCAACTTCAAGATTTTTTTAGGTAAGATTGACTAGGTAAAAATGGGTTGCTGAATCCGAATCCGTGTCAGAATTTCAAAATTAAAAAATTTGAAATAATAGGGTTGCCACCTAATAGTATGTATTTCTAAGAATTTTAAACATCATTTAGCAGTGTTAGGGGTCGCTGATTTCGAATCTGAAGTCAGAATTTTAAAATTAAAGTTGGTGGATAAGGTTGTCAACTAATTTTATTATTTTTACGAATTCGGGGCTAGCGCGAACTAAAGGGTAAAAATGGGTCGTTGAATCCGAATTCGTTGTCAGAATTTCAAATTTTTAAAACTAAGAAATAATAGGGTTGCCAAATAATAATATGTATTTTCAAACTTTTTATCAACATTTAACAATTCAATCATGGGGGAAACGTACTATTCAAGTCAAAGTCACAACCAGTAACAAAAAACATAAACAAGTATTTATAAGTATAGTATTTTATTTTTAGTATTTTTTCTTCTTTTTAAAAAAAGAATTTAGAAATAGAATAGATCTAGTATTTTTGGAGCCAATCTGTTTCGTTTTTCAACGATAACATTACTAGCAAGAGAAAAAACTCTTTTGTAGGGTAAAACACCATCAACAAAAATTCTCACCAAACCTGTTTGCCTAGCATAATTCGTAAAAATAAAAAAATGAAGATGGAAACCCACCATCTTGAATTTTAAAAATTCTAACTTCATATTCGAAATCAGCGAACCCCTAACACTGATAAATGATGTTTAAAACTCTTAAAAATATATACTGTTAGGTGGCAGCCCTATTACTTAAAAATTTTATAATTTTTAAATTCTTAATATTTTTCCTAAATGACCTCGTTACATATAATGTTGATTTTATATGACTTAAATACAAATTCTAAATGTTTGATACTTTAAATCATACTTGATTTTAAATACAAATTCTAGTTTTTTGATAGTTTAAAATCGTTTATTGAGCTTAAGGTCAAAGTTAGAACAATTAATTGTTCTAACGAATATTTCCAAAGAAACACCAACAACAACAAAGTTTTTTCAATATGAAAAGGAAAAAATCACTAGCTGGTTTTATTGCAATTTCGGCCGTGCTAAAGGCTTCATCAGAAATCTTTGTGATACCTCGTGCAAGCGCGCACTAGCGCACTGCACAACAGAGGCGATGAGATTTTAAGTGTCAATTTCTCAGTTTTTCTCCCATTTCACATGCTCACACATTTGTTGTAGTATTTTTGCTTTACTTTAGTCTACATGCTTATGTTATTATATGATGTCCAACAGTCTGCTGGAAGTCTTCCAACAACAAACCATGTTTACTGAAGTTGTTTTTAGATTTTAGTAAAGCAAAAATACAACAACAAATGTGTGAGCATGTGAAATGGGAGAAAAACTGAGATATTGACACTTCAAATCTCATCGCCTCTGTGGTGCAGTGCGCTAGTGCGCGCTTGCACGAAGTATAACAAAGATTTCTGATGAAGCCTTTTAACACGGCCGAAATTGCAATAAAATCAGCTAGTGATTTTTTCCTTTTCATATTGAAAAAACTTTGTTGTTGTTGGTGTTTCTTTGGAAAGATTCGTTAGAACAATTAATTGTTCTTATGTTGACCTTAAGCTCAATAAACGATTTTAAACTATCAAACAACTAGAATTTGTATTTAAAATCAAGTATGATTTAAACTTTAAAACATTTAGAATTTGTATTTAAGTCATATAAAATCAACATTTTTAAATTTTGGCAACGGATTCGGATTCGGATAAAAATAAAAAAACTGAGGTGGCAACCTCTTAACCTATTAGCCCTATTAACCAGTCTTAATTTTAAAATTCTGAATTCATATTCCAAATCAGCGACCCTCTAACACTGTTAAATAATGTTTAAAACTTTTTAAAATACATATTGGCAACCCTACTATAAAAAATTACATAGTTTTTAAATTCTGACAACGGATTCGTATTCAGCGACCAATTTTTACCTGTTGTTTGCGTCAGCATCGCGTTCGTAAAAATAAAAAAATTAGGTGGCAACCCTATTAGCCATTTTAATTTAAAATTCTAACTACAGATTCGAAATCAGCAACCACCTAACAATGTTAAATGATGTGTGATTCATTTTTACCTAGTGTTCGCGCCAGCACCGTATTCGCTCTCTGATACAAATCATCTATTGCCAGTGAACAAACTTTCGATGCATTGACTGCAGTGAGCTCTCTGACAACGATATCTGAAGGCGAATTTACACGATTCACTATCATTGTTCATTTTGGATGAATCATCCGATTTGAAAAATGTATATTGAGTTTCATCTTTAAAATGAAGATGATTGTCATCCACATTGAACAGTGAAAGAAGAAGAAGAAGGTCTTCCTACTCTTGATGAAAGTGAAAGCACATCGAACTGATGTGCCATTCGTACTGAAACACAATTGAAAGATGTTAACATAACTTCACGCAGAAAGTTTATATATTTTTATTTGATTGCTGAACGACTTTTATTTTTTGAATTTTTTTAAACGTCAATAAAATTAATTAGCCAACGAATATATTTTGATATTCAATACCGAATCATCCATCAAATTTTAAATTTACACTTTGAATAGTGTAAATCAGTGTCGGGCAGCTTTGCACACTTGAGATTGTGTTTGTGCACTAAAATATGTATTTATTTCACCTACAGAACGATCAAAGCTTCAGTGTTCAAGCGATTGTCAAGCAAATAAGATCTGCGCTTGCGTGTTCCTTGAATATATTATATTATATCTGTGTCGATAAGCAATAATAGCTTAAGTCGATTTAAGACAGAACTGAGTTATTGATATAGTTGTGTTCTACGTATTTATTATTATGAACACACAAAATCTAGAACTTCTAGCATGACCTTAGCCAAAGATATGATGCAAAAACAAAAGAACCTTTCATATAACTTATATGGCGATTGAAAACTTTGAAGCAAGATTTCTGGAAACTTCGAAATATGACTTAAGCTGTTATTGCGCATCGACACAAATATAACGTAAGATTACACTGTATAAAATTGTATGTATGCAAAATTTTTGGAAGTATATTTGAAAAAATTTTTTATTGCTAAAAAATGACGGCATGGCGCGCCAACAAAGAGGTAAAATTAAAAAATTGTGCATAACAAGGCATTACGATAATTTGCATGGCCAATATAAGGTAATTGTGGGGCATGCTATGGAGAAATTATTTAATTATTTTAAAGCGGCATGTCCACATATCATATCATATACTGATCAGCTCCAAGTACGTATAATAAAAGCATCTTACACTGTTTGTTTAGACTTGGCAAAACGCAATAAGCAACAAAAGCACAATAAAAAAACATATTTGTTTTTTACTATTAACCTGCCTCTTTATATTACCGTCTGCTTATCGGTATTTCACATTATCCGGCTGTCGGTCTGTTTCCTTTTGACATTCCGTCCACTACTTATTTATTTAATTTCGCAATATAAATCCGAGCAAAAAAATATCCCATAATGCCTAGTAAGATTTTTGTAAAAAGCGCTTTAGCAGTACTTTGTTTTCAGTGTGAGCTTTAAAGCGCTCATTAATACATACTCAAGATGAGAAAGTATAGGTGTGCAAAGCTGCCCGACACTGGTGTAAATTAAAACTTGATTCACTGTCATCGTTCAACGTTCACTATCATCGTTTTTAGTGAAATGAGTAAATTCGCCTTTAGATCAACAATCTCTATGATCTGTTTTGATTGCGCTATTATGTTTTGTTCGTCTTCGCTGTAATCACACACATGATTTCTTTGCAGCAAGCAAGACAATGCAGTGTGGTGTGAAATGAATAAATGTTTTGAAGCTGGTTTTAAGTGCACCTACGCAGGGCTCTCCTAGGAATGCCATGCTCCTAAAAACCGCAAATATGCGCATGTAACATGTACTTAAAACTCGAAAAAATGCGCTAAAAACAGGTAAAATATGCAATAAAAAATATGTTTCTAATATTTTCTTATCGGTTCAAAAATAAATATTTTATGTAATTAAAAAAAAAGGAAATCCAACTCATTTTAAAAAACATATAAAATTAGTTTATCGAAAACTAAAACTAACATAATAGTAATAATTTTCAGTTATCTTTTCACAAAAAGGAAGCAGAAATATGCAAAAACCACATGCATATATTGTAAAATATACAAAAATATGCACAATCAATTTGCAAAAACAGGAATTTTTTGGTAAAATATGCAAAACCATGCATTTATTGTAAAATATGCAAAAATATGCACTAATGATTCCATTTTAAGATGCTCAGTAAAAACAAGCCCTATTCATCACAATTAATATCATTAGTGATGGGAACTATCGAATAAAAATATTCGAAATATTCGATAGTTCAAAATCATCCATTTATTCGATAGTTTTTTTTATTCGATAGTTTTTTCATTTGCACTTTGTTTGCTTTCCTTCAACTGATTGAACGCATCGTGTGTACTGAAAATTTAACTAAAAAAGTACGTTTAACTGATTGATTTGTGTTTAAATGAAAATTATAATGAAATCGCACCAGTTATAAACTTCTTAGAGGTTTTTAAATCGAATAAATTAATACTTTTATTAAAATCATTTGCTTTGTACTAGCTACAATTTTTGCAATTCAAATGAATGAATAATTTATTCGATAGTAAAAATCGTACGATAGTTCTTTGTACTAGTTACTATTTCTTTAATTCGAATGAATGAGTGAATTATTCGATAGTTCAAATCATTCGAATGTTTTGTGCACTATTTACTATTTTTTAAAGCAAATGAATATTCGAACGAATTGTTCGATAGTTGAAATCATTTGATAGTAAACTATCGATGGTTGAAATCATTCGATAGTGCCCATTACTAAATATCATTTTTTAAATCCAAAACTTTACTGTTTCTTCTAGTTCCTCAGATAAAAGCAACTTAAGCTTAAGTCCAAATAAACTCAAATGTTTTTTTGATAAAATTATCGCTATAGTCGTAGTGCGTCTCCATATATTGCACAGGTTTATTGAAAAACATTTCAGCTTTTTGCTCAAACGCATTCCTTTCATTGTGAGAAAGTTTCTTTATAATATCTGTAGTTTTATTTCCAAAAAATTTATCGTTAATCTATTTTTAAATGTCTGTTTCAATTTTCTCATAATGGTATCTACATCAACAGTGGTACCATTATCTTTCTAGAAAGTAAACATTGTTGAACTTGGTAACATTGTTGAACTTGGTAATACATTATGCATAAAATACAAATACGCACCTGATATTCCGTCTTCAAAGCATTCTTTGTCTTCATTTATAATTTCGGACATTGGTAAATTTTTGGAAATAAGCTTTCATAATCTTTTTAAAGCTGTTCAGGCTAAAGTTAGACAATCTATAGCTGGAAAAAGCGATAGCGAGAAAGTCACTACACAAAAAAGGAGTAAATGATATGCTCAGCAGATGGATATGCCAAATGCACTAGAACTCCAAAAACAAAAGCAGGCGCCACCACGATAAAAATTAAAACAACAAAAGGCTGCCCACAAGGTGGAGTCCTTTCGTCACTGCTGTGGAGTCTTGCTGTGGGCGAACTCCTATCGAAACTAACCGAGAATAATCACCTCTGTAACCCGATACTGTAACCTGATACTGAGAGGACTGTTAGTAATAAAGGAATGTGTTATGAAGTGGGATTAAATATCAATCCACCAAAACTGCCATAGTACTTTTTATTATAAAAAGAAGCCTGCCAAATCTCAGGACTATGAGAATGGATGGCACAGAAATTCCCTTCAAAGCAGAAAAAAGTACCTAGGACTCACACTAGATTCAAAACTTCTCTGAAGAATACGTGCAGAGGAAATTTTAAACAAAGCAACGCGTGCACTCATGTTATGTAAGAACCTGGAGGGGAAAAACTGGGGTATACCATGATGGTGAGACCAATCTTCACCTATGGTTCCAGTAGCGTTAGCTGGAAGAACTAAGCTATCCACAATGAGGAATGTGCCAGCAAAGGTGCAGAGCCTGGCCTGTGTATGCATCAAAGGAGCCATGAGGATCTGCCCTACAGCAGTACTAGAAGTAATTCTTGACCTAACCCCCTTACACCTCTTTATAGAGGGGGTAGCAAAGCGAACTCTACTATGCATCGCTAAAGAGCGGACAGGTTTAGGTAAAACTATCAGCAGTAGAGAGAAGCAGGATATTGCAAAGCACATACCTTACATCGATCTACCAAGAGAAGATATAGTAAAAAGGTACAACTTCGAAAAACACTTCAAAATTAAGCTTAGTACCAAGAAAGAGCGGGACAGCGAGATAATATTGCAAGTCAAGAAACCACACAGTATATCATGGTACAAGGATGTCTCCCAAACATTAGAAGGTATAGGCACAGGGGTGTACGGGACAAGAACCAAGCACTTTGAACTTATGGGGACAACACCCAGTATCTTCAAGCGGAGATCCTAGCTAGCAATACAGCTGTGTGCGCAATTTAACCTGGACCGGAAATACAAAAGTCAGGACATAACTGTGATGTCGGGCAGCCAAGCAGCAATTAAAGCACTAGTTTCCTTTGAGATATCATCGAGAATAACATAGGAATGCCTAACAAAACCCAATGAAATAGGCCGTTACAATAACACCGTTACTATACTCTGGGTCCGAGGACACAAAGGACTACAAGATAACGAAGAAACAGATGACTTAGTGCATCAGGATGCAGCTAAAAAATTTATAGGACCAGAACCATTTTGCGGATTGGGCACACATTCTATAAAAGAAGAACTAAGAAGGGAGGAGAGACACAAACGATCAAGCCTTTGCAAAAGCCTCCCAAACCTAAGATAATCCAAATTGCTTCTCAGTAATTTTAATACTTGAAGAGCAAAATTGTGCATAAGCTTAGGTAAGCTAAATCTTAGAATTATGACGAGGACACTGCAAACTTAAATATCACCTGATGAAATTGGGCATCGAAAACGATAGTAGTTGCCGTTTCTGTGAAGAAGCAGAGGAGACTCCAATACACCTACTAACAAACTGCGACGCTATGGCTCGCAGAAGTAAACTAGCACTGGGGAACTATGAGCTGGTCTAGAGCAAATTTCATCTCTTGAAACTAAAAATATTCTCAAATTCATCAGAGAACTAGATCTGGATTAAATTCTGTAATCCGCCAATCTACCGAACCTTAAAAAGGAGGTGTAATATATCTCTTTTAGGTTGCAGTACGCATCTCCACCATAAAACACTGACATGGGGAAAAATTGATTTTGTGGTTAAATTCAATTGGGTGTATTATGATATTTGATTATTTCTGGATCTGTGGCTAACTTCTCAAAGCTACCTACAAATCTCTACACTTTTCCTTGAAATAAGCATTTTACTTTGGAAAAATAGTAACAAAACTTTTTTGTTAAGAAACATCTGTATTGAGGTATGCAGGCGCCAAAAGATATTCGGGTTCAAAGTTCACCCATACTAGTCATTCGCCAATATTTCCTTTCCTGATTGTTCCTGATTGTCAGCAATTGGGAAACTGGGGGCGATGTAACAATGTAACATGACTCACTGTCTCAACCTGGCGAGGCCAGCATAATCTTTGTGAAATCGCCTCAAGTCGACTCAAACCTCCACGTGGTGTTTCCTGGGCGACGTCAAAACTGACAACCGTTAGTTTGGCGGCTAATCTGAGCGGCGGGCCTCCCTAGTCTTAAAATAGGTTGTGCGTCGGGTTTGAAGCCCACCCGTAAAAACCCATTTCAATGTAAATAAATAAGAAAAGATGTAAATAAATAAGAAAATTATCCCCAAATCTGATGACGACCTCCGCAAACGAAAAACTGATAATGATTTACGGATATGCACCTGGAATGTCCGAACCCTTAATTGGGAAGGTGCCTCTATCCAACTGACTGATGTCTTGGAAAGATACAAAGCTGATATCGCTGCTATCCAAGAAATGCGATGGAAGGGACAGGGTTGCATTCGGCATGCACCCTGTGATATCTACTACAGCGGCCATGCGGAGAAGCACGAGTTTGGATGCGGATTTGTAGTTGGCATGAGACTACGGCCCCACGTCCTGCGATTCACACCTGTGAACGAACGACTTGCCATAATCCGCATCAAGGTTAAATTTTTCAATATAAGCCTAATATGTGCGCACGCTCCGACAGAAGACAAGGACGATGCGATCAAGGAAATTTTCTACGAGCTCCTTGAAAATGCTTACGAGCGCTGCCCCCGTCACGACGTAAAAATCGCGCTTGGTGACTTCAACGCTAAGGTGGGCAAGGAAAATATTTTTGGTCCAACAGTCGGAAAGTTCAGCCTCCATGACAACACCTTTGATAACGGAATGAGGCTGATTGACTTCGCCACAGCACGAAACATGGTCGTAAGTAGCACTAGATTCAAGCATCTCAATATTCATAAAACCACCTGGATGTCCCCTGATCAAAAAACAAAAAATCAAATTGATCACGTTTTGATCGACGGAAGGCACTCTTCCAGTGTATTGGATGTACGCACGATCCGTGGTGCAAACATTGACTCGGATCACTATCTTGTTGCAGCCAAGATCCGTACACGTCTGTGCGCAGCTAAGAATACACGCAACCCTACACAGAGAAAGCTAGACGTCGACAAGCTGCAATCGAAACAGACAGCCGATGCTTTCGCCACTCGACTCTCACTCCTGCTTCAAAGCACTCCTCCAATCGATGATATATGCGCGCAGTGGACACACATTTCCAACTCCATGCGTGCGGCTGCTGAAGAGGTGATTGGCTACCAACGCCCTCGCCGAAACCAGTGGTACGACCAGGAGTGTCGCGACGCCACTGCAGAGAAAGACGCCGCCTACAAAGCCACCCTGCAGTCGGTTGTAACGCGCGCTGCTAAGGAGCGATACAAAGAAAAGAGGAGGGAAGAGAGACATATTTTCAGGCGGAAAAAAAGAGAGGCAGAAGAGCGCGAGCAAGAGAAGATTGAGATGTATGGTGACAGGAATGAGGCCCGAAAATTTTTCGAAAAAATAAGACGCCTTGCCGATGGTTTTAAAACCGGGGGCTCTTCCTGCAAGGATGAAAACGGGAATCTAGTGACAGATGTCCAGAGTACACTGACGTTATGGAGGGAACACTTCTCTACGCTTCTAAATGGCGACGCTGACAACAATCCCGCCAATAGAGATGATATTCCGGAAACCCCAATTGCGGATGACAGCGTCGAGGTTCCGCTGCCCGACTATGATGAAGTTCTGACAGCTATAGCTCGGCTTAAAAATAACAAAGCCGCGGGAGCTGATGGCCTACCTACTGAGCTGTTTAAGAACGGAGGCGAAGCTCTACTTAAATGCATTCACGAGCTTCTATGCAGAATATGGTCGGAAGAATGCATTCCGAACGATTGGAATCTCAGTGTGCTCTGCCCAATCCACAAGAAAGGCGATCCCACTATCTGTGCCAATTACCGTGGGATAAGCCTTCTTAATATCGCATATAAGGTCCTGTCGAGCGTTTTATGTGAAAGATTGAAGCCCATTGTAAACGAACTGATCGGACCTTATCAGTGTGGCTTCAGACCTGGAAAGTCCACCATCGACCAGATTTTCACGCTACGACAAATCTTGGAGAAGACTCAAGAAAAACAAGTCGACACCCACCATCTTTTTGTCGACTACAAAGCCGCCTTCGACAGCCCAATAAGGAAGCACCTGTACTCCACCATGTCTGAATTTGGTATTCCTGCAAAACTAATACGACTTTGCAGGATGACACTGAGCAACACCAGCAGCGCAGTTAAAATCGGGAAGGACCTCTCCCCACCATTTATTACCAAACGAGTTTTCAGACAAGGTGATTCCTTATCGTGCGACTTTTTCAACCTAATGATGGAAAAGATCATCCGAGCTGCTGATCTAAGACGTAGTGGCACAATATTCTACAAGAGTGTTATGCTGCTTGCGTATGCTGATGACATAGATATCATTGGCCATAATGCGCGCGAAGTCAGTGCAGCATTTTCCAGATTAGAAAGAGAGTCAAGTCGAATGGGTCTGTCAGTGAATGCAGATAAGACGAAATACTTAGTGTCAACAAACAAACAGTCCCAGCGTCTTGGAACCCACGTTACCGTTGACAATACCTCCTTCGAGGTTGTGAAGAACTTCGTTTATCTGGGATCCAGCATTAATTCAACCAACGTTGAAAGGGTGTTTGCCACTCACAAAATTACGAAATTTTTCGTGAAAAACAACAATTTTCACTTCAAATAACACCAAAAATTTAAAAATGCAATCAATAATAATCAGAGAACGTTAGGGGGAGGATTTGATAATACTTTGACTAAATTTTAATGTTCTTTGATTTCAGATAATTTCCAACTGAGATACAGTAAACACCATAAATCGTCTTTTTCCAAAGACGTTCTTAGAAAAGTTTTGTCACCGCACGGTTAAAAATATTGGACTAAATTTTAGTCCCACTAAAATATAACAAGAATTTTTTAAGCCTTGCAATTTTAAATTTAAACTTTGCAAATACTAACTCATAATTAAAACTCTACTGTACTAGAATTTAAACCAAATAAATATTACAGCGTAACTTTTAGCTTTTTGGTTTAAATTTGAGAACAATTTGTATTACTTTTTGTTTTTAATACAACTTTTACTAAATTCTAGTACATTTTAATAAGTATATTTTAATTCTAATACATTTGGATTCTAAATTTTAATTTGGACCCGTAAAAAGTTAGCCTGGCAATGCTGAGGCTCCATTTAGACGATTTGATTCATATGTTTATTTGCTTCTATTATGAATCATAAATTGAATATCCTGGGTTCGAACCCTGTTTCTCACGGTGTTTTTTATTTGAACGAAAGGTTTCAACAAACTTGCTCTATTCATATTTCTAAAAATAATTCGCAAAAAAATTGTTTTTTTTACGCTGAAACCCTTACGCCTCCTTTAATTACTTTTTTCTTTATTAATTTGGATGCTAAACCTTAACAGGCTTTATAGCAAATTAAAATTCTAAAAAAAGATATTGATTACAATGCAAAAATATAAAATATGATATTGATTGAAATGAAGTATTATTAACAAATTAAAAAGTTTTAACAAATTAGAAAATAATGCTACCATTCGCACTTCCACTGCCACAAGCCTGTGGAACCGGTTCGCATAGCAGGGTTACGTTTTCAAGGCAAAGAAAGTCAAGTTAGCAACAATTTTTATATCCTGACATCAGCGGAATCGTGAGACAAACAAGGTCTCATACCCAATAAAACACCACTCATATATAATATATATCGTTCTGTCTTAGTTATTCCGGTGGGCTTATGGCTTGAAAGGGTGGTTGCTCGACAAACTAGGTCAACTTATCCAAACCAATTTTTGTAAAACAAAAAAAAAAAAAACCAGTTGCGCACGCAGGCATTTTTTTTTTATTAGCTATTTGTTTATTTTTTTTTATTTAACAACATCATATAACAAAAAGAAAGCTTAAAGTATAAATTTACAGTATTAGAAGTATAAAAAATTGAATAGAGACTATGATCTGTAACTCAGAAGAGCTATTGGCAATCGTCGTAAATTCTGCCTAAATGCAACAAAAATACATATCTTATAACAAAAAACAATAATATTTTACTAAATTAGCAGTAACAATGTAATTTAAAAAATGAAAAAAGATAACAAATATAAAACTGCATAGCATTAAAAAAAAAAGTGAAAAAAATGTAGTCTGCAAATGCCAACAGTAAGATACAAAAAGAACATAACAATTGGATTAAGAGTTTATTGCATAACTTGTAGAATATTGCCTAATTCTTCAAAATTAATACTAAATAGCCAGAATTTTACATTTTTGAGAAATAAGGCCTTACTGCGCATAAGCCTTATATCATCCGGTAAACGATTAAAAATTCTTGGTGACACTGAAGAGTAACAGTTTAAAAAAATTTGCAAATTATGTGGCGGAACTTCAATTAAGTTTTGCGAATTCGTTCTTAAATTATAACGCATCAAGACAAACTAGGTCTTATCGGCCACTCGTATTAATATATTACGATCTAACGTAGTGTTTCAAGAGGTAAAAACCAAGACACCACGTTACCGTCGACAAATGAAGTCACATTCACCATGAAGATATACGGCAATTGAAGATCCACAGGTTTAGTTTTATTCAGATTATTTAGATGTACATACCATAGAATTTAAACATTTCAGGCTTAGGTCCATTTATATATTTAGATTATTTTATTAATGTGTTAACTTAATGAACAAGGTAGCAACGCTCATTATTATTTTAAGTTACAGCCTGGTTCAGAAAAATGTTGTTTACTTTTTAGGCATAGGTTCTGAAAACGTTAGTGCGTTAGCAACAATTTAAATGCAAAAAAAATATAAAGTAATTAAATTGTATTATATTTAACTTGATATCTAACCAATCTACTCATATACAATTTTTAATTTATCTTCATGTTTTTGCAAAATTAAATAATTTGGAATACTTATTATTCAATACATCAAAATTTTCTGGATTGCTAAGGGGGAGGGTGGCGGAGTTTAAACACCCCTTATCTACGGCGTTGATTCTTGTATTCGTAGACATTTCAAGTTTTGCCAATAATTTTGAATAAAAATCTTAATAAATTCATCGGTTTTGTTCGAAATCAGAAACAATTTCAATATTAGATCTGGCTAGGAATAAGTGGAAGTAGAATTGATAATTGCATTGCCATCAGCATGGAATTTCCTCAGCAGCAGCTCTTGGCTTCGGTAGATTAATGTAAATGTGTTGAAGTTCAGATATAAGAGCCTTATACTCTTTTCTCTAAAGACATTTTCTGTAAAATTAAATTCGAGAATCATGTGTGCCTATTATATTAAAAAAATCGGACGCTTGTTATCGTTGTTTTCCTTTCTGTGTTATTAGTCATTTTCTACTCAATGGTAATTACATAAATGTTATGAAACTGATAGATATTTTTTTAAACTATTGGACCACAAAATTATTGTGAAGTTGGTGAAATTTAAATGCCGCTTCAATAACAAACACGATATCCGGCATCTGAATCCGAACTGAGCGCATGATGCCGCTTCAGCAGAAAAACAACAACAAAAATAACAATAACAATAGCAACAACCACAATAACTTAACCATCATCATCATCATCATCAACAACATCAACAGAGGCCAAAACGGCAACGATATCAAGAATAATTATATGCTTTATTACTACCATCATCACCACTACTACCAGTTAAATAACTACTGCCAACAACACCAACAACAACAACATAAACAGTAGATGATGATCAACATCAATGATCATGCCTATCCACGTATATGGGAGTTTGTATACAGTGACAAACACTCACTTATTTACATACAAACACATCGGTAAGCTCCCGCTTATATATACATGTGTATGAACGGAGCAACAACAGCATGAAACCATAGATTTTCCGTGCTTTTTTACGGTCAGACCTTGAAATAGTTCAAAACCGTAAACGGTTCAGTGATCATTGATGTAAAAAAAAAGATAATGAATGCATCTTTAAGTTCGCTCTGTATTTCGGTTTAATCTTCATCATTTCGCATCTCTCATGATGCGAGGCAAAAAAAAAAGTGGTAAATGGTAAATGGTGACGCAAGTAGGGAAAGGACTGCGGTGGAGTGAAGAAGAATTACCGAAGTCGTTGAGCCGTTGAGACAGACAATGAAACGATGATAGTTGTTGTTTTTGCTATAGTTACCTAAATAAATTTCAGTAAATATGTAGGTCTTTCTGTATGTATGTATTTAATGTCAGTGCTTAGTTTCGCGATTATTATTAGTTTGAGGAAATTATATATCGGTGCGTCCATCTTCTGCAAGAGTCAGGAAAAACATCTGCAAAATGCAACTCTGTCGATGCACTCGATCCACTTTCAGCAGTTTTGAATGGCCCAACGTTGCGCGTACGAAGAGAGTCGCTGATAATCTTAATCGGAGCGCAACGATATTTTCGACTCTGAGACAGTAAAAAGAACAGTGGTTTTACCAGTAGCTATCTATAGTGTGTTAATGGGACTGATAATGACGATCATCGATGGGGAGTAGTTATTGACAGTTTTGTTGTTGTTGTTATTAAAAATTTGATATTTTCTCTTCGAGCGTACTTATCCTAGAAAACGCTAATAAGGTATGTGATTAATGCTTAAGCCTTTCGTTTCTACTCGTATCGAATAGAATAAATAACTGTACATACAAGCATCAGCTTTATCTCATATGTACCAAATAGAAACTGTAGTTTTGAATAATAAACGTAATGACAGCTATGACCTCCAATACAAGCCCCATGTTAAGCTGAAGCAAAAAACCTAGCATGTACCGAATTGAATCTGTAGCCTTGCACTATGTTCGCAATAGAAGCAATCCTTTCCTTATAGCTACAATCAATGCTGCTACTGTACCGTATGTACGAAAGCACAATATATATTATATTAGAACAGTTATAATTTTATTACAAATGAACATTTTACAAATAAAAAATTTAAACATCGTGTTCTAATTTATATAAAGTAGCAAAATTTTTATAACTAGTAAGCCCGTGTGGCGTTAAAACGCCAAAATCAAACATACCTAGATGTTATTTTAAGTTATTGAATAGAATTTTAACTGATCAAAATTTAAATGAAATTAATTTTGGCTTTTTTGCAATATTCGCGGTATTGCACGCGCAACGACGATATATTGTTAGCATATTTGATTTCATACCCAAATTTATTTTAAATATACAGGAGTAAGAATATTTCTTGATTTCCAGTTGAAAAATGCTTGAACAAAAATGTTTCATTACCAGTTTTCAATTTCTTATTAAATTTTTGTGTAAAGTTTTAAATATTACAAAATTTTCCGACCAACAGCTTAGAAATCGTTTTTCAATTGTAAAAATCGTTCCAGTATCACTTTGTTATTGAATACACCAATTCATAGTTTTGGCTGAGAAATTATGTCTGTTTCCGTACTAACTTCAAGTAATTGTAATAGATAGAGAGTGACATTTTGCTTGTTAGTCTTCTCTTTCGAGCTTCAAAAATTTGTAAAATAAAGCTTTCAAGAACTTTTAAGCTACATGAATCGAGTACGGGAACAGACCTATTATATAAGATTATTTTAATATAACATAGCTATTGAAAAATACCTCACATATTTTTAGGCATATGCTGAAATAAAGAAGAGAAAAAGCAGCATAACAACAACAGTAATATGCAAACTTTAACTCGCTATAACTTAAAAAACATTAATTTTGTAAGAAATAAAGAGTCCAGTTTGCATATCTACAGGTTGAAACCTACCAAACCATACTACATTTATTAAGATTGGACTTGTATTTCAAAAGCCTTACGTCGCACAAAACTTGCGTTTGCGTAATATATATAAGATTTTTTCAATATATGTACATATTTTATTTTTCATTCTAAAGCTTTGATAAACTTCCATCAATCTTAACTTCAAACTTAAAACTAAAGCTAAGTACAAATAAGCATATCTTAACAGTCTTAGGTTGCCCGCAGAGTAAGCGCCGAAGCAGACAGGCAGGCAGACAGGCACAGGAAAACTATGTGAACAAGAGAGAAAAAAGTTATTTCTATCTCGTTTCTTCGCAGGGCCTGCCTGTCTGCCTGCCTGCTTAAGCGTTTACTATGCGGGCTGCCTTAGGGAGGTTGCTTTCCAAAGTCCAATATAAGTTCAAAAAGCTTCTGAAGGATGACTTTTTAAGCGTTTGGTTTTTGAAAATTGAAATAAACAGAACATTGCCAAAAGTGAATGAAACTTTTATTTGGAGCGATATATCAATGCCTGCCATTTACTTTTTAAGGATTATTCCATGTAAATGTTGTCCGCGGTAAACTCTCAATAGGTCCATGGTATCACGTGCCGTGTGTCATGTAGCACCGTCTTGTTGAAACCACATATCAACCAAGCTCAATTCTTTCATTTTGGGCCAAAAAAAAAAACCGGTAATCATTGCGCGGTACCTTGCGCCATTGACTTTAACGTTCCGATTTTCATTATTTTTTAAAAAGTACGGTCCAATGATGCCGCCGACCCAAAAACCACACCAAACAGTGTATTTTTAGGGTGCATTGGCAGCTCTTGAACTGTCTCTGGTTGCTCTTCAGACCAAATTCGGCAATTCTATTTGTTGACGTACCCATTGAGGCAAAAATTAGATTCGTCGCAATTTTTCGATAAAAAAGTGGATCTTCATTCAACTTTTCTAAGGCCCATTCACCAAACAAACGACATTGTGGTTGTCACCCGGCTTCAGTTCTAACACCAGCTGTATTTTTGTATGGTTTCATATCGAGACCCTTACGTAAAATCTTTCAAGTGATCGAATAACTCAATCCCAATTGTTGACAACAGTGACGAATTAACATATCGCTATCTTCATTGACACTGTCCAATACAGCAGCAATATTTTTCTCGGTATGGACACTCCGCATACGGGTTGGTGGATTTAAACCATTTAAGTGAAATTGGAGTGAAGTTTGGTCACAATAGCTTGAATAGCCTGTTCAGTGGGTTTGCGAAACACATTTCTCGCAGAGCACGAACTTTGATAGTAACATTCAATGATTTGCAAGCGCTATTCGTTTGATAGCAACGAGTATATATATAATAAAGAGTATTCATCATCCAGCCTTCCAACTTCGTTCCAGACGATAAGCCATCCACTGACAGAAAAACCAAAACAATAACCAACGAGTAGAGTTGGTCTGAGTTGCTCTCAGCAAGAAGAAGTAAATATTGAAATGAATGTGACAAGTAACGAAAAGCAGAACAAATGAATATAAGGTAAGTTACCCAAATAAGGCCAACCTAACGGTTTTTACGAGACAGAAGAGAAACGGGTTTTTTAAACTTATTTTTGCAATTTTGTATTTTTGTTTATTCAATTCTTTTTTCAAAAACATAAAAATAAAGCATGAAAAAGTAAAAATATATCCAGCTCAGAAGGTTATAAAAAGGTCTGATTTTTGCCATATTACGACCACCATGTCTAAATAAGGCCTAATCTATAATGGTTTAAGAAACATAAAAAAACAATCAGAAAATTATAAAATAAGAACACATATTGTTATTACAAGTGTTTGTTTACATTAATACTAAACATAAATGATATTCATAGCTTTTTTTTATAAAAACTTTTTCGAAAAAATACTTTTATTGCCAAAAGCTTATTTTGAAAATTAAAATAAAAAATAAAGTTACTCTGGCTTTTTTAAAGAGAATTTTAGTAATTTTCTGGCCTTTATAGTGGAGGGCTTTCTTTCTGGTAGTTTTTTCTGCCTGGTAGATTTAGGTGTGGAGATCGGAAAAAGAAAGCCGGAAAGAAAAAATTTGTTGGGCCTTTTTAGGCGCTCTCAATATCATTTCATTAATCAAGTTTTTCTCGGAATACACCACAGTTAGACTTGTTCAATTAACCTTTTTGTTTTCGTTCAAATACCTCTCTTGATTTTTATTTCAAAGCTGGACATAGGCAATTGTTAATTCGTAGAATAACGGACTTTTACTGCGCGCACAATATTACATCAACCACGTTGTTGACGCTACCGCTGACTTTGTTTGACTGTCACTCGCTTCACAGATGCGCAATCGAAGTAATTTTTTTTTGCATCGTGATGCAGATATGAACATGTTTAAACGTGCGTAAAAACGTAAAATCATTTTGCAGGGAATGCAATAAATGTGCTTATTAGAAATCGGGCCTTATTAAGGCTTGGGCCTTATTTGGCGAAGGGACCTTAGTAAATTTTATCAATGAAAACAAAAATAATATTTGCCACAAATTTTACAGCTTCTTATTCCCACGTATGTGCTATTTTTTGCGATCTTCTTGTGTTTGCCGAATTTATTTGTTTTTGGCTGGACATTATTGTTGTAATTTTGTTGTAGCTATATTTTGTTTTCAGCTGCAAATAATGATTTGTTTTTATATTTCATTAGCCGTATAGAAAGATGGAATTCTGATTCGGCTAATGAACTAATTATTCCTTAATAAGGAGTTGCAAATATGTATGTTTTTTCATAAACAGAACAAATGAACAAATGAAATGCTTTAAAAAATGTTTTCCTCTTTTATATTAGAATATAAACAAATAAAGAAAATAAAAATAAAATTGGTTTTAAAGTATTTATTTTAATGTTGTTCAAATTATTTTATTTATTTTATTCATTTTCAGGAGCTTAAAGCATTTTTGTCTATTAACAGAACATTTACAAAATGATTTAGAATATAAAAGATTTTAACATTTAAAAATTTATTTCCTTTGTAGAACATTAAATACATAGAAACATTACCAATAAGATTGGTTTTAAAGTATTTGCTTTTATGTCGTTCAAATTATTTTATTCATTTTAAGAAAGAAGAATTTTTTATTCAGTGGATGTCGTTGAATGGATACTCGTTGCCCTGAAGTCAAAGCAAAAAAAAAAAAAAAAATCTGAAGTTAAGCAATAAAAAAAGCTAAAAAAATGCGCTTATTTGCGAATGCAACAGTTTTTATTGATTCTTAAAAAAAATCATGTTGTTTTAGTATGTATTTATTTTAGTATTAAATAAGCATCAAGAGTTCAATTCATAATTATTCTAGTCAAAGAAAGGCCAGTAATACAGGGTGATGCAATGGAGAAAAAAATTCAAAATACTTCAAATCGGGCAACGCTGAGAACTGCTAGAGACTGGATACAAAAAAGCGAAGCAGTTCGAATGTTTTAAGCCTAATTAAGTGAAACTTGGTGTGTTTTTTTTTTGCTAATTCATCAGTCTTGCAGCTTCGAGATTGTTTTTTCTTTCTTGTACATAAAGTGAAGTTTAATAAAGTGTTATATATAAAACATTTTATATTCTTCCTATCTAACTCAAGTTGCTGCATGTGTCATCAACAATAACAACAACAAGAACTTTTGTTGTATAGATAAAGTTGGAACACTTATATATACATACATATTTACGTATACAGATGCACATATATATTTAATTTATGCCTACCTTTCAGACGGAAAATAATTTGTATCCCTCTTGACAGGCATTTTAGCCGTCTTTTGAGTAAATTTACAACAAAAAAGAAAAAAATCTAATGGAAGCCTGACAAGCGTTCTGCTTGACTTCCCCTAACGTCTTTTTTCGTCATTTCCTCTCTTAACCTTCTTTCACTGCTTTGTTGTTCCTTTATTTCCTGCCTTGCGAAAGCAGAATGAAACAAGCTCCAAAAAAAATTCATGACTTCTTTAAGCTTGGACTTGCTTAATTTTTGTTCGAATTTATTTCAAAGTGCTCTCCGCTATAGCAATCCATTAAGACTTCACAGAGATTAGGTTAATATGTAAATAGCAATTTTGATCTAAGGTTTCAACCTCCTTTATCTACGAAGCTTTCTCGAACGCAGCAGATTTGGAGTTATGGGTCCAGTAGTTTTCTCTGTACGGAGCCAGTTAGAAATCCAACAATTACAATGTCCACTGATATCTGATCATTGAAAACTTATTTAAATATTAAATTGTACGATTCTGAGCTTTAAGACAAAAACACTTTTTCCAAAGAGTATATTTATCAAGAGTAGGGAGTCCAATCCCGGAAGCTTTTCTCGATCTCAGGATCACGGGATTAGTTCGGGATTGAAAACTTTAAGAAGTAAATAATTCAAAGCGTTTTTAATACAATTTTTTATTATTTATTACTTGAAACTAAATAATAGAAATTAATTCATTTATAAATCAACAAAATCAAAACACATTAAGGCATTCAAGATCGCGTTATTTTCAGTGTATTTGAACACTTTTGTGGTTTTACATGAAATCTCTAAAAACCAAAAGTGTTGCCAATTTAAGTATAATGAACGTGGTTCTTAATGCACTAAACACATTCAAGACGGCTACGACTTTACGACGCGACAAAAGATTATTTTACTTCAAGATTATTTTACTTATAGATTATTTGGTGAATTATGGAGGTGAATTTGGTGAAAATGTCGCAGCAACATGGCAATGTTGCTGTCGCCGATATAGAATTATTTCTAATTTGATGGGCGACAACAGCGCAAATATAAGGGTTCGTGTATGCAAGAATGAACTCTTTCTTCATGTCGAGTCGTAATGTTGTGTAGTTGTGAATGTGTTCAGTGCATAAAGTTCCATAAACAACTGATCGGTTGCCAAATATTTTTTAATTGCAAAAATTGAAGAAGCTCAAATTTCAAGTTAATCTTTTTATGACATATATTAATAAAATTTATCAAATTGGATAGTTTATTTATTTGTATAGTAACAAAAAGCTGTAGTGGGAGGTTCCCACTAATTCTATTTAAAAGAGTGCTCATAATTGTGGTTATTCAAATATGGAAAAAAACCACAATACGACGATACCACACAATTGTGAATACCCTTATTATTAATAAACACAAAAAAACTTAAATAATATTAATGATAAGCAAATTGTATTAACTTGAAGAATAAACAAATTAAAAAAAATTAAATATAGAACAGTTTATTGCAGGGCCGTAGCCAAGGGGGTGTTTTCGGAGTTCAAACCCTCCAGAGGTTCAAAATTAGAATAAAAATTAATGCATTTAAATAATTATTTCATTGAATCATGGTGATTAACGCGATACATTCAAAATTATCATCACTATTGTTTTCACTACCCTTGACATCCGCAATTGTAGATTATGGTAGCAACTTAATTTTTATTTTTTTTTTAATATCTTTAATAAACTTTTCGGGTATTGTTTTTATAATTAATATTTTATCTTTAATATGCAACAATTTTAAAAATTCTGGCAATGAATGCAAGCACTCAAAACCTTTCTAACGATATCTTAAAAGTGAGGATCGCATTAGAAATAATGAAGTTATTTCAAGTTTAGTGAAAATAAATTAAAAAACAGCATGAAAAGCAGCATTATTTTGAATGCTATTGAAAAAGTTTAAAATTTTTTGATGCAGATTAGAAGACCCTTTTTTGGCCTTAAATATCTGACAACTTATATTTTTTACAACTATTCTACCAGCCAATATATTTACGATAAACATAATTTTTGGAGGTTTTTACAAAATGTTTTAGCTCACTAGAGGCTATTGTTAAAGAGAAAATATTTTGGGAATCATAAAATAGACCAAGGTAATTTTTTTAGAGGGGTACAAGTGGAACCTTTTTCTAATGGAAGTGGAGGTACCTTAATATATTTACTTACATATATAATAAATAAAAAACTTAGCTTGGAAAGGCAATGAAACAAACATTTATATATTTTAATTTTTAATAAAAAAATGTTCTTCAAAACCCCCCACATGGGTAGATCCTAGCTACGTCCCTGGTTGAAGGTATAATTTTGTAAATTTTAAGCTTTTTTCAGACACCGTCTTCATGTTTTTTGTTTTTTTTTTTGTTTTTAAAGTAATACTTTTAAAGCTCATCAACGCGTCTAATATTTTTTATTAGAGAGTTTTGTTCGAATATTATTACAAATATAACCCGCTGATGAGAAGCACCGTTGCGATTCTATGCTTGTTGGAGAAGTAGTTGTACGATAATCATAAGCAATTTGTAAGTTTCGATCACAATTGCCTTCACCACAAAACAAAATTATTTTATTACTCAGAATATCTGACTATTTTTAAATACATAGCTGACTTTCCGATCTTCTAAACTTTGCAAAGTCTTTGCTCAAGTGATTCACACTCATCGTCCTTACAATCGTTTTCAGTCTTAATATAAGATTTTTCTGATTCTATATTCATATCAACTTAAATTGAAATGGTTGCATTTACATGAATATTTGTAATAGAATTTTTTTATTTAGAAATCCCGGGATCTCGGTAAGAAAATCCCGGGATTAAAAGGGGCTTAAATCGTCCTAATCAAGAGGTACAGAAACAGAGAAATTGCTCTTTAAAATATTTTCAATACTGTCAGTATCGAGTTCTGCCGGCGCGTTGCTACTGTTGCGCTGCCGACGTTCTTCAAGTCTGTTTCGGGCAGAGCTGTAGTTAAAATTATGTGTGCAGAAGCAAGCTAGGAACATGTTTGTAATTTTTACAATGCTTTGGCCTTTTTCTTCCTATTAGAATTGCGATCATTTGGTATATTTAAGAAGCTATGAATGAAATGAAGAAAAGCAACATTTCATGAATTTACCAATTTTCAGATATTCGAATGTTCTGTTTTGATTATCAAGTATGCCCAAATATTGGCCGCATTCAGCGCAAACAGTTGGCAACTGTTGTGTGAAAATTCGCTGAATGGTCCAATTTTGGGAGCGCTAACTAAAACTGACCAGGCAGCGAACGCCATTTAATCGATCGAACAAATTCAATGCTACCTGAGCACAACTGTTTGATTAACTGTCAGATGCTGCTACTGACGCTGTTAAATTAATAAACACAGAAAGAACGCAGCAAATTTAAGTGAAAAACCTTTGCAATTGAATCAAATTTACAAAAAAATTATATAAAATTCAATTGAATCTAACTTCTGACGTGGAGAGTAGCAACACATTCAGAGAGCAACATCGTGAACTAAGGTAGCACTATCATTACAGTTCACAACAGTTGTCTGCGCTGAATGCGGCCATTGTCAGCTTTGTTTTGGCTGATTTTTGTTTACATTTTTTTTGCTAGATTTCCAAATGGAAGATTTTTGATGCAATTCCAATTATATTTCATTAATATTTTTTAATTACATTTATTTCAAATTTTATGTTTTCTAGATCTATCATTTGGTATATTGTAAGAAATATTTATGAATGAAGCAAACATCTTTCTTTCAATTTACCAATATAGATTTGTAGATATCCTTATTTTTTATTTATATTTTCATGAATGGCGAAAAATGGTTAACTTTGCTTTGAGTGATGTCTGTTTACATTACCTCGCTAAATTTTTGACGTAGAATTACGTCTTACAGTGCGAGTTGTGTGGGGTCATTTTCAAAAATTTTTCCAAACACCTTTAGGAAGCCTAATTGACACTTGGGGGTATACCTACAGCCTTTAATCATCGTACAAAGAACAAATATATGCGGGAAAATATAAAATTTTTTTTTCTTTCATGCACTTGTGTAAACTTTAAGCCGTGTGCGCATGGGTTTATATCAGGGCTGGGCATTCTAACACAGTCACATTTTATTTTGTATTGTTAGTATTGGTGCACTCTCGAATAGCGCACACTGAGCGAAATAGTGGTCACAATTATCTAGATTTGCAAGTTTGTATGTTTATACCTACACACATACTGTAATATGTGTTTATTTTTTAATTTTAGCCATTGGCTTTGTTCACTATTTCTTCTATGTCATTATTGCTCCAGTATTTTCTTCTAAGTAAATAAATTATATTAGTTTGCTTTCAGTGCAAAATTACACTTTCTGTTTCGCAAGAAAGGTTCTCTGCAGAACAGAAATCGCATTGCGATTCAGAGTCAAACATTGATTTTTAGGTGTTTTGTTTTGTTTTGTTTTAATATTATTAAATCCTGATATATACGAATCACTAAAATTAAAAGAGTCAAAAAATTAATGAATAGAAATAATATGAAAAAAATTATGCAAAGAATCTTAATAGCCAATATGTATGAATTATATTAAACCTTAATAAAATAAAAAAATAATATGCATAAGAACTATGAATCTACAAACCAAAAACTTGGTTTCTTAAGAGTGTGCATAAAATTTCCGACATAGGTCTTAACAGCATCACCGTCAGCGAACAACTAAAGTATATTCTCTTCTTTGTGAGTTTTGTGTACCTGTGAAAAGTTACGCTCAGAGAGCGCTCAGTGAGCTATGGGGCGCCCAGCGCTGGTTTACATGCATTTGATCTTGCTAAAATTTTTCACGAATTTTTTATCATCATTTAAGATCTCAGGAACGATAACGCTTTAGGCCACCAAAAACACGACATCTGTTATCAAGGTTTATATCTTAAGTTATAAAAAACGAAAGTTGCCACACCCGCTATAACTGCCCACAAATTAATTGAAATGCTATATTTCAGACGTTTTTTGCTGTATGGGAAAAAGAAAATTTGTTAGTTAGTTCGTGTGGTTACTCTTGGCAACTCAGCTAAAAATGGGAGTGGTCGAACTATAACTATGCTCACTTTTCAGAAAGAATTATAATTACCGATTTTTGCATGTTTTATAATGAAACTTGGTGTATATATGCTATGAGACTCAGTAGTGGTCACTATATATAAATGTTGTCATGCCTACTTTTACCGCCCTACTATGTATACACAATCGTTCATGCAATGTCTCTTAGCATCTCAGGAACGGAAACACCTTGGGCCACCAAATATACAGCATATGGGCATTTTCACAGAAAAGTCTACCGTGATCAAAAAATTAAAACTTCTGAAATAGTCATTATTTGATGATATTATCTAAGAGAAACATTTCAATTTTAATAATTTAAGCAAGTTAAACATAAATTCATTAACAATGATGATCAAATTGTCTGCGCTGTTTCATAAATGTAGTTTTTCTTTTTCGTAAATGTTTAGTAAACGTTTCGTAAACATTTTTGCTTTAGTAAAAATGGAAGGCATTGGCTAAAAGTAATGAAAAAAATGGTTGAGGCAAGGAAAGTACAACATATTAAATTGGGCTTATAATTACTTAAATAATTAATTACTTAACTACCTAATTACTTAATAACCCAATTGAACTACAATGGAAATTTTAGTAACGAAACGCTAGTAAAGTAACGCTAGATCAAAAAGCCTTATAAAAAAAAACCCAAAGAAGATTTTTAAATTTAATCACTTGGAAAATAGACTTATGTTATTTTAAACCCTTTTTTAAAAAAAAGTTGTATACAAAAAGTCTTGCGCAATTTTGAGAGTTTTGCAAATTTTGTAATCAACGTCAAAAATAACTTCCGTTTTTTGTAACGTAACGCAAACATATATTTTTGTTTATATCTCTAAATCCTAAGGGTCGATTGTTGTGATTGTTTTTACTTTGTATAGTGCTACTTAGTTCCTACGCAAATGTAAAAACCCTTTTTAAAAAATTATACATTTTCATTCTTTTTTTTTTAATATTTCTTTGTACAGATCGTCCGTAACGCCAGTTTGGAAATGCCCATATGTTATTAAGGCTAATGTTTCGGTTATTAAAAAATAGCCACACCCCCTTTTACCATCCACAATTAAATACAAATGCTTTATTTAAGACGGTTTTTATAGTCACGAATTGAAGCTTCAAAAAGAAACGTATGGCTCGAATGGCACGTTGTTTGGACACTTGCACACTTTTAAAAAATTCACAAAATGAAAATGATCACAAAGAAATTAGTTGAATTGGGTCAGTACAACGTCTATCGGGCCCGCTAGTTACTCTATAAAACTTCTTCCCATGAACCCAACTTGAATTTTCTTAGTCCTTTCCATATTTTCTTGTTCCTGATTTTTTGGTATTTGAGCTCGCAAACTGAACAAATTCAAGCGATATCATCTGTTCAAATGTTTTATGTTGTGGTAGCATCGTTGCAAGGTGAATTAAGAATTAGAGACAGTTAAAATGTTGGATTTGAAAAAAGCGTTGTATAACGAAAAAAAGGATATAGTTTGTTTTTAGGGGAATCTCGCCAAAATATCGCCAAAAAATGATTAAACCGCCACTTTTTTGTCACCTCACCAAATCAAATTTCTTCTCGTCAGAGTGGTCGTTCAAACCGCCAGTTTGGCGAGATATCGCCATATCTGTCATCTCTGCTTGGTTTCTTGATGCTGTTTTTTATAGGAAAAAAAAGAGTTTTTATTTGTAATTTTTGCTTAATGACAAAACATTTGAAAAATTTTTTATCGCGCACTTGCTATGAACAAGAGCTTTCAAATGATGTAAGTTTCATTCAAATGTGTGATTTAAAAGTCGGCGAAAAGGGTGCTAAGGATATGTGCTTGCGTATTAATTTATAGCCAATTGTAATTGCATGAAAAATATTCCTTGCTTGAAATGTATCAAAAAAATTTAATTAAAACTGAGCCAAAAAAAGTTGAGAATCAAAACAGAACATTACAGTCCACCCTAAACAAGTGCGCGTGCGTGGTTTAACTGTCAAAATCGGCTCATGCACATACATTTAGTATGAAGCCTACCGAAACACGCACCGGACTACTGCAACATGAATCGAATTTCCAATTTTGACAGTGCGTTCGGATGTGAAGTTGGCTGCATAAAACCAAAGTATTAGAACAAAGAGCAATCAGCTGCTATTAATTAATTAATCTCAATTGCAAATGGAAGTATTTGCAATATTAATAGATTTTTACACAATACTAAAAGTTTTTAAGATTTTTAAACCACCAGACTGAGCTGGTTCGAGAGCAGCAGTTCTTTCCGCAGCGCACTTGTTTAGGTTAAGCGTAAAATAAAGTTGCGTGGCGCTTGGGTACGCAGCGCAACGCGCACTTGTTTAGGGTGCACTGTTAGAATTTCTGCAAAATGGTAAATTCAAGGAAATGTTGCTTTGCTTCATTTCATTCATAATTCCTATAATATACCAAATGATCGCGATTCTAATAGGAAGAAAAAGGCCAAAGTATTGCAAAAATAACAAACATGTTCCCAGCTCGCTTCTGCACACATAATTTTAACTACAGCTCAGAAGAAGAAACAGACTTGAAGAAGAGTAGTAGCGCGCCGGCAGAAATGAATACTGACAGTCTTGAAAATATTTTAAAGAGCGATTTCTCTGTTTTTGTACCTCTTGATATACAGTGTTGCGCAAAACAATAGCAACAAAATCAGTACGCTGCTACAAAATCGTGTATCTTTTTAAATATTAGGTACACACAAAAATGATTATAGGAACCAAAGCATATATTCATACATCATACAAAAAAACAAATCATATTCAAATTTGGTTTTGCTTTCTTTATTAAATTTAAAATTAATGTGATTTCATTCAGTTTGTCTGAGAGCAAAACAAAAGCAATATAATTAATATTTGGTGTAAGATTCATTATTCTTGATAACCGCTGCACATCTGAGCGACATCGACTCTATTAAATTAGATATGCTGGTATTAGGTATATGTTCCCAATTAAGTTTCAGGGCTTCATACAGTGCAGTCTTATTGGAAAACCTTTGACCAGAAACTTTTACCTTCAAAATCCCAAAAGGATTTTCAATGGGATTCAAGTCATTGTGACTGTGCCGGCCAATCAAGGACTTGAATCCCATTGCCTTTAAAGTAATCTTTGATGAGCTTTGAAGTGTGCTTCGGGTCGTTGTCGGGCTGAAAAGTCCGCTAAAGCGACATATTCCACTCTGAATGTGGTTGCATCTTGCTTTCTAAAATGTCATTATATACAAATCGATCCATAATTCCATCGATTTTTTGAAATAGTTCAACTTCATTATAGGAAAAACGAGTGCAGACCATAATGCCACCGCCTCCGTGTTTAAAATTTATTTTGCAGTTTCGGGCTTCAAGTCATGTACCTAGGTACCGTGCACATCCCATTTGAATTAATCAAGTTGAACTTTGATTCAGCGCTAAAGAAACGGTTTTCGATTTTTGAATGGTCCAATTTAGGTGATCTTTTGCAAGACTGAATCTAAAAAACAATAAATTGCAACTTGTTGTCACAATTTCAGACAGAATTGTTTAAATTGTAACAACTCACCTTGTTTTTTATGCTTAGCTGTAAGCAAAGGTTTCTCTGCCGTTCTGTAACTTCTTTAATCGTTCTCAACGGCTCGTCATCAAACAGTGCTGTGATGGATATCTAAATCAAGTGTCCGAACGACCTCTTTGGATGTGGCAAACGTATTTCGTTTGAACATGCCACAAATGTTCCTGTAATCACGCAGCGATGTCTTCCTCGGCCGACTTCTTTAATGTACCGTTGTTACGTCTTTTGTGATAGTATATTTCTTTATTAATCTGCAAATTATTGACTGATTAATAGCAAACTGTTTCACGTTAGATATTTGTGAATTTCCGTTTTTATATTCGGAAATAATTTGCAATTTAAGAGCTTCACAGTATTTAAAACGTGCCATTATAAATGGAACAGTCAATGTCACAACTAGCGCAAAAACAAAACTAAACTTAAATGTTTATGACTTACAAACAACACTTTTTTTACAATAAGGGAACTTTTACCGGTAATTCTTGGAACTTCTGTTCTCTTTTTACATTTTTCAAGTTTTGTTGCTTTTGTTTTGCTCTCAGACAAATTGAATGTAGCCACATTAAATTGAAATTCAATTAAAAAAAACAAAACCAAATTTAAATTTGATTTGTTTTATATATGATGTATGAATATATGCTTTGATTCCTATAATCATTTTTGTGTGTTTCAAATATTAAAAAAGAAGCACGATTTTGTTGCAGCGCACTTATTTTGTTGCTATTGTTTTGCGCAACACTGTATATATACTCTTTGTAAAATATCTCTTGCAGTTTTAATAAAATTTAGCTATTTTTGACGATGTTGTAAATAAAGTTATGCTATAAACTAGAAAATTTTGCTATTTTCTAGTTTTCAAAAAATTCAGGATCCTAGAAATTTCATTATAAATTGATATCGAACTTAATTCCAGTTTTCAAATGTAACTAATAAGAATTTAAGTGCATATTTAATGTATGTTAGCTCTCGATGAAACAGAAATGATGGATGATGAACAATCTTATTTTAGGAACAAGTACTAAATTTTTTCAAGTTTCGTTTACAAAAAATGACATGAAACTAAATAAACTTAGCCAAAATACATATCTACGAGCAAACTCGTTTTTTCATATTCGTCATTAAGAAATGAAGCAAACAAATTTAAAGAACTATTTTTTCAATTTATTGTATATATATTACCTTTTTTGCTTACATCTGAATATCGGCTCTAAATCGCAAAGATAATTGTTTTTTTCTTTTTAAAATTTTTTTATGCTCTTTTAGAGAATTTTCTGGTCATTTAGATGGATTTATATCTAAATTCTGGTTTTTTTTTTTAATCTTATTAGCACTCAAAATCTTAATTCTTGTTTAAAATTAATATTTAATTTTATTTTATTTGGTTAATTACGCAGTGTGTCAAAATGGCAACCTTTTCCTTATTACGGATATTTGTTTATATTTTCGTGTTCTACATGCTTCCTATGAAAATGAAACCATAATGGAAAACTATTACTTTAGCAGGCTATTCTAAGAAATTGGTTTATCCTAAGCATGTGATGGCTGGAATTAATTTGAGATTAAATTATCATATATCCTTTAGATAGAATAACTTTGGGTAATGTGGAGTATGTGGCTAATGTAAACCCCCATCTATTTCTGTTTGTATATACCCATGGTGTAATTATCCAGATGGAAGCGGTTTTTTCCTAAAGTCTATACCTATTGCTCATGAAAGCGTTGATATAGCAGTTGCTCTAAAGAAACAAACGTTGGCGCGCATAATTAATTTCTTGTTCTTTTCTTGATCTAACAAATTATCTTCACGCCTATAACCTTTTTTCCGCACTCTATGAAACGCTATACAAGTCTTATCTTGCTCATATTCAAATTAAATTGTTGTCGGATCCTAAAAGCTTCTACAAGTTCATCAATATCAAAAGAAAATCTGACAACTACCCTTACTTTTTCGGACATCTCCTCAGACAACCCGGAAATAATTGCAGATCTATTTGAAAATTTTTTCAGTCAGTCATACACAAATCATAACGATGAACTAGACAACGAATATTTTTCTTTGTTTAGGATCTGTCCTTAAACGTCACTGACTTCTGTTGATATTACACTAGCTGATGTGTTAGGAAAGATAAATAATCTATAGGACGATTATTCTCCTGTACACGATGGTTTGCCTGCTATTGTTATCAAAAAATTCGAGAACTTGTTAGCTCATCCCCTATTGGCTCTATTTCAAGTTTCTATTTCTAATTCAGTTTTTCCTAAATTATAGAAGAGTTCGTACATAGTACCTCTGCATAAAAAAGGACCCAGAAATTATATTTCCAATTACAGACCTATTGCAAAACTGTCATGTACTTGTAAGTACATTGAAAGTATTATCTATGACATTCTCTTTTTCCATTGCAAATCTATTTTTCTCCTAGTCAACACGACCTTCTCAAGGGAAGATCGACTACCACTAACTTTGCAGAATGTGTTTAAAACGCTTTTTGGTCGTTGGAAAGCGGGTATGAAGTTGATGTAGTTTCTACCGACTTTAGAAAAGCGTTCGACAAAGTTTAAAGACTTTGGTTTTCCATCACTGTTTCATGGATTAAATCATATCTCGAAGAACGTCATTACAATTTCATCTTTAGATTTTAAAATTTAGAGTCTTTTACAGCTACCTCTGGTGTCCCACAAGGTAGTCGCTTTGGTCCTTTGTTGTTCGTCTTAGCAATCTCTGATGTAGATGGAATCATCAAAGACTGATCATGCAAACCATCGCAGATTCTTGCAATCTTCAAGATGATCTGGTTAGTTTTTCCACTTAGTGCCAAAAAATCTCCTTGAGCTCAACGTCAGTTAATGTCAAGCAATTCCATATTCACGCAAGCGTCTCCAGCTTCCCCTGAAAACTTATTACTTACTCGGCAAGCCAGTTCTTCTTGTAAGTTATTTACGGGACTTAGGTGTAATATGTGAAAAGGAACTTAATTTTAGGTCTCATATTGATAATATCATTAGACGAACCAACTCTGCACTGGATTTCGTGAAACACAGGTCCAGATAGTTCTCCAATCCTTACGTGACTAGATCTCTCTACCTTATCTTTGTTAGACCAATCCTCGAATATGCCAGCCAGGTTTGGTCTCCTATCTACAACACCCATTCTGTCCAAATCGAAGCCGTTCAACAAAGATTCAATCGGTTTGCACTTAGCGGTCTTCCCAATTCTGACAGTTTGAACTTACCTCCTTATGCAGATCACCTGAAGTTGATTAATATGCAAACTAGGGTGTCCCAAAAAAAAAAAATTGTGTTTGATGTTCGCGGCTTTTTCACTTCCATTTGACCTAAGAAACACCCTCTGTGAAGCGCATCTCAATTGGTAAAGGTTTAGAGGTCGCGAAATCATTTTCTAATTTTCCCATACGATTTGTATAAGGAAAAATCAGTTTTGCTGGTAAATTGAACTGAGCCATTATCTTTTAAGCAAAATGGTTAAAAAACACGTGTTCCCTCAAATTTTATCTGTTATAACATATACAAATTTCATTTTCATCTGGTTAATATTTGGTGGTCTGTGGCTCACTTCTTATATAAACGAATAATTTTCTTAGAATTATTTCGTTAAAAATCAATATCTCTTAAAGTACTTAATTTTCATCATTGTTATTGGTCTTAAATTTTAGATAATGATAGTTGGAATGCACAATGAAGAAAAAGTTCATAGTGTTGTTATATGTTTTTGGATTAAAAGTTACAACAAGTAGTTTTTTTGTATGTATATTTTAATTTTTTAATCATTTTGGGCAACCACTAAATACACTCAAAGAAATATTTATTTATTTATTTATTTTTTTATTTATTTATTTATTTATTTATTTATTTATTTATTTATTTATTTATTTATTTATTTATTTATTTATTTATTTATTTATTTATTTATTTATTTATTTATTTATTTATTTATTTATTTATTTATTTATTTATTTATTTATTTATTTATTTATTATTTTGTCAATATACAGTCAACAAAAGCTTTTGTTAATTGGATTTAAAGAAATAAGTTGAAATCATATTGACAAAATTTTATTTTGTTTATTTGATAAATGGATGTTTCAATTTGAAATAATCACGAATATCACGAATATCGCGTTTTAATTGTTGATTTGATAAAACAATCTGTCAGTATGAATACAGAATATTTCAACATGAAAAAATGGTTTGTTGAATAGAAAAAGGCTTTTCTGTTGAAAACATATGTTTTCTAATACTAAATTTAATACAAAAATGTTTGTAAGAATTATTTATTTATATATAATAATTTATATATAATTTATGTTATTATTTATATATAATAAACATATTACATTTGACATATAGTAAGCACATTAGTTATAAATATAATTCTGGAATTCACAAAGGTTGATATTATCCATGCTATTCGTTATTAGCATGTTTACATTATTATAAATCACAGTTTGTTAACATTGCTGCTCACATTGTGAATTGTTAGTGTGAACAACATTAATAACGAATAGCATGGATAATCTTAACAAATAATGGAAATAAAAATTAATGTAATGCAAATAAATAAATAACCAAAACTCCTGCCGAATTCGTTGGAAAAGAACTCCATTTGTAGTCACCGCTAATGATAAATGCATTAAGAAACTCAGCCAAAAATGTAGAAGTTACTCATATGTCGAAGTTGCACTGTGGCAAAATTGGTGCACTTGAAAACAAGAAAAATTTATTTCACAATATCATATTTACTTATTTACTATTTAGGGTAATTATCTTCCACACACTTAAAAATTTGAACTGGACTTTTAAGCTTTCCCGAATTTTATCTCCTTTACTTTACTTTGTACTTGGTCTAAAGATGCAAATGACGCACCCGAAATACCAAGCATTTCTTTCTGTTGTCATGAATAAAGGTTTTTTGAAATTGATACTCTATTTTATCATTATGAAATGGAAATTTTGTCCATTTGACTCGATCGATTATCAATAACATTAATTATATCTTCAGTATAACAAATCTATTTATCAAGCCAACAAAGTAGTTTGTTAAAATTATTTATTAAAATGATGAAATTTTATTCCGATTGATTGACGAGTCTGTCAGCGTGAATAAGCTTAAATCCAGTTAAAAAACTTATATTTCAAGCTAGTAAAACAATTTCTTCAAAACAACGCATTGAATTTGTTGCTATTTTTAATCAAATTGATAAAGTTTCTTTTGAATTGACGAAAAAATAATGCATTATTGATAAAATTGCATTGATTGGGCAATTTGGTTTTGTTAGGGAATACAAAAGCTATGTATCAATTTTACCAAGAATATTTCTTT
The DNA here is from genome assembly GCA_963920525.1 of Dichetophora obliterata. Lineage (NCBI taxonomy): Eukaryota > Metazoa > Arthropoda > Insecta > Diptera > Sciomyzidae > Dichetophora > Dichetophora obliterata. The sequence goes on from OY986439.1 coordinate 128,489,462, forward strand.
GAGTGTAATAATCCGATGAAAACGAAATTTGGATAAGTCATCACAGACAAAATTTGAGGGAACACGGGTTTTTTTAACCACTAAAACCTTTTTTTAAACCTTAACAGATAGAGGCTCTAAATTTAATTTACCATCAAAACTGATTTTTCACCAAACAAATCGTATGGGAAAATTAGAAAATAAATTTGCGACCTCGAAATCTTTGTCAATTGAAATGCGCTTCCCAGAGGATGTTTCTAAGGTCAAGTGGAAGTATAAAAGCCGCGGACATCTGGCAAAATAAAAAAAAATATATTTTTGGGACACCCTAATGCAAACTCTTGCAAAACGACCCATTAACTGACCAGCACTACTCCAATTAATATCCTTTAATACCAATCCACGTAACCTTTGGTATATTTGTCTCTTACACCTCAACTTTCACCGCACCGACTATGGATGCAGTGAGCCTGTAACCAGGATGCTTCGTGTAACCAACAATTTGATCAGCGAATTCGATTTTCATCTAAGCAGATCTTGACTCGGAAATGCCCTTCTTAACTCAAACGCCACTTCTTCTTTATCTCCTACGCCACTTTTTCCCTCTCTCTAATGTTTTTCTTACAATTAAGAAATTGTACATATTATAATTAAGGAAATTTGTAAGTTCCCTTTATTACTTTTCTTCTCGTATTTTTTTACGTATTCTTAAAATTACGTCATTCAGGTTTCGCCCACCACGAATTGGATATCTTTCGAACACAAAAACAAGGAAAAGAAAGGGAAAAAAAATAAACCCTGTTAGAATAAGTTTAGTTCTTAGTTTATCGGCTTGCATTGAGCTTAAGGAATAAATGTAGTTTACAGAAAATTTTCTGGATCACGCGCTTGGCAATAACAATGCTGGCAACGATAGTTTTCAGTTCTAGTGTGAATAAAAACATGTGAAATCAACTTTTTCCTAAATATTAAAAGTTTATACCAAGATATTACAAATAGTGAACTAAATAACACTTTCCATTGGTAAGTATCTTAATCTGATACATCTAATAAATTTTATTTGATTTGCTCTAAAATATTTGCCAATTTGCTAGTGAGGAATACCTAAAGGCGGGAGTTGTGGAATCGTAGTTTACATTACCCACTTGCTAAATTTATGTTTTATTTTAAATTGAATCATGCCAAAAACGGGAATTATTCGAAAATTGATTCCAGAAGGCATGAAGCAAGCCGTAGAACGAGCTAAAAACAATTATATGGGAATTATTTTAGTATTCCACATTACCCATCTCAAGGCTTCCACAGTTGGTAAGGTCTGGAGTAAGAGCTATAGGACCGAATATACCCCGTAGAAACTGCAATTTTAACATCAGATTTCAGGAAAACAACAAGCCCTAAGCATTTGCAGACTGAGAACAAAATTTAGCCAAAATTTTATAGATGATTTGAACTGAACATTGTTTTTGTAGTGTAACATAATAAGTGATATATTTAAAACTAGTTCATCGCACTCAGACCACAATTTTAAAAATCCAAAAAAGTAACTTGAATAATAAATATTCAATCACAAAATTGGAAATTCAATCTGTGAAATCGAAATTTTTCTCATAAGAAACGACATTTGAGGGTGCATGAGAAGCAACTCAACCAAAAAGTTTTTCCAAACGCAATCTCTTCAGCTTCTTCTGCTTATGAAATCAGATAACCGAAATCATTTTCACACATTTAACTGCAAAATGCATTTACAAAAGTTTAACCATATTAAAAAAAATCTGATGAAAAAGCATAAAACTGTATCGGCTTACAAAGTAAATATTTTCCGCAGCATTTTAAAAAAAGAACCAGTTTTAATGTTGCCAGAGCCTGAAAGCATCTGTTTGCAAGATGTACGAATAAAGTATCCGTCAGTTAAAAAACAGATACTTCGTCTGAAATGACATATTTTCGCACTTTCTCATAGTAAAAAAAAGCTGCTTGGCGTATGCTGCTCATTTATACGTCCAGGAAACCTGATACGGCAACGTTGAGTCCGATAGGAAAAACAAAAACAAAAAACATCGAAGTGTAAACATAAACATCTCGGTGTATCATCGATTAAACGCATCTTTAGGCAAATGGTGCGTTTGCTAGCTCGATGTTGGATGAAATGTCAGAGTCAACAAAGAAAACTTAGAAGTCTCGAACGAACAGTGGGTATAAAATAAGCAACAAAAATAAATAGTATTAAAAAATAAGGCAAACAACAGACGAAGTACGCCCAAGCGACATTCAGGCAAGGTGGCGGACACACACCGCCAGATAGATTACACAGAAAACATCGGTTTGTACAACGAATGCGGTCCTGCTCTCAGTGAGAAAAACTTTGTGGCACTTTTTAATAATCGATACGTTTAATAAAAATATATACAGTTTTTTATTACAGAGCTAAATAGGAGAGACATTTCACAACTAATAGTAGAATTCGGCAATCATGCACTAGCACTTTCCTTCATATCATATGTTTAGAATTTCGGCTCAAAGGCGAAATTGGAATAATATCAGTACCGGTTAATTTTCAAAGGTTATCAACCTATTTTTAGTTTTCTTCTTGTTTTTATTTTTTTTACTTAACATAACTGGTGTATTTTAAGAAACCTCTTGCTGAATAGCATAAACTGACGCACGATTACAGCGAAATAGCTGTATCCAAATAAAAAAAAAAACTAACCCTCATTTCATCTGTGCAGGTGTAGGCAGGTGTTTTATACACGACACGTTGTGGCCGTTGCTATGCGTTGCACTCCAGTCTATTTCCATGGCATGCGACCACGAGATTAATGACAAGGAACGAGAAAAATACTATTAAAAGTGCATAAATTTGAAGATATACTAATTAATTTTACAATGGATCGAATTAGGACGTTGGACGCAGATAACTGACGCTCAATAGCTAAATGCACCTTGTGTAGATGTAAATTTAGGTGCCTCAGTCTCAATATTACTGGAGATAATTTTTTGTTTGTTTTTTTTTACAAAATTTCATTGCGCGTTTCCACGATTTGCACGAGCAATAAATAGTCGTGACTTACCGACTTGCAGTGCCTACAGCTTGTCGTTTGAATCATTTTCAGCATTTATCTGGTAAATTTTTGTTAGTGGGAAAGAATCGTTAGTCTTGTCTTTGTCGAGTTTAGTTTACGAACGTGTTGAAATGACTGGCGACGGTTATCGAGGGGCTTGCATTTTAGTGCGACATATTTTGGAAAAATATAACTTAGAATATTACTTTAATGTTCATTTCATATTTGTGTTGGTTTTGATAAATTATTTTAATATGTATTTAAAAATTAATTGTTTTTCTTCTTTTGTTAAACTAGATGTAATATTTATTATATGTAATATTAGAAAAATTTTTTAATTTCATATTTTACCTGTGCATATTTTAGAGTTTAAAGTGAATGTTATATGCGAATATTTTCGATTTTGTAGTGTATGAGATTCCTAGCCCCGTTAATCATTCAAAGATAAAATAAAGGCTGCATTTTTAATCGTTTGGTTTTTGTAAATTGAAAAAATAAAACAGAGAATTTGCAATGAAACATTGAATGAATGAACAGTGAATGAAACATTTCTTTGGAGTGATACCTCAATGCCTGCCATTTACTTTTTAAAGATTATTCCATGTAAGTGTTGTTCGCGGCTACGCCTGAGGTGATCTATCCACAAACTCCAATTTCGGCATACTTTTTCCAGCATTTCGGCCGGTATCTCACCAATGGCAGCTGTTATGTTGTCTTCCAGGGCTGCAATTTTGGCTGGCTTGTCCCTCTACACGAGAGACTTCACGTAGCTCCACAAAATATAGTATAGTGGGGTCAAATCGCATGATCTTGGCTGCTCCAAAACGTGTGATTAATTGCTCACCAAACTCGCCTCTCAATAGGTCCATGGTCACGTGCCGTGTGGCATGTGGCACGGTCTTGTTGAAACTACATGCTAACGAAGTTCAATTCTTATATTTTGGGCTAAAAAAAAACCGGTAATCACGGCACGGTACCTTGCTCCATTGACGGTCACGTTGCGATTTTAATTATTTTTGAAAAAGTACGGTCCAATGATGCCACCAGCCCACAAACCGCACCAAACAGTGCATTTAAGGGTAAATTGTCGGCTCTTGAACTGCCTCTGGCTGCTCTTCAGACCAAATTTTGTTTGTTGACGTTTCAATTGAGCCAAAAATGAGCTTCGTCACTGAAGACAATTTTCCGATAAAAAAGTGGAGATGAAGATCCTATTCTAAGGCCAATTCACCAAACAAGCGACGTTGTGGTAGGTCACCCGGCTTTAGTTGTTTAGTAGAGCTCCTTACGTAAAATCTTCCAAGTGATCGAATAACTCAAGCCCAATTGTTGACAACAGCAACGATTTCACATATCGCGATCTTCATTGACACTGGCCGATACAGCAGCAATATTCTCCTCGGTACACACTCTCCGCATACTGGCTGGTGGATTAAAACCAACACCACCAACACGTATGGGGAGAGTGCGTACCAATTAGTTTTAATCCACCAACCAGTATGCGGAGAGTGCGTACCTAGAAGAATATTACTGCTGTATCGGCCAGTGTCAATGAAGATCGCGATATGTCAGTTCGTTGCCGTTGTCAATAATTGGGTTTGTGCCTACCAGGACTCAAAAAAAAAGTTTAGATCTCTACCTTTGAATGCAGATTGGCTTTTACAGTGACGGCCTATAGGGGCCCAATGTTTTGGCTAAAACCTCGCGACATCCATTACTTTTACTACTGATGAGACTATAAAATGGCTCGCTTCATTCCGATTGAGGTCTATAAAGACTCAAATAAAGGGTTTGGTATTATCTGTTAATATTGACACTAGGGTACTGAAATTTAGTACAGAGGTAGGCACAATTATTACAAATTATGATCAAAAAAGTGGGCGTTATTCGACAAAGGGCGTGGAAATCTTAGAAAACACTGTAACTTGAATAATATTGACAATAGCCTACGGAAATTCGGTACAAGAAAAGGTAGAATTATAACAAAACACAATCAAGAATGTAAGCAGAATTTTTCAAATGGCGTGTCACTATAAGAAAAACTCTTGGGTACCAAAATTTGTTACAAGAATGGGCAAAATTGTTATCATAATCTCTTAAAAGGAAGAAATAAAAACTTTTTAACAAAAAAAAAAACCAACTTCAAAACCACAGCAAAGTAAAAAATATTTTTAAATTAATTTTCACAATAATTCTTGGTCAAATTTGATAATTTATTTATGTATATTATTGAATTGGAAATCTTAATATTATAATTTTTTCTTATTTTGTATTGCTATCGTAAATATATTAATTTCTTTAATATATACAATCTTTAAAGTCGTTTAAAGGGTGTATATTCATGGAGAAATTAATATATTTATGATAATAATATAAAATAGAAAAATTTAAAATAATAAGATTTCCAATTTAATAATATATATAAATAAATTATCAAATTTGACCAAGAATTAATATGAAAAGTAATTTAAAATTATTTTTTACTTTGTAATGGTCTTCAAGTTGGTTTTTTTTTTTTGTTAAAACGTTTTTTTGTTCAGTTATCGACAATAACCATACAAAGAAAATAACTAAATTGTAGTAAAAAGTAGGCGTGGCAAATTTAATCACGACTATTCCAGTTTAGTCGAAATAACAAGTCGCTTGGAACCTGGAATTCTGGAACGTTTGAAACCTGGAATAAAAAACTAGATTCGTGCCGCGTGCTCGTATTTCACAAATCGTTTAAAATTGTTAAAAAAAATGAAAGGTGAAAGATTCGAATTAAATGATGAAGAGATGTAAGGAATGCTTAAAATAAAAAATAAAAATTGTTATTTAATAAAATTTGCACAGTGCTTTTGATGTATGGCATAAAAAAGTGCGAAAATTACTTTGATTCACGCTGTAGATTATTGAGATCTTTAACTGCATTAAAAAATATTTTTTGAGTTTATTTTACCATATTATACGATACTAGAGCCAATGGCGTGTAGAATAACGTTTAAAAATTTCAGCCGAATTGGCTCAATAGAATTTTTTTTAACACCCGGGCAGACCAAACAAACCTTGTTTCGAGAAAAATGCTTTTAAGTTTTAACATCAAACAGCACGCAATTATGACCACAGCGCTCTCGACTATGTGCTATAACTTCGTTAAAATTTTGAATATGCTGAAATTTTTACAGTATGAGAGTATTGTATATATTGTACTTTTGAAATACATTACAAGAATTCGGTTTTTTGAATCCCAAACACCAGACTATTAAATCCTTAAAATATTTTTATTAAGACAATGAAAATTTTTAAAATTAATATTAAAGATAGCAATTAATTTATTTATAACATATTAATATAAACTTATGCATATAAATAAACTTTAAAAAACCCAATTTTTTCCTTTTTTGTATAAAAAGCAGCTCTACGCCAACTTACGACGTATCGAAACTTTATTTTTATATCAAGGTTAATATAAACCGAAAATAAATAGTTTTAGACAAAATGTTTTAGAAAAATTAGTTTAACATGCGTCTTTTAACAAAAAAGGCCTATTAATACAAAAAAATCAAATTAGTTCTTAAAATCAAAATAAAAAATCAAATCTAACTTGAATGATTGTACTGAAATGTTCTTAGAATTATAAAATGGCTTTAATTTTTATACCTCTGACCCTAAAAAGCAGAAGGCGGTTTGAAAAACAAAACAAGACAAAGTTGTAATCAAAATTTATACAAAAAACTTGATTTTCAAAATAGTCATCGTTTCCAATCTGCTTATTTCAGAATCAGGTTCAAAAACATAACCCAATATTGATTGCTTCAAAGTGATAAGAAAAAACATTTATCAGACGACATTACGGTATTGTCGTATATCAAGCTCAATGATCAAATCGAATGATGACTTTCAATTGTCCTCTTCTTCTTAAACAGAGTTGTGCTTATGATCGAGGCAAAGTACAATAACGATCATGTTTAAAAGGTGTATTAAATGAAAACAAAAGTGTAACAGAAGAAAACAAAATGTAATCAAATTATGACCGATTGCGAAAAATTTGCAAGCCAACAAAACAGAGCAGGAGGGAGTAAACAAAACGAGAGAGCAAAACATTAAGACAAAGAGAACGGGGAGCTGACAGTAAGAACACCCGTTTATTGCTCAAGTGCGATCGCATATTTAGAAGTCACTCACCTCACGGCTGACTGCAATCTTCAAAAAGAAAAAAAAAATTGATGATCATGCAAGAGGATAAATTGCAGGCAGCTAGCTAGCCAGTCAGCAATGACTGACTACTTGTCCCGCTCACTTGAGCTACCGGCAGATCGCTGTGTAACATGATTTTGTTTTTGCCATGTTCAATAAAAATTTCACAGGTACACGAATACATATCTAGAAATATTTTGTTATTTATTTATAATTTTAAAAATAATATTGCTGCATTTGTCATTTTTCATGCCATTCATTCCGAGACACTGGTCGATAAAACAAAAAATTTCCATGGCATCAGCATTATATTATTTTAGAAACGCTTTGAATTTCAACTTAAACCTGATTTGTATCAATGTATCTCGATAGATTAAAATAGTGTCGTGTGTGTAAAAAGATTGTTTTTAAATTCGCGCTACATACTATTGACAAATCTGCTGAAGTAGTTGGCCATGTTGTATAAAATGTTGGCCAAAAAGCAACACAATTTATGTTACACAAACACAATAGGGAAAAAAAAAACAATAAACTCAAATAAAAAATCTCAAACGAATACTTAGTTTAAATTCAGTTCACGAATTTCACGAGAAAACTTTGGAATGATTTGTTATTGTTTTGGTTTTGAGTATTTTTTTACATTTTAAACATAACCTCAAGCCTGCAATTTATCTGTCTACTTAGTAACCACAAACTGAGCAAATTGTTGGCTAACGCAACCACAAGACAAATAATTTTGTCCATTTTGTGTGTGTGTTTGTGTGTATGTTACTGTAGTTTAATTGGAAATATACATCAGCTGTGGCATTGGGTACATTATAAAAATATTGTGATTAGTTTTCGTGTTCATAAAACCCAAAAGACAGAATTTTTTATCTCTTTTATATTATTATTTGTAGGTATTTGTTTTCCTATCGATCTACGGATTCAAAAGTATTGAAAGGCCTTGGAAAAAATTAAAATATTGATACCTTTGAATGGGCTAAGTATGGGTCTGAATGGGCTAAGTAGCATCTTCCATTCAATACGCTCGTAGACCTTTTAGCCTTTACCACTTCCATATAACTCAAACATAATTTTTTTTTCTTCGTGCTCTTACTGGACATATGAAAGAGCACACAAGAAACGCTTTTTACAAAGGCTCCACAGCAAGTTAACACATGTCGTAGAGTATAAAAAAAAATACTTTAATAAACCGATGAAATAATTGCTACGTGTTCTAATTAGCTTAAACCGCAAACTAGTAGCAAATCATTATTTTCTGTGTGTGAAATGCATTTTTTTCCCCCCTGATCTTAGTTTTGTTTTGCATCTGTTGTGCTACGCAAAACAAGTAGTTATCTGAAGGATGCTGTTGCTGCTCCTGCTGCTAGTTTTTGTTGTGCCAGCAGATGTCACAGCAATCGATCGTTTCTGCTGATGCTTGGTGTTTGGCGTTTGCGTGTCTACAACACAACTCGATCAAACCCCTCGATCAATGAACTCGTTTAACCAAACAAAGCCAAGAACAGGTGGCACTTGATTAAGTCAAACAGGCAAGAGCTTAGGCTCGATCGTATGACATCATACCACTTGTAAGTAGAGTTGTAAGATCTGCACGTGAACACTAACGAGGTCATATATGGGGCATTTCACGTGAAGCGGACAAGTAAAAAATATTGATGCTTCCGATTTTAGTAATATTCGATTATGTTATATCTATATTCGTCTTCGATCCAGATACAAAATATTTTTACAGTATAAAGTCTGGTTAACGAACTAAAGGTCTTTAGATATTTTACTAACCGGCAGGTATGCACTTCTTTTAATTCCATTACAAAGTTTAAAGAGTTACAATAAATCATTTAGCATTATGCTTTTCTAATGCATTTTTGGATTTGTAAAAAAATTTGAATTTGAAACTTGAATTTCACTAGGTTAGGTGAGGTTAGTATGGCTGTCTCAAGCGAGACACAATTAGGCCAATGAGGCCCATTGTGATACCAAGGGTTAATTCTTCCTATCTCTATTTAAACCAGTTTGAGCTGTTTATAATTCGGTAAATCGAAGATTCCGATAGTTTGTCGAGGTCATTGAAGAACCGCTTGATTAAGTGGAGGAAGCGTTTTTGAGCCAGCGCTGGGCAAGTGCAGAGGAAATGTGCTGTAGATTTTTCCTCCTCCTCATCTCTACAGCTTCTTCAACAGTCGTTGTGGGGTATGTTTAATCTTTGAGCGTGTCTGCCAATAAGGCAGTGACAAGTAAGAATCTCTACCATGTACGATGGAATTTCACAAAGTTGGACCTTTTAAATTTTTTTTTTTAATTTTTTTTGGAAAATAGCTTATACTGTATAGAAAATCCTTGCCAAGTTTCATAATGGACGTGAAAGTCGTTTAGGAGCTAGACCATTTAGCGTTTTGAAGCGCCGGCGAACAATGCGCTTTTTTCGATCTTAGAATAACATTTGCATTATTTCAGAAACTATAAGAGCTAGGGCCAAGAAATTTTTTATAAATAATTCTTAGCCCAAATTAAGTAACAACAAAAAAAATTAGACGCCTAGTTCAACTGCATAAACCATATTTTTATTTTTCATAACAAACCCGATTAACAACGTTTAAAAAAAATTAAAAAAAGAAATGGTTGCTAAAACAAAATTAAAATCAGGTCATAATTTGTTTAAATAATAAATTTTATTTTATTTTTCTTTAAATTTAAGAGTACCTACAAATTGCCTTAAAAATCAGTGCATTTTAAGGCAAAATATGATTTTTAAGCATTTTTTTGAGCATTTGGGCTAGTTTACGGTTATATGAATGAATCAATGCCTCAAACTAATATTTTTCATGCTCGGAAAGAGGATAAAGATGAAAACAGATTTTTTCTAAAAAGCGGATTTGACTCTTCAATGACAATACCAGGTACAAAAAATTACCATGCCTTCTTTCCGACTAATGCTGGTATTATGATAAACGCACGCGCAACAGTGAAGATTATAAAATTGTTAAAATTTTTATATAAACGTTTAAGTTGTCGAAACGTGATTATACTGTTGTCTTATAATTTGAAGTATATCAAAATACTATCACACTATTAAAAAAAAATTAGGTAAGCAATACACTCGATTGAAAGTTTCTGTAATCTCGATCCGGCCGCTACGCTTCAAAACTGTAGCTGGTCTAGCTCCCATTTTGAAACTTGGCAAGGATTATATATACACTATAAGCTATTTTCGAAAAAAATAAAAAAAAAAATTAAAAAGGTCCAACTTTGTGAAATTCAAGTTTCAAAAACTGAAATATTTTTTTTTTTCAAAAAAAGATTTTTTTTTAAATCCAAAAATGCATTTGAAAAGCTCATAAAATGAGGTATAAATTTGACTCCTTGATTTATTTTATTGTAACGTTTTAAATTGGGTAATGGAATTAAAAGTAGTGCAAACCTGCAGCTAGTCAAATTTCTAACGACCTCTAGTTCGTTAACCAGACTTTATACTATAAAAATATTTTGTATCTGAATCGATATAGATATAACATAATCAAATATTACTAAGATCGGAAGCATCAACATTTTTTACTTGTCCGCTTCACGTGGAATGCCCCATATGCATAGATTACTAGCATGCCACGGCCGTTTTTTTATCAATCTCCTTAAGACAATACATGTCAAACGAAATAAAAAATTTTTTCTTTTCTTTTCTTTTGTTTTTTTGTTTTGGAGAGCCTCTCTACATCTCCAGTAAGTAATAATGCATAAATGCAAGCTCATATCCATTTTCCATGACGATGTCATACAAGAGTATGTGTTCTGTGAACCCGCGCAATTACTAATACTGTATGCATGGGTAATTAGTAGTACTCTAATGCACACATTTTCATAAATACTACATGCATACGTTGTCATTAATACTGTATCCAGCATTTTTCTCTCATCTTATTTATATTCGTTTTTAAAATTGTATTTAGGTGTTGCATTAAGGTTCAGGGAACTAACACCCAATGAAATAACGCCCAAAATAAAAAATAAACTACAGCCCAAAATATTTTGGGTATAAGAAAATTAAATAACGCCCAAAATAAAAAATGAAATAAAGCAAAAAAAAAAAAAATGAAATCACGTGCAAACCGAAAATAAAATCAGACCCAAAATCCTTTTTATGAAAAATTGGGAACATTTTATCTTTAGCTAAAATGGCTTTTTTAAAAATGTGTTTTTGGAGCTAAAAAAGCATATAATGAAAAAATTAAAGGTCGCTCTCAAGTCGTTAAGAAGTAATAGGGGTCTAAAGTTAAAAAATTGCCTTATAAACATTTTTTTTTTTTAAATTTTCCAACAAAACGAAGTATTATGGGAAGGGCGGTAGGCAAAGGGTTTTGGGGGTGCAAACCCCCCAGAGGTCAGACATATTAACAAAAATTCATGCATTTCAACAATTATTTCATTGAATCACTCTAATGTGTTTTAAAAAACTCAACAAGTCATATACTGAAGTTGCGTTTACGTGTAAAAGTCTGTGTTATGAGTTAAATCGTATAATAGTGAAAACTAATGTATCGTTATTTATCGGATCAAACGTGATACATTTACAATTGTCATCACTACCCTTAAAATCGACAGTTGTAGATCATGGTAGTTATTATAACAGTAAAGCCAACAAGAATGACATATATATACTGAAAAAACCTTTCTAATTCGAGAGATCTTAAAGTACATATACTTCAGCCACCAAATGATTTAAATTTTCCCTCGAGCGGTTCTCGAAAATTTAAATTTCAGCACCCATGTTTTTGTCGCTGGAGTTTGTCGATACAAGTCTATTTTTCATTACGATATTTTGAACAGATTTTAGGAAAACAATTTCAAATTCGTGATAATATCGCACATTCTGAAAGAGTGAGCCAAAAAAGTGATAAGTTTTAGTAGTATAGTATAAGTACAGTTTTAGTAGTAATATTCAACACCTTCAATTTAAAAGTTTTAAGAAGTCTCTAAGTGCTCTGACATCAAAGTTATAGTATTTTTAAGATTTTGTAATTCTAGAGTTTTCAGATCTACGAACGTTAATTTTCATCTCTGGATATTTCAGATCCAGAAGTGCGTAAGATTTATGATTTTACAAATTTTATTGATTTTAAAGCAATATTTGCGAATAACTATTTCTGAATTTCACTCTTGTAGTATTAAGATTATTATGATTATTAATTACACAGTTATACAGTGGAAATGCACTTTTACACTTTTTTAAGTGACATAGTCTAGGTTATAGGTCTGGTCGAGTATGACACGAAACCATATTTGAAATGGTTAATACACCCCCAAAAATAAGTTTAACGGTTAAAAACCGATTTTTTGGTACTTGACACATCGATTTTCGATTTAAAAATGGTTTTGGAAAGATGAAATATATCTTAATGTTTGATAGTTTAGATCATTCTTTATTTTAAATACAAATTCTAGTTGTTTGATAGTTTAAAATTGTTTATTGAGCTTTAGGCCAAAGTTAGAACAATTAATTGCTCTATTGAATTTTTTCCAAAGACACAACAACAACAACAGAATTTCCAATATGAAAATTAAAACATCACTACCTGATTTTATTGCAATTTCGGCCCTGCTACAGGCTTCATCAGAAATGTTTGTGATGCCGGCGGGAATCGAACCAGAGCCGTGATCGCCGTGTGCAAGCGCATTTCAGCGCACAACTATCAAACAACTAGAATTTGTATTTAAAATCAAGAATGATTTAAACTATCAAACATATAGAATTTCTATTTAAATCATAGAAAATCAACATAATAAATAACAAGGTCATATAAAAACTTTCAATTATTATTTTATAATATAATTATACTGATTATATATTTTGTATAATTAAATATAAAAAACAAAACCTTCCCAACGATATCTTGAAAATGAGGATCGCATTAGAAATAATGATTTTTTTTTAATTTTAGTGAAAATAATTTTAAAAAAATTCAAAAAATTTACGAACAACAACATTATTTTTAATCCTATTACAAAACTTTTAATTTTTTATTGAGATTGGAACAGGTTTTTCCGGCCTTCAACTTCTGGCAGTTTATTGTTCTTACAAATTCTACACCAGCTAAAATATTTAAGAAATTATGATTTTTTATGGTTTTTGCAAAATGGCTTAGAGCTCACTGGCGGTTATCGTAAGATTCAAAATATTTTAAGAATCGTTATAAAATAGACCAAGGTTGATTTGTAGAGAGGTACAAATGAAGTTATCCCCGCACCAGTCGAGGCACCTTAATATATATACATAATATATAAAAAACTTAACTTTAAAATGAAATAAGACAAGTACTTGTATATTTTAAGTTTATAATTAAAAAAAAAAAATTTCATCAAAACCCCCCCATGGGTATATGACTACGGCACTGATTATGGGTATAAGAAAGGTTAAGCGAATATCTATTCAACTAGTTATCAAACATAACAATCCAAGGATAACTTTTTAAGATAAATATATAACCTTTTTTATACTTAAATTACCGCCGTTGGAACAAGTCAAACATCGGCTTCGCTGTCAACAGTACTTCTGGATATAAATTTCTTTTTAATAGGCTGCTTAGGGTTTACAACCCTCAGTACGTCCCACTCCGGCTTCGCTGTCTACAGTTCTTCTGGATATAATTTTTTTTTACATTTTTTTACATATTTTTTTTTTTTTTGAGTGATTACAACCCTCAGTAAGTCCAACACTGGCTTCGCTGTCTACAGTACTTCTGAATTGAAATTGAAATTGATCTAAGATTTTGATGCAAAATAGTTCACATAAAAAGGGTTATCTATATAATAAAAATGAAATGGTGTTCGTCGGTAGCTTCATTGGTAGAATGTTTTCCAACTCAAGATTGTTTACGAAAAAAAAAATGTTTTTGCTACACCTATTTCACCGCCCACAAATCAATAAAAATTATTTTTGGTCGTATAAAACCAAAACGTGGTAATTTCATTTGTATAGTTACTGTCGGCAACTGTATTGAAAATGGATTTCCACTCCCCCATTTCCCGAAAATTTTACGGATTCTATATTTTGGTCGAATTAGACACAAATTTGTTAATGTAAGTGGCATGTGGCTACTTTCGGAAATTTTTTTCCGAATAACATGAAAATTTGTATATGGCTGCAAAGCGGTGTGTGGCAGGACAATGTCCGCCGAGAATACTAGTATCTGAATAATAATGAAGTAACGCCCAAAATAGAAAAATTAAGTAAAGCCCAATTTCAATGAAATAAATCCCAAAATTTGGGCCTTATTTCATTATGAAATAACGCCCAAATTTGTATTGGAAATTGTTGGGCTATATTTAATTTTTTATTTTAGCCGTTATTTCATTGGGCGTTATTTCCCTGAACCTTAAATTAATATTTAGTACTTTCATTTATATATTAATAAATTCTTTGCAACCACACTCCTTAAAGTTTTAACGCACAATGAGAGCTCAGGGTTTATGCTTTAGTACAGAGACAGCATGTATATTTTCGTAAACTACTTGCATACAAAATCGGATTAGCCAAAACTTGTACGAATTTAACCAAATTTTTTAACTACGCATGCTCGATAAACTCCTAAAATAGTATTTTAGTATACTAAAATATGCATGCTGTATTGGTTCTAAGAAATGTAATTTTTAATTTATTTTTATGACAATGCTTGCATACAGCATGCATGTTTCGAGTATGCAGGCTACTCTGGACCAATGCTGTATGTTGTGATTTGGAAGGATTTCGCCCTTTTTGTGGGACTTGGAAACCATAACAGGCCAGAGGGCGTTTGAGTTTTTTGGTGGCATTTCTTACTATGTCAAAATGTTAAAAGATTGAAATCCTTTTAAAGAACTGATTGACATCATTATGCCTGCAATCTTGTATAAATTGCCGATTCAGTTTTGTGTTTCGTTTAGTTTTCTTTGCAATTGGGTAAACAAAATTCTTAATAAATTTGAATTAAATTGATTTGATACCTGATTTTTACCTCATTCAAACTCTTTTCAGCTTCATTTAAAAATCAGCTTAAATAAATACAATATTATTATATGTATACTATGGTGCCTTAAAAAGAAAGTTTCATTCGTACCCCCCTAAAAATTAACCATGACTATTCCCAAAATATTTTGTGTATGACGACAACCGTCATTGAGTTAAAACTTTTTACAAAAACCTCAAAATTAATGTTTGTCGTTAATTATCAAGAATGATAGAATAAGAGATTACGCTTTGCGCAGGTCCGTTACTTCTGCTAATTGAGTTTGACAACCAGTTGTTCAGTTGACTACGTCACAATATTATATTTCTTTGAGAAACGAACTGCGATCGGTTGTGTTTTATTTAATTGTGGATATATCGAAGTATTTTTGCGAGTTTTTAAATTAATATTTAAAAAATTAAGTGTGCAGCTGCTAATTGTAGTAACAGTAGCAAACAAATATTTTTCAGAAACCTGATGTTTGCAATAAATACAAAAATTAAACCAAGAAATTGTAGAAAACGCACGCAAACGAAAACAAAAAATACTAAAATATATTAACTAAACAAAATTTGTACCATTATTTAAAAACTTGGAACTATCATTTATTTGTCCTTTCTATTCACATGTAAATTAATGGAAATAAAATATCTGGTAATGTTAAAACTACATCAATTAAACTCCTAATAAACATTATTATAAAATCCAAGTCGAAAAATAATGCTCACTGAAGTTGGTTTCTCAGACAAATTTTTTTTGACTAAGCTGCATACTGGCTGTAATAAAATAATAGTAAAAATTATGTTTGCAAAGGAGTACTTAATAAATTTACCTTCTTCTCTTTCCAATAAATTGCTTCTTACTTCTTTTATTTAAATTATGCAAACTTTAATGTATGCAATTTTCATTTCTGTGTAGAAATCGTATGCAAAGTGAACGCTCTCCAAAACAGCGTTGATATTATGACGTACATGCGCAGAACGACAATTTTGTTGTACTCATTTTCTTGTCTTCGGCGCAATCTTTGTATTCTATCATTCTTGGTTAATTATTGGCTGGTGAAATAGTTGTAAACAAATAAACTGTCAGAAACTATAGGTCGGAAAAAGCTCTTACAATCTGCATCAAAAAATTTTAAATTTTTGTAATCAGATTAAAGATTAATGCTGTTTTTCTTGCATATTTTTGATATTTTTTTATTTGATTTCCATACAAAAGCTTTGAAAATTTAAATAACATCATTACCAGGGCTAGGATTTTAATGACATGTCATCTGTTTTCTGCTGCTTCTAAGACATTTTTTGGTTATTTAGAACATCCATTTATGTTTCCTTAATTCAAAATATTAAGAGTTTTTAGGTCATTTTTTGTCATTTTTCATCGTTTTTAGTTTTAGTTTTCAGATCATCTTTAATAGATTTAGTGTATTTTTTTGTAGTTTTTAACGATTTTGAAGTTATTTTACTGTTATTTTCGGAAATTTTTAATTTTTAGATCATTTTTTGGATTTTTAGGTCATTTTAGTGAAATTTTAAAGGAATTTTTTTTCTTTTTTTC
Source organism: Dichetophora obliterata (assembly GCA_963920525.1). Taxonomy (NCBI): domain Eukaryota; kingdom Metazoa; phylum Arthropoda; class Insecta; order Diptera; family Sciomyzidae; genus Dichetophora; species Dichetophora obliterata. The sequence goes on from OY986439.1 coordinate 128,506,215, forward strand.
GTACTGAATAATTTTAAAATGCAAATTTTTAATCATATTCTGTTAACACTAGAATCCCTTCAATCAAACACATTACCTCTGGAAAAAGGAGCAGCTTTGTTTATAGACCTCGATGAAAAAAAGCTATGCGCTTGGTGAAACTAACGAAAGGGTATGTAGAAAGATGAAACAAGTGTAAGATAAAAACTCAGGATATGCTAGTTTTTATTAACTATATTTTTATGCTCTATTGCTGAAATATTAGGCGGTCAAAATTTTGATACTTTGAAAATAGAGGAGGAACTTACATTCTATGACATATCGTCTTTTTAATATGTTCCTCTCGTCAGTGCAGAAGTAGAAAGAAGTTTTTCTGTTTACAAAAACATTTTGCCAGACAATCGACGTTCTTTCAATTTTAATTGCTTAAAAATGTACCTTATAATATACTGTAAAGCTACGCATAATTTTTAAGTTTAGTAATGTTTTATTTTGAAAGCTTTATTTTTTGTTTATTTTTTATGTAACTGTTTGCGTTTTTTATGTAATTTTTGTCAGTTTTTAGGTCATTTTCTGCAGTCTTAAGGTAATTTTAGTCATTTTTTTAAGTTAATTTTTGCAGGTTCTAGGCCATTAAAATAATAGCAATGATCATAACTTTTATTTTTTTTTTAAGTTCTCACAATTTTTTTTCAGTAGGTGTTTATAATTTAATTAATATTTTAGCTTTAATGTGTAGGTATCAATTTAAGCAATTCTGGCCAGGAAGCAATGCAAGCACTCAAATCCTTTCCAATGATATTTTGAAAGTGAGGCGGCTCCCATTAGCAACAATGAAGCTAATTGAAATAATGAAAATAACGTAAAGTTATTCCAAAAAAAAAAAATGCACGAAAAACAGCATTATCCTTAATCCGATTGCAAGAATTTAAGTTTTTTTGATGCAGATTTGAAGAGCTTTTGCCAGTTCATAGTTTCTGACAGTTTATTTTTTTACAACTATTACAGAAGCCAATATATTTACGAAAAACACATTATTTGAAATAGATCAAGGTTTATTTTCATAGGAGTACAAATGGCAGTTTTTTCTCTCTATTCAAGGAATGCACCTCAATGTATACGTATTATTTTTATTGTATGGCATAAGTTCCTTTTTTGATATCAATGAATTTTTAAGAAATAAATAATATTTTTATTTCACCACATGTTTATTAAATTCTTATACACAACGGGTGTTTTTTATAGAATGATACAACTTTGAGTTGGCATCACTGCTTTATTTGACTACCCATTTAACAGTTGATAGTTGCTTTTTTATTAAGTTTGCTTTGAAATTACATTATGAATCGACTTACACCAGAGCAATGCGTGCAAATTGTGGAAATTTTTAATCAAAATAATGGTTCCCTTCGTCAAAGTTATCGTGCACTTCGTTTATTTTATGGCATACATAATCGTCCTTCAGAGCTGCTAATTCGAAGAACAATAGATAGTTTTCGGACCACATTTACTATTACTGATAATGTGCATCCCGAGAGACGCCGAACAGTGCGCACTGAAGAATCTGTAGCCGCTGTACAGGAAAGCATTGAAGATGATCCTTATCAATCAATTCGTCGACGTTCTCAGCAACTGGGGTTGTGCCCTTCCACTTTATGGAAGATTTTACGAAAAGATCTTGGCTTAAGACCTTTCAAGATTCAACTTGTGCAGGAATTAAAGCCAAACGACCATCGTATTCGCAGCCAATTCGGCGAATGGGCTGAAGCACAAATTGATATTGGTTTTGAATTTCCATGGAAGATTTTATTTTCCGATGAAGCCCATTTTTGGTTGGTTGGGTACGTAAATAAACAGAATTGTCGTATTTGGAGTGAGGAGAATCCACAAGCTTTTGTCGAAACACCATTACATCCACAGAAAATTACTGTTTGGTGCGCTTTATGGGCTGGCGGAGTCATTGGCCCATATGTCTTCAAAAACGATAATTGTCAGAATGTTACTGTCAATGGTGAACGGTATAGGAACATGATTCGAAGTTTTTTCGTACCTCAATTAGCGGGCATTAATCTTGTTGATATGTGGTTCCAACAGGACGGAGCCACATGCCAAACAGCTGGCGCTACAATTGATTCACGAAATGTCCCAATCGTGTGATTTAACCCCATTGGATTATTTTCTTTGGGGTTATGTAAAGTCACTTGTCTACGTCGATAAACCACAAACAATTGAACACCTGGAAATCAACATTCGAAGAGTTATCGGCGAGATACGGCCGCAAATGCTGCGAAAAGTTTGTGAAAATCGGTGTTCCAGATTGAGACTTGAACTCGCCAGCCGTGGCGGTTACACGGTCGAAATTATATTGAGCCCGTTTCATTGATATTAAAAATATATTACTATGTTTTATTATAATTTAAACTTGTATCACTCTATAAAAAACACCCTTTATAAACACGGCCTAATAAGCGACGATACCATTTATTGTAATTTAATCTTTGTTTCACAGAAACTTTTAAGTGCGTATTCTTAAATTAAAAAATTTTTTCTACGAATTTTGTTCGAAATTTTCAGCCACGAATATAATTCGTAGAATGGACGTAGTTTGGTACACATTTCGAACTTTTTATTCGTATTCGTACAAAAACAAATATATATTGTACGAATACATTTGTTACATTTACGAATGATACTTATACCTAATAACGAAAAAAAACCATTCTGTCTGAGCTGGGATTTGAACTGCGGTTCTTTAGCTTATATGCCACGTACTCTTCCAGTAGGTTACGGCCACCTCGGAATCACAAATTTCCTTATATTTGGTAATTGTTACACAAACCATTCTGAACGATTTCAGCTGCAAATTTCTTAAACTCAACTAAAACGTCGTACCTTCTATGAATAATGCGTGCGGTCAACCTACAAATTATTGGGGGTTGGAATTAGTTTTAAAGGTTTTCTAAGAGATGGCGTAACTATCAATAGATCGCATAGGACACACCTGTGATTATATTCATTTCAAAGCACATTGTGTAAGCTTCATTTTTCAGTATGTGTCATTCCACTGAAGTGTAAACAACATATATTTTTTTCTCTGTGAACATGTCGACTTTCGTTCCAACAAAACGCAATTTGCGGGAAGGTTTACTTTTGTGCTTCCATTTGAAGAAAAAAGCGGTTGAAGCACAACGCACGCTTACTGAGGCTTACGGGGACTATGCTCCATCGATTTCTACTTGTGAGTACTGGTTCCGTCGGTTTAAAAGTGGTGATTTTGATACGGAAGACAAAGAACGTCCGGGCCAGCCGAAAAAGTTTGAAGATGAGGAATTGGAGGCTTTGCTCGATGAAGACCCGTGTCAAACCCTTCAAGAATTGTCAGAATCATTGGGAGTCGACTTATCAACGGTCGGCAAACGCTTGAAGGCCATGGGAATGATTCAAAAGCAAGGAAATTGGGTGCCGTACCAGTTGAAGCCGAGAGACGTTGAACGGCGATTTTGCATGTGCGAACAACTGCTTCAACGGCATAAAAGGAAGAGTTTTTTGCATCGTATTGTCACTGGCGATGAAAAGTGGATCCATTACGATAATCCTAAGCGAAAAAAATCGTGGGGACCACCCGGCCATGCATCAACATCGAGGGCCAAGCCGAATATTCATGGCGCCAAGCTTATGCTGTGTATTTGGTGGGATCAGAAGGGTGTCGTGAACTATGAGCTGCTAAAACCTAACGAAACCATCACTGGGGAACGCTACCAACAACAATTGATGCAATTGAGCCGAGCATTAAAGGTTAAACGGCCGGAATATGCCAAAAGACACGACAATGTGGTTTTTCAACATGACAACGCACGGCCACATGTTGCAAGAACCGTCAAGGAAACGTTGGAGGCGCTGAATTGGGATGTGCTACCCCACCCGCCTTATAGCCCAGACAAAGCCCCTTCCGACTACTACCTATTCAGATCGATGACGCATGGCTTGGCTGAGCAGCGCTTCACTTCTTACGAGGATACCAAAAAATGGGTCGATTCGTGGATTGCCTCAAAAGACGAATCGTTCTTCCGGCGCGGAATCCATATGCTGCCAGAAAGATAGGAAAATGTTGTAGCTAACGATGGACAATACTTTGAATAATATACATTGTACCGTTGTTTCTAAATAAATGCTCAAAAACCGAAAAAAAACCTTTAAAATTAATTCCAACCCCCAATAATTTTTAAGTAAATACTACGAATGTAATGATAGAAATTACGAAGTTATTTCTACGAGAAATTGACGAATTTTAAGGAATGATATCCCTTACAAGTCGAAGATCATTCTTCGTGGCAACAGATAGCAAGGGGAATTTAATTAAATAACGAATATAAACCTTGACTGTCAACAAATTTATGTTTTAAAGTCATTGCAAAGAAGCAGAAGACAAAGTAAATACATTTAATAAAAAATTAATATTTTCCATAAAGTCGGCTTGTTTTTCTGTCAAAAAGATGATCCTGTCAAAGAAAGATTTTGATTTTTTTTTTTAATATTTCCTAAACTTAATAAGATGACGAGCAATCGATATGCTGTGCATATTTCTAGAATTGAAAATATTCAGAGACGTTTTACTCGGCTAGTGTTTAGAAAACTTCGGTGGGAGTTTATTCCGACTTACGACTCCCGTTGTGCGCTTTTAGCCTTGAAAACCTTAGAGTTTAGAAGAAAGTATTTTTTGGCTATATTTGCTCGAGATATATTCATGAATCACTTAGATTGTGCACTATTGCTTGCTTTATTTGGTATATATGCGCCCGAAAGGAATTTTAGGCGTAGACAGATTTTTCAAATTCCATATCGCAGGACAAATTATGGGAGACAGGACCCTGTTTATAATATGAGTTCTTCTTTTAATACAATTTGTAGCAATATTGATATAACCCAAACTAGGTTCTCTTTTAAAAATTGTTTTATGTTAAGCTAATATTATATTGTTAAATTCTTGTTTAATTTTAAGATAATTTTTAGTAACTGTAAAACAAACTTGTTAATAGTTGAATAATAAATAAATAAATAAAAAAATAATAAATACTCGTATAATGCAATCCTGCTGCATTTAAATTTAAGAAATTTGCAGCAATCTAGGCGAGAGCAAAGCTTCTAATTCAAAAGCGAAAGATAAAAATAGGAAATTTAATAAAATAGGCCAATTTTGGTTCAAGGACTAATTTTTGAACAAATCTTATATCATATTAAGCAAATGATGTTACATTAGAATTTGTGATAGTCAAAAGTTTTTTACGACTCAATTGAAAGAAGGGAACTCGATTTAAACATCCATTATACTTCTTAAAATTCACGTTATTTAGCGGCGCCCACACAGTTTGAGAATTCTCTGCACTTTTTTTTAAGTCACGTACTTATATTAAACCAGGATTCAGAGTCAAGCCTTGGAGGGAGTTTCTGAAATATGTTTCTTATGCATATCTTATATGCATATCTTTAATTATTTATTCATACGTTTTCAATTAAAACAAAAAAAATTTTTTAAATCATTCTAATATGTAGGTTTCCGTACTTGATTGTAGTAACTTGCAAGCTGCTTTAACTTATTCATGTTAGAAAAAGAAATTAGTAGAATGGTGTTAATGCGGTGTGAGATTCGGTGATAAATATCTTTCTTAGCATGCGGGAGACATTTCAAGAAGAGCGACAACTCAAATTTTTAATTTTTGTGAATTATATGGATTTTGACCTCGTAAATCCAAATCTGAAAAATTTCAGTCCACTCGAAATTGGATACGAGGATTTAAATTCTTCCAAAGTTAAAAAAATGGTTTAAGAATTTAGTTTGCTTTTTCAGTTTTTCAACAAAAAAATATTTAATATTAGAAAATTTTTGTATTCTTATTTTAAAAGTTGTAACTTGGGGGCTCAAAAGCAATTAATCCGAATTCATTTAAGGATATAGGCCTCACATTATTAAACTTATTAAACTATTAAGAATATTTTCTTTAACAAAAATTACTGAAATGTGTTACATGTCAAAAAACAAAATAAAATTTTTAAATATTTCGGACATGATAGGAGAAAGATTTTTACACCATCTTTGATATATATTAAAATTTCTTATGTGTTCAAGCGTGTGTAAAGCGGTGTTGCGTGCGTATCATGTATACAAAATTAGTACCAAAAATCCTAGTAAATATAGGTAACATTTTGTTTGTATTCATTTTGGATTCCTTTATTTCTTTGTACCCCTCCCCCCAGAACAAATCCTGCGGACGCCCATGTCCATACTTCTGCTTGCATACAGCATGCATGTTTCCTGTCTGTATGCATGCGTGTTTCCTGTATGCATGCTACTCTAGATATACTGGGTTGCTATGGTTGTTGGTTTGCTTTGCAACATCGCGTTGTTTGTTGTTGTTTTTTCTATTACACCCAAAAAAAAGCGGAGTAAATAAAGTTATATTCGGAGTCAATTTAACTCTTTTCGTGCATGGTATTTTGCCAAAGCTGTAAAAACTATTTATAACTCCGTTTGTGTGTTCAATTTACTTCAAAAATTGGATTTGTTTGAAAAGTCATACTGACTCCGTTTTGAGTTGTTTTGAGGTTGAGAAGTTGAGAATTTTTAAATTTTGAGTTCATTTAAAAAAAAACTAGAATCAACTCATTTAAATGTAGCATGAAGCTTTATAAATAAAAAACTCACTCACAAAAGAGTCTAATAAGGAACCCGTAATTTTTTTTGCGTTTAATTATTTTTATTTATTTCTTATTTCAATTATACAAAGGAAATTAAAGACATGGTTAACGCCGAAAACAAAATCTGTTCTCCATACTCACAGAGCAGCTTATCCACGATTTGGCAATTTTGAATCTCTATAATTTCTTATAAAACAAACCTTTTTTTACTTTTAAGCTTAAATTGCGTTCAACTCTGAAAATTTGTTTGAACGCTGTTTCATTTCTTTGATTTTAAAGGGAATTTTTCAAAAAAAGGATTTTTATATTAAACATATTTGGAAAAAGGGATAAATATTTGCATTGATTTTACAATTGATTTCGTTTTTGATTGAGTTTTGTTTGTTGAATGAGGGAAAAGATATTTTTTAAGCATTTATCAAAATGCTGTAAGGATTAAACAACAGTGTGACTTTCCGACAATCGTTATACTGGTTGAAATAAGAACAGTTCTACTCGTGTAAGAGATTGTTTGTTTGTTTTATTTCCTTAATAAATTCACATGTTTGACTATAAGGATTATACAAATATAGAGAGATTACTTAAGTTTTGTGTGTTTCTAATGATTGCCAGGAAAAAAGTGCCGGAAACTTCTGCAGTTAAAATGGCGAATCAATTTGACAATTCAAGTTTCATAAAGATAATTGCAATTATAAGATTTCAAGTTAAGTACACACAGGGTGTTTTTGAGAATAAAAAATAGAAAGAATAAAATGAAAGTTCACATAAAAAAATACTGCGTCGATCGCCAACAAACAGGGTGAACGCTGGCATTTAACTTAATATGCTTAATTCCAATACATATTGATGCTAGAATAATTAAATTTGGTACAAAAATAAGTAGAATATTCTTAAGGAGATTTGTGTTAAATCAGCAAGGTTGCCTAAATGTCGTGATACATACATTAAAAATTTGTTCATTAGTGTTTAATGTAATTTCGTTAATAAAATATGGTTGTATGTGACTTTAGTATGTTTCAAAAACTCATATATTCATTTAAAAAATGTATGTATCTTATTAAAACAACAGATGTATACCAAATTTAATAAAATTGTTAAGTTTCCCAAAATTTTCTATAAAAAATACATCGCAGGTTAAAAAAATTATAGTATAGTGTGTATACAGCCGAGAAGGGAAACTTCTTAATATAAAGAATAAGATAGATTTTTGTAAAAAAAACCAGAAAGAAAGGAAGAGATAGCACCTCAAACGATATAAAATGCAAAATTTTCATAAAAAAGATTCTGTTTATTTAATATTTTCATGACATTGTTTGGTGCTTCATTTAGTAATACTGGTCTTAATGGTTTACGATATATGCGGAATATGTCTGTGATTTGACGAGATAACGCAAAAAAATTCATCTATGGGGATCTATTGTGGCAGTCTCCATACAAAAACAAAATAAAAAATGGCTTTTAAAATTCCTATCAAAACATCTATAACCCCTAGGGGGATAAATATATGAGCTGGTTCTATTAATTTTTCCCCCTTAACACTCCTTTTGAACTTACCTTTTTTCTTTTATGCCACCCTTTTGGGGATCCCGATACAAAAAACATAAAATGAAACAATGTTTATAATAATTAATATAAAAATATATGACCATTAGAGGGTCTAATGTCTGGTCTTACTGATTTTTTCATTAAACATTTCTTCTAAGCACACCAGCACTCTATCTACCACCCTTCTGGGGGTCCCGATACAAAAAAAAAAACACAAAAAAAAGAAGAAATTGTTTATTATAGTTCATATCAAAAAATCGATAATCCCAAGGGAGGTCAAATGTATGAGCTGGTCCTATTTTTTTTTTATTTAACATTTCTTCTAAACACACATACACTCTATCTGCCACCCTTCTAGGTGTCCCCATATAAAAAAATATCATTGCTTGTGCACACAATTTTTCGTGACGAGATTAAGAAAAACTTTTGTGACGAGACTCGAAAAATTTTACCCTCTATATCAAATAACCGCATAAGAAGTTTCACTTCGATATAGATATACGAAAACATAAAACTCGCAATAGTAAAAACGGCACTTTTTTAACATTATGCAACATTTAATTCTTACAGCACACTTGATTTGCTTGTTAAAATATTTGAGTACTTTCTCTTCATTCAAAGTGAAATGAACAAACGGAAATATTTGCTCGAGCAGACTCTGTTTCGTGCTAAACATAACTCCGTTTCAGCTTTAAAATACAAAGACGTTCTTCATAGATGACTGCAATAAGTTTTAATGGAGTTAAAGGACAAATGTTCGGAGAAGATGCAGAGTTAATTTGAAACTGCTTTGAATTTACTCCAAGCTTTTTAAATGAGTTGTATCAAGCAAAAAAAGTTTTATATTAGCAAAAAAAATATTGATGCAATTCATTTTGCGTTTTACGGCGACAAAACTTTTTAACTTCTTAAAAACTCTTTCGACTCATGAAAAAACTTTGGTTAACTCCGCACATTTTTTTCGGTGTATGTATGTGAAATAAACATACATAAATACACATCAGTTGCTTTCGTTCTTGTTGTTCGTTATTGGTTTTGTTTATTTTCAGCAAGAATAATACAATAAAGAATACGGAGCTAGTATCTATATATGTGGCTATATTTAAAAATGTATTACTACTACGCAGGCATACGTATGCAGAGACTGCGCATGCGTTGCACTTTAAAAACTGTATTTTTGAAATATCATAATAAATTCAAATTATTTATATAATGTTTAATTTTTACTCCATATTAAATATATATTTTGTTAACTAACGTTTTAAATAACTATTAAAATATATATAAAATAGCAAATACCCGCTGCTTCGCTTGCGATAAGAAGATTAAATACCATGTCATAATTTGAAATCTTAAAATTAAAGTATTTAGTTGTATTAAATCAAATCTCGACCTAAAAGGTAAAAGGTCTTAAATGCATTTAAGCCCATGGCGATGAAAGCAAATTGAAAATTTTATTTTGTTCGAAGATCCATACAATAATTTTTAGTAAAATGTCATGAAGTGGACAGAAAATGCATTTTAAGTGTGGGAACAAGTGCATTTTGCAGTGCTAGGAAAAATATTTCATGTAATTGGAATAACTCGAAAAAAGGCTTAAATGACAAAAAAATTACTTTATTTCATTTGAATACCTTATTTGAACGGTAATTTTTATGATGACATAAATTTTCCTGTTTTTTTTTTACTTTTAAAAAAGTTCTGCATAACAGGGTTATAAAAAAATTTGGGCAAACAATTTTAAAACAATGTAATTTTTTTAACATAGTTTCTGAACATAAATATATTCTTCTTAAATTTAAAAAACATCCGTTATTATGACATCAAACTTTTTGCGATATCTCGAAAACTATAAACTTTCTCAGTGCAGCGCATTTTCGTATGAAAAGTCGTTGATTAATAAAAAGTACAGTAAATGAAAGCTTTTTGTATAGATGGTTATTATGTTAAAAAATAATCCCGTTATTATGACATCAAAATTATTGCGATATCTCAAAAATTGTAGATTTTCTCAATATTACGCATTATCTTAAGCCTCAGAATGAAAAAAAAAACGATTGAAATTTTAAGTTTTGACTTAGCAAACAAACATCTCCGTCATATTCAAATCGATTTTCATCAAATTTTCTTTGTTTGCAAGTTCAATTAAGTGAATTGAGAAAATTTGAAAAGGTTTACCGTTACTTCACTAATGCAATGTTTTAAAGTGTTTTCAAAATTCCGCTGAAAAGCCAATTAATGTGCTTAGTGGAAAATCCTAATTGCCAATAGGGGTTATGTTTTAGTACGTAGGTGCATTCTGTCTGTCCCGGCTGATTCGGGCAGATTCTAGAATGTAAATCGTGCATGCGTATAGGATGGGTATACGTATCTTTGGAAGATTTCATACCTCCGGGCGAATCCAAAAAAAAAAAAAAAATAAACTTTCAAATATCCAATTTGTACTCAAAAGTGGGCGAACGTTGTTTTTTGTTGTACATTTTTTTTTTAATTTTCCCTACTCTTTCATATGACATTACATTTATCTGCAAAAATTGTGCCATTTTGACACATAAACAGTTTCTGTCATCAAAAATCATTTGCCACTTCCCCCCCCCCCCCCTATGATTTTTTGATAAAAATTACTTTGCTTAAAGTTTTTTTATATATTTTACAGTGTCTACAGCTTAAAAACTAATTTCTGTGAAACAAATTTTTATAGCTTAATTTTTTATGATTGTTTTGTGAATTTGTGAAACGTTGTTAATTGACCTTGAACAAAACACATGACAGACGTTTCCTTTTGAAACATCAATGCATGACGATCAGAACCTTCTGATATATACAGCATTCTTATTGATTTATACTATTCGTGTAACTTTTGGGCCTCGTCAGATGCTCAAAACCTATTTTTGAATTTTTTTTAAAGAGACATTAGCGCAGTGTGCACATGTTGTTGTTTGTGTTTTTGGTTTTTTTTGTCGCCATCGAAGATTTAATTTATTTTTATTTTTTTTTTAAATATGTAATTTAGCTCACTGCCACGACACCTCTTATTTATAGTATTCTTTGGCATACGTTGTCTTGCCGCAGACCACCTTACTGCTATGTACGAATTTTCATGCTGTTTGCAACAAAATTTTTATGCATTCATTTATATACTTTTACAAATAATTTTTTTTTTATATTCTATTACAACCAAAACTATTCAAAAATACCATTTCTGTTTTATTGTGGGCGGTAATGGGGGTGTGGCAACATTTTTTTATTTTAATCATCTCGAACTCGAAACAAATCGGCTGCTAGAACTTCAGCCCAATTAAGCATAAGCCTAGTGCACCTTGCTTTACTCCACGCTTGTCCCCCAAAAAGTGGACGTAACTAAAGTGGGTCATGCCCATTTTTAGTAAGGTTAGCGAAAGCAACCATACAAAGTAAATTACCAAATTGTAGTCTTATACGACTAAAATCGTCTGAACTATAGCATTTTTTGCAAATAGTGGGCTTGAAAAGTAGGCTTAGCAAATCTTAAATAGCATATAACGATTAAGTTGAAATTTCATATCGTTTGGTACCTATATCGCCATAATCGGTTTAGTAGTTCTTGTGTGTAGATATTCGTATAGATAGACTTACACAATCTCAAATGGGGAAAAGCTGGCTGGCAAGGCTGGAAAACATAATTTATGCTTATAACTCAATTCTGGCAACTCCCCTCTTAAGGTTTGTGTGTACGACGAAAAAAATATATTATTGGTATTCAATGAACGCCGTGTTATCGATGTAAACATCGTATTTTCGGTAAGCTTACAGCAGCAACCTTAGTAAGCTATAATCTAAATTATCATAGGAATGGAATAAAAAAAAGAATTATCAAAATCAGTTCAGCGGTTACCGAGGTTATGCTGGATCAAATTTCGTGAGTCTCCTTTTATATAATAGCTCTGCAGAAGTTGGACCAACTTTTAAATAGTTCTGAACTAGTTCCAGAAAGGACTAGTACTGGTCCCTCAACAATACCCTTTTACATTGATCGAACTGACGCTTTTTACGTGTTGATGTCATAAAAAAAGCAATTGTACCCAAAAACATTCTTTTTTCCCTATATTTGAACTAGTTCCATTATGACCATTTCCAAACTGATACTCTTTGCTAAAGTCTTAAAATAGATCTTTGTGAGCTTGTTTTAGATTGGATATTTTACGAGTATAAAAGATGTAGTAATCTTTGGAATAAATCAGAGAAAATTGTGTCACAGAATTTAAAATAGATACTGGTATAGGAAAATGAGAAATTTTAAGTCTATTAATGGTTTAAACAATTATAGTTAAGCGTTAAAAAAAATAAAACACAAAAGCTTTGTGAAGCAATCTTTGAAAATAAAAAACCAAATTTTTATCTGACTTTTCTGATAGAAATAGAAACAATTTTAATGCCAAAAAACCGTATGCTTTGTTGTTAGAGAAGTCATATAAAAAATAACATTGTGTTTATACTATGGAACTTTCATTATTTGGCAGATCTTACTAGAAGTTGTATTCTTTTTCAGATAGTCTAAAGCAGCTTTTCATATCGTAAGCAAAATGTACAAAGGCCCCAAACGACAATTTTTTCAAAATGGGTTTTTTTGAAAATTCCGATAGCCTATACTGAAATACACATACGCACAAAATTGTATGGTCCTGAAAAAAACAACGTTTTTATGGCCAAAACACAAAAGCCCAATCTCCATGTAGTGAAATCCTTTTATGCACAAAAGCCTTTACGAACACAAATATCTTTGCATATGCTTTTCTAGCAGGCGATGATTTAGTGCTTTAAAGTTTTCACGAGACCGAGATCGTGTTTGAATATTAAATCAAATAGATTAGGGTTAAGAAAAATCGAAAAGAATTAGAGGTAATGCGAAATGAGAAACGCAAGGATATCGCACATACTCTTTCTGGTTTATGTGTGGTACTTTGTATCGACATGCAAGCAGTTAAACTACTCCCTCAACTGAACGCTAATGCAACCTATTACAAATCGAAGCTACAACTTCATCATTTTACAATATATAATGTAGCTACCCCTAAATCAGATAATTATCAGACAAATGGAACTCTTGTGGCATCAAATTTTGCTACGATAATTATTAAGCACATAAGAAATATCACACAATCACCCGAAATTCATCATATTATTACTTATTCAGATGGCTGTAACTACAAAAACGGCAATGCTATTTTATCTAACGCTTTGCTGCTTTCTTTGTGTTGAGAGTAAAATATCGATCGAACAAAAATATTTAACCAAAGGACATACACAAATGGAGTGTGACTCCACCCACTCTTTAATAGAACAAAAAATAAAATGTAGGGAAATACATATACCATCGCAATTTCAACAGTTTATTCGTGAGGTACGTAAAACTCCTTTTCCCTACTTCCTGAATTATAAAAGCATCCCGCAACGGTATTCGGACATTCGGTATTCGATTTGGCCCAGTATGCGAAAAATATTAAATTTAAAAAGTCGCAAAAACTTGCAAAATGAAATTATTACAGGTAGATATGTTGAAGATCCGACGGTCACAATGTTACGCACCTTGGCATACGACGAATCAGGAATAATATTTATAAAAGCACTTATAACTTCCGAATATGAACCTTTTCCTCAAAAATCCAGAAAACGTTTCAAATCAGTTGAACGCGATCCTTTGCATATAAAACAACTTCCTTTATTTCAGAAAAAGTATGACCATCTCCAAGAACTCAAAAATTTATTGCCTTATGATTGTCAAACACTCTAAAAACTGATTGAAAAATCTCTACAATAAATGCTGTAAAATTTCACGACATTTATTGGCGATTTTGTAAAAAACCCACGCTATGCAGTGAATTTTTTCAATTTTGTCTGAAAATCAGCGTCTTTTAGCAAAATATGTATATTTACTCTACTATTCACGCTATTTGAGCGTGTTTTCGCTCAGAGAGTCTTAAAATATGTATATCTCTCTACTTTTCACGCTATTTTAGCGTGTTTTCGCTCAGAGAGCCCTAAAATATATATATTCTCTACTTTTCACGCTATTCCAGCGTGTTTTTGCTCAGAGAATTCTTAAATATGTATATTTTCTACTTTTCACGCTATTTCAGCGTGTTTTCGCTCAAAGAGTCTTAAAAAATGTATATTTCCCCTACTTTTCACACTATTTCAGCGTGTTCTCGCTCAGATACTCCTAAAAACGCTCCAGCAGCTGTATTTTACGCTTGCTCTTAAATAAACTCCTCCGCTTAAACGTCATATGATTTCAAAGAGTTTATTCGAACAAGTCTCCAATAATATACAACTTAAACAGTAGATTGGTCACAGCTTAATTACTCAAGCCTACTGAAGTAGGAAAGAGTAGTTCCTTCTGCTGAGTTATTGACTCCTTACGGAGTTGTTGTTGTTGCCATGTTCAAAATTTACTTGAGCGACTTCACGCATTTCTAGATTTTTTTTACAAGCGCAGACAAGATTGGGAGAAATAATTTTAGAAGAGAGTTTTTACAAGAGAGCGAAGGAAATAATTGTAGGTAAGAGGATTCACGCATTTTTAACGATAAATATTTATAATTTTGCTTTATGGGATTTAACGACAATAAATGTAGGCAATCAGTTGCCAGCAATTATTGTAGTTAATTCTCGTGAATTTTTGTTAGAGTGAAGCTTTTACAAAAATTTACCATTTTTATTGTACCATGTGTCAAGGAATGAAATGATATAATTATAATAAACCAGGGAACGAAAATAAACTCTAACGTTTCGTTCGTTAAGGTAGTAAAGCGTTCATTTGAGAGAACTGAACATTTATGTTGTGTAGCATTCATTACCAAGGCCATTATTCGGTTGCGTTCAAGTTGCATACTTGAACATAAACATCATTGTTCCGTAGTATAAGCTACATTAAAGAACCTTATGAGAAGCGTTGTTTGAGAGACTGAGAAAGCAGAGAGAAAAACATTTTATCTTTGTTCAAGCACATGCTGCGTATCAAGGGCGCATTCAGTTTTGTAGGTAGCATACATTTGCAGGACGCTCTTGTTTTAGTATGAATAATCAAAGCATGTCTTTAGCTATTCGGTTTATTTATTTTTATACTGTTTCTAACGCCCATAAAAAGGCGTGTCTGGTTTAGAAAAGTATATTATATATTCTTGATCAGAATCACTAGCTGGGCCGATTAAGCCATTTCCGTCTGTTTGTCTGTCTGTCGACACGACTCTTTTTTTAACACAGCTGCTAAGAAAATCACAGTTTATTTTATTAGTGCGCGTTCTCACTTTATAGCTGGAGAATTCAGAAAATAAAATATTAATTTTTCGTTGTTACATGTAAGTAAGTTCACTTATATAATTTTTTTATAGAATTTAAGACTGCTGTTTAATGTTTATGGAATTGTGTTTCAATTGTACATGTTAAGGTCATGAAATCACGCATTCCTTCGAACAGCCATATATGGCTTCTGACGGAAATGAAACTACTTTTTTAAATAAAGTTTTGTTTGTGGATCTAGTTACTCCATTTTAAACAAACTCAGAAAAAAGTTCAACTTTGAAACAAAAACCACAGGTATTTGTTTTAAAATCTGAAATTTCGTTAGTTTTAAGGAAATTTTTTCTTTAAATAATATCAATTTATTGCATATATTTCGCATTTATTTCAAAAAATTAAGAATTTGGATTTAAAAGTAAAATTTTTTTTTGTTTTACTTTTTATATTGATTTTAAAAATTAATTACACACTCAGACTAAAATCAAAGAAATTTATTTTTTCAAATTTTTTTTGCAAATGGAAATTATTCTTTCAGAAAGAAAGAAATTTTCTCTAAAGGAATAAACTATTTCTTTGTTTTGAAATTTATTTCTTTATTTTAAAGAAAAGTTTCCATTTAAAACAAAAACAAATTTGCGCTAAAACAAATAAATTTTTTTTTAATATTGAGTAAATGTTCTTTGATTTTAGTATGCTTCTTTTCTCAGTGTATAAATCCATAAAAAAATTTTAGCTGGATTATAGACCGTGTAGTAGTGGGTTAAGTAAGATTCCATCTAAAAATAAAGATGAAGTTCGAAAATTAGTGGCGGGTAGAAACAACGCTTAACTTCCATACAAAATTACTTTAGATAAAGTTTTTTTCTCTTAAAAAGTCTCAAAATTTATTTAAATGACTTGAAATTTTTACATACATATGTTTCGATAGTTAAAACTGACCATATTCATCACTATTTTTGTAATGTAAAACAATCTTTATAAAAAGTGATTCGGTTTTTATAATTAATATAAGAAAAGAGAACATCCAAATGGTTTAAAGTTATCTGACTGACACTTCAACGATTTCACTTCAACGTCTCTTAAGTCCTTTCAATGGCTAGGCTAAGCCGAAATAGTATTTTTTAGATTAATACTCCTATCATAACGGTCCTAAAAAGATGAAAAACATATCTTTGATTTTTACCTGCGCTACCTACTCTTAATTTTATTATCATTTTAAAATCATTTTAAAATTTAAAAAACCCTCTTAATTTTATTATCATTTTATTGTCATAAAAAGTAAGAAAAAACATTAATTGATTTCTGTACGGTTGGTTTTTCTTACAAAATAGGACAAAAACAAAATCCAATTGACTGTAATGTCAAATATCTCTCCAAATTTATTTTTGTCATTATGGTACATTGTTTTTTATAGAACCAAATTAATTAAAAAAAAAAACCGTTGCAAAATAATATTAAAAATTACTTTCTGCCGCGTCCAATATATTGAAAAAATTCACTGAAAGAGTTTATATATACTTTAGCGCTCGGCCCTTCCTGTTCAGAGCAAGATCCGAGTGCGGCCCCTTGTGAATTTTACTATATTAGTGCGAACTAACACAAATAAGATGATTGCTGAACTTTAATGGAATTATACCGCACAGTGGTTCCATACTGTATTCATGTAGGAATAAAATAGAAGGATTCGTCATTGACCAATAAAATTATGCGTGTGAGTTATAATTAGAAAACAAACAAACCCGCCCCAAACCGCGCCTACTTTCCATGTAAAACGAAAACAATGAAGGCTACATACTTTTGTTGTAGATATAGTAAAACAGCTCTTTAAAAAAAGTATACGAATTTATTTATTCTTTTGTTCGTTTAAGATAGGTTTGCACCCAATTATTTTAAATGTTAATATTAACTTTAAGATTGTAAGCAAAATACAATTTCAATTCATAAGGAATTACATTTTTTAATTTAAGCTATATCAAAACAACTCTGTCAAAAATAATATTAGCATTTATTTACCCTCTTGGTTTCTTTTAAGCAGGTTCGCAGCCACTTTTTTTAATTTTAATATCACCTTAAAGGCTTAAGGGTTATAACAAAATTGCAACAAAAATTATCACTAAAAAACTGTTTAATTCCGCGTTCACACCACTGTGCAACTCTTCTGATTCTCAATGCTATGAATAGAGAATAATGATGCAATAAAACAAAAACAATTCGACAGTGTTATCGTCATCCAGTGGTAAATTAACTCAGTACATTACCTCTTAATTTCTTCTTACGATGTAGATGCCAGTCCTATTTAAAAGTAGTTCGATATTTTATTGCGTAATCTAAAGTAATCGTGATTATTTTTTGGTTTTTTGTAATCGTAATCAATTACTAACAGAATTTTTTTTGCATAAGAATTGTTTTATCATTACAGATTTTTTTAAATATAATGTAATTGATTACTAGTCGTAATCGAAATTTCCCAGTTAAAGTTTGAACTTAAAAAAAGCAAGCAGTTTTATTAAAGTATACTTCTTTTATTTGGAACACACAAAGTTTTACCAGCGGGAAAAAATTATTGCTTCTGCTCAGAGTTGCCAAGTTAGCAATATTATAAGCTAACATATTTTTTCGGCCTTTATCTTGAGGTTTTCGGTGTATCTGTCTATGATATATATCGGTCTATTTTTTCACAAATGGATTTTAATGACAAGTTTTTTTTTTAAATATAATAATTTTTGCAGTTTAAAAAAAAACATAAGTAAACTACATTTACTACTGTTATTTTCATGTTTTTAAAAAATTTACAATAGTGAAAATGACAGCTTTTTAAATTGAATCCAAAATAAAAGAAAAAACCGTTTGTAAGTAATTTAACGTGTATCTATCTTAACTCAAAATATTAGCAAGTATAAGTATGGTATTTTTCAATTAAATATTAAATATTTGATATAAAAAATCAATTTCGCTTTATTTTTAATAATAGTTGACACAGAAAAAACGCGTTGGCAACACTAATTCTGAGACACAAAATGAGAAAGAATAGCCTTCGTAAAAAATATCGTATGCCGAATGTGTTGAGTAGAGAGTATGTAAACATAATTATAATGTAGTGTATGCCATGCTGTCGAACGATACAGAATAATAACATTTATGTTCGTCTCCACTGACATATACGCAACCGAACGGAAATTCATGCCATGCGAGGAACATTAAAATATCGTTCGGTTTATTTTCGTTCCCTGTAATAAACAAAAATAAGTTGCCTAAAATAAATAGTCACTTTAAAGTAAAACTTTTACTAAAGGGTTTTTCTTCGCTTATAAAACTCTAATTGGCCCTTAAACTCATTTTGTATTGTTTTTGATGTCGAAATGAATAAATTAATTTAATTCATGAAATTAAATTTAATTCATATAAACCTTATTTCTCATACCATAGCAAAAAGCCATAACTTTAATTTTTTTCACGAAATTGAGTGCACAAAGTGATATAATTTTGAGACAAATTAACAAAAAAAAAATTGTTCTCCAGGATCGCATTAAACTATCTATTTGTACCAAAACAACATAAAAAAACTACAAAATGGTTTAGTTTAGAATTTACAGTGTTTTTTGCTTCTCCTGTAAAATTTTAAAAACGTCGTTTGGGGCCTTTGTGCATTTCGGTAACGATATGCTTTTTTGTTTTGTTTTTACACAGGGCCGGTATCAATCACTTTCATAACTGTATGTTGGCTATTTCAATTAATGAATTAACCAATTATTTCAATGTAATAAATTGTAGATATAACGTGGAGTTATAGTCCACTTCCACTGTCCTACTGTTAAAAACAAATCAACCTTATCTTTTAGTAATAATGACTAATGTAAAGCCTGAGAAATTGACAGACGTTGATCAAGTACTAAAAATCATTTTGGAGACTCTTGAAGGGATAAACCATACTTGAAATTTTATAAGGATACTTTATGAAATCACTGAAATTCTGCGTTTTCTGAAGACGAAGAAGGCTGCAATGAACTTTTTCTACAGGAAAATACATTTGAAATTGTTTAATATTAACTTCAGTGAATTTAAATAAATAACTAATCATATTTTTGATTTTGTGCATCAAGGCCCTACTGAATGCGTCCCTCTATGGCGTGATAAATCGTAATTTAAATTTTTTCAAAATAACCTAAGACCATAAGAAATAATTTTAAAAATTAACTACGTCCGGATTTACTTATCATACGCGCCTGAGTTCAACATTTATTCTGATATATTCCAAGTCCGCGATGGTTTTCTTTTATGAAACTTGGGCTTCTTCGAGTCTCAATAACTGCAGCAATATTGCGCAATATATTAAAGAATCGCGTTCAATACAAAAATCTTGCAACTATTGCAAAGGTCAAACGTTCTAGCGAATAGAAATTTGGCATTTGGCGCGCGCCAAATGCAAGAACCCGGCAACATGAATATTTATACTGCGCGAAAATTAAGGAAGAAAGTAAAAAAAATTGGTATTAATTGCAGTCTATTTTATATTAAATGGTTATTATTTATTTATATTTCATTTATTAAATTTTTCAGCGAAAATATGAGAAAACTTTGCAGTTTACGTTCCTTTTCTCTACTTTACAATTTCGGTTGAAAACAACTTTCCTTTCCACAAAAACCTTTGATTTCTTGATTTTTCATATTTTAATAACAAGTTGTTTTCATTGTCTGCAAAGTCGCTAAATTTATTAAAAAAAAAAAATCAGTCTGAAAGTCTCTCGTTCGATTACAAAAGCATCGTAAAGTATTTGCAATACTTAGGTTAAGTATCAGCAGAGCATCTGCAATAGAGCTGCCAATGAGTAACAGTGTTGCAGTATTGCTGCAATTATTGAGTGTCTCGAAAAAGGCCCTTCTGTGTAATGTTTTACACCGATATGTTGAAACTAATTAAACAATTTTTCAACAAAAAATATAGCTAATTTGCAGAAATGTATAAATTTAATTTTCCAAAAACACTTTATGTTTATACTTAGGCGGTTTAGAAAAGTATCGACTCATATTGTGCAAAAACTTACCTTTCTTGAATTCCTTTAATTGTTTTTTCCCACACAATTTGAACACTAAAAAAATTGCCACAACACATTTTTACATTTAATTTATTTTTGTCAGTAAAAATATTGACAAGAAAACAAAATAAAATCAAAGTGAACTGTTCTACGCTGAGAGTTTTTTGTACTATTTCATAGCAAGTACAAATTGAGCTAGATGTGAACTAGTTGGTTTTTCCTATTGACTCCATTTAAAATTATAAAACCACATTTAATTTTAACCGACATAATAATGAACAAGATCAACAAATTCATCGCTAAAAATATCAAAAAAAAAAAAGAAAAGAAAATTATGATACAAAACAAATTAATTTTTAAATAATATTTATTTAGAAAATGAAATGTTTTTAAAATAGTTTTAAAAATATAAACAAAAAAAAAATCATAATTTTTCTCCATTACTGTATAAAAAGGAATTCTACGTCTATACTTACTATACTATCGAAACTGTGTCTATTTTTTCTGTCTTAAGTCGTTAATTTGATCCCTCTTATTCGACATAGTTCTTTAATTGAGGTTTTTTCATTGCCAACTTCGGTAGTTTTTTTTTAAAAAAGGCAGACAATGCAGCAAATTCCTCGAAACTCACTTCCAAAAAATGTAACGTTAAAGACCAAAATTATTCAAACAATATACAAGTCTTAATGCCTTCTTTCATGTACACATACAACATTTTTTGGTTTCATAAAATATTTTCGATATATTTGCAGAAATATACGTTCGATCGTAACGTTAAAGAGAAACAACTTTACCATATGTTCTGAAAACCTAAAATATTCTATAGTGGAGTTGACGATCTAGTCTTAGATTTGCACTTTCTAATTTTTTGCTATGCATACGCAACACTGGATTGCAAGCACAATAAGCTAAGACAAAAAAGTGTAAGAAGTTTTCGAATTTTATTTAAAATAGTGCCTTAAAGTAAAAAAGAATATTAAACGGGAGAAACCCAATAAAAAGTGGACGGAGAAGTAAATTTTAATTTCTAAGTAATCAGCAAGAAGCTTAGGAAATAGAGATAAGAAATATGTTCGCGTTTTATTTAACATGCACTTTTAATTTTACGTCGATGCCCACAACACAAATATTTTACAAAATTTCGGCATAACATAGCAGATTTTAACAAAGTACTAAAAACTAATACCTCATAAGCTGACTTTTTTTTACAAATCAGCTGTGCTTAGTTTTGAAATAAGTGTTGCAGAATAACCCAAAAAAAAGTTGCTCAGAATTGATAGCAAATGTTTCCAATTGTATAATTTTGCAAACCAATGCAAATAAGATCGTGAACTGCCTTAATGTGTGTTTTAATAAAATAAATACTTTATATTACACCTGGTGAGCAACTTGAAGTGCATGCAATACTATAGTATGATACGGTAACATGGTTGCAGTACAAACATAAATAATTTTAAATAAACATTTTCTTGTAATATTTTTTTTTTATATGAGTTGGCTCGCGAATACATTTTTGGGAACATAATAAACATTTTTTTTTATTTTGAGCTTTGTATTAAACCAGCAGAGGGCTCTAAAGGTAACATTGCGTGAAAACGCTTTAGTTACTGTAATTTGTTTCTACTTTTAAAAATGACGTGCTTCCAAAATATAAATTACCCTACAAACTTATGTACCGGGTAGCCTCAGTTAGGAGCTGTGGGCGAAGAAAGTCCACATAAATTAATTAATATGAATAAATATTTTTAAGACTCTTCACATTAAATGGTTTTTATTGAACTTGTATGTCATTTGTTACAAACATTGAATATTATGGCGTTTACTTTTCTCGCGATGATGTTGCATTTATTCTGCCCTGCGCTGGGTCTGTCAAATTTTCGTGTTCTTTTCTCAGCATATTTATAGGGTTGCGTACTCTTTTCTCAAAATGTTGCACTCTGATCCGGCAAAAGTGCGACATTTTCTACCCTTGTGAAATCGTAAAGGCGGAATGCAACATTATCACGAGAAAAGAAAACTCTATGACAGTGAGCGTTGCCCAGCGGATTTTTATGTATCGTTTGTAATTTATAAATAATGATTTTGTTATAATGGATGTAAATTACATAATTTTATTATTTAGCTGATTTTTGACAGGGTTGCATTTTTCTTGTTTTGTTCTCATATGAAAAATGCAATATTTTCGCAGGGAGTGTGGCAATATTTTCGTAATGTTGCCATATAATGAGATGACATTTTGATCAAGAAAAAACGCTATTAGTTACGGAGGATAATTTTTATTATCTGCATGATACTTGATGTATTTTGCTAACAAACTAGTGATCTGGCAGATCTGGTCAAACATTTGGAATGCTTGAAATACTCACTAAACGTTTAAAAGAGTGTACAAAAAAGGATTAAATATTGGGTCTTAAATCAACTTGAAAAATAGTGAAATAAAAATTCTAGTTTTTATATCGAACATTGTAAAAAAAGATAAAATTGTTAAAATTTATAGAATATATTTTTGTACTAATTTCATGTAACTCATACGTCCCGTTGTTTTTTTAAGGGAACAAACAAAATATGTTTTAATTACCAGCCTGATAAGGCACTACATTTTCTGCTGGATCTTTAAGGAAGGCAATATAGCAGGGACATAACTGTTATGCAACTTTTTTGGAATTGGTTAAAATTAATTATTAAAATACATTTCAGTTATGAATAACTTTTATTTTTAAGAAAAATGTTTTTTGGTTGCCGCATAACTTTTATTTTTGAGGAATAATTTTTAAGGTTGGCTCATAATAGTTATTTTTTGAAACGAATTTTTTTCGGTTATTAGTGTCAAAAATCAAGAATAAATATGACTTTTTCTTTTGGAATGGACTCACACCTCTTAGCCGTGGTCGATATAGGTTAATCATATAACGTCATCGTCGTGATGTTAGAATTTCAAAAAGTTTTTTGACACTATGGTGGACCCTAAAAAGGTGTTTTTTATATTCGCTTCCCTTTTTAGAATCTTTCCCAGAGAAACCGATTACCACATCGATTACCGACGACAGATTACCTAATCGAATACAAATTACTGAAGCGATTACCAAGCGATTACTAAGCTGAATACTTATTACTGAGCGATTACATAACTGAATACTGATTACTAAAGCGACAATAAATTTCATAATTTTAAAATTCTGACAACGGATTCGGATTCAGCGACCAATTTTTTTCTAGTGTTCGCGCCAGCACCGAATTCGTAAAAATAAAAAAAATTGGGTGGCAAGCCTATTCACCGTATTGAATTTTCAAATTCGGAATTCAGATACGAAATCAGCGACCCCCTAATACTGTTTACTGATGTTTAAAACTCTTAAAAATACATTTTACTAGGTGGCAATACTGTGGTAAAAGTTTAGGTGGCAACCTCAACCACCATCTTAAATTTTAAAACTGTGACATAAGATTCGAAATCAAATCCGTTGTCAGCATTTGAAAATTACAAGAATTCGCAAAAATACAAAAAAATCTAGGTGGCAACTCTATCCGGCATCTTGAATTTTAAATTTTGATATCAATTCCGAAATCAGCCACCCCCTAAAACTGCCAACCACGGAGTCCACAGAACCCTTAAAAGTCCTATTACGCTTAAGCTTTCTCTACACAAGCTTATTGACTTTTTTGGATACTTGCTTTAATTGGATATTTGCCTTCAATTTCAAGCTTTTTGACGAAGGCATCAAGTTTTCCTTTACCTGGAACTTCGTGTCGTACGCTTGTAAGCTAGCATACTTGCAAGTCGCAAGCTATCATGGGCTTATTTATATTCAACTACAAGCTATACTTGATTCAAAATTATCAAGCTCAAACTAGCTTGAACTTGTATTTTAAGCAAGTACTTGAAATAGACTTTAAGTTCTCTAATATAAATCAAAACGAACTCAATAATAAGGAATGCACAAATTGATACGTTTTTGATACTAAATAAGACTCATTTTCCGAATGAAAAATCAGAAAGAGCGTGCCAACGTGGACGGCATCAAAAAGAAAGAATTACAAAGATAATTATTCCAGCAGGGCTCCAGTACAAATAAAGATTCTAGAAAAGATCTTTTCTGTAAATTGCATCATGAAAAAGACGGATTTATGCAGTAATTCAATTACAAAAAGAATGATTACGATTACAGCAATCGTAATTATATTTCTGCCGTATTACAATTACAGTAATCGTAATTATATTTCTGCCGTATTACAATTACTGTAATCGTAATAAAGAAATTTTTGATTACGACTACAGTAATTGTAATTGTCATTTTTTAATAATTACGATTACTGTAATTGTAGTTGAAGATATGATTACATTAATCGTAATCTTTATTTTTTAAGATTACCATTATAATATGTAATTATAATTGTAATTTATATTATAATTACTCTCGTAATTGATTACATCCCAGCTCTGGACCATATATATATCCCCAAAAGTATTAAATTTTATTCCAAAATTTCTAGCCATGTACCATCATGAAACAAAGATTTTCAGATAGCGTATTGCGCATGTCCGCCATCTTTGTTGTGACGTAGGTCGAGCATGTAAAAGTGGCTAAATAAAAACGTAGTCACACCATATTTAAAGGCGATAATTTATTTGTAGCGATGAAGAAATATCGACATTTTCTTATTGAAACTTGGTTTATTGAAATGAAATTAATAACAATATAAATATATTTATAAATAAATTTAAGCAAATATATTTATTAGTACTATTATTGAAAATAAATTCATATACAATAGGGGTGTTTTCTCGCATTTATGCCCCCACAAAAAAAAAGCTACGTTGCTTGATGTGTTTGACAGCACTTTGATTGCTTCTTTGTATTCATTTTGTTATGTTCTTCTCGTTTGTTGTTTCGCTTGTTGAAAAAAATGTAAATTCATTTTTTGGCCCAAATTTAAATCGTTGTTATTCTTATTGGAAGCATTAACAAGTTATCAACAAAAATTTTTAGGTATTCAATTTCAGTGCGGTATCTACTTCTAATTAAAAAAACATTCAAAATGAGGTGTGCAGTATATGGTTGCAATAATTTACACGTACTATAAGTGCACAATATTAGAAATTTTTGCTTTTTCACATTTTCTTTTATATGTATTCACCACATGTTACAGCTGACAAGCCTGAGTGACGTAGTATGCAGAAGATTTCATTTTTTGCGCACGGAATACACTATCTTTACGTCATTAGGTCTCTTCCCTCTAAGTGTCATTTTGTTAGAGTGTCATTTTGCATGTAATTCCTCTCTCTGGAGCTTCAAAATAAAGCTTTCAAGCAACTTCAAGCTACTTGAATTGAGTACGGGAACAGACCTATTGTTTCATGATATACCATGATGTAACAAACACGGTACTTGCATTATAAATAACTGTACATCAGAAATGCCAAAGAATAGCAAACATCGCTTAGCGGCAGAAAGATATGAGAAATTTTAGAAGTAATTTTATTATTTAGGCTCAAAAAACTAAGTAAGTATATTTTCAGCCTTAAGGCAACTTTGCTGTTTTGTCATACTGTCTGCTCCGAGATATTCAGCTTCAATTTGCACTACGAAAATACTCACCAATGACAAGCAAGACACGAGTAGCAATAGAATTCCGTCTAGAAAAAAGTATTGTATAAGTACCAGGGACCGAAAATAACAGTTATTTTCGAAATTTCTATTAAAAAGTCAGATGGAAAGAGTAAGTCTATTCGATATTTGAATATAACCGTGTGATGTTTGTTAGCTAAGAAATAATAACATTGAAAGATTTTAATGTTGTTTTTTTAGAAATTTTAAAAATATATAATTTTTTCTAATTTTACTTCTACTTTTGATTGAAAAAATAAAAGTAAAATTTTGAACTGATATCTTAGATTAAAATAAAATCAGTCAAAAAATGACGACTATTCGTTGGCTTATTTGAAAAAATAAAATCATAACAGTTACGGTCTCTGGGAAGTACAAATTGAAGCGGTTAATTACAGATTACTGAAAAAATAATAGAGCAGACTTCAGTCGATATTATGCGATAGGTTCACTAATATTTCACAAATTATAACCCGCAGCACACCCACTACGCTGACTTTTTCAGGAAATCAATTAACCCTTTCGAATATCTAAGAACAAATTTTGGTAGTCGCTTAATATTTTAAAATGTTTTATTCTGAAGTTGAAATAATATTTTGTTAATTTCTTCTTTTTCTTTCTTTTATTATTATTATTCTTTTTTCCCGACCTCCTCACACAAGTTTCCTTTCTCTAAAAAAACCACCCGTACAGATGTATAACTTTCTGCAACTCCCAATAGTTTCTATGTGTGACAATCTTTTGCCACTTCCCAGTGGGAAAAATCGTAAGGTGCTTACTAAATAATGCATGATTTCCTTTAGCTAATGAAGATAGGAATAGAATCATACTAAAGTAAGTATGTTGTTTGTTACATTTAGATCACCTAACGCCTTCGCTTACGATTTCAAATAAAAAAACAATGCACGTTTGAGCCGATCGTCTCTTCGTGTGATCATTTATATATATACATTCTTTTTTAATGAAGGCGTCATGCAGCGACATAACGACATAGCTGTTCTTAACGACTTCTTAAAAGAAATGAAGTGTTGGAAAAAGTACAGTGATATAATTCACTAAATACAAAAAGCAAACGTCTTCTGAGCGCCGGTGCGGAAACATTAAATTTTGCGTAAACATATGTAAATATGATATCATTCTTAGCTCATACTGTAATCAATGTCTTTATACTCATACTGCTTAAATCTTTTACATTATAGGTATAATAAATAAAGTTTCTAATAACATCTAATGGATGCTCATTTATCATTGGCATTAAAGTATTGAAACTTATGTATTTTCTTATAATAATTTATTTATTTAGATCTCTCGCCTTACGTTCACCTTCTTTTAAAAGTGAAAACGTAAGCAGTGCTTACAATTTCCATTGTAAGCATTAGAATGGAAACACGAACTGTTCCGATCGTCAGGAGTACATTCCCTGCATTTTATTTTAATTTAATTAAATATTTTAATAAAGGAAAACGTAAGTACGTATGATGCTTTTTATACTTTACGGAAAGAAGCTTACTAGCGGCAGCCATGCTTTTGTAAAAGTAATGGGGTTTCGGAAGGGACGTTTGCATGCCTCGCGGACGAAAAATAAGTAGGCTATAAGATATTTTAGAAGGATGGTGTTTCCCACTGGGTTGTTTACATGAAGTGATAAAGCGTCCTCTTGCAACAAGTCGAGACAGCTGGCTGGTACTTATTTATCAATTGCAACCAGGCACGGATACAAGGGGGGGGGAAAAAAGGGGGTAATTACCCCCAAGAAAGTGATTTTTGAGAGAATAAAAAAAAATATGGTCAGAGATATTGATTTAAAGTTTTTTTATTGATTTAAACAATTCTTAAAGTACATACTTAAAAAATTTTGTTTTGTGACGTCATTTTTTGTGACGTGGCGTTTTTATGAAGCGATGCGAAAAGAGAAGGACTATTTTGCTTGCAGAATAACATGATCTGTAATCATCTGAAAAAAGAAAAATATGTATACTTGTAAAGTAAACACTTACGCTGAGGTAGTGACTTCGAGTTTTTTTTAAATTTTTATTTGTAAGAAAATAACGCGTCTTCAAAGTTGATTGTTTAAAAAATGTCTCTAAATTTGAGTACATAACGAGTAACTTTATTTTCAGGCTCATTTTTAAAAAAGGGCGTAGTCACTACCTCAACGTAAGTGTTTGCTTTACATATAATTATATTTTGTTTTTTTCAGATGATTATAGATCATGTTATTCTACAAGCAAAATGGTCCTACTCTTCTCGCATCGCTACATAAAAACGCCACGTACACGCAAATGACGTCACAAAACAAAAAACAAAACAAAACTTTTTTAAGCATGTACTTTAATAATTGTTGTTATCAATAAAAAAAAAACTTTATATCAATAGCTCCGACCATTTTTTGTAGCATTCTTTCAAAAAATGCCTTCAGAATCGCTTATGTATACATAAAGGTACCCTTAATGCAATTGAATGGGTGATAGTAAAAGCATGACAAGCCATAAGAATTGAATTGAACGGTATTTTATTCTATTATTTTGATTGTATTTTGATTGCTCTACGAACGAAAAAAAGAGAAAACGCAGAACCATATTTTAAGACAATATTTGCAGATGTGCACGAATTACACGAGAGGTTAGGTATGTCAATTAATATACCTCGTATTGCTGAAAGACAAGCTCATCATAGTAATGTCAGCGCTTCAACACAAGAAGAAAACTTTCGAATTTCCATATTTGTATCATTACTAAATGATATCATTGCTGATATGGAGGCTCGTTTCAGTGAAAAATTTTTCCAAAAACTATATGTAAACAAAATCCTGCCAAACAAAATTGATAAACACAACAGTGAAAAGCTTAACAAATTGAGTGTTAACATTTCTTAGATAATAATTCCATTTTGTGACGGTAAGAAGGAGCTAATTCCAATTCTATTATTTCATAATGATATCAACACCGTTTTTACTCTTTGTGATAATGACATATTTCCACTAATTTCTAAAATGTTTGCTATCTTTGCCACGCTTCCTATCAGTGTAGGAACAGCTGATCGAAGTTTTTCTACACTGCGACGATTAAAAACATGGTTACGTTCAACTATGCAACAAGAACGATTGAATGGACTCGCATTATTGCATATACATAGAGACATTCAAATAAATATTAACGAAGGTATTGATAACTTTGCCGCAAAAAAGAAGCGCTGCGATGATTTCGTCATATAATTTTTTCTCTATCTAATGACTATCTAATAATCAGTATACGTTTTGTATTGTTTATTTATTTTTCAAAGTGTACCATATCATAGTCGTAACGTCAGAACAATAAGTTTCAAATTCCTTTAATTTTTTTTTAATTGAATAGTACTATGTTTTTTATTGCACATACTTGAAAATATAATTGTGCAATGTTTTTATAATGGAATAAATGTGAAAAATTTGAATAAATCAACCTTAATTCCAAAATTAGTCAAATTTAGAGTTTTTATTTACTTTTCGCTAAGATATTCCAGAAATGGGGAGAAATAAATAAATACGGAAATATGCGTGTGTGTCTGGGAAAAATGCTTCTTAAACAATTCGATAATTTCAATTTAAAAAAGTACAATTTGTCTATTTGTAAAAAGACAAAATTTTCTCAAATCAAAAATGTGTGTCTTTGATAATTTACCCCTCCCCCCAAGATTTTTTCCAGATCCGCCGCTGATTGCAACTACACATTTCAGACAAATTTATCTTCAAATTTAAGTTAAATTACTTCTAGTGAAAATAAAGCATAATCTCATACTCGTTTCAGGTAAATTTAAGCAACCTAAAATACAAAAAAAGAAAAATATTTTAAAAAATGAGCGCTCGGCTCAGTACAGATGAAAATACTTGGCTCAACTTTCAGGTGATATTGCAAATAAACCAAACTGAACTAAGAAAAATACGACACTCAATTCCAAATTTAGCTTATTCTTTATACAATCTCAAAAACTTCTAGAAAATAGTCCTAAGTTGTGGAAATGAATATGAAAATTAAATTGGCATTCTAGGGAGCTTTAACTTGTAATTTCTTATGTTTATTTTTGGAAAATAGTTATCAACCTTCATCGGAAGAGTTTTAAGGTTGTAAAAGTGTTTATAAATTTTCAGATCTTTTTAAGTTTGAATAAAACGTTTGATATAAAGTTTTAAAAGTAAAAATGGACCAGAATGGGTTTATAGCTTGTATGCCTAAAATATAAACATTAAATGAGATTGTAATGAATATTTATTTAAGGTAAGAACATGTTGATTATGTCAAAATGTCTTTTGAATATACTCCTTAATTAAAACAAAATACATTAATATTATCGCAGTTTCTGAATCACAATAAACTTGAATTTTATATATATTTATGCACACATAAAGTTATCAACTAACTGAAATACATTTTGTGTCTTAAGCCTATTTATTTCCAACTGAACTAATTCTGACTTACCCAATACATGAACAAACAATTTTCCAATCGCACTCACAAAAGCTTAAGGTGTATTATTTTGGGGATTCACTTGCGTCTAGTTTATTTGTTTATATTTTGTTTTTCTTTTTAGGTTGTGCCTCAGGTAAATTTAAAATACAAAATAAGTCACTTTAAAAAAAAAAAACAACGAAAAGATAGATAAGTAAATGCCAGACTTACAAACAGATACACAATAACTTACATACAAATGTTTGTATATGTGTATTTAAGCAATAATTATTGATTAGCGCGCATGTGACAAACACATACGAAATGTCGCGAGCGCATCGAGGAATATCAAAGATAAAGGTACGCGAACTTTTGCTGTGGCTAATGGTCAAATGGTATGCTTGGTAGAACAAGATGCAAATCCGTCAAATTTTTGAGGGGCACATTCTTACAACGAGCACTATCAGAACACCCAAAGTTCACATCTCAAAGTCACTAAGATATCGATATAGAAACAGATGCTTTTTGGTTAAAAAAAATGTAAATTAACATTTCTTATAGGTTTATTATTTAAACTGAATCAACCGTAACTGACTTTAGTTTTGCAGCGTTTGCAGGAAAATGTATCTGGCGGTTTCAGTTGAACCCGTTAGCTGCTGCTATTGCTTGAACAACACGCGGCCTAGCTGTATAAAAACAAAGAGCGAAACTCGCTAGCAACTGCGTCTGATTCGAGCTAAGCTTTTAGATTGAGTTTTTTGCAAATTGCGGCGTAGAAAGCAAAAATGCTCACAGATACTAAACTCGAGAATTGAACAAAAAAAGTAATAAAATATGTATAAAAACACGCGTGGTTCATTTTACGTGCGCAGATACAAGACACATATTAAACATAAAAATCTCCTAAAGCTCATGAAAACCCAAAAGTCATAAACTAAACGCAAACAAACAACTTGTATTCGTGGAGTCCCATCAGTGGGTTCGGAATGCTCTGGACTAGAAGGTGAGAAAATAAATACCAAAACATTGCAGATACTTTTTATACTCAACATATTTCTACTATTAGTACTCTCGGCTTATTCTCTATTTCTTAAAATTATATAAATAATTTCTCATTTTCTCTTGCAGCCACGCGCTCATTTGCTCTCCAGTACCCGATATCAGTTATAAATTCTTTTATCCCATGTTGTTATTGCATTTGATATTCACCTGCGCATATTAGTACGAAATTCAATTTTTGTTTAATATAAAACTAAAAATCATTTACTTGAATTTTTAATTAATTTTACAGTATTCTTTAATGGTGTGTGTTATTTCCATATAATTTCGGTATACTAAGAGATTAACAAATAAAAATGTTGATAAAACACACAAATTTTCAGGTTAAGAACCTAACCATGTTGATAAGGTGAATTTTGTTTGAGAAAAGTTTGATTTTCATTTGATTTCACATATGGTTAGAAATCTTGTACTAAAATTGAAACTTTTCTGTACTACATACAAGTCAACACCAGCTTTGGTTTCAAATCTAGTATTTGCAAAATACTAAAAAATGGTTTAAATACAGCTTTGGTTTAAAATTTAATACAATCTTGGATTAAAATATTATAAAAAAAATAACAAACACCGCGAGATTCGATCACACAACATTCAGTTTTTAAACTCACTACTCTAACCACCGAGCTAGTGGAATACACATGAATAGGGCGATAAACAAACATATGAATCGAGTTGCCCAATATTGAGTCGCAGCATTGCCAGGCTAACTTTTTACGGATCTTAATCTCAATTTATTATCCACATGCATGGGCGTCCACAGGATTTGTTCTAGGGGGGTCAAAGGCATCAAGGACTCTAGAATGAACATTTACTACGATTTTTGGTACTAATTTTGTAATCATGATTCATGGTACACCAGTTGACACACGCTTGTATACATAAGAAAATCTAGTATATTTTAAAGATGGTAGGTCTGTTACCGTAGTCGCTTCAAGTAACTTGAAGTTACTTGAAAGCGTTTCTTTACTCATTTTTCAAGCTCGAGAGAGAGGAAGATCAAGCAAAATGCCACTCTCTATTCTATTACAATTACTTGAAATTTACTTGAAAAATTTCTTCGAGCACGAATTTCAAGCTAGAAACAGCTGAATGTCAAGTAATAAGATCAATATTTTTGATTGTTTTGTGAAATAAAAATTATTCCTATCATTAAATGCAAGTATTATTGTTTTATATATTTTGCAAAAAGTTTTTTTTTTACAAATAAACTAATAATTTCAAGCAACAATAAGCAAAGCTTGTTGCAAAAAGGCGTGAACAGCTTGAAACTTACTTGAAGTCGTTTCCGTACTTTTTGATAAATATTCTCATTTTGACATATAATCAAGCTACTCTCTATTACTTGGACCTTACTCGAACTTTAATTGAAGTTAGTACGAAAACAGACTTGGTGTAAAAATCTTTCTCGTATCATGTCCAAAATATTTAAAAATTTTATTTTGTTTTCTTGTCATGTAATACATTTCAAATATTTTTTGCTAAAGCAAATATTCTTAATAGTTTAATAAATTAAATAATGTGAGGCCTATATTCTTAAATGAAATTGCATTAATTATAATAACTAGTATCGCCTGTGGCTGAAATTCGACCAACTTTGTGAAATTTCAATCGTTTTCTCTAGTTCTGAGGCATGACCTTGCTTTAAGAAAATGTGCTGTACTAAGAAAATCTTAAGATTCAAACTATCGTAATAATTTTGACATAAAAATAGTCGAAATATTTTTAAAAATATCTTTAAAAACATCACGCATAAAAACTTTCGTACACCGTTATTCAGCACGTTGTACTGAGAAAAGCTATAGTTTTCAAGATATCGCCATAACTTTGATGTCAAAATAAAGGGAATTTTTCAGAATTTACTGTTTATAAGAAATTTCACCATCACAATATATATTCACACATGTTACATATAAAAATGCTTATTGTAGGGTACTCGTAAGAGATAGCGAAAAATGTTTTTTGTACATTGTCTTAATGTCGAAAATTTCCTCTTACACCATAATCTTCTAATTTTTATAGTTTAGTTTTTACTTAAGAAATATTCTTTAAACGCTTATATTTCAGGTCAACGTTCACAAAAATATTCAGTGAACTCCTACTCTAATTTCTTTAAAAAATTATCAAAATCGGTTCAGAAACACGGAAGAACTGTTTCTCCCACGAATATTTCTATATAATAACGAAATGGCTTAAAACATAGATTTGTGTATATAACTTTGGAGCGCTTTTGGTATGTCTTGAGCTGTAGAACTTTGTAAAAAATGTAAAAACATTTTCAAAAATTAAACTAACATCAAAAAAAAAAAATCATAGGGGTAGCTTATGAATTTCGATGATAGAAACTGTTTATTGAATTATGTGTCAAAATGAAGCAATTTTTGATATGTCATAAAGAAAATGTAGTAAGAAAAAACATTACAACAAAAAACAAGTTTGTCTTATTTTTGAGCAAAACCTGAATATTTATTAAAACAATAGAAAACAATATAAAACATTGAATTAATAAGATAACGGTTAATATTTTTTTTATTTCTCCAAAGTCATTTAATTGGTCTTTCAGACAAAGAAAATTTGTTGAAAATCGACTAAAAAATGGCTGAGATACTTGCTTGCAAAGTCAAAACTTGAAATTTCAATAGTTTTTTTCTCATTCTGAGGCGATGGCCTTGCTTCAAGGAAATACGTTGTACTGAGAAGATATCAATTTTTCGAGATATCTAAATAATTTCAATGCCATTTAAAGGGAACTTTTTTAACTTACTATCCGTGGAAAATATTACCAAGAAAGCTTTCCTATACCGTTATATTCCTCAACGACTTTTCATACAAAAATACGTTGTACTGAGAGCAGCTATAGTTTTGAGATATCGCTATAATTTTTATGTCAAAATAGCGGAAATTTTTCAGACCTTACTGCTTGTAAGAAATTTCACCATTACAATATAAATTCACACTTGTTGCATAGAAAATGCTTATTATAGGGTATAAGGATATAAGGAGGTCAAAATCCATATCGCAAAAATTAGAAATTTTAGTTGTCGCTATTCTTGAAATGTTTTCCACATGCTAAGGCAGATATTTTTCACCGGATCTCACACTGCATTGACACCAACCTACTTATTTATTTTTCTAACATGAATCAGTTAAAGCAGCTTGCAAGTTACAACAATCGAGTACGGAAACATACTGGGTCAATAAAATAGCACTGCACTCCTTCGTTAAGTATAATATATGACAATTACCTTAATTATTAACACTTAGTATGAAAAACACGTTTTGAATACATGGTAAATTATTGTTTTTATTATGTAAAAGAAAATTATTTTAATTCATTGTTTCACAAAAATTTTATATTATTTTTCAAAAATGTCAGAAAATAAACGTTAAAATAATAGCACTGCTCAAATTCTTTAGCAAAGAAAAAAAAAACATACAAAATAAAATGTTCTTAAACTTAAGTTAAAATACATTTAAAATAGTTTACTAATAAGCGTTTAGTACTTTGTTCCGTGACCTTTATTGGAAATGACAGCAGCACAGCGCCTTGGCATGGAATCAACTAATTGCTGACATCTTTCAACTGAAATGGAAATCCAGGAATCCTTTATAGCTTTCCACAGCTCATCCTTAGTTGTGGGCTTAGTGATAGATACACACCCTTCTTTACATCCGCCCAAAGGTTTTCGATTGGGTTCAGGTCTGGCGACTGAGCACATACATCACACATACACCATTATCCCGAAACCATTTTTTTGCTCTTAAGCTGGTATGCTTCGGGTCATTATCTTGTTGGAAGACCCATACCAGAGGCATTTCTTCAGAAGTGGGAACATCATATTCTCCATTATATCCACGTGAACATGCTGATCCATGATAGTTCTTATCCAGTATATTGGTCCAACGCCGTAATAGGAGAAGCATCCTCACACCATTATGCTTGTGCCTCCATGTTAAATGTTTTTCTGAGTGTATTTGGGATTATATTCTGTATTTACTGGTCTGCTGATGTAGGTTCACAGAATATTTCTCCACTTCTGAACAGGCCAAGTTAAATGCGCGTTAGCGAAATGCATACGTTTTTTTACATGCTTCGAAGATAAAAGAACTACTTTTCTGGAACTACAGGCTTTAAGATTATGTTCTCTTAATCGTCGGCGAATAGTTTCTACACTTGTTGCAATATTAAGCTCATTTCTTAGCTGCGGGGCTGACCGATTTCTATGCTAATTTCAGCATATGTTTTTCCTTCTGAAATCAGTTTTCTAATAAGTTAACTTTTTGCAGGTGTGCAATGTCTTGCGCGTTCCATTTTGTCTAGTAAAAAAATAAATAAATTGATACTTTATATAATTTCACGATAAAATCTATAAATTTATAAATCTTACCTTTTCGTTTGATTTTGGTGCACGTTAAGTAAATTTGCTCTAAATTGGACATGCGTTTATAAAAGCGCACACAACAAAATTAATTCCAATTATTTTCAAGGAATTAATCAACTGCCAAACAAAACACATGTTCCACAAATGGGATTTAAAAGTGGTTTACAAGAAAACAGTAGAAAAAAATCTTTTTAACGATTTGTGGGCTTCATAGTGCTATTGTTTTGACCGCAACTGTACATATTATTTCAATAATTTTAAATTTTTTTTCATTCAAAACGTATGAATAAATAACTAAAGAGGTACATGTAGTTATATTAGATATGTTTTGGGTTTCACACATTTTCTTAACATATTCCATAACCTCCCTGCGAGGCTTGATTCTGGATCCTGTGACGACACGTTGTAACTTCACTGTCTAAGCGAACATCGTAGCGAAGTGTTTCGAAGTTATTTTCGAACATTTAACAACTGCACGCAAGTTTTTTTTCTGATAATTGGCATGTTAATAACGTGAATCAATATATAAAAAATTGGTTATTAAGAAAAAATTTTATTATACTAAAAATGAAAAATTAGTCATTTTCAACAGATAACATTGTTTGACAAAAATGGGAACTTAATTTGAACAAACTGTTCTAAGGTTAAATATGTATATATATACTCTAATGAAAGCCAATGCTTTTATAATTTTACTTACTTAAAAATCATTATGAAGCACTTCTGTGTTAAATAAATAATAAATAAAACCATGCTTAAATGAATAAATACGGGCTTTTATATTTACTTCGCTTCTAGATCACTGCCACCAAATCACAGTGATATTTTATCGCAAATATCGCCTGTCTAAAGTTTTACAACATACCGACTTTCGACAATTTCGACAACTAACGAGAATGTGTTGTTAAGGATCTTGGAGTATTTTTCGATGCAAAATTTTCTTTTGATTCTCATATGGAATATATCATATCAAGAGCAAATTCAAAACTCGGGTTCTTAAAAAGAAATTCTAAAGAATTTTTGAATCATTCTACAGTTCAAATACTATTTGTTACGTTAGTAAGATCAATATTAGAATACGCTTGTGCCGTTTGGTATCCGATGCACGGATCTGACATTTCTCGAATTGAAAGGATTCAAAACATGCCATCTTGTCATGTTCGAAAACATGCCGTCTTATGACTTGCGTTGTCGACTTTTAGGTTTAAAAAAACTTGATAATAGACGTAAAACTCAGTGTGTTCTATTTATAAAAGATTTAATAGACAGCAACATCGATTCACCCGAATTACTTAGTCTAATTTCGTTTAATTTTTTACAAAGAACACTTGAAATACAAATCTTTTGATATTGAAAACTTAAATTGTAAGTAAATTTGACACAAATTTAACCAGTGGTCTTTTGTCTTAAGTTTTTAATTTATTTTTATCCTTTTTTGTTTTTTTCTATGTTAACTACCATTTCAACAAATCTTCTACTCTATTCACAAAGAAGCACCTGATTCAAAAATGCTCGAGCGCCGGCTGAACAGAGCGAACGACGAAATCTTCGTTCGTTCGTGTTGAAAAAGTGTTCCACTGTACGAATAGCGCTCGCGAGCATTTTGAAAAAAAAAAACCAATATTCCGAACCAAACTGCTTCCACTGCCTGAACGAACGATGAATTCTTCGTTTGTTCAGGCAGTGGAAACGCTCGGTAATGTACGAAAATAAGGAAGATAATGAACATATCGTCATATAAAATTAAAAAAGCCGTAAGTTAAAAAAAATCCAAAATCGACTTTTTGATTGATTATGATGCACCTTATCAATATAAGTGTTTCTTAAAATCTTACACTTCTACGACTAAAAACGTCGTTTTTATTAACAAAGATCTCAAAGCACTAAGTTTAAGCGCAACTTACAACTAAGAAAGTTTTTTGCTTCTCTCTTAAAAATTTTTAAAATAAACTTACGGCTTTTTTATGAAGATATATAAAAAATTTTCACTGCCTAGGGGGGAAGGCAAGTTCCCCTGCCCACCCTGAGGACGCCCTCGTCCAAATGTACTAGAATTTAGTGTTGACTCGAATTCAAATCCTTTTTAATTTTTTCCAATATATGGAAAAAAGCTAAAAACATATAATACCAAAATACTTGGCATCATTTCTTTCCTATTTTTTGCCAAAATATCTTTCATAGTATCTGCATTATAGTAGTTTTTTTTTTATTTAAAAAATAAAGCTTGGTAAGGGTTTTCTTTTCTTTGAATAAATCTTCTGAAAACGTAGATATTAGCATTACAGTCGGCTTAAAATTTGAGGGTGCAGTTTTTGAATCATTGTTGACACATTTAATAATACACACACACACACAACACAATTGATCATAAGAAGCTCGGGTCCTTCTAGATAAATTCTAACTATTTTGCTTATAACTTAATTACATTTAATATGATTTTTAAAGTTATTAAACTCCCTCCATTTAGTCATCCAGCTTTATGAAAATACACTTACTTTTGCGTTATGTAAAAAAGAAAATTTAAAATGTTTAATATTAAAATAGGTTAAAAATATTTTAAAATTTGAATATGAAATTTGTATGGGAATTTTGTATTGACAATACACAAAAAGAATACGATAGGATTGCCAAAATAGGTTCCTATTTACAACTTTTTGGTATTAGTATTGGTATATATACTGTATACAAATATAAAATATTTGTTCACACAATCATCAAACCTTAAACAAACGTATTTTTGAACATATTTAAATTAACAAATTTTAGTTTAAAAAATTCCATTCAAACAATATGAATCACTAGTAAAACCGTGTGGCGTTAGAACACAGTATCTCTTGCGATTATTCGAAAATTATTAATTCATAGAAAAGAAAAGGTTAACCAAGCCTTATTTTTGAAATAATAAAAAAACTATTGAAATGCAGAAACGATGAAAGACATGTGGCAAAAAAAAGAGTATTTTAGTTTTATATGAATGTATTGAAAAAATTAAGAAAGTTTTTGATTCCGAGTCAACGCGAACATTTTCTTGGCGTTAAACTTTTTTTCGATCATTGTAAACCCAAGGATTTATGCGCCACGAGTTACTTAGGTATGAGTTTGATTTACATTTAATTTTTTATTTTCGTTGTATTCTTTATTAATAATTGGCCAGTGCTATGGTCTTGTCATAACCACTTCAAGTTTATTAAAATTTTCTTCGTAGAAGCAGTATAAACGCTAACAATTTAATTTACTTACCTTTTAGTAGAACAAACAAAATTTTTTAATGAAATTGTCCATAACTGAAAAGCAGTTGACAATTTTCATCAAAATTTATTATTTTTGAGTTTCAAATTTTGTTATGAAATAAAAAAATTACAACAATTACATTGAAATATTCAAAATACTGGTTAACAATTTGTTAATTTTTCAGAATAGGGCTGTAGATCTATGTAAACGCATGGTTAGTTGCTATGTCCTTGAGCCCAACCCATATTACGGTGGGTAAATTGTTCTCCATTTAGATTGTTTTGGACCACTCTTATCAAAAGTCGTTGAGATATTTTAAATGTAGTTTGGGCTGGTTCTTAAGATGATCTAATGCAGAGAAGGTGCGAAAAAGCTGTAGTAGCTGAACTCTATTGTTCACAAATTTCCACAATGTTATTAATTGTGGGCTATTTTAAGAAAAGACAGTCAGAATCCTATGGCCAAGATGAATACCGAATTAGTATACCTATCGAACCTACACAAGGCAATCAAGCGCGCTAAGATTTTAAGTAATTGGGAAAAAATATTTGAATGCCATATGAGTTATATGAAAGGTTGTTTTGTTTTTGTATCATAACTTTGGCTAAGGTCATGCTAGAAGCTCCAGACTGTGTTTGTTATAGTTTTTAATGTGTGGAACACAGCTACATTAAAAAGTCAGTTCTATCTTAAGTCGACTTAACCGATTATTGCTTATCGACACAAATATATTGTTCAATCTAGGATGGCCTATTCTTTTGACATTTCCTTCTTATCGGGTTTTTTATAGTTTTGGCTGTTGCATCTTTCATTTCACTATTATTTTATTGAGAATGGAATCGCAACCATATCTGAAATTTTTCAAAAACATTTAAAGCTGTTATTTGCGTTACTCGCTGTTAAATCAAAAATAAAAAAAAATACATTTTTTTTCTTATCGCGAGCAAAGCCACATGAGGGTTGCTGGTATATTATTTATTTATACTTTCTGGACCATAAGGGTGGGAGGTTATCCCCTTAAATTCTTAGAATAATAATAGACGCACCTATTTATATAATTACACATATGCCAAATCTAAGGAAAAATTGACAGAAGACCAAAGATGCAGTTTGAAAGGAAATAAAACAACAAAAAGTTTACTTTCTTAAACTTTTTGAAATGTTTTTAATTCTTATTTACCATCCTAAAATAATATAAGATTTTTAGGTGGTGCACAACTGTAGACGCACTTAAATATTTAACAAAAAAAAAATATAAATAAAGCACTTGAGCTGGAGGAAATTAAATTATTTATGAAATTAATAATGCGTAGGGCCGCTTTTCTGCTGAATGAGATCAAATATCCTGTTTGGCATACTTTGAACCAACTTTGCACGAACATTCGGATTTTTTGACTCCCATGTTTCAATAACTCTAATTTTTAGGTCTCCAATACCGTCATCTTGCTTATTTTCAGCGTAAATTTTCCGAACCATTACTCCCCAGACGTTTTCAATAGAATTTTGTTGTGAGGAACAGGCTGGCTATTGCAAAACATCAACATTATTCGCTTTCATTCACGAGCGGGTCGCTTAAGTTTTCTTATCGTGATCGATAAGAATCTTTCGCTTATCTGATCGCTTAAGTTTTCGAGGAGTTTCGCGAATACTGAAACTTTCTTCTCTAAAAGCAAAAATGTTACCCTTTTTCAAAAAAATTATTTGTGAGGTCTTTGCCGGCTACAGCTCTCACATAAGTGAAGCATATTGAACATACGTCTATTGTTATGCACCAGCTTAAATTTGAAAAAAATCAGTATAACGGTGCGGAAAGAGCAACCAATTTTTAATGTTCTTCACCTAAGTTGTTAACTGTTCTCTTTAATGCATTCAATGAAATTATGCTTTCTTGTCATGGGCGTAGTTAATGTAGAAACAATAGGATGCATCTATAGTTCTGCACCGCAGTGTATGTTAACTAAGTTATTTACTCACTTACTATATAATGTTGCTAAGTTGCATAAAATTCACAACTTCAGAATAAAATTTTCAAGTAAAGTATGTATAAACTGTAACAAATAGTCTTTGTGAGGTTTTTGTTTTAGTAGTTAAAAACTAGTAAGGAATTATCTGTGACTGGACCGAAGTTACAATACCCCCACGGCCGTATTTTAGTTTATTCGAAGTCTTGAATGTTGTATTAGTTTGGTGACATCACTTTACTAGGGCGTGATTTTATCCAAATATTTTACATTTGAAACTCAGAGTCCTTTTTATTAATTAAAGCTTATGAGCACAATTACAAGTTTAAACATTAATTTTTTTGGAGTTTATTTAGTTTGGAGACTATTATGATGACGTAACTTTGCTTTGCAAAATTTTCAGTTTTTTTAACAAAATTCCAAACATCGAGTGCATCGTTAAGATTTAAACTAATTTGAAACTATTTTAATAATTTTGATGAACTTATGGAGATTTAACTGATTTCATTAGGTCACTTTGTATGGGAGGTAGCCGTGTTTTTCATTCAATTTTTACAAATTTCATATTGAAACTGCATATTCAGGGTAGAAGCTTATTTGCTAAATTTTTTTGGAATTTGAAGAGATTTAACCGTTTTGGTAAAGCCACTTTGTATCTGTATTTTTGAATCAGGAGCTTATATCTGTGTCGACAAGGAATAACAGCTAAAGTGTAATTTCAGTGTTTCGAGAAATTTTGCTTTAAAGTTTTTGATCTCCATATAAGTTGTATGCAAGGCAGTTTGCTTTTTGTGAGATAATTTTGGCTGGAATCACGCTATGATCTACCGATTTTGTGTGTGTATGGAACTATATGCGTGGAACACATCTGCATCATTAACTCAACTTTGACTTAACTCGGCTTTAGCGGTTATTGCTTGTCGGCACAGATACATGAATTTTGTAACGATAGCTCTTAAGCTACCGCTACTATCGTGATCACAGGCGGACAGATCAGGAGGTGATGCTGATCAAGAATATATATACTTTTCTATAACTGCCACGCCTCCTTCTGTCCGAATTTTTATATGCGTGGGGGTATAATGATTCATTCAAGTAAATACCGATTGATTTCACCAATTCTAGAATGAAGCAAAAGACTTTCGATGCAAGAAAATTTATTCTTTCCGTGTAGAACAGTGCCCGGCACCTTGAGCGCTTAAAGAGCGTTTCTGCCGCCACACGTTATGAATGGCTGTAGTAAAAGCTTTCTGCTGGCAGTCGGCGGAATGCCGACCACTGGTGTAGAAACTCCTTCTATTTTCTAATATCGAAAAGACGTATTGAAAAAAAACAACATACCTTGCTCTATGGTATAAATGTAACTTAATTTTTTTAAAAAATGGTACTAAATATTGTTAATATTAATTAGCCTCATTTTTGTTCGAATAACAAAATACCTATGTATTTGAGGTACAAGATCCTGAAAAGATGTTCAAAGCTACGTTAAGACATCTGTACGATCTGTTGTCAAGATGCTTTTTATATGTCGTGCTTTTTCTTCATCTCTAATGTTAAGCATATGGATTGCTACAGTGGGCGTTTCTTAGAATAAACACACCTATTTTAAATATGCTCAAGATACTATTCAAATATCAAAATGAGCTTACATTACTTTTTTAAATGAAATAAGATTGAAAAATTTTCAATTCTAAAGGTTAACATCAGGTTTGTACTATTGTGATGATTCTTTAATCATAATAAAGTTTTTGCAGCTCACTTATATTCTATGTTTTTCAGTGTTTTAGATTTTGATTATCATTTAAGTTACGTATCTGATTTTGTGTATCAGGACATTGTTGCTAAGATACATTAGTGCTCATTTCTACCATATACTTCTAGCCATACACATGCCTACTTTCAACAGTACTTCTTTAGTCTTTTTCAAAATAATACCTTTTCATTTCCGTTTCTCCCCATTACGAGGCACATATTTATTTCAAGTCAAGAAGCTGAAAGTAAAAACAAAAGCAAAAACAAACAATAAAAAGATATAAAGTAAACAATATTCTCCGCAGCTTATTTTTACTTTACTTTGCTCTCCTATTTGGTACTCTCAAAATTTAAAAAATATCTCTCTCACGCACACACATGCAGTTAATTCTCATAGATACTTCACACAGATACTCGCTCTCAGCAGGCATCGTTGGCAGCGAATGAGAACTCAATCACGCTGATTAAATACTGCCTCGTTATTGGTGATTCGCACAGATACAAGACGCTGCCTTTCGTATGATGTGCGCGCTGCTCCGGCTACACTATGCGCATTCGAAGCTCCTAATAATCTGACCAAACGCTCTTAAATGCCACTCGCATAGTATACCAACGAGATGAGCTCTCTTGGGAGCACTCCATCGAGAGGGATGATGTGGGAAGTAGAGCGTAGCTGCAGAAAAGACCACAGCAGCTCTGTATCAGAGTGGTACCGTGGAGCCCAGTAAGATTTCAGCACCCTGATGCGCCAAAGGTTGTTGTCTCTTTCACTCCGAAGGTGAACTCAAATTGGGAGACTGTACGATATCCGTGCGAGAAACCGAATCGTCACCGAAATTGATGATGGTGCAAACAGTGCCGAGCTACGACATGCGAACAAATAAATT
Organism: Dichetophora obliterata; assembly: GCA_963920525.1. Lineage (NCBI taxonomy): Eukaryota > Metazoa > Arthropoda > Insecta > Diptera > Sciomyzidae > Dichetophora > Dichetophora obliterata. Next base: position 128,550,042 of record OY986439.1, read on the forward strand.
CGTGTTCCTTGTTCCACTCAGGCGAGCGTTAGATACACTCTTGGTAGATGGAAAAGATACAGCCAGGATTTAGGGCGCTGCTGACCGCGTCAAATGTGCTGCCTTATGTACTCGGAACATGTACATAAGTGCGCTGTTATGTATTTCACCGCCCCGGAGACTGAGTTCATTAGTTGTTGACTGTTACCTATGCTCACCCACAGCTTACAGATACACACGAATTTGTATTTGTTATATTATATTCTTTTGTTATTGATTACTCTGGCTCTGGCTCTGTGCATCCGGCGTTGCTGGCGAGTGATTTCATCCAGGCGAATAAAAGCTGGCTGGATGAGGGCGTTGACGTGGCTAAGGGCGTGGGGTGTGAGGTGTGTCGGCAAGCTCTTCGTCTGCTTCTTCTTCCGCTGCGTCTTCTTCTTCCTCGTGCTCTTAGCCGATAATGTTTGTTTGTTTCAGCGGGTATCTTAGCAACCGTATCTACACTAGGATTGCGACGTATTGCGTATCTGTGTGGAGCTGCTTCGAACATGGTGGACATTAATTATTTAGAAAAAAAAATGTATATTGATTGAATATCGACAGCAGACAGTTGAAATGGGAAGCAATAGAATAAAATATTTTCCCTTTTAATCTCAAAGCAATGGCGATCGACAGTTTGGGGCCAGAGGATTCTTACCAGTTCCTTAAGAAACTTTTATTGTGTAAAGCGATGCTGTCCTTAGTAATTATCTCTATTAGCTAAGTGATTTCATCAAATTTGTTACAACTTAACAAAACTGTAAAAAATTAGGTTTAAAGATTATTTGCTCTGTTATCAAATTAACGACTGAATAAATTTTGTTAAACGCGTAAAAAAAAATCAGTTTTAATTTTTTGTGTTCTGTAGCGACTTTATCAGAAAGAGTCAAAGTCCAACCTGCGATTTCTTGTTGATGTAGTCGCAGCAGCCAACAATTGTTAAATTAGTACTTGCAGTAAGGAGGTGGTATTTGCTTAATTTTGCAAGGCCAGTTTTCATAGCATATTGCGTTTCGTTTTTATTAATAGGGCCTTAAAGAAAAATATTAATAAAAGAAGTGATTTAACAAGAAAAAGTAAAAAGTTAGAGTGTATAGATAAATAAAAACTATTTTAAATTTAAGTTGTTTTTTCTGGCTTTAGAAGATTTTTTTTGGTGTAAACTCCTTTAGGATCTATTTCATTAGTTGTATTAAAATTGTATTAAAATTATATAGGGTGTGAAATCGACTGTTAACAAAATACTCAAGCGATACTTTTTCCTATTCAACAACATGTGTTCAAGCCAACGAGAAAATACCAACAAAATACACACAGCAGCAATATAAACAAACAACAACAATGCTATGCATATTTTTTTTATGCTTAATGCTGTCGCCAACGAAGTCAATTCTTCGAAATATTGAAATTGTTGTAATTGTGCCAAAAGAGCGGCCAATATGAAAGGTTGGAATGATCGTAAAGTGGAGGTGCCAAAACTCGTATAAAAATTCTGCTCTATTCTCTCTTCAGTATAGCATTACTATAAGTATACAAATACCAAACAGCAATTTGTGCAGTGTCATCATATTCATTTGTATCAGAATAATTATTTTTATTTATGTCTATCAACTTTGATATTTTTATTAAGGTTATATTAATGGTAAAGAAAATCAATTTACAATTTAATTTTTTAAGTAAGATAAGAATTTTTTTAAAAATTGAATAAAAGTATGTAGTCCTTTCATATATATATTTCAAGTTCCAAGCTAATCTATCTTAAGGAGTAAGCTCCAGTCGCACATCGGAGCTGGCCCGCACACTTTTTTTGGTAAAATGTCTATTTGAAGTGCAAAAATATGAAGATCCTAGTATAATGAAAATAATTTCACTCTATTAGTTTAACCTCCTAATGATCAGCTTGCAATCGCATGTGTAGTGCGACGACTTTCTTAAAAATTGGGCTTCAAATACTAATATTTTACAATATTTGTAGCATATAGTTGTGCCTTTCATATATGAGTTTACGAAAAATTCTTTTTTCTTGTTTTTATTTTTTTTATTTTTCAGACTTTAACTTTCATAAGTGCGAAGATATCGTGATTCAGTTGTGTAAAAGATACCACGCCTCGTTATTCAAAACTAAGTTTTATAACTCCTTAACCATCTCGCACTCGAAACAAATATACTGCAAAAACCCAGTAGTTCCAGTTTTGAAGAAATCTCAAATGAATCATGAACGATTTTTCTTGACCCTTGACGAAACATGCTGATTTGGCCATACATTTCATTGACGAAAATTTCATATAAATGTTCCAAATTCGTGCAAGACGCAATGCAGAAACGTCGGGATTTATCACGCACGAACCCTATATCGAAATATTGAGGAAGTTTCGTTAACGAAACGCAGACAGAAATATAAAGAAAATTCGTCAAGGAATTAAAATTGAAACGTGTAATAAAATTCGTGAAGGAATGTTATACCGAAACGTTGTAGAAGTGAAAACGCTGTATTGTTGCAGTTTAGCCTCTGAATGATTCGGCGAATTGCAACAACCATGAATATATTCAAGTTGTTGTAATAGAGTGGAAAAAGCTAGGCGCTGACAACCGCTGCTTTGCATTATATTTTGTATGAATACTTTTTAAGTCCAGCAGCTCATGCAGAAGCTTCCTTCAAGAAATCATCATGAAAAGTTCGTCAATGATGCCGCGAATTACTGGAAAGTTAAGCTCAATCGGCCTGGTAGTTTTGGAGCCTTTAGCGGATAGATATACATCCAAACACACAAAATTGCTTTTAGCTTTACAACTGCGGTAAAAATAAATGGTTTGCAGTTTATAAAATTCTTTTTAGTTCTTTATTAGAAAATTTAACTTCTGAAATATAAAAAGCTTAAAAAAAACCACAATTTTACTGACAATCGGCGTTCCAGTTTTTTTTTACCTCCATGCGTACTGCGAAAAGTGTATATTAACTTTGTTACTACGTTTGAAGACCATATGGAGGCGTGGCCTGTATATATCGTATGTAATTTTTATTCTTGAACAGCATCACCTCCTTGTCGTTTTAGCCATGTTTTTCTGTGTTTACGATAGCAGCCGTAATATTGAAGCAATACGTTGTTGTGCGTGCAATACCGAGTTAATTGCAAAAATGGTCAGCATTTGATTTTTCATTAAATGCTTATTTGAGCACAAAACAAATAACCTCTTTCAATAAATGTGTAGTTCAGATGAAAAACCATTCAATAGTTTAAAATAAAATCAGTTTTTCTGCACTCCTGTAATATTTTACTATCACCGTACGTGTGTATGTGCAAGGTAAATCGTATCTACATTACATACAAAGTGAATTTATCAAAACACTTAAATAACTTTAAGTTTCGCAAAAATAATCTAATGACGTATAGTTTTGTACAAAAGCTTTAACCTGATATAAGCACTTTAAACGCGAAACTGGTCAAACCACGCTTACCTCCATCACTAAGTGTCTTAATGAAAACTCTTTTCCACTTTCCTTAGCATTGCTAGATTTCTTTAGTTGCTAAGTAAAAAGTCGAAAGGTATAAAAAGTCACAGCGCACATAAAGTGCCAGGGTTAAAATTTTGCAAGAAACCGTCACAAGGTATAAAAGGTATATAAAGTCACCATACGTCATATTCAAATTTAGTTAAAATCGAAGCATTCATTTTTTTTTCATTTAATTAATTGTGGTTGAACTAATGATTCGGATGACACAAAAGATCTCCACCAATGATAATGTGCTTTTAAAGCCTTTCTGCTGTAACTTTTAACTACTGTAGCGCACTAACATATTTCTAATGTTTTTATTTTTCTTTCCCAAATAATACTCTTTAAAGAATGACTCTTTTTCCTTTCAGCAAGAACAAATGCATTAAAATCCTTTTAAAATAGTAAAAAATACTTCTAATAGTTAATAAAAAAAAAAATAAACAGAGCGTCTAATGATCATCCGCCTTGCGCATGTCTGCCATCTTTGTAAGTATGAAAATGTGACGTCAGTTGTGAAAAAAGAGAGTGTCAAACTGACTGAAAAAAGACGCTAGACGGGAGATTCGATTTCACAATCTCCTTATTTTCTTATGAAATCTTAGTTTTTTTAAATGAAATAAATATATAAAATATATAAAAACAACGCTTGTCCAGAAAAAATAAAAATATTTATAAAAGTCATGAGTAATTGAACATTTAGTTGTGAAAATAGCCACCTTTCAGTTAAAACACTAGCTTCTAGCGAAGCAAAAACTTGTTTCAATTCTATGGTGTATTTCGACAGATTGTCGAACACCAATGAATATTGAAATAAATAAGAAGCAACCAGAACAGATGGCAACCTTGGTAGAGTTGATGGCTATGATCTATAAATAGCTTACTGCTTTAAATGTCATATGATTAAGTGGCCAATTAAAAAATAAGTGGATTACAGCTTAATCACTCAAGACTACTGAAGAGGAAATGTAGCGAATTCCGAAAAAAAACTGTCTAGTCAGCTAAGTGATTGACTCTATACAGTTATTGTTGCAGTTGTTGCCTTCTTAAAAACTTACTTGATATAAAGCTCGCAATTAAATTCACGTAATACTTTAAATAAATAATAGATCACAATTAATTAAAATATATTTTTCATTACTATCTTTGATAAAAATTTCATATCTCATAGGGATTTTAACTTCCGTGTTATACCCTTCATACAAAAAAGCTGCTGTGCTGCTCGATTTATTTTGAGAACAATTTGGCTGTTTTTTTGTTTTATTTTTTTTTTCTCTTAAAGCCAATTATTGTAGAATTATTTACTTAATTTAGTTTGTGGTGTATGTGTTGCTTTTGTGTGGATGCATTTTCGTATATGAAGTAGGCTGCGAAGAAGATTACTATTTCTGCAAACTTATGGCGGGATCTTATACATATTGTTCTTTATGTTTTAATTCAAATGATCGAGATCTGTATCAACGAGGCTTATAACGAAGCTTTCCTGGTAGTTTTGTGCAAACACTACTAGTTTGGAGCAGCCGTACTGCTGAGAATATCGTGGCTGTGGCTGAAGATGTCGCAGAGGACCACGGAGTATCGACCAGACGACATGCCACGCAATTCAGCATCAATCGGCGGTCCTTACAAATAATTTTGGTGAATAACTTGAAGATGTCTGCTCTTTGATGGTGACCGCCAAAACAACGCTGAAGCCATCCACCAACTCAAAGTTATTGTATGGTGTGCTCTTAACGCTGGAGGCGTTATTGAGCCTTATTTTTTCGAAAACGCTGCGGGCCAAAAGCATACTGCACGAGTCACGACCGAAATTCTGAAGGCTTCATTTCCAGTTCGAGTTATATCTCGCTTTGGCGATTTGCAGAGTTGTTTTTGTTGGGTTTTCTGAAGCCACGAGTCTATGTCAACAAACCTCAGAGTCTTGAAGCTCTCAAACAGAATATCCGTCAAGAATGCGAGAACCTATCGCCGGAAGTTCTGGCAGGAGTGTTGGAAAATGCCATAAATCAGGTCCTTCGATCATCAATTTTGGCGGCGGTCCCTTGACCGATATAATTTTCTCGACTTTATGAAAACCAATTTAAGACATTAAATAAACTTACTCTAAAAGCAGAAAAAAGTTTTTCATTCATAAAAAAATAGGGCCAAAGGACATCGGGTGACAACTTTTTATTGAACTTTATACCTTTTTCTTATCTCGTACGTAAAAGTTTTTCCCAAAATATTTTTGTTTTATTTTCTGAAAAATAATCGGACATATTGAAGTTACAAATATACTTTTTTGAGTAAATATTATTTAAAAATAATGTAAATAACTTTTTTAAATTCAAAAGAATATAAAAAAGAACTGAGTTATTGAACTGAGCTATGCAAAAATGTTGAATAGTTTTTAGATTGTATATAAGGTTATTAAGTGTTTTTTAGAACGGAAATTTTATTCAGTCGTGTTTCTTTTATGCTACTATTAGAATTTAACATGCTTTTGAAAAATTTTTTTTTGCAGTTTATGATTTGTTAGGTGAAAAAAATTAATTCTTAATATTACAATTTGATCATCATGTTTTCGTGCTTACTCTTGAGAAGCACTTAAGCTAAATGTAAAATGCACCAAGTTTGACGCTTTATCATCCAGTGCCTTTTTTAATAAAAAATAAATAAATTGAAAATAAGTATTTCTATTGCCTACAGCATTGATTGTCAATACTGCCGAAAAGTTTAGCCGTTGAAAAAGTAAACAAGTTCTGTGCCTTCTATAAGTATTAAAAGTACATAAAATAACTTCATCTGCCTTCAACAACAATGGCAGCTGCGTTCAATTGCGCAAACTATTCGTTGATAAGACCGCGGTGAAGATATCATTCAATCTACAGATAGTAAATATAAATAAAAACTTATCTCGATTCTCCGTTTATTTTGGTGGACTTGCTCGGATAGTTACTAGATTCGAATGGATTCATGGAGCTGTGCGCAGAACCAAAAAGGTGTTCAATAGGAAATACAAACAAATTAATCAGTTCAACTTACACAGATATGCACCTTCATACATACACGTACATATGGCTCTGATGAGGTGTATGCCAATATGAATATTATTTAAGACCTCTACCTTGGTATGAGTGATAGACTAAACAATGTGGTAACTCAAAGAAGAGCTTGTCACTAAATCAACAAAGTTTTAATGGTTACATATTTTTTTCGTTCGACTTTTGTACAGATGCCAGCTCAGACTGTGTCGAGTATCCGCGTCGATGTTTGTCAACAGAATTGAAACGGCACATCCTCACAATATATTGAATTTTACCTTCTCCGGGTATTCTGGTACTCTGGTCGGTATATGAATGATTTCTTTACTATTGCACGTTCTTAAAAAGTTTGTGAACACACCTTGTCAACATCAATAGCTACAATAAATACTAGACCGAGATAGATACTGAGACGGAGACATATACGAGATAAGAGATGTCAATAAAAATAATTCCAAATCAATTGAGTAATCTATAGAAGAGCTTTGTTGTTGCAGTTAGAATAAATAGCTCTTTGATTTGGAGTTGTTTTTCTTTTTTTAAGCAGATTACGAAAGGGGCTTTAGAGATACTCATAAATTATCAGTAGAATGGAGGGCATACTTTTGAAAGAAATACAAATAAAGAATGATGCAACTCAGATCTTATGCCATCTTATGTAATTAATTTTATGTATACCAAAAAATAAACCAAAACTTAAATCTACATATCGCCTATTTACTTGAAGACCGTCATAACTCAAAACACAAGATTTTTGGGATAATGATGTAGAATTGTTCTTTATATCATGCTTCATATTGTGTAAAAATGTCATGTTATTATATTAATAATCTCCGGGTGAGAAGATAATATGCCTCTCTCTTTTCATACAATTAAAAACTTTCGACGCATTTTCTGCAAAACTGGGATTTATGAGTTTTGACGCTCAGCTAAATGAGCGATATATATAAAATCACTTTTTAGTAATCCGTACGTAGATCGTTCGAATAGGGTACAAAATATTAAAACTAGTAAGGAATAATGCTAGACTTGGCCGAAGTTTAAATACCCCTTTTGCTGGATTTAAGTGTATTCGAAGTTATGATGGTTTTATTATCTAAATAACATAACTTTGCACGTTTATAGTATTAAAGCATTTGTGTCAACATAAAGTCAATACAAACACTTTTGTGGAATCTATGAAGGTTTGGCATTATGCTGATGTCACTTTGTACGGGAGGTAGGCCGAGATTTCATTTGATTCTGTTAACTGTTAAATGTGGAGTGGAAGAACATAGAAACTTATGTGCAAAATTTGAAGCCTTTGTATACATTTTTATGGAGAATTTATCGTTTATAAAGCCACTTCTTATGGGAGTTGGATTTAAACGTTTTGATAAAAACACCTTTTTGTGGGAAGTACGAGTTATCCGATTTGACTCCATTTCGAAACTGATCTTTATTATCTAAGTGAAATTTTTTAGATAGCGATTTCATACTGAGTGTAAAATTTTTCGAGCAGCGTCACAAAAAATTGTTTGAGATTCGTAAAAAAAAATTTTACGATTTTCGTCCCATTTTTGTGTACCTACACGAGCAATGATATTTTTTAGTTTTTGTGTTTTTTGTATGGGGACCCTCAAAAGGGTGGCAGATAAACATGACGTTCCTGATGACATGTACATTTGAGGTATAACAGCCCCTCCACCTATTTTAACTTCTTCTTCGAATACAGCAAACATATCGATTTCAGCTCCTTTGCCAGCTCCACCTCCACCTTCATTGCCAGTCATGTCTTACGCCCAGACTGTTTCTCTTTCACCAACTCTGGTCGATTCTCAGGTTGTTCCTCTTACTTCTCAGGTTTCTGTTCCACCTAAGCCATTAATTGCAATTCCACCAACTATATCAATCTTTGTTTCTCGCTTAGCTGGGGATACAACAGGAGTTGATATAGATTTTTTCATTAAATCAAAGTTGAAGTGCTCCTTGCATCTTTCAGTTCATAAATTCAAATGTAAGATCGATTACTTCTTTTAGATTAACAGTTCCTGCAAATTTATTTAATTCTATAGTTGATGTAAACTTTTGGCCACCAAATACAATTGTACGCAAATTTGAATTTTAAAGCAATCCAAGACCGGTAAATGTTGCACATTTGCCGCGCCCCCGAGTAGCCCTGGATCTCATACAAAAAACGATTAATAAACCGCAAGTCTAAATTAGAGCTTGTGTACCAAAACGTCAGGGGTCTTAACTCCAAACTTTTCGATATTTTCATTAACAGTTTTGATTTCGAATATAACATTATACATGGTGGTGATGTTTTGATAGCTGTTCAAAACTCGCTTACATCTGAAGAATTGACAATTCTTGGCACCAGTGACATTGAGTTCATTTGTGTTGCAGTTAAATTAAATAATAGTATTATTTATGTTACCTGCTCTTACATTCCTCCTAAATGTGACTTAGCCATCAAAAAAGTTTATAATTTGTTAAAAAATAAAGACGTTCTTATTGTGCTGGGTGGTTTTAACCTACCTTTTGTGTCTTGGAGATCGTTTGGCGATTCTTCATTTCTTACACCTGTTTCCAATAGTGATTGAATAAATGATTTCTTAGATAAGCTATCTGATCTGTGTCTTCAACAAGTCAAAGATATTTTATATTCAAACCACAGAACCCTAGACCCTGTATTTGTAGATAGATGCACTACTGTTCATCTCCATTGTTCGAATCCCGTATCTCTGCCAGAAGATGAACATCATCCAACTCTTGAAATAACAGTTTTACTCTCCCACGAAAAAGAAGATTAAGTAACTGCCGTTGCGCGAAATAAAAAAGTTTATAATTTTAAAAAAACGCTCTACGTAAAGCTTAATTGCTTACTTAAGCAGACTTATTGGTCTCCAAATTTAACTAGCGAAACATCATATTCATATTATGAAGTCGAATCTTCCGTAAAGTTTTTTAATGATACTCTGCAAAGGTGTTTCTTATTGTCCGTCCCAAAAAAAGGTGTTGCTCCAATCCACCCTGCCTAACAAATGATCTAAAATTAAAAAAATCGTTTATTTAAAAAATATAAAATATCTGATTCTAGTTAAGACATTGCTTCCTTTTCTTCTGGTCGTTATAGATATCAACTAGTAAATAAACAATGCTATTCTGCTTATATAATTAACATAAAATTTCAATTTTAAGAAAATCCAAAACTTTTCTATAGTTTTGTTAACTCAAAACGTGAAGCCTCCAGGTTTCCAGGAAGAATCATCTTGTGACAACGTAATTTCTAACATGCTTGCAAACTTCTTTAAATCAACTTACTCCGATATACCATTTTACACTATCACGGTGTATCCTTTTCTTCCGCCAGTTAGCTCTTTTGAAGCTCATGTAATAGACCCAAATATTGTTAGGTGTTATCTTCGACAAGTAAAATCCGCTTTTACGACCGCCCCTGACGAAATTCCGAGCTGTTTTTAAAATCAATGTGCTACAAACCTGTGTACTCCTCTAGCAAACATTTTTAATATTTCCTAGCATAGTGGTTATTTTCCTATTAGATGGAAGGATTCTTATATTATATCCCTTCATAAATCTGGCGCCAAGATAGATGTTTCTAACTATCGAGGAATTGCAAAATTAAGTGCAACCCCTTAGTTATTTGAGAAAATCATAACTGATCAATTAACCCACTCCGTGTCTTCCACCATTTCTGTCTCTCAACATGATTTTCTGAAGGGTAGGTCTACTACAACAAACTTCTTAGAGTTTACTACACGTGTTATAAATGGTTTTACTTTGGGACTGCAGACTGATTTTATTTATACGGACTTTATCACAGCCTTCGACAGTGTTGATCATAATCTTCTTTTGAAAAACTCCACCTTATTGGGTTTCCTGTCACATCATTAAATTGGATTAATTCGTATTTATCTAGACGTACTCAAAAGGTTTTATATATTTATATTCATTAATGATCTTCCTTCGGTAAAAAAAAACACTGTAACGTCTTACATTAAGATGTACGCTGACGAAACTTTTTCTTTATTACAAATCACCCGAAGAACGACATCTTTTACAATATGATCTAAATAGACTTGTGGACTGGTGTAGCTTAAATATATTCAATCTTAACTTAAAAAAATGTAAGCAAATGACATTCTCGCGTAGATCTGCTAATAACATAAATTAACTTAGATAATTAACATAATTAAATAACACTAACTTAGAAATAGCACAGTGACTCAAAAACAGATTTTGGCAAAAGAATAGGATCCTGCAATTATATGTTCGATACTATGATCAAAGGTGAGTAGAACCCTAGCTGGGTTTCGTGAGTTTGGCGAACGTTTTCTTTTTGTGGCCCATTATATATAGTGGGTTTTAGTGATTTTGACAAAAAAAAAGTATAATTAGTTTTTGTTCAATAGCTCCGTCAGATTTAAAGATATCAGTTAACTGTCTTTCGAAAAGTTACAGCTTACAGTCTAATAAATAAGTCTTAAGAACAAAACAAATTCATAAAATTATTTTTTTCAATCTTTTTTTTTAAAAAATTGTGAATTTTTTTTTAATTTTTTCACTTTTTTGGTCATAACTTAAAGGGAGTCCAAATTTTTCCTTTACTATTTTCAACAAAATTGTAGCTTTAAAAATACTTAACAACTCCTGTTAATATGATGATGGGATCTGAACGTGTTTACACTACTTAATAAGCTTAAAAAGATAATTTTTTAATTGAAAAATACCTGTTCTTAGGGTTGTTTTCGCAGTTTTATGACCATAACTCCTTAACTTAGCATATTTTCAACTTTTTAAATTCAGCTTCTTTGTAGCCAAAAGTATTGTGAATAATTCTTGTGAACATACCTATGTGGTTTGAATGCGTCTACCTTACTTAAAAAGCTCAAAGAGATTATTTTTTTTTTCTAAAATATACATAAATGATAATAGATGTGTTTTGGAGCCGTTGCTTAGCTTACCTACCTCGAAGAATCAATAAATATATTCTATATTTCCATAGAAATAAAACACACACTTTTTATAGTTGGAAACATTTACAAAAATCAACTTTTATTCGTGTAATTTTTGGCATCATTCACATTAAGCAGCAAGTCTTACAAGCCTTCACTGCTCGAAAAATCATCATCAGAGTCTTGATAAGCTTCATTGTCACTCTGGGGATCTCCTCTTCACCATCCACTTCCATGTGGGCAACTTCAGCATCTCGAAACAAGTTTTTCGTGCGCCAGTATATTTCAGCCATAATAGCGTCAGGGGATCCCTTCCCTCGATATCTGAATTTAAGCCAGCCCGTTATTATAAAATTGATAAATATATAAATACAGTCACACAGATATATATACGTACCCCGCTCAAAAACTTTTTTTTGACCAAAGTATAAGCTCTCCTTACAAAAAAATTATATAGGATAAATCTGTACTTAAAATAAATTAAAACGATAAGTAAAGATTTCAGAAACAAACGATTTATTAAAAAAAAACACAGATTTTCATTTTTCGCAACACAGAAGAGTATACATACTTCTTACACGCAGAGAAAAGACATGGTTGCGACATGATTACTGCAATAATAATTTTTTTACTAAAATTATTGTATTATTTCTGCAAACACAAATTTTTGCCTTAATAAAGTTATTATTTACTAATGGTGGTACCAAAAATAACATTATAGTTGAAATCATAACATCATTGAAATCGTCAACATACTATGATTGCCTCAACTATTAGTTGCAAAAAAAATGTTGTAGTTCTGTCAATCATGATAAATGTGAACATTATTATAGAGACAAACATATTAGAATTTTGAATGTTTGTCTGAACTATTCTTTGCTTGTTGGCAAACGAAGCAGAAAAAAACCAAAAATCGAAAGAATTTATTGTGTCTGAACAGTTTGCAGGAAAAACTTTCACTTCATTCAGACACAATAAGTTTTATCGATTCCTGGCTATGTGCTGTTTCGTTTGTCAACTGTTCAATTATTGTGTTTTGTTTTAAATCGCCTTATCCTAAAAACAGCACGCAGAAAAGTGACATTTTCGACTTTAATTGTAGCAAACATGTTTCTGTTTACCGTAAACATATTTCGCAATTCTGACCATATTTTGTTTATCACAAATATGGTTATTTTTGTGACAATGCACTTAATGTACCATGTTTATGAATGGCATTAGTCAGGCGAGCGGTAGTAGCGGCTGTGGCTTACTGGTAGTGTGCGTGGCTCGTAAGCGAAAAAGCCGCGGTTCAAACCCCAGCTCGGACCAAAATTTTCATCAAAAAGGTTTTTCAATTGAATTAATATTTCTGTTCAGCCTAGTCAATGGCAAACCTTTGGAGATATCTTAATTAATAGCTGTGGAAATTGGAGTGCATGAAAATAAATAATATTCTGGATCCTACAATAAATTCATAATTAGTTGTTGCAATCATTCTATTTTTGACCCAATAAGAGAATAATGATTGTTTCAATAATATTTTGGTTACTACAAAAAAGTTCCTTTTCTAAACATGGTTGTTGTAATCATTTTATCATGATCAAAGAAAATATTATATGTTTAAGAACATGTTAGCAACAATCATAATCCGAATCATACTATGATCCTCTTAAAACATGGTTGTTGCAACTATGTTTTTTCCCTGCGTGTACAAAATGTTTAATGGAAACAAAAATAAAGAAAATTTTAGTATTTTGTTGGTCCACCATTGCTCTCTAAAACTGCGTTCAATCTGTTTTTCATCAAAAATACTAGTTTTGTTGTTGTTTGCATTGTAATTTTCGACCATTCTTTCATAAGTGCATTTTTAAGATCATGTTTGTTTTTTATTGTCCTTTTTCGAACATGGCGGTCCAACTCATCCCACAAATTTTCGATGGGGTTCAAGTCCGGCGACTGGGGAGGAGAATGAAGCTGCTTTGGTACATTGTACAGCAACCACTCCTTAACAACAACCGCTGTGTGCTTGGTGTCGTTGTCTTGTTAGAAGTATCAGCTTTCCGTAAGACCCATTTTATGCACCAATTCCATCAAACTTTGTTGGAGTAGGTTCAAATATACGAATCGATACATGGTTATGTCAATAAACACTAAGTTTCCTACCCCAGTTGCCGACATGCAACCCCATACCAATACCGATCCCAATCCATGCTTTATTGTCGGAATTAAATTTTTCGGAAGGAGCGCCTCGTACTTTTTGCGCCATACCTTCTGCTTGCACAATCACATCCGAATAGCTTGAATTTGCTCTCATCGCTGAACACAACGTTCTTCCAAAACGTTTCATCTATATCAAAATTCAGCTTTGCAAAGTAAATACGTTTTTTCATATAATTAGCACTAATAAACGGTTTTTTCGCGGAATGCGGCTATGAAATCCACTTTTCCTTAATACACTTCGCATTGTTTTCGGGGTGTACAATAACATTTTCGGCATTTTCCATATCTTTAGCTATGTCTATTGCTGTTTTTTTTTTTTATTTTTTCGGATTTAAGTTAGTATATGTCTTTTAACACGTGTGTCAATTTTTGGAGGGTGACCGCATCTGGGTTTGTTTTTCAGTGATTTGGTTTCATTATAATTTTTAATCACTGTTTGTATACTCGACTTTGGACGTCCAACTATATTTGCGATTTCCCGTAAAGATTTTCCATTTTTTTTATGCTTAATAATTAGTTTAAAAATTAAAACATATTTCCTTAAATTTTGGACCCATTTGCAAAAAAACTAATTAGCACTTGATCAGGTTAATATAAGACTAGAAGTCATAACTGTCCATTAAAAAATATATATTCATCATGCGATCGCTTTATCTTTAAATAACAGTTAAATGAAACTCTCGTATGTATACTTTTCTGTGTTGCAAAAAATGATGTTATATAAATTTAAATAGTAAATGACTTACAACCAACTATTTTCCAAAACCTTTTATTCAAGTTTTTTGCAAAAAATATTCCTGTAATTTGTTTTTTAAAGGAAGTTTAAACTTTGGTCAGAAATGAGATTTTGAGGGGGGTACGTATATTTATCTGTGTGACTGTATATAAGTATTGTACAAAGAGATGTTATTACCTTAATTCTAATGGCAACGCCGTTTGGTGGAACATTTCGCCTTGCTCATCTGATTCCGTTGGAAGCTGACGACTAAAGTAGTTCAAGTGATGATTCAAGTAGTGGATTTTTAAAGACATATTTAAAGACATATTTAAAGACCAATTGCTTCAAACGCAGCCAACTACATAAGAACAATCTCGAACATGCAAACGATATTTTAAACCTCTTGAGGGACTATTTTTCAAGCGTAAGTCAAACATAAAACTAAAAATTTTTGTTATTGTTTAAGTTTAAGGATAAATTGGGACATATATTGAACATTTAAAAATGACCAATTTTTTTTACAGGCGCTCTCAATGGCCCGGATATCCGCAAACTCATCAAAGATAAGCGCTTCGATAACATTTTAGTTGGCGCAGAAAAGGATGCTTGGCTCGCAATAAAATAAGTGATAGCTGGTTTTCTTGGATAGCATCGGTCACAAAACTATGAAAAAGCTATTAGTAGCATATTGGCTGCATTTGAAGCAATTGGTGTTCATAAAAAAAAAAAAAAAAAACTGGCCATTTTAGCCCTTGGAAGGACTTTGACCTAGCTTCTATTGATCAATTGCATTGTGCGTGTTATTAAATGTTTGATGACAAATGATCGAGAACTGGACCTACGTGTTTTAAGTCGACTTCAAACGGCTAAAATTCTCAAGAAGCTTTACATGGCAATTTTTACTCTCTGAGGTTTGCCATTGTCTGCAGAGAGGTGACGACCGAACAGAAAAATTAATTAAATTGAAAAAACTTTCTGTCTGAGCTGGAATTGAACCCGGGCCACCACGGTTCTTTAGCTTAGGGAGCCATGCACTCTACCCACTAGGCTACGGCCGCCACAATTGGTGCTCATATGTCTTTAAAAATCCACTACTTGAATCATCACTTGGACTACTTTAGTCGTCAGCTTCCAACGGAATCAGATGAGCAAGGCGAAATGTTCCACTAAACGGCGTTGCCATTAGAATTAAGGTAATAACATCTCTTTGTACATATATATTTACATTAGGGCGGGTCAATTTGTATGGACGAATTTTTTGGTGGTCTGGCTCAGCGAAATTCGTAAAATACATGTAATTTCAAGACTTTTTCTCCACTACAGCATATACAAATTCTGAAAAAAAGCTGTGCGGACTTTCGTAAATAGATTTTGTTCTCAATTATAAAATATGAATGTATGAATGTATGTGTATGAATCTATTTACGAAAGTCCGCACAGCTTTTTTTCAGAATTTGTATATGCTGTAGTGGAGAAAAAGTCTTGAAATTACATGTATTTTACGAATTTCGCTGAGCCAGAATTTGACCCGCCCTAATTTACATATTTATCAATTTTATAATAACGGGCTGGCTTAAATTCAGATATCGAGGGAAGGGATCCCCTGACGCTATTATGGCTGAAATATACTGGCGCACGAAAAACTTGTTTCGAGATGCTGAAGTTGCCCACATGGAAGTGGATGGTGAAGAGGAGATCCCCAGAGTGACAATGAAGCTTATCAAGACTCTGATGATGATTTTTCGAGCAGTGAAGACTTGTAAGACTTGCTGCTTAATGTGAATGATGCCAAAAATTACACGAATAAAAGTTGATTTTTGTAAATGTTTCCAACTTTAAAAAGTGTGTGTTTTATTTCTATGGAAATATAGAATATATTTATTGATTCTTCGAGGTAGGTAAGCTAAGCAACGGCTCCAAAACACATCTATTATCATTTATGTATATTTTAGAAAAAAAAAATAATCTCTTTGAGCTTTTTAAGTAAGGTAGACGCATTCAAACCACATAGGTATGTTCACAAGAATTATTCACAATACTTTTGTGAATAATAAAATCAAAGAAGCTGAATTTAAAAAGTTGAAAATATGCTAAGTTTAGAAGTTATGGTCATAAAACTGCGAAAACAATCCTAAGAACCGGTATTTTTCAATTAAAAAAATTACCTTTTTGAGCTTATTAAGAAGTGTAAACACGTTCAGATCCCATCATCATATTAACAAGAGTTGTTAAGTATTTTTAAAGCTAAAATTTTGTTGAAAATAGTATAGGAAAAATTTGGACCCCTTTCAAGTTATGACCAAAAAAGTGAAAAAAAAAGATTAAAACAAATAATTTTATGAATTTTTTTTGTTCTTAAGACTTATTTATTAGACTTATCGAAAGACAGTTAACTGATATCTTTAAATCTGACGGAGCTATTGAACAAAAACTAATTATACTTTTTTTTTGTCAAAATCACTAAAACCCACTATATATAATGGGCCACAAAACGAAAACGTTCGCCAAACTCACGAAACCCAGCTAGGGTTTTACTCACCTTTGATCATAGTATCGAACCTATAAAGCAGGATCCTGTTCTTTTGTTGACTGTTGCACAGTGTAGTTTACAGTTTTCTCCTGGTGTTATTATGGATTCAAAACTTCGCTTCAATCTCCACGTTAATATGGTGATAAATAAGGCAAGAGGAGTCCTTAGTTTCATTAAAAGATGGGCTAAGGAATTCAGTGATCCCTTTACTACTAAATTATTATATACCTCTCTAGTAAGGCCAATTCTTGAATATGCATCAGTTATATGGAACCCACAATATAATGTCTACATCGACGACATAGAATCCGTTCAAAAACAGTTTTTACTTTTTGCTTTACGTCATAGTCGTTGGAACCCCAATATTATGCTTCCATCGTATGAAATACGCCTTAAAATTATTTTACTACCTTCCCTAAGAAACAGAAGAGTGATTCTTAATGTCACGTTTCTGTATAAATAACTTCGTGTCGGGATTAATTCGGAATATCTCATCTCAGCTCTAAATTTTAACATCCCAAGGAGAGGAACTAGACATTTTCTGTTTTTCAAGTTGAGTCAGTGCAATTTTAATTACGCACTTCATGAACCTTTACGATGTATGTGCAGTGATTTCAATAATAACTTCCACATGATTAATTTTTCTGATTCGGTAGACGTCTTAAAACGGAAAATTATATTACATTTAAATAATTAAATCAATTTAACTTCATCCTATTATACCTAACGCAGTTTTATAACAATGTAATATCGTGCATTGCGATTGTTTTGTTTCTTCTTTTTGTCTCAATATTATGTTTTATAAAGTAAGCACCATCAAATATGAACCGTTTTTCAGAACTTGTTATTAATTATTCAGTATATTAATTTTAAATCGAAATGTGATTTACGTGCTCACGTGGTTTCCTGATTTGAAATTAGACTGAACTCACACTATCACCTGGATTGGTGTGCCAGAGTATATCTCTTTTCCACACAAGTTTATGCCTGCGTTGGCCCAAATGCATATCCAACTAATTGGGATTTTGATTTGGCAGATATGAGATTTATCTCATTTCAACGTAGGTCCTTGGGTTGGACAATGGCCACAAATCAGTTAAAATGAGTATAGTGTTTTGGATTGTTTTTGAAATCAGGATTGTTTTTCGTGTACCTTAAATTGATAATCACTATCATTTAATTCGATGTTGCTTATTTATAAAGAATTGAATATATTTAGATAAGCGTTTTATATATATTATATTTTTAAATTCCGATTTTAGATTCCGAAAATGATTTTTTGCTTAACTCGACTTCCTCTTTCACTTCCATAAATATTCATACTCTTACTTTGGACACCCTGTAGGAAACATTTCTAATCTTATATGTGATAGATGCTAAATATAACTGTAGATAGGCATTTTTTTAACTTGTACATAACGAGCATATAGTTTTTTTTGTTATGCTTTTGGTTTGCGTTTACCTTTCAATAAAACTTTTTTTAGTATGTTTTCACACAATCTCATCAAACAGAAAACTTCATATTATGATGATATTGTTCTAAAAGCATACTAAAATGGCCCTAGCACTTTCAGGTAGAACGTGCGCGTGAATATGTGTAACACTATTTGACTCGATTATGCGGAGGTTAATTAAATTTTAATAAAAAGTTGTACTTAAATGCAGATGCCAAAGTAAGGATATGGATTTTAATTAATTTCGTCAATTTCTTCTTCGCGTTCGTAAAAATTTGGTTCTGGTAAGCTGTCAAAGCCATTTGATTTAGATGTTGTAGACAAGAAGCAGAATATTTTTAAATTTCTTTTGAATTACTTCACAAAGCGTTTCAGTGATACTGCAAAAGTAGTGCATACTCACCATAAACTTTAGTAATAAAGTTAATGATATGTTAATAATTTTTACACTTAAGTAAAGTTTGTTTAATTTAAAGTGTTATTCTTTAAATTTATTCTGGTCGAAAGTGCTATAAAAATAATTTATATTCATTTGTTCCCATGGTTTAAGTGATTTTTCGTGAGCTTTCGTTTTGTTTCATTTTAAGAACATTATTATATAGCAGGAACTGAGATAGATTAAATAGATAAGATAAAAAAATATTTAACAAAACGTCGCGAAAAGATCAGCAAACACACAATACATAATTTTTCCGAATTTAAAAACGGTCAGAAACGGCATAAAAACTTTTAGAATGAATTTCATTGCTATTAAATTTCTATAAGTCGTTTTTTCACGAATTTCAAAGAATTATTTATATGAATGATTGATTCAACCAATAAAGTTTAACACAGTATGAAGTGAAGCATTGTCAAGTGTGTCGCTGTCTAAAAGTAACTTGAGCTGCATATTAATATTTGGTTTACTTCCCGTATATTTAAAGTCAGAGCCCTATTGTATCCGACTTCCGATGATGGGTTCAAATTACCTCAACCACATGCATACATTTCTATATTTAAGTCCATAAACTCTTTCGCTTTGTCTGACGTCACACAATCAACAAAGTGACAAACTTTAATGCACTCTCAACTCGCCTTCCACTTCGTTAAACACTTTAATCCAACATCTATCGGACGTTGTCCTTCAGTCGTCATTCCTCTTCACTCATTGCATGCGAAGAGAAATGCGATCTTCCTGCTTCTATTCTTATGACGAAAGGATACATTGACAAACTGCAAGACAGGGGATGTAATTCGAGACGTTGCAATGATCCCTCTCGGATGCCCAGAACTGCACATCCAAGCAAGAAATTATATTTCTTTTGCACATTAACGTGTAACTTTTGGTCAAGTCAGTGCCATGGCAGTAGAGAAGCAGCATACCGCTCTTCATCACAGCAGTCAGGACGACAGGTGCGCTGACTGATGCTCAAGGTGTCTGATGGACTTTGTTTGTTGATGAAGCAGCGAACGGGGGTTGTTTCTGTTCATCACCTGAATGTGTTCCTTGGCCACCGCAGGTATAAGGACGAAAGATTCGCCGGACGCTGTCTGATAACGTTCATTCAACCGTTACTATATTATAGGGGGTCAAAAAAAGTCTTGTTGGAACGCAATGCTATTTTTTCATTCCAAGTCAGCATAGCAATATCATTGTTTTGATGATCATCTTTGATGGGTTAGTTGAAAGATCAACGAACTACAATGTTGCAGCACAATTATGGTAAAACAAGATGAATTCTTGTGTATAAAAGTTCATTCGCCTCGGATAAGGTTCATAGAAGTCAGCACCAGGTGAGTGATTAATGGGAAAATTGTATATTACATATCATTTATATAGTAAAGAAATGTCCTAGTAAGCAAACAAGTATTTTCTAGATATGACTTTAACCTGTTCAGCTATGGCAAGATGACAATTCGTTGATTCCGCAACATTTTAAGCAGTAAACATTGAGGCCGTTAACTGGGTGGGACCAATTTCAATAGGATTATACCAATAGTTTATTTTAAGTATTTTTGGGCTTCTTATTCACAAAGACTTGGATGACAACTGATCAATAGAAGCTCGGCCAAAGTCCTTTCAAAGGCAGAAATGGCAAATTTATTTTTTTTGTTTGGAAATTTCTTGAAGGAAGGCGAAAACCACTTGACAGCATTTTAACTATTTGCTGCACAGTGTTGCAGATCTGCAGAATACCGAAATAGTTGCCAAGCAACAGATTTGTTATTGAGTCAAATCAAATTAAAAGTATTATTTTAAAGTCTGACAGTAAAAGAAGTTGCAGTTTTTTGAGAAGAATAAGACGGTGCACATTTGACACTTATTGCTTAAAGCCTCATATTTTCGATAAGTAAAGTATATTTTAAAGAATATTATTGCAATGATAATTTGAGAAGATTTTCTAGTCCCGTTATCCCGGACGATCCCCTTTAAATTTTTAAGAGATTTTTAAATAAAAAAGTTCTATTACAAATATTCATGTAAATGCAACAATTTCAGTTAATGTTGATATGAATAAAGAATTATAAAAACATTTTGTTGAGGCTGAAAAGGATTGTTAGGACGATGAGTGTGAATCACTGAATGCATTACTTTAAAAATAATTAAAACAAAAAATTTAATTTAAAAAAGTCTTTTTCAACCTTAATTTGCTTTTTTTGGTATAATTTTTTTTATAATAAACACAAAAAACATGAAGTCGGTATCGAAAAAAGAAATGCTTAACATATATATAATAATACCATTAACTGTTCTGTATTTTATTTTTTTATATTCTTTTGTGCTTTAAATTAATACAATTTGCTTAGCCATTAATATTATTTCAGTTTTGTTGTGTTTATTACCAGTAAGGGTATTCACAATTGTGTGGTATTGAGGTTTTCTTGTCACAGCTTAAAACCACAACTATGAGCATTCTTTTAAATAGAATTTGTGGTTGGAACCTCCTACTATGGCTTTTTGTTACTATGCAATAAATTAAATATCCAATTTGATGTATTTTATTAATATATGACATAAAAAAGTGTAACTTGCATTTTGAGCTTCTTCCATCTTTGCAATTAGAAAATAACTGGCAACTGATCAGTTGTTTATGGAACTTTAAAAATGACGTTCGTTAAACATATCATTGGGCTACTTAACATTATCACACTTTTGGGTTTTATCGATTTCATGTAAAACAACAAAAATATAAAAAACGCTCGGTAAAGTCTGGTATCACTACCACGGGATTTTTTTAACTACACTGAAAACAACGCAATTGTGAATACCAGTAATGTGTTTTGTTTTTGTTGCTTTAAAAATGAAATAATTTACATTTTTTAGTTTCAAGTATTAAATAATAAAAAATCGTATTAAAAACGCTTTGAATCAATTACTTATTAAAGTTTTCAATCCCGAACTAATCCCGGGATCCCGAGAAAAGCTTCCAGGATTAGACTCCCTAGTGGGTTTATTAATTTGAATCTCCTGAATACATATATCACTATAATTTTATTTTTATTTGTGAGGTTTTTTAGATAACGGTATTTTTGTGGTTTTCATGGCATGACTTCATTTGCAGCTACGACTATATATGTTCGATTCAAAGGTTGTTAATTTACTTTTCCAACAATTTGCTTTTTCTTTCAATCGAACACACAGCTTTAGCTATAATTTAGTTTGAATGAAGTCATAGTTATCAGGAAAACCACAAAAGTACCGTTATCTAAAAAACTTCAGAAATGAAAAAAAATTATAGCTATATTTGTATTCAGGAGGTCTGAATTAACACGCCCACATATATTCCGTTCTTCCTAATTCTTCAAAAATTAAATTTGTTAGCCAGTGAAATTGATAAGAAACAACACATGTTAATTATTAGTTTTTAAAAAAAGTTAATTTTTCTAATGTGCAGGTGGAAAATTTGACTTTATCAGAGGCACATTTGACTACCATATTTTTTGTGCAATTTTACGAGATATTGTCCAATTTAGATTTTTACGAAAAAAAAGGTTGGTTCACTTAACAGCATATAGCTCCAGAACCAACTACAATAATCAAAGAAATAATATATCAAGTTAAAACTAATAAAATTCCTTTTAATCAATGAATACATTAGTTTTTGATTCAACAGTAAGTTCTGCAAAATAAATAAAATTTTTGATAATTTTACGTATTTTTCAGAAAAATTTAGAAAAACAAAACTAATTGCAAATGTTGTTGAAAAGTCAATATATCTTATTAGTTTTGATATTTTTTGCCTAAAGCCTGTATTTTTCCGAAATTGCTGAAGAAAATCTATTGAGAAATGGAAAAGTTGTGTTGAATTGAACGAAAGCACCCAAATTGAGTGATTGTTTATTTATGCATTTAGCCTTATTTGATCATCATATAAATACTCTATCTGTTGTCCACACGCCACGGACGTTTTTTTGTCAATCTCCTTATCGCCTAAATGACGGGACAATTTTTTCACACATTTGCTACTTTTTACCTAATTTTGATGTTGGCTAATTTTTATGTAATACGGTTAGTTTTGCGACATCCGACTTAGAGCCCGAACAAAACCAAAGCGGATGTCGGGTGGCGGGCCTCTCTCGGCGAAATTCGCCGAGAACACGTCCAGAATGGGAGCGGTGGCGGTTGTCGGATCACGGTTGCATTTCATTTCGAAAATAGTACAAATTATTTTATATTTTGCTTTGAATTCATATGAATGCAACACAGGCACAAAAACAGAATGTCAAATCATAGTAAAAAATAAGAAAATAACACTGAACGTACCCAATCTTTAGCAAAAATATGGCAACATTTAAGTCACTCAGAGAGAGATCCACCAGCCGCCAGAGAAAAACTAGAATAGATTCTATTCTGGCGGTTTAATTTTTGGTGTCTGCATGTATTTTCATGTATTTTGTTGCACGGCGAATCCGACAACCGACATCCGATTTGGTTCTGATTGGGCTCTTAGTGATGCCATATGGTAACTGTGTCCAAAGTCGCCCACACGGGCATTTTACCCATAGAGTCCGAACAGAATCAAAAGTCATTACGACCGGCGATCCTCTCTGGTCACTAGACACACAGAACCCGTCCAGAATGAAAGCGGTTGCGACTGGCGATGCAGGGTTGCTTTTATATAGCATAGTTTTGTTAGCAGCCATGTTTTTGTTGTTGTTGTTTAAATGAAACAGAAACAGAAAAAAAACGTGAGAACATAGCAAAAAGCACGAAATTGTCTTTGAACATACCCAATTGATTGCATAATATGGCAGCACTAATTCTACTCAGAGAGGAAATCGTCGGTCGTTATAGAAAAAATAGAATAGATTCTATTCAATTTTACTCTAGCAATAAGTCCGTATGACTCTTGCTCAGCGATTTCGTTTTGGACGGCTTCGTTAACTTACATGTGTTCTGTTGTGTGTTCGACATCACAAGTCGTTACGACTTTGGTTCTGTTCAGGCTCATACGGGCGTTTTGCCCATACGGGCGTTCTGCCTGCCCGCAGCAAGCAGCACGGGCGACAGCATATGCTAGAGGAATTCGGGGGTAAAAGGAACGGGGGACATGCACAAAGAGAATGAGAAAGAGCGTACGAAAAAGCGCCATTTATATCGTGATCAGAGTTGCCAGAAAAATGTTGAGCCTGTAGTGAAAATTGGTAACAAAAGTAGCTAAATAAAAAAAGAGCTAACTAGTTTTGTTAAGCTAAAAAAAGAAAATGGTTTGAAAAAAAGAAACACAACTGCTATATTTAATCAGTTTATCAGATTAATCAGGTTATCAATAATATTGATTGATTTGTGAATGCAATGTATTGCTGCATAAAAAATTATTAAAAACTATCTTTATTCAATTTTATATTCACAAAATTAAAGAAAATTTATAAAATTGATAAAATTGTATGTGTGTAAAACTAATAATGGTATTTTTGATTTTTTTTTTTAAATTTGAAAATAAAGTTCAATATTGGCCTTTATTAACAAAAAAAGTAGCAGCTAGAAATAGCAAAGCTCTAACAGAAAAAAGCTAAAAAAGTAGTTAGGAGCTAAAATACAATTTTTGAAAAATGAACTGAATCTAGCTATAAAATAGCTGAACTGGCAGCACTATTGACAGTCAGTGAGAATCTGATATACGAAAGTCATAATTGAGCTCATTAATGTATTCAGCGCTACCACATTTTTTTTATTAAATTATTTATAAATTTAAGCTAAATATCTTATAAAAGTTATAAAATTATCTTATAATTGACAGTTTGCGTGTAAAATCAAATTAAGTTTAATAATATTGTGGTTTAAAAACTATTTTTTAACTACTTTAACATTCTTAATTTATTTCAACTAAAACCACGATTTACAATCAATTTTTTTCCGCAAGAAAAGTTAGAAGCTCACCTTCAGATAGTAGATAGTATATACATATGTATATATATATTAGGGCGGGTCAATTTGTATGGACGAATTTTTTGGAGGTCTGGCTCAGCGAAATTCGTAAAATACATGTAATTTCAAGACTTTTTCTCCACTACAGCATATACAAATTCTGAAAAAAAGCTGTGCGGACTTTCGTAAATAGATTTTGTTCTCAATTATAAAATATGAATGTATGAATGTATGTGTATGAATCTATTTACGAAAGTCCGCACAGCTTTTTTTCAGAATTTGTATATGCTGTAGTGGAGAAAAAGTCTTGAAATTACATGTATTTTACGAATTTCGCTGAGCCAGAATTTGACCCGCCCTAATATATATGTATATGTATATAGCAAAAACATTGGCGTCGGAAGCGGGGGGAAAGGGGGGCAGTTGCCCCCCACTTTTTTAGCCAGATAAACAATTTAAAAAGAAAACTTCAAAAGTTATTCAAAATGTCAGTTTTTTTTACAACGATAATATTTTTGTATTAGATATTTTCCTCTTCTTTCTCTCTTCTTCATAAGCATGCTTGCGGATAACCATTTTCTTTCTCTGTGTTTGCAAAAAGATAGAGCAAAATGTAGAGTTTCTACTCCAAACCCACCACTTCAGTTTAAGAGCACCCTTAAGTATGTAGCTTAATACTGTAATATTGTAATCGAAGTCTTCAACGGAAAAGTGCCTTCTGAACAAAATCTAAAAACAAAACTAGATCTTTATGCAGATGACTTTGATGTGAGCGACCTCCACGCGCAACTTAAATTGCTGCAGCAATTGCCTGGCCAAATACCTTCAAATTGTAGTGGCATTGTATCCCAATTTGCAAAAAATTCGGATACTGTAAAAAAAACTATTAAATGAAGTTGAAAAACTTATGCTTTGCTTTTGACTGTGCCTGCATCAGCAGCTTCATCTGAGCGTTTTTTAGTGCACTAAGACGACTTAAAACGTATCTTCGAGCAACTATGACACAGAAACGACTCACTCATGCGGTGACTCACTTATACACATTCACAAAGATAAAACCGAAGAATTGAATTCGATGGAGGTGGTGAAAGAGTTTGTTTCTCGCAAGGACAGAAAGAAACATTTTGGAATAATTTAAATTGATATAACTTTTTGTTATGTTGTCTGATGTCTTTGACTGATGTCTTGGAAAGATACAAAGCTGATATCACTGCTATCCAAGAAATGCGATGGAAGGGACAGGGTTGCATTCGGCATGCACCCTGTGATATCTACTACAGCGGCCATGCGGAGAAGCACGAGTTTGGATGCGGATTTGTAGTTGGCAAGAGACTACGGCCCCACGTCCTGCGATTCACACCTGTGAACGAACGACTTGCCATAATCCGCATCAAGGTTAGATTTTTCAATATAAGCCTAATATGTGTGCACGCTCCGACAGAAGACAAGGACGATGAGATCAAGGAAATTTTCTGCGAGCGCCTTGAAAATGCTTACGAACGCTGCCCCCGTCACGACATAAAAATCATGCTTGGTGACTTCAACGCTAAGGTGGGCAAGAAAAATATTTTTGGTCCAACAGTCGGAAAGTTCAGCCTCCACGACAACACCTCTGATAACGGAATGAGGCTGATTGACTTCGCCCCAGCACGAAACATGGTCGTAAGTAGCACTAGATTCAAGCATCTCAATATTCATAAAGCCACCTGGATGTCCCCTGATCAAAAAACAAAAAATCAAATTGATCACGTTTTGATCGACGGAAGGCACTCTTCCAGTGTATTGGATGTACGCACGATCCGTGGTGCAAACATTGACTCGGATCACTATCTTGTTGCAGCCAAGATCCGTACACGTCTATGCGCAGCTAAGAATACACTCAACCCTACACAGAAAAAGCTAGACGTCGACAGCCGATGCTTTCGCCACTCGACTCTCAGTCCTGCTTCAAATCACTTCTCCAATCGATGATATATGCGCGCAGTGGACACACATTTCCAACTTCATGCGTGCGGCTGCTGAAGAGGTGATTGGCTACCAACGCCCTCGCCGAAACCAGTGGTACGACCAGGAGTGTCGCGACGCCACTGCAGAGAAAGACGCCGCCTACAAAGCCACCCTGCAGTCGGTTGTAACGCGCGCTGCTAAGGAGCGCTACAAAGAAAAGAGGAGGGAAAATTTCAGGCGGAGGGAGGGATTTTCAGGCGGAAAAAAAGAGAGGCAGAAAAGCGCGAGCAAGAGAAGATTGAGATGTATGGTGACTGGAATGAGGCCCGAAAATTTTTCGAAAAAATAAGACGCCTTGCCGATGGTTTTAAAACCGGGGCCTCTTCCTGCAAGGATGAAAACGGGAATCTAGTGACAGATGTCCAGAGTACACTGACGTTATGGAGGGAACACTTCCCTAAGCTTCTAAATGGCGACGCTGACAACAATCCCGCCAATAGAGATGATATTCCGGAAACCCCAATTTGGGATGACAGCGTTGAGGTTCCGCTGCCCGACTATGATGAAGTTCTGACAGCTATAGTTCGGCTTAAAAATAACAAAGCCGCGGGAGCTGATGGCTTACCTGCTGAGCTGTTTAAGAACGGAGGCGAAGCTCTACTTAAATGCATTCACGAGCTTCTATGCAGAATATGGTCGGAAGAATGCATTCCGAACGATTGGAATCTCAGTGTGCTCTGCCCAATCCACAAGAAAGGCGATCCCACTATCTGTGCCAATTACCGTGGGATAAGCCTTCTTAATACCGCATATAAGGTCCTGTCGAGCGTTTCATGTGAAAGATTGAAGACCATTGTAAACGAATTGATCGGACCTTATCAGTGTGGCTTCAAAGTCCACCATCGACCAGATTTTCACGCTACGACAAATCTTAGAGAAGACTCAAGAAAAACAAGTCGACACCCACCATCTTTTCTACAAGAGTGTTATGCTGCTTGCGTATGCTGATGACATCGATATCATTGGCCATAATACGCACCAAGTCAGTGCAGCATTCTCTTGATTAGAAAGAGAGTCAAGTCGATTGGTCTGGCAGTGAATGCAGATAAGACTAAATTCTTGGTGTCAGCAAACAAATGGTACAAGCGTCTTGGAACCCACGTTACAGTTGACAATACCTCCTTCGGGGTTGTGAAGGACTTCGTTTATCTGGGATTCAGCATAAGCTCAACCAACGACATCAGCATTGAGATCAAACGAAGAATAACTCTTGGTGATACTTTAGGCTCAGTAGGCAATTGAGAAGCAGAGCCCTCTCTCGACGAACGCAAATCACGCTCTATAAATCGCTCATCATGCCCGTCCTACTTTATGCATCACAAACCTGGACGCTGAGCAGTTTAGATGAAAAGACTTTAGGAGCATTCGAGAGAAAGATTCTTCGTAAGATCTACGGACCAATCTGCGTCAATGACGAGTACCGAATACGGTGGAATGATGAACTGTATGAGCTGTACGCTGACATCGACATAATCAAGCGCATTAAAATTGAGTGGCTTCGCTGGCTTGGGCATGTTGAGCGCATGAAAGACGATGTTCCAGTGAAGAAAACATTCAATTCGGTACCCAGCGGCGGTCAACGCAGAAGAGGACGACCGCATCTTCGTTGGAAAGACCAAGTAGAGGACAACCTGACGAAGCTTGGAATTTCCAACTGGCGCCAGCAAGAGAAAGACAGAAATGGCTGGCGCAAATTCTTAGATGAGGCCAAGACCAACATACGGTTTTAGCGCCAACTAAGTAAGTAAGTAGAAGTCGAATGAGAAATTAAAAGAATGCCTTAAGCAATTTTTTATAAATTGGAGAAAATCGACTCTTTAAAATTATTTTTATGTATTTTTCAGAGTACCAAAATTAATAACTAGATAAATTTTTAAATTCTTTTAAATCGTTTGCTTACTTAAAGTTCTAAATTCTGTGTTTATTATAGAGTGAAATAAAATGTAACTAAAACGCTTTGGTAGTAGGAAAGTAGAAAAAATAAAAAATTTTACCAAAAAAGTGCAATTGTACCGAAATTATCAACCTTGGTCTCAACAAGCCAAGCCAACGAGCAAGCATGGGTATAACTTGTATCTGTTTGGTATTTTTGCAAGCAGGCTAAAGCTTGCTTTTTCAAGTTTGGATACATACTTGAATTCAAGTTCTTGAAAAGGCTTGAACTTCAAGTAGGCTTGTGCAGTTCTCTGTTATGTACATTGAAAAAAACAGAGGACCCAAAACAGAACCTCCTGTAATGGGTAGAATGACTGACGAAACCTTGTTATTGGCGAAGACAGATTGCGACCTATCGAAAAGATATGATACAATAACATCAATGGCAGATGGCGAAAAGTTAAATAATTTAAGATGTTTTGTTTCTAAAATTTTATGGTCGACTTTATCGAAGCCTTAGGGTATTCTAAAATAACTAAGAATCCAATTTCATTGTGATTTATGCCAGAACGCAAGTCTTCAGTTACATCAATTAGAGCAGTGATACAACTATGTTTGGCTCTAAAGCCTCCCAGTAGTTCCAGTCTTGAAATCTCAAATAAATCATGTACGATTTTTCTTGATCCTTGACGAAACATGCTGATTTGGCCATACATTTAATTGACGAAAATTTCATATAATTGATCCGAATTCGTGCAGGACGCAATGCAGAAACGTCGGGATTTATCAAGCATGAACCTAATATCGAAATATTGATGCAGTTTCGTTAACGAAAAGTGGACAGAAATATAAAAAAAATTCGTCAAGGAATTAAAATCGAAACATGCTTCTGGACCGAATTCAACGACGTGTGATATGTTTGATAGAAGATAAAAACATTTCATCCTCTCTCAACTCTACTGGAAATCGACTTAATGTTGGTTTCGTAATGGCCTGACGCCACCACACCGTATGTTTTTCATGTCCACTCGGGCAGCTGTCCAAGCCCACTCCTTTACCATTGCCTTGATGCTACACAGAACCTTACGTTGTAGTGATAATTCGATCTTTAGTCGTACGGTAAAGTTATGGAATAGTCTCCTTCGAGCGTGTTTCCCGTCAGTTTTGAGCTGTGCAAATTTAAAACAAATCTTCACCGAAACTACTCCATATTTTCAACTTCTAACTAACTATCACCCATCTTCCAAATCAACACAATGCTCATATATTTATAAGAAACATCACTCTACAAAACAGAAAAAAATTATACCAAATTCTCAAAATCAAACGAGTTCGACAGCAATAGCAAAGACACACCTAAACAGTGGTGTCAATGAATATTTAAATACTATCGAAAACCATCGATAGCCAGTCACGATAGTGTCATCGATAGCTTGCGAACTCTACAGTTTAGCCTCTGAACGATTCGGCATATTAATACAACAATCATGCAGAAACTTCCTTCAAGAAATCATCACGAAAAGTTTGTCAATGATGCCGCGAACTACTGGGCTGATTGCCCTTCAATTATATGACGATTTCTGCGCAAGTGTGTGCTAATTTGTTAACTAAGCAACAACTCTGTCTAAAAAAATATTTTTATGGTTTTTTATGTACCGTGATTGTGATAACGGTAATTTTATAAAATGGTCTCTGACAAATAAGATAACATAATTTCCAGCAACTTAAGAATTGATTTAAAATAGAATACGAAATAATACCTCTGCAATGTTTTTATACGTTTGTACAAACATTTGACCAAATGTAATATTGTTTTCAATTAAACTATCTTAATCTGCATTGCTAAAAAAATTATTGAAAAAGAACTTCTTGCTATATAAACAGTCAAAAAACAGGTGTGAATGTAATGTAAATTTTAAGTCATTCCGTACTTTGCAGTTCAGACAACAAAATAATAGTTTTTGTTTCGGAAGAATCAAAAACGTAACTGCGTTTTTTTTTTTGTAAAAATTCATAATATTCCAAATATTTTTTTAAACGATTTTGGTCTATTTAAGAAACTCTGCATTTTTATTTTCTGAAATTTTTTGGCTTTTCTTAAATATTCTCAATTCGTTACACAAAAATTTTAGTCGTTCCTATATATGTCACACATTTTGGATCCTCACCCCATGTTATATATACCTCACCCCCTGTCACTATCATCAATATTTATGGTTGTAAAGTTTTAATTCCCTTCTGTCCATAATATTTTAACACCACTGATCATGGAGGGGTTTGAAATATTTTAAATTTTTTCACATAAATTATGAATTTTTAACAACATTTTGAAAAAATTAATTTTCATCAAAAAAATCATAGAGTAGCTCATGATTTCGATAATAGAAATTGTTTATTGAATTATGTGTCAAAATGAAGCAATTTTTGCTAATAAATTATATGTAATATGAAGGAGTGTGGAAAAAGAAAATTAAAAAAACATTACAACAAAAACAACTTTTGGCTTATTTGTTGAGCAAAAATTTAATATTTTAGAGGTTTTTTTAAGTTATTTAATTTTTCCAAAGTTATTTAATTGAACGTTCAGACGAAAACAATTTGATGGAAATCGATTGGAAAATGGGTTGATATATTCGCTTGCAAAATCAAAACTTGAAATTTCGATAGTTTTTTTTCTCATTCTGAGGCGATGACCTTGCTTCAAGAAAATATATTGTACTGAGGAAATCTACAGTTTTCGAGATATCGCAATAATTTTGATGTCATACTCGTAATAGCGGGAATTTTTTTAACATACTATCCGTAAAATATTAACAAAAAACTTTCGTTTACCGTCATTTTTCGCATCCAATGTCTTTTCATACAAAAATTCGTTATACTGAGAAAAGCTACATTTTTCAAGATATCGCTATAAATTTAATGCCAAAATAACGTGTATTTTTTAAATTTGTTATTTGGAAGAAATTTCACAATCACAATATATCGAGCCGTAACCGCAAAAAAAGTGTAACCAACAAAAACTAAATTTTACAAGAAAAGCAACTTTCTAGTTTTGTCTGAATAAACAGTACACGTAAACTCGATTTTTGTGAAGGGTATAACTTAAAAACGGTTTAAATTAGAGATATGATTTTTTGGGAGCAGATGCGTTTGTAATAGTACCATCGTTTGCCATTAAAAAGTGAATTTCTGATTTCGTGTTGGTTGAACTTTTTTGCGGTTATGGCTCGATGTATTCACGCATGTTACATAAAAAAATTCTTATTGTAGGGTATCCGTAAGAAATAACCAAAAATGTCTTAATTGTTTGTTGTACATCTTAGCAATGTCGAAAATGCCTTCTTACACCATGTTCTTCCATCTCTTTTAGTTTAGATTTTATTTAAAAAATCTCTTTAAACACTCATAATTCAGGTCAAAGGTCACTAATCGAAAAACCAACCAACTTGTGTACGCCTCCACATGCAGCACTTTCATTTGATACCTTATTTGATACATGAAACCTGACATCTCAAAAATCCTTAATAAAATAGATATACATATAAGCAGAATATTTTCATTCAAATATGTAAAATATTTATTAACAATAGACTTTAAACTTTGAAACTATTTTTTAAGAACGTTTACCAGAGTAAAATATAAACAAAAGAAACGAAAAAATCGATTAAGAAATGACTAAAATATTCGCTTTGGTACTCACACTTTCTCATTCACATTAAAGCGAGATCGTGTCTTAAGTTTTTTTGCCATTTTTTCAGCTTTAAGCGCTCATATCTGCTAAACGGTACCACCATAACAAATCTAACAATTTTGTGCATACTTACAGCTTAAGACCTTTCTTATGATATATCAAGTGTTTCTGTAGCGTTTGTAGATTTGCTGGAATAAGGGGACGCTTACAGGAATAACTATATAGAATACCTAAATTATATACGTGCATAAAATATAGAACTAGTGCTAGCCGTTTACATTTTTTTTACGCCTTTTATTTATCATGGCCACGGTAGTAACGTTATCGGTATAACTTCTTTTTTTTAAACAAAAAGTGAAAAATTTCTCATATTTTGAGAGTGATTTAAGTGGTGCGGTCGGGGGTCCCCGTCAGGAACGCAGTTTCTTACGCTTTTTCTTTTACTCCAAATGTGATTAGAAGTAAAATCTGTATATTTAAAATTTTTAATGAAAAATTATGTAAATGAACAATCAAATCTTAAAGGTCAATATAATATTTTGGGAAAATAGTTTTATTTATTGAAAATTAAGATGTAAGACTATCATGTAATATGAAAATAAGCAGTTACCGTTGTCAGCGATGACGCAATAAGGCGTTGAGCATTGAACATTCATAATGTTCTTCGTTTTAGCTTGAATTGATTGAAAATTTGGACTGAAAACTGGATTTACTTAAGAATATAAATCAAAAAACCAATTTTTAGGGTCCACCCTAATGTCAAACAAAGTTTATGCAATTCGTACATCAGATTTGAAATCAGCGATCAAAGAATATAAACAAAGAGTATAAACTATTGGGGGTTGGAATTAGTTTTAAAGGTTTTCTAAGAGATGGCGTAACTATCAATAGATCGCATCGGGCACACCTGTGACTATATTCATTTCAAAGCACATTGTCTAAGCTTCATTTTTCAGTATGTGTCATTCCACTGAAGTGTAAACAACATATATTTTTTTTCTCTGTGAACATGTCGACTTTCCAACAAAACGCAATTTGCGGGAAGGTTTACTTTTGTGCTTCCATTTGAAGAAAAAAGCGGTTGAAGCACAACGCACGCTTACTGAGGCTTACGGGGACTATGCTCCATCGATTTCTACTTGTGAGTACTGGTTCCGTCGGTTTAAAAGTGGTGATTTTGATACGGAAGACAAAGAGCGTCCGGGCCAGCCGAAAAAGTTTGAAGATGAGGAATTGGAGGCTTTGCTCGATGAAGACCCATGTCAAACCCTTCAAGAATTGTCAGAATCATTGGGAGTCGACTTATCAACGGTCGGCAAACGCTTGAAGGCCATGGGAATGATTCAAAAGCAAGGAAATTGGGTGCCGTACCAGTTGAAGCCGAGAGACGTTGAACGGCGATTTTGCATGTGCGAACAACTGCTTCAACGGCATAAAAGGAAGAGTTTTTTGCGTCGTATTGTCACTGGCGATGAAAAGTGGATCCATTACGATAATCCTAAGCGAAAAAAATCGTGGGGACCACCCGGCCATGCATCAACATCGAGGGCCAAGCCGAATATTCATGGCGCCAATCTTATGCTGTGTATTTGGTGGGATCAGAAGGGTGTCGTGTACTATGAGCTGCTAAAACCTAACGAAACCATCACTGGGGAACGCTACCAACAACAATTGATGCAATTGAGCCGAGCATTAAAGGCATAAAGCATAAATATGCCAAAAGACACGACAAAGTGGGTTTTCAACATGGCAACACACGGCCACATGTTGCAAGAACCGTCAAGGAAACGTTGGAGGCGCTGAATTGGGATGTGCTACCCCACCCGCCTTATAGCCCAGACATAGCCCCTTCCGACTACCACCTATTCAGATCGATGACGCATGGCTTGGCTGAGCAGCCCTTCACTTCTTACGAGGATACCAAAAAATGGGTCAATTCGTGGATTGCCTCAAAAGACGAATCGTTCTTCCGGCGCGGAATCCATATGCTGCCAGAAAGATGGGAAAATGTTGTAGCTAACGATGGACAATACTTTGAATAATATACATTGTACCGTTGTTTCTAAATAAATGCTCAAAAACCGAAAAAAAACCTTTAAAATTAATTCCAACCCCCAATACAAAGAGTATAAGACAGAAACACATTTTTAGGGTCAACCCTAGTGTAAATTTTTTTTATTCTATCATAAGATTTTAAATACGCGACCCCTTAATTCTGGCAGCATCCATTTATTAAAACTTAATTGCAATAAAGATTCTCACGTATGATTTAAAACAAACACACAACGACTTTTTTAGTACAACGACTTTTTCATAAAACATCGCAGCCTAAGAATGAGATAAAACGACTTGAAAATAAAATTTTTACTTTCTGTGCAAATATATCCGCTGTTTTTAATATAGTTAAATTTATACGTTTTTTTTTTTATTCAGGAGTCCAACAGACTTAACCAAAATATTTCTTCATCGTATTTTGCAATAGTTCTATCCATTCTTGTAACGAATTGTATTAACCTAGTGTTAATTTTATTTCTAGTGTTAACTAATATAACCACGCCTTTTTGTCCAATAACGCCCACTTACTTGACCGTAATATGTTATAATTGCGCCTACCCTGTACTAAGTTTTACTACCCTAGTGTAAACATTATTCGAGATACAGTGTTTTTATAATATTGACACAACCCTTTGTCCAATAACTCCCACTTTCTTGGGATTGTGCCTACCCCTACACTAAATTTCAGTACTCTAGTGTCAATTTTATTCAAGATACAGTGGTGTTGTTATTGATACGCCCTATTGTCGAATAAAGCCCAATCACTTGACTGTAATTTGTAACAATTGTGCCTACCCTTGTACTAAATTTTAAAAGTGTCAATACAGTGTTTTTAAAATATTCACAAACCATTTTTTCAAAAAAAGCCCACTTTTTTGACCAATGTATGTCATAATTTTTCCTATCCCTTCAATATTATTCGAGATGTAGTGTTTGTATAATTTTGCTTCGCCCCTTTTTACAATAACGCCCACATTTTTAACCGTATTTTATCATGGTTGTGCTTTCGCTTGTACTAAATTTCAGTATCCTAGTGTCAATATTATTAGAGATACAGTGGTTTTCTAATGTTGCCACGCCCTTTTGTCCAATAACCCCACTTTCTTTACCATAATTTGTCATAACTGCGCCTACCTCTGTACTTAACTTCAGTACCCTAGTGTCAATACAGTGTTTTTAAAATATTCACTAACCTCTTTTTTAAAAAACGCCCACCTTTTTGACTAATATTTGCCATAATTGTGCCTATCCCTGTACTAAATTTCTGTACTTTTGTCTAATTTGGTCACGCTCCTTTGTATAAAAACGCCCACTTTTTTGACCGTATTTTATCATAATTTTGTCTAATTTTGTCACGCCATTTTGTATAAAAACGCCCACTTTTTTGACCGTATTTTATCATAATTTTGCCTACCATAGGGGTAGTCAGTATCCTAGTGTCAATATTATTCGAGATTCAGTGGTTTTAATATTGTCACGCCCTTTTGTCAAATAATGCCCACTTTCTTAACCGTAATTTGTCATAATTGTGCCTACAGTTGTACTAAAATTCAGTACCTATTGTCAATATTATTTGAGATTCAATATAATTCGTCTGCTAGCTTGTAGTCTGTTCGATACTCGCAGGCATACACACAGCAATTACCGATTTTTCTACCAAATCCCACTACCCGCAAGCTGCGTAAAGGAACCTCGTTCCAAAAAAAAAATAGTGCCTCTCTAATTTTTTATTATATTATTTCTGAAAGTATGAAAAATAAAAATATTTTCATATAATTTTTATAATTTAATATTTTTAGAAAAAAAATAATCTTGATATAACTGCAAAGCTTTTAAAAAATTCATTTTTGTAGAAGTATCTATTTATCAAAAAACTTTCTATCCAAGCATCTTGAGCTGGGATGCTTTTCTGGGGAAATACGACACCTTACCGACTTAGGTTATATGAGGGGTGGGCGTATTAGTCGACAGATTTAGTTCATTTTCACACAAAGTAAATGTTGTTGTAATATGCCACCTTACCGATTTCGGTTATATGTGGGGTAGGCGTATTAGTCGGCAGATTTGGTTCGTTTACTCACAAACTAGTTGTTGCTATGAAAGAACCTAGTGCACAAAATGTTATTGCTCTCGGATACTTTTTTGGGAAAATATACCACCTTACCGATTTAGTTTGCCGATTTGATTAGTTTTCACACAAAGTAATTGTTGCTATGAAAAAATTGAGTTCACAAAATTTTATTGCTCTGGGATACTATTTTGGGAAAATAAACTACCTATTAGTTGGCCGATTTGGTTAATTTTCGCACCAACTAGTTGTTATTAGAAAAGATAATGTAATGGTTATATGGGAAGTCGGCGATTGCCATTCATCTGATTTGATCGGACTTTTGTGAGCATAGTTATCTTATCAAAATACGTATTTGCTGAAATTTTTGTGATTCTACCGTAAACTCAAAAATTTCGATCTAGGGAGCAGAATAAGCAATCCTACAAAAATCATCGAAGACGGCCGACGGAATCACATGGGCGGTTAATAAATCAAATGATTATGTTTAATATTTTGGGCCATTTTTCTTAAAAAAAAATTGTCAAAAAAAATTTGGGGTCTTCTTTTATTTCAATTTGTGGTCAAACTTAATTTTATGTTGTAAGGCAATATTTCATACTAAAAAAAGGACCCAAATGTAGGGCCTTGCTTTTATTTTTGTTTTGAGTTGAAAAAAAGAACTGTTAGGTCCATCATGTTGTGTATCTGTATTATGAAAAACACTTTTCAGAACTCTTGCATTATTTTTGCTGTTGATCTGTGTTTTTGTCATTTTCGAATTGTTTGGGAACCGGTTTTTGCAACATGTCGAATATTTGACTACACTACTGACATGTTAGCTTAAATGCTCCCATACGCATAACTCTTTCCTCTAAACTTTTAACATCTTTGCCGCAGCATTCAACCTTGAGCTACAAAGTGCAATAAAAACAAACACAAGATCGTCTTTAAAAGCGCCACCGTTCTCCGACGCCCAGCAAGTTTGTTGGGTTAAACATTAATACGGTGTGTGTGTGCAAACATTAGATGTGTGTTTTTACGACTCTTAACTCTGTGTCTTTATAACACGTTATAACACTGATGCAACTAATCTTCTAAACAAAAACAGCGGAACCTGTGATCATAGTGATTCTTGTTAAATAATTTAAAAACTTCAGATACAAGTACAAATAAAACTGCCGAAAAGCGAACCGTGCAGTTTTCCGATAGTCTGTGAAAAAAAGTTGAAACTCACAAAGGAGTTTTGCAAGAAATACATGTTTCTTTTGTGGTATGAGGGTATTTTGTTATATGTGATGTGGTATTTTTATCTCTTTGATTGTGAAGTCGGACCTTGTCATTTATTATGATTTGCTGTAATGTGTTCTGCGAATTATGCTGAAGATTAAGTTGGCCCTACATTATTCTTTGGTGGCCCATTTTAGTAAAACCAAGGTCATCAGATCAAAAAGTTAACAAGGACTCAAATTATGGTAACTTGTAGCGTATTTCTTCACCGAGTATTAGCGCTTATCCGTGGACTAGACCAGTTCATGGTTTACAAACTAAATACCAATACTCGGTGAAGATATCGGCTGTAAGAGTTTTTAAATAAGAATTTGTAACAATTCTTAGATTATTTACAATTTTTTTCAATTAATACAGATTGCGAAACTTAAAATCTAGAAATGTTTCGTTTTATTAAAACGTTTATACCATGAGTTCAACTGGGTCAAAATCAGCATAAATACGATGCAAGTTTGGTGCCGAGACATTGACTGGTCATCGTCAAGCAATCTACAGAGCTCTATCCATCGATCGATCGATTGCGATGAATATTGATGATGATCGGGGACATTTAAATTATTTTTCATTTTGTTTTTGAGCACAAAACAAACTTAACTTGAGCTTAACTTGCCAGCACCTCACAATGAAAACTCTCTGCATAAACTAACATTCATCGATCGAACTATACCTAGTTTCGACGATCCATGTGACGAGAGTGTGATGGTGACTGTGAGGTTGCTCAAAAGACAAATTCAAATAAAATTATTTCGAAATCAACTAAATGATGAGCCTATAAATAAAAGTACCTACGTACATGCGATCGAAGACGATCGAGCGAGTGATAGCAGTCGAGCTGAAACTTTTTGCTGATGCATGTAAATTAAGTTAACCTCAGTTAAACTGAGATATATATAAAAACGTCTGCATGTACAAAATATGCACACGTTTAGAGAACAAATAAACAGGAAAAAATGTCATTAACTTAAAAAATGTATTTAGTTTAAAAGCAGAAAAAACATACTCACAAAACAACAACAAATGCACGATCAACACCCCTGGATGATCACGCCGAAGTCTCCGGTGGCAATGATGGCTGGTTTAGTGACAGTCGGTAAATTCGTGTTGTTGTTGCTTTAGAACTGTTTTTATTTTTGATCGAAGGTAAACTACGTACAACACTTAATGCGCTACAGGATCAAAGAAGCTAATCGAATGCGCACGTTTTTAAATGATTACCGAGCATTATAATTGTCTCTACTTTGGAATTATTAACGATCATGCTCATAAAATTATATATTCGTTAAAAACGTGTGAGCTTGTCTTGATCGCAAGATCTACATTTTGTGTTCTTAAGCCAAAAATATCATGACATAAAACTCAAGCAATAGCATTCAAATATATGGCTTTGAAATGCTTGCTTACTAGACCTTGCCTAAACCTCAAAAGATCGGAGAGCATTTTTCAATAGAAACCCATGCTGAAAAGTATGTAGTTCATTTACTAGATACTGACCGGATATCCTCTTTTTATCTTTGACGTTGACTTTATTGTTGACGACAGTCATTGGAAAATTTATTGAACTCGCATATCTAAAGACTCTAAATCGTATTCAGAGATATTATTCCGTGATCTGTGGTTTCTAACTACAACAAAAGGATACAAGGTCAAAGTAGCTATCATAGAGTGTGGAATTTACTGAAGTGCCCGATGCGCAAAGAGGAAGTGTTGAAAAATAAAATACCTTTCCGATGATTCAACATATACATGGTATATGCATAGCTATGCATGTCAAAAAGGTCACTCTGTTTATCTGGAAGTGTTTCCTCTCTGTTGTAATTGCGTTCTAGCTTATCTCTTAGCAATAATATTCGGTAGTATTATTGGAGAAAGTAGCAAAAATCAAAACAATTACAACATTAAGATAATTGTTATATTGAAATGTTAAAGTAATAGCCAAGTGAGCAGAACAAATCCTCAAGGAGATTATTTAATTTTCTGATGACGTAATAATTTGATCTCTTGTTTATATAAACAACTTGACAGTCTGTCTGATATTTTGAAAAAGGTCTGAATCTTCTGATGTTTCAGTTGTTCTTAAAGGCTATCTTTATCCTTTAGATTTGTCGTTAGTGCTTTGACTAACATAGATTTTAAATTAATAGCTTTTGAACGGTTCCACATTTTCCAATTTAATCAAGTCTGTCTGCCTGTCGACACGATTACAAACGCAATTTTGAAGTTGTCGTAATTAAATTCAAAACATATGCTTATATTAAAAAAACCAAGATCAAGTTTCTTGAATATATGAAAAATAGGTTGAAAACCACGCCTACCTCCCATATACATACAGTGACTTACAGCCCTATTCTGGCAGCTTAACTAAGCTCACCACATTAACAAAATAGTTAATACTAACAATTTGTTAAGGTTTCATATTCTGCTGCAAATTTAAAAGTTCTTTTCCTTACAATTTTGTTAATAACAGAAAGAGTCTTAACAACGAATGAAATGTATGTGATTAGATAGAAAATTGTTGTAAAAATAATAAAAAAATACAAATTATAATATAATATTGAGTTTAAATACATTAAACTGAAAAATGGAAGAATTTTTTACTTATTTTAAGTGTTGATAATGAAATCTTTCAGCAGCCGTGGCAAATTTTTCAAGCGCTTTCAAAGTCACAAGCTGCACTCGAAGCATCTGTTTATAGAGCGCATCTCTTCTTTCAATAGGCATATCGATTTTCACCATGCATGGTGAACTTTAAAAGCTTTTTAAGCTTTTATGTTGTTAATGATTTTTAAGAATACCAACATTTACATAACTTAACAATCAGCTTAACAAGAGCTCCTTGACTATTTCTTGTTAAGCTAACCAGAATAGGGTTGTAAATCAAAACGGTAAAATCTCTTAAAATGCCACAAAATTTAAAAAAAATTACTTGACATTTTGGGCTTTTGTGCGGAATGAAATAAATATTCATCATATATAAGTACAAAAAATTTGTACAAATCTGATGAAAATAACGCCTTCTCGTACAAATCCCATGCAAAAAACCTTTATCCAACCAGTAATTGTCTTATAATGCCACAATATTAAAAACTTGGAATTACTTGGAATTTTAACATAAGCTTTGGAGAATATTCATCATATTTTTATTAAAATAAATGTAATATAAAAAAGTGGCTGCCGTGGCCTAGTGGGTATAGTGCGTGGCCCCTAAGCTTAAGAACCGCGGTAGCCCGGGTTCAATTCCAGCTCAGACAGAATGTTTTTTCTATTGAAAAAATTTTTCTAATCGGTCGTCACCTCTCTGCAGACAATGGCAAACCTCAGAGAGTAAAAATTGCCTTGTAAAGCTTCTTGAGAACATAAGCCGTTCGGAGTCGGCATAAAACACGTAGGTCCAGTTCTCGGTCATTTGTGATCAAAAATTTAATAACACGCTCAACACAATTGATCAATAGAAGCTCGGTCAAAGTCCTTCCAAGGGCTGAAATGGCCAGTTTATTTATATTTATTTATTTAATATAAAATAAATGTAATTTATTATAAAAAAACTATCCTATCATATATAGGATTTTTTCTATTATTAATGTTTTCACTTTAATCAAATAAATGAAATTTATTATTAAGAACACCTCTAATATTTATGATTTTTAAAGAAAAATAAAATAAATTTACCAAATAGAATTTATTAAGAATTTTGCTCTAAACTTTTGTAGTAGAAATAGTTGCGAAATTACAACAAACAAAAAATAAGAAGCTGATACAGTGCAAATGTACCCAGTAGTTCTCGGCATCATTGACAAACTTTTCGTGATGATTTCTTAAAGGAAGTTGCTGCTTGAGCTGCTGAACTTTTTCCACTCTATTACAACAACTTCAAGATATTCATGATTGTTGTAATTCGACGAATCGTTCAGAGGCTAAACTATAGAGTTCGTAAACTATCGGTGACACTATCGATACTATCGATAATTTCACACTATCTGTGGAAGTATCGATACTATCAATAATTTAACACTACGTGAGTATCGATGGTTTTGGACTGACTTTCAGGTGATATTTCTTTTAAATGTATCAGCATTGTGCTAATTTGGAAGATGGGTGATAGTTAAAGGTTGAAAAGATGGAGTAGTTTCGGTGAAGATTTGTTTTAAATTTGCACAGCTCAAAACTGACGGGAAACACGCTCGCAGGGAGACTATTCCACAAATTTACAGTACGACTAAAGAACGAATTATCACTACAACATAAGGTTCTGTGTGGCATCATGGCAATGGTAAAGGAATAGGTTTGGACAGGTGACCGAGTGGACCTGGAAAACATACTATGTGGTGGCGTCAGGCCATTACGAAACCAACATTAAGTCGATTTCTAATAGAGTTGAGAGAGGATGAAATATTTGTATCGGTCCGGAAGCACGTTTCGATTTTAATTCCTTGACGAATTTTCTTTATATTGCTGTCTATTTTTCGCTAACGAAACTTCCTTAATATTTCGATATTTGGTTGGTGCATGATAAGTCCCGACGATTCTGCATTGCGTCTGGCACGAATTTGGAACATTTATATGAAATTTTCGTCAATGAAATGTATGGCCAAATCAGCATGTTTCGTCAAGGATCAAGAAAAATCGTACATGATTCATTTGAGATTTCTTCAAGACTGGAACTACTGAGTAGTAATTCAAGTGACATGGTATAGTTTGTAGATCTGGTAGATACCCAGTAGTTCGCGGCATCATTGACGAACTTTTCGTGATGATTACTTGAAGGAAGTTTCTGCATGAGCTACTGGACTTAAAAAAAATTCATACGAAATATAATGCAAAGCAGCGGTTGTCAGCGCCTAACTTTTACAACAACTTGAAGATATTCATGATTGTTGTTATTCGCCGAATCGTTCAGAGGCTAAGCTGCAACAATACAGCGTTTTCACTTCTTCAACGTTTCGGAAGAAATGTTACTTCACGAATTTTATTTTTCGATTTTAAGTTTCGATTTTAATTCCTTGACGAATTTTCTTTATATTCCTGTCTACTTTTCGTTAAGGAAACTTCCGCAATATTTCGATATTGGGTTCGTGCATGTTAAATCCTGACGTTTCTGCATTGCGTCTTGCACGAATTTGGAACATTTATATGAAATTTTCGTCAATGAAATGTATGGCAAAATCAGCATATTTCGTCAAGGATCAAGAAAAATCGTACATGATTCATTAGAGATTTCTTTAAGACTGGAACTACTGGGTACAGTACGGAACCATATTTGAAGTTGTTCATATACCCTCAAAATTTAATTTTACTGTTAAAAACCGATTTTTAGGTACCTGACGCATTAACCCTAGAAAGATAATCATATTGTGATGTACGTAAAAGATAATCATGCCTCAAATTGACGCATGAGTTTTAGCTACAACTTCAAGTCTTATTTATTTATTGATTGAAATAAACCAAACATTTTTATGTATATGTACACACAAGGGTGTCCCAAAAATATATATTTTTTTATTTTGACAGATGTACGAGGTCTTAATACTTCCAATTGACCCTAAAAACACCCTCTGTGAAGCGCATCTCAATTGGTTAAGGTTTAGAGGTCGCGAATTCATTTTCTAATTTTCCTATACGATTTGTATGGGGAATAATCAGTTTTGCTGGTAAATTGAATTTAGAGCCACTATATTTTAACCCATTAATGACAACGTATGATATATCATACGTGATATAAGCATTTTTTAAAAATTCCTCCTCAAAAATACTCAGCCACTGTAAAGCTTTTGCTTCCAAAAAAATTTATAAAATTGACATTAAAAGCCTTTTTGTGTACTTTTTCGAGCCAGTTCGTGCAGTATTTAAAAAAAGTGAACAATGTCACTTAGGTGAGTTATTTTGTTTTATAAACCTCAAGAAAAAAGAAAATACAGTATACAATACAGTTAAAGTAATTAAGCCTACGCTACGAAATGAAAATTTTCCAATTTATCATTTTTTCTAATTTTTTTTAGATTTTTTTTATTTCTCTACTTACAGACCCCTTATGTTTTTATAATCATGCACTTCGCCACACCCAAATCCTTTAGTTTTTTTTTTAAACTTCATAGTTTTTCGTCTA
Source organism: Dichetophora obliterata (assembly GCA_963920525.1). NCBI lineage: Eukaryota > Metazoa > Arthropoda > Insecta > Diptera > Sciomyzidae > Dichetophora > Dichetophora obliterata. The sequence goes on from OY986439.1 coordinate 128,593,852, forward strand.
ATATTATTACAAACTTTTGCTGAAAATTTCAATTTCAGTGAGCATTAATGGGTTAAGCAAAATGGTTAAAAAAGCACGTGTTCCCTCAAATTAAGTCTGTTATGACATAACCAAATTCCAGTTTCATCGGATTATTATTTGGTGGTTGCCCGAAACGATTAAAAAATAAAAATATGAATACAAAAAAACTACTTGTTGTAACTTTTAATCCAAAAACATATTACAACCCTATGAACTTTTTCTTCATTGTGCGTTCCAATTATCATTATCTAAAATTTAAGACCAAAAACAATAATGAAAATGGAGTACTTTAAGAGATATTGACTTTTAATGAAGTAATTCTAAGTAGAAGTATTCATTTATATAGGTAGCTCTATATTCGAATTCGCGGCCTTTAAACCTTTACCGATTGAGATGCGCTTCACAGAGGGTGTTTCTTAGGTCGAATAAAAGTGGAAAAGCCGCGGACACGATTTTTTTTGGGACACCCTAGTACACATAGGTATAATAATAAATATCGCAATTTATGTGTTTATTTATTCATTAAAAAAAAAAACAAAAACTTCAAACCTCTTCTATAAGTAACAAAAATAATTCGTACACGCATGCGTAAATTTGACGCAGATTATCTTTCTATGGTTAACCGATCAACAACTCATCCATTTTTCAACCAATCAAGGTATTGGAAAGATGAAAGATAAAGCTTTCAAAATATGTATATACCCTTAGAACTATAGTAAGAATTTTTTGAGTTATAATCGACCAAACGTAACATTTTTACCTTATTTTAAAATTTTTTTCCATTTTGCCGATTATTCACTGCCAAAGTTTTGTTCAAAACTACTTTAAACTAATCTAAATTTACAACTTATGACAAATAATATTAATAAATTAAAGTTAATAAATTTGTTTTTACACAAAAAATTTTGTCTCATTGGTCAATGAACGCGTTCATGAATCATCTTTAAATTCTTTTCAATATATTTGTGATTTCTTTTAAAATTTTTGTATTTTTTACCTAAAAATCTCCGTCTTTTGTGGCGCCTTTTAATTTCGGCCATTCAGCTCACTATTCTAAAAATAACTGTCACATCTTTTTATTCAGCCGCTTTAACTTTTTATTCATCATGTCAGTCTTCATATATTTGAACTTACTAAGTCGCTTGAATTAAAAAGTGATGCGATCAGGAACCTCCTCAAGAACGAAGTTCCTTACATTTTTTCTTTAACTCCGAATGTAATTTGAAATAAAATCTGTATATTTTTAATTTTTTTTTTATTATTTTGTTTTTTATATAATTTTTCCAAGACAAATTATGTAAATAAACCATCAAATCAAAAAATTTTATTCAATATTTTAGGAAAAAGGTTTTATAAAAATTATAATGAGAAATGAAAATAGATGGTTATCGTTGGCAGCGACGTTTGTTTCATGACGCAATCAGGCGTTGAGCATTCAACAGTCATCATGTTTCTTGAATTAATTGAAAAGTTGGATTGAAAACTAGACTTATTTAAGAGTATAAGACAAAAAACAAACTTGCGGTTTAAAATTTAATCTTTTCAAATACTAACTCTTATTTAAAACTCCTCTGTACTAGAATTTAAACCAAAAGAAATATTACAGCATCCATTTAAGCTTTTTGGTTTAATTTTTAGCTTTTTTGGTTTCTGGTGAAAATCGATATGCCTATTGAAAGAAGAGATGCGCTATATAAACAGATGCTTCGAGTGCAGCTTGTGACTTTGCAAGCGCTTGAAAAATTTGCCACGGCTGCTGAAAGATTTCATTATCAACACTTAAAATAAGTAAAAAATTCTTCAATTTTTCAATTTAATGTTTTTAAACTCAATACTATATTATCACTTGTACTTTTTTATTATTTTCACAACAATTTTCTATCTAAGCACTACATTTCATTCGTTGTTAAGACTCTTTCTGTTATTAACAAAATTGTAAGGAAAAGAGCTTTTAAATTTGCAGCAGAATACGAAACCTTTACAAATTGTTGATATTAACTATTTTGTTAAAGTGGTGAGCTTAGTTAAGCTGCCAGAATAGGGCTGTTAATGTCTGCTACTCATCAAATATCCGGACTATATTAAAATTCAATAAAGAAAATTAAAGAAAAGGATCCTTGAAAAGTTTTTAATATTTTGTGGAATATCCTTTGGCTTGAAGTTGCTTCGGCATTGAATCAACTAAATTGCTGCAGACCTCAGGTGGTATTGAAGTCCAAGCTTGCAATAGGGCCTCTTTAAACGCATTTATGGAGTTGTATGGGCTCGTGTAAACTCTACTCGCTAGTTCTTCCCACAGATGCTCAATGACGTTTAAGTCCGGGAACTGAGGTGGAGTCTGCAAAAGTTTTAGACAGTTGTGGAGCAACCAAAGCTTCGCAACTCCTTGAGTGTGTTTGGGATCGTTGTCCTGGTAGAATGCAAAGTTGTCTAGAATGCCTAACTTCTCTGCGCTCTGTTTGACATTCTCCTTCAGAATGATGACATAGACACACCCCAAAATGGACATTGCCATCTATAAAATGTAGATTGCCTACCCCAGCACTGGACAAGCAGCCCCAAACCATTACAGAACCATCACAGTGCTTAACTGTAGCATGCGTGTATCTTGGTTCGAATTCGGCATTGACGCCACACATGCGGCTTCCCGTCCGATCCGTGCAGGTTAAGTTTGCTCTCATCTGTATAAAGAACCTTTAGAATAAAGCAAACAATGAGAATAATATCATTATTGATCTTTTAAACCGGCTATTGCCGTTTTCCAAAATGAGTTTGTTTTGAACAAATATTCTTTGGCAAATTTGATGCGAAGTTGTTTATTTTTAGAGCTTAAAAATGGTCTGTGCAAGCAATTGTGGATCTTATTCACGCAAGCATCTTTTCCGGAGGATTCTTTTAAAGATATTTGGTATTTTTTGCGCTTTTAAATGGATCTTTTTTTAAAGCCACTAATAAACCCCTTTGTTCTCTTTCATTAATAATTTTTCCTTAGCCTCCTCTGCTCTTGTATGAAATTCTAAATACTTCACGGTACCTTTTAATAACGTCGTGGACAGCGGATCGACTTTTTTTGACCAATTCAGAAATTTTCCGCACTGTCTTTATTGAATTTGAAAAGAACGCTTATTTAATTTGACAATAAGCTGTCTGACTTCAAAAGTAACTTGTTTTCCTCAAGGAGCCATAAAGTAAAATACACAAAACTGTTCCAATTTAAATTAACTACTGAATGGAAGGTAACACTTCAATAGACTAATATGCAAAATGATAATTAGACAAAAAAATAACTACTTTCAATTGTAACGGTGTTTTTTTGCATGCTTGTTATTGTGTCCGATTATTTGTTGAAGAAACTAAGCTCTTTGACTTAATCGAAACCGGTTTAGTCTGAATGAAGCTTTTTTTGTATTTTCGAGATGATCATAATAGCAATAAACAAAGTAAATAAAGGACATACCAATTTTTTTTTTATTCCAGCTACTGCGTAATATATTATATATTTCATAAAACTAAAATTTTTGTCCGATTATTAATTGGAGTCACTGTATATATATTTTAAATTTGTTTTACTTGATACGAACGCATTGTAAGGAATGCTTTCTGGTAATTTTGCAACCTTTGGCATTTGCAATGAAAGAGTAAATATAATAAGTTCAATGATAATAGTATTTTAAGATAAATCATTGGTATTCAAAAACAATTAAAATTAAAGAAAATTTATATGTATACAAAAAATTGTACATTATAATAAAGATTTATGTTGAAAAAATATTTGTTTGTAAATTTTTCACCCCTTGTGGCCTTGTACTCGGCCCCCCTTGCTACGCTACTGGTTACAGAATACAGCCCCTGAAATAGAATTACGAAAAAAATGGAATCGGCCATTCATCTCTTGAAAGACTTTGACCGAGCCTTTCATTATCAGTTGTGTTGTTCGGACCTTATGTTTTCAAGTAGCTTAACATGGCTCTAGATAATGGCCAAACAGAAATATTAATTCAACTAGTAAGCCCGTGTGGCGTTGAAACGCCAAAATCAAACATACAAAGTTTTAATAGATTTTTAATTGATCAAAATTGAAATGAAATTAATTTTGGCGATCTTGCAATTTACGCGGTATTGCACGCGCAACGACGATTACATCGTTTCATACCCAATTTTATTTTAAATACACAAGAGTAAGGATATTTCTTTATTTCTAGTTGGAAAATGCTTGGACAAAAATGTTTCATTACCAGTTTCCAATTTTTTATTAAATTTTTGTGTAAATTTTTAAAAATCAAAAAATTTTCCGACCAAGAGCTTAGAAATCTTTTTTCAACTGTAAGAAATCATTCCAGTATTACTATGATATTGAATATATCAATTCATAGTCTTAGCTGTGAAATTATAAAAGATTTTTCGTCAGTATAACAGTTTCATAGCTAATAGCCAATAGGCGGCGCTAAATACCTCACACATTCTTAGGTAAATGCTAAAATTAAGAAGAGAAAAAGCAACATAACAACAATTCTATGCAAACTTTACCTCGCTTTAACTTAAAAAATATAAATTTTTAAGAAATAAAAAGTTCAGTTTGCACATTTACAGGTCTAAACCTCCCAAACCATACTAAATTTATTAAGATTGGACTTGTACTTAAAAAGCTTTACGCCGGACAAAATTTGCGTTTGCGTAACATATAAAGGGTGGTTAAATTTTAAGGGCCGATGTCGAACGTGAACCACACCTAAACGTCAAGTTTTTTTCTGCATTTCATTTGACATTTCTCAATTTCAGAGTAATTCAATTTGAACCATGGAAAGATACATAATCGAACAACGCGTAAAAGTTATTCAGGCTTATTATGAAAATGGACGTTCAAATCAAAATGCATATCGTGCACTTCGTGATTTTTTCGGTCAATTTAGTCGTCCAAATGTGTGTTCAATCGGAAAAATCGTGCAAAAATTTGAGCAAACTGGCTCTGTAGGAGATGTGAAAACACCAGTGCATGCTCGTACAGCTCGTACTCCAGAAAATATTGCTGCTGTTCGTGATAGTGTGTCTAAAGAACCGTCCACCTCAACTCGTCGTCGTGCCCAACAATTGCACCTCTCACGCTCGTCGTCGTTGATGAACATTATGCATTAATACTTGCATTTACATGCTTAAAAGGTGCAATTGACTCAAGCGTCATCAGTGGTCAGAATGGTGGCAAGAAATGGCAACAGTGGATGATCAATTTTCGAAGAAAATCATCTTCAGTGATGAGGCATATTTTCACCTCAGTGGATTCGTCAATAAGCAGAATTGCCGTATTTGGGCGAATGATAATCCAAGAGTGATTGTCGAAAAACCAATGCACCCACAAAGAGTGACTGTTTGGTGCGGTTTATGGGCTGGCGGCATCATCGGGCCGTATTTTTTCCAAAATGAGGTCGGTCAGTTACTGTGAATGGTGTTCGCTATCGTGAGATGATAACGAACTTTTTATGGCCCGAATTGGAAGATATGGATGTGGACGATATGTGGTTTCAACAAGACAGTGCCACTTGCCACACAGCTAACGAAACAATGGCTCTTTTGCGCGACAAATTCAATGGCCGTGTTATCTCATGTGGTGGCGATGTCAATTGGCCGCCAAGATCATGTGATTTGACACCGTTGGACTTCTTTCTTTGGGGTTATTTGAAAGAAAAGGTGTACGTCGATAAGCCAGCAACAATTCAAGAGCTAAAGGATGAGATAATTCGGCACATTAACAGCATAGAACCTCAATTATGCCTCAGGGTCATCGAAAATTTGGACCATCGGATGGAGGTGTGCCGCCGAGGTCGCGGCGGCCATTTGGCCGATATTTTGTTCCATACATAATTGAACCATACCAATATTATCATAATAAAAAGAAATGACAATAATTTCTTAAATAATTTGTGTTTTATCCAAAATCAACATCGACCCTTAAAATTTAACCACCTTTTATAAGATATTGAAAAATATTCTGCCACAGATGGAATTTCAGCTTGATTTACAGTGGTTCTCTAGAAGCTCGCCATATACAAATCTTGTGCAAAGATATTTTCCTATGTACGAGTAATTTAATTTTAGCAAAAAATAAAATTTTTTAATTTTAGTAATTTAATTTCGTAAAATATTATAACCCTATACTTTTTAACTTTTTGAACTCGTGTTACCCCTCTACCAAAATCCGTTGATAGAAATCTTTGATTTTGGAAGAAGCTAAAAATTGTTGTTTAATATTAATTTAAATAAATGTGATATATTTGTTGTACACCGTTCTTACTGACATCCGTAGAAGTAAGTTAAGGTGTTTGCGAAAAAGTTCTTCAAGTAAACATGTCATAAAAAAATATAAGCAATCCTTTTTTATTTTCAAACCAAAAAAATCTTATTTCTTTACATAAATGCTTAAAGTAAAGAAAGGAAAAAACCATAACATGAGTTAAAACTTTTTCAAATGGGGTCAAATTTGGTAATTTGCATAGAATTCACTATCTTGAGATACTATATCAGCCAAATTTTGAATGATTTTTCCCGGGGAATCGGAAAGGGAGTTTTAATTTTTAAGATAAAGTTTAAAAAATTTGTGGAAATTTTTAATGCCAATTCCAAAACGTTGTGGAAAAACATAAAAAGACTTGAGTTATTTTATACAAATCGTAATGAATGCAATGAAGATCCTGAGCTTCTAAATAATTGTTTTCTACCTCTAATGATAATTCTACGCTTTCCTGTGACAACCTGACTATACCACAGTCTTTTAAGTTTGAAACGGTTAGTTAAATTGATGTTGGAAACTGTGTTATGCAGATAAAATCAAATGCAGTTGCAGAAGATGGCATTCCCTTCAAATTCTTTAAACTTTAACTACCTCACATAATAACTTCTCTTACGCATCCTCCTTTCCCGACATGTGAAAAATTGCCATCGTTATATGCCTATAGCTAAAAAGCAAAATCCATCTGGTGCGAATGATTATAGGCCTATTAGTATACTGTCACCATTGTCAAAGGTATGTGAAAAACTTATGGCTCAACAAATTATCAAATATCTTTCTGAGAAAAAACTGCTATCCCGCTATCAGTCTGGTTTTAGGGCAGGGAATTGGTGTTCCTCAGCAGTAGTAAAGGCTCTTGATGATATTCGATCCGAATATGATGCCGGCTCTATGACTTTACTCTGCTTACTTAATTTTCCAAGGCCTTTGATAAAGTTAATCATAGTTATTTGTGTCAAAAGCTTAGGTATCTTTTTGGGTTCTGTGATAGTGCTGTTAATCTAATGTCTAGTTATTTGTGTAATAGAATGCAAAGAGCTAAGGTTGGTCAGGTATCCTCGTCATACAAATTCGTAGTAAGTGGTGTTCATCAAGGCTCTATACTAGGTCCTCTGTTATTTTCAATTTTTATAAACGACATCTTTATTGTATGCAGGAGTGTATCTGTTCATGCTTATGCGGATGATATCCAGCTATATCCTTCGCGACGAACTGGACTTCTTGATGATCTGTGTTGTAGGTTAAATGAGGATCTCAGTAGCATCAATGAGTGGGCCAAAAGTAATGGCCTTCAACTAAACGCTGCCAAATTGTATGTTCTTCCTATATGTAAAAGTAAAACTTGTGTCGTTGATATCTCTGATCTGTTTATTGCAATAGCAAACTGACTGTGGTGTAAAAAGTAGTAAATTTAGGTTTCTACAATAATTCTTCTTTGTGCTGTGTAGACCATGTTAATAGTGTAGTCCAAAAAGTTTATTATGTCCTACGAAACTTAAGAATATCTGCTAGTGTGTCATTCCTACTGAAATTAAACGTAGATTAGTCATACAGCTAATTTGCAAATAATTTTTTATTCATAGTTTATAGTAAACTTGGCTCATCTTCCCAGTTAAAAATTCAAATTGCATTTAATTACGCCACGCTCTATGTGTATGGTCTCCGAAAATACGATCTGTTTGTCTTGTTTACGAAATGCAATACTTGGATGCGACATAACTGCTTACCTAAATGCTAGAAACTGTATTTACCTGCACAAACTAGTCCATAGGAAACCTCCTTGCTATCTGCATGAAAAACTTTAGTTTTGTATGTCAAGTAGACACCATGTTCTGATAGTTCCGAGGCACAACTCATTAAACTCTTCCCACCTGTTTTTCATTAACTCCATTAGGTTGTGGAATACTTTGCCACGATGGCTAATGGTCCAGTTAGCCTCGCATGGCATAGCAGTGCATGGCTTAACAAGCGTCACATCGAAATCTGTTTAATAGGATTTGTGTGTATCTGATTATGCACAACATGGCAACGCATGGCAATGCTCAGATAAAAACAGAAATGCATCTCTGACTACATAGATAAACATGGAAGATCTATTTCATTTTAATATCTGTGTATTCTTCTATGTATTTGACGTTTTGGCAAAACAGATGTGAAGTTGTAAAATTGTTTGATCAAGTGCGGTTAATTTACTAAAATAAAATCGTTGTATTCTTCTTTTTTATTGTTTTATTTTGACCATGTGACTATGCTTTGCATAATCACCATTTATTTAGCTGTGTGCTAGCTGCTTATCTGTGTTGCATGCGCTGCTGTGCCTTGCGAGGCTAACTGGACCATTAGAGAGGTCACTGGGAGAGGTCCTTTTAGGCAATTTATCTTTTAATTTTTCTCTACTCAATAGCTTTTCACTTCCTTACTTCTCTATGTTATCTATTCTTTGTTTCAGAATCTTTTTCAATCTTCACTTAATATTAATTTTTTTTATTTTTTATTTTCTTTAAAGTAAAAAAACAATATAAGGCCAATATTTAAAATTTAAGGTCATTATTTTTGATTCTGTTTTAAACAGTTGTTATTGTTCTTAATTTTTAACTTTAATTTTAAGTTTTTAATTTAAAATTTTTAATTTTCATTTTAGTTTTAATATTAATTTTAATTAAAATAAATGTAACTTAATTATATTTATGCATTTATGTTGTACTATAAAAGAGAATAGCTCTTATTGTACTTATTATTACTTAAATTAAAATAAATAAATAAATAAATTTGTAAATTACCGTCAATATTCATGAGTGTAAACAAAAGATCTACTGTCTTAAAAATGAAAACTCACTTTTCCCATGCCCGGTAAAAAATCATTCAGAATTGGGCTGTATGACTCTTTCAGATGATTCTTTAAATGTTTGCAATTAGTTCTGTAAAAATTGTCAAATTTAAATTAAGGGTTGATTGCAAATACAAAGTATTTCTGAGATTTAAAATGCCCTTTATGCCTGAGAATTAGACGAAAGAATGCTTCAAGAGATTAAATTCGTTTTTATTTTTTGTAAAAACCCATTACAAAATGCTCATTACACTGGTTTACGAATTTAAATTTTTAAAAATACCAAGAATGGCATATTTATGGGCGTGTTAGTTCGACCAGCCTGAACACAAATATAGCTATAATTTTTTTTATTCATTTTTGAAGTAGTTTAGATAACGTCACTTTTGTGGTTTTCATGACATGACTTAAAACTGCGTGTTCGATTGAAAGAAAAAAATAAGCTGACACTATAACAGCTATAACTTGACCATTTTCTGCTCGATCGAAACAAGCGATATGTTGTTGGAAACATAATTAAATTTTTTTCAGCAGTATGCTTTACTGGAATCGAATAGATAGTTTAAGCTACAAATGAAGTCATTTCATGAAGACCACAAAAGTGCAATAATCTAAAAAACCTCACATATAAAAAAACATTACAGTGATATTTGTGTTAAGAAGGTTAAAACTAACATACCGTACTTTTTAGCTGTAAAGCAGTGTTATTGTTTCAAGTATGTATTTAATAAATCGTATTCCAAGTCATAAATTTTTCATCATTCTACAAAAATGAGTGAATCACTTTTGCACAAGCATACATTTTTTCATTGTCCTAATAAATTTATTGGTTATGCCTAATAATCAAATTGTTTTTTATTATATGAAATATTTGACGGTGTTCCACATATAATTTACAGGTCAACGAAACTTTCACGTTTAAATTATGTTGTGCCTATACCTGCCTATCTAACCATTATCCATCAACCACCAACTCTTCTCTATAAATATATGAAATATTTCATCTTGCGCTCACGCCCATCAAATATCATTTAACATTTAATAACGTAGACTTGAACGATAAATTTTTTGTGTCTCGATAGTTTTGACGCTTTCCAAATACTTGCACCTTCAACATTTGCATAACTACGAGTACCGCTGCAGACATGCCAACACAAATGGTACGTTTCTCTGCCGCTGGAGTCAAAGAAACCAAACCCATATTTGGCCTACGTACAGCTTGTCGCGCAAGAGCGTCGTGGTACGAACGTCTTAACATCCAATCTCCAAATCAATAATTTTCGCTGCGTCTATGGATTTCTTCTAGCTACCAAGTAACAAAATTCATTAAAGATTCATCGAGTGTCTTCGATCGTTTTGAGCACGACAACTTCACCGAACACGGCGGATAAGCACACGCACCATAACGCATCGTTATGACCATTAAATGGCCACAATGAAGTTGGAGCGCTGCTGGTCTTAGTGACGGTGGCTGCTGCTGCTGCTGTTGGTTATAACCAAATTCAGATGCCACCACGATGGTTTCTCCATTCATATACTTTCTTTCGTCGCTGTGTGCCTCCAAAAAGTAATGAAGAAAACAATAATGAAAAAAAGAACGAGTACAACGATCGATGTTGGCCATTGCCAGATTGAATCGCTTATTCGGTTCATTTGCCCTTCTACGGTGATCAGTTGACTTTTTGGTCAATACCTACCTACCTTTGTCTGCTGCTATTGGATGTTGCTGCTGATGGCCTTAAGAAGCCACATTAAAATGCTACACAACGCAACGCACGCAACCATCAATTGAATTCAAGCCGTATTCAAGTACTTCACAATGTATGATCAACGAATCTCCACGATCTTGCGTGCGGTGATCATGATGAAACGACCGAATCAAACATTGTCTTTGAATTCCAAATTTGAATTTTATCAAAGCTACGATTGGATACAATGAATACCGTACAAGTATTCCGTGGGCCAAAACGCACTTTAGGCATTTTTTTCAGAATACAGGAAGTTTATTTTATTACCTTTTGCCAAAGATGGCAGACTTTTGATGCCGCTGCCACTGAGTTAATTTAACCTAAGTTTTATTTTTATGTGTAGAAATCATACGCATGTGGAAAAAATTATTGGAGTCTGCTTGCGAACATAACAAAATTGGAATAATGCTAGGGATATAAACATTAAAACATACTTTAATGCGAAAAAATAATGGCACATTCTTTTAATCTGTAATGATGTCATTACAGTAGTATTACTAAATTGAGGATTAGAGGCAATAATTTTAGTTCTTAATATATACCTAATAAGTTAAAATCCATATTATTACCTTTTTCATTATTACTAACAGGCAACGCCGTAGATAGCTTATTCATGTGTGGGAGGTTTTCTCAAGCAAAAAAAAAAAAATATATTTGTTTTTAATCGACTTCAAAAAGGAGAATGTTCTCAAGTTCGTTGGCTTCTTTTTTCTAATGTATGTATGTACATCGATAATTCCTAAGACACTTGCCTGGTTGCCTTTGTCAACAGATAGAGACCATGAGCACGAAGGTGCCCATCTAAAAAGTGGGCGGTATTCAATAAAGGGGCGTGTCACTATTAGAAAAACCCTGTATCTCGGTTAATATTGACAATAGGGTTCTGAAATTTAGTACAGGGATAGAAAGCATTATTATAAATTACAGTCAATAAACTGTGCAAAATTCGTCAAAGTGGCGAAGCAATATTATATTAAAGAAAAACACTGTATCTGGAATAATATTGACACTAGGGGTAAATATTCGTTACAAGAATTGGTAGAATTACACAGTGTGACCGCTAAAAAGTCACAAAAACTATGTGCCATGGACGAAATTTTTTTGTCACTAAATAAATTGTAATTCGAAATATCTTTCCATTGAGAATTTTCTCACTGGCCGCAATTTTATTTTTTTTTTTTTTAATCGTAAAACACTGATTCCCATTTATGTTCCGTTAAATCTTTTAACATGTCCTTATTATACGAAAAATTCTACAGTGGAGAAATTAATTTTGTTTTTATTTCCAACAAGGCGAATAACTGAAAAAATTATATGAATGTCGGCACAACAATTCGAAAAACAGCCTGTCACTATTAGAAAAACACTGTGTCTTAATATTAACACTAGGGTACTGAAATTCGGTACAAGAGTAGGTAGAGTTATAACAAAACACGATCAAGAAAGAAGGTAAATTCCTACAAAGGGCGTGTCATTATAAGAAAAACTTTTTCTCTAAAAAGGAAAAAATAAAAACTTGTTAACAAAAAAAATAACCGACTTCAAAATCACTACAAAATAGAAAAACAAATAATTTTAAATTACTTTTCCTATTAATTTCTTAGTAAAATTTCATTATTTATTTATTTCCCAGCAGCGGATTTGCCAGTGGCTACCATAGAATTAATACAGAATAAATTACCAGGTAAGGAAGCATTACTTTTTTCAAAAAGTAATGCGTCTGTATATAGCAGAAGTAATTAACTCATACCTCATTGCCTGTAATGTAGCATACAAGGAAAAGTAATGCAGTGATTTTTATAATTTAATACAAGTAGTATGTTACTCCATAACTTCTAGGTAATGCTGAAGGGAGGCGATCACTTACCTCCTGTCTCATTCAATGTTAAATGTAAGGCCTTTTATGCATAGTAAGGTAATATAGTCGGAAGTAGTGGTCATTACAAGGTAATTGATGCTTCATATATTCGGAATATATTCCATCCGCTACTGGGTTATTTGTATTATTACTAGCTGTATTACTGTATTATTGTATTACTAGCTGAAACCCGGCACGTTGCTGCCTCGAAAGAAATAATTATGAAAAGATCGTTTAAAATTTGAAAGCATTATCATGTTTAATTGAAAATAAATGGTAATCAATTTACTCATATGTATGCATTTACGACGAAAAATAAATTCTCTTCGTGCAAAATTATTTTTATTTTCTTTGGTTTGAGTTTCATTGATGTGTCACTTAAGGTTCGAAAGTTATACCGAACGTTTGGGCTGCTATTCGGTATCTCAAGGGAGTTTTCACGCCCCTTTGTCTAACGCCCAATAAATGTTATCAGGGAAACGGCACGTGTAAATTGTGTAAAAAAATTACCCTCTTTGCAACTTGAAGAAGAGAGCTCCTATCAGTTTGTAGCTAGCTGGGGGAGCTCACTTTGGGAGGATTTCAGTATCCTAAATTTAGAGAAATCTTTCTTGCGTAAGAACACGAGGGTATTCTTAGAAAAAAAAATCCACAATAATTTGTTAATGAAACAAGTTTGTTAGAGAAATAAAATACATATATCATGAGAATATAATGATAGTAATTTATTGTGAACATGGGCGGTTTTTTGCGCATTCCTGGTCAGACGCGTATTCAGGGGGTAAGGGAGCTCAACTCCCCCAGGAATTCTCGGTGAATCTGTATTTAATTGTGATGTACTGGTGTTTTTTATGTGTCCTAAGGGACCAAAAAGAAAAACATTGATTTTTTTATAATTTATTTTATATATTCACACCAGTATGCTGCAAAGGTTGGTAGCCATTTTATTGCTAATGGACTGAATTTTGTTCCTGTTTTTGTTTATGTTTTTTGCGATATCGCGCGTTTAGCGTGCATGCATACAACCGCAACCTGAAGTCACAAAAACACCGCATTTTTCGGATCAACTATACCCAAACACCGTACAGTGAACATTATCGTAATTCTTAAGTGCCCTTCCGATTTTATTGGATTCAAGCGAACGCTCATTTTCATCTCTACACAGATTGAAAACGTATCTACAAAGCAAATCAAGTGAACACCGATTGAAAGGGTTGGCATTTTTGAACGTGCATCAATTCGTGCGAAAATGTAATCGAAATTATGTTGAAAAAGGCAAGAAAATTGACATAATTTTATAACCTAAAACACATTTGATTTGATTTACAGATTACTTATATAATATATATATATACTATGCATCAGGGAGGGAAATAACTGGATCTTCTGCCGGTTTTCTGATCTTCTGAATGTAAAAGTGCTGCTCTTTTTTTTAAGAAGAATTTTTTAAAAAAATTAATTTTAAGAAGAATTTTTTATCGCATACAAATCAGTATTGCCATGACACTTGTGACCAGGGAATGGAAATAAACTTTATCGAACGGTTCGTTTTTTGATCTGTTCTGTTTTTTTTTAGAAAGCTCAATCTTTATTACGCTTTATTTGCATATAGCTTTTGAACTTAAACATAAACGCAACCCCTAGCAGGCCGAAGAGATAGACCGAAACATAATGGTAGCGTTCATGGTACAATTACTGACAAGGTAGTAGCGTAGACTGGCTTTTTTCTAACGAGCGGCGATGGGTAGTTGTCAAAATTAGATTTTCCTGCAATTAATCAAAGAAATGTGAAAAAATAAGCAACGACTTAAACATAGCTAGTCAATCGCAGCAAACTAAAAACATTCCAATAAACTTCGCGAACAAATTTAATGAATCAAAGAAAAGTTAAAAATAAGCACATAGCTAGTCAACAGCAGCAAACTACAACTCCTTTAGCTGTTTTTGACAACTACCAATCGCCAAAAAACTGTCACGGCTGACTTGTCAAATAATTATACCATGGTAGCGTTGTTATTAAAAGAGCTCATAAATTATTTGCTCTGTTCGGGTTTCTCTTCGCAGTCGTAAACAAAAACCGAAACAGTAACAAATATACCCCGCTTCACCGATTGTCATTGCAGCTTCCCGCTTCCACGACTTCAAAATTAAAATTTTGCAGAACAGTAGCGAAAAAATTTGTTGACGCGTGCCACAATTTTTTCTCTTTCTTAAGACGCCGCAGTGTCGCGGGTGCAAATTTTGCCCTAAAATGCACTGATTTCCAAGACATTTTGTAGGTTCTCTTAAATTGAAAGAAAAATTAAATAGAATTCACAATATAAAACAAGTTGTGCCCTTATTTTGTATTAGCAACTATTTTTAAAAAATTTTTTTTAAATTTCGTCAATTTGATAATATTGTTTTATAGGAGATATATCAAAAAGTTATCCGATTTGAAATAATTTTAGCATGACGTTTAAGTGAAGTTAAAAAAACTAAATTTACTCTTAAAAAACATAAATAAGCAATTTGATGCGCGTTTTTTTTATAAAAAAAAATATGGTTTGTATGAGAGGTAGGCGATGCAGTTTACCTAGAATTCTAATTTTTTGTGCTGTTACTTAATTTAGGTTAAAACTCATTTGCAATTTCATGGCCCTAGCTTTTATAGTTTCTGAGATAATGCAACTGTCATCCTAAAATCGAAAAAAGTGCACTGTGCGGCGCACAGTGTCGCGAGTCCATACAACAGGTGGCCAAAAATAGAAAGCGTTGTCGTACAGAGTTGAAAATTGGCACAGATGATTATATTGCTTAAATTAAGAAAAATGTTAGTTTCGTTTAAAATCGGATAAAGGACATGACATCCTCCCATATGTCTCTAAGCAAAAAATCTGTTAAAATCCGCAATAATAAACTAATTACAATAAAATTCGACAAAAATGTTTGTTATATCAACTTAAACTAATGTGTGAAAGTATATTAAAATCGGGTGAAGGATACGCCCATCGCTCATATATCCTGAAATGAAAATTCCCCGTAGAATCCGTTAAAAGCAATTAATAACAATACAATTTGTTACAGATGTTTGTGTTAGCAGCGAAAACTACTTCGTAAACAATTTTTGAAATCTGTCGAAGGACACGCCCACTGCACACATAAAAAATTTGAACTTATTATCTCTACTTCTCTTAAGTAACTCCTATATATATTTGTGTATTCTTGGTATATAAAACAGGAAAAAATTAAAAATACTTTTTAAATTCTAAGATAAATGAGCCACTCCTTTTTAAAAGTTACTTGTAACATCCAAATTAAGAAATCTTACCTTTGACATAAAAAGAAGTTCATGATTTTTTGCCATTTAAACAATATTGCTATTAATTAAATAAACAAAAAATTAAAAATTAACTTTATTTATTAAATGCAATTTGATAATATATTTTATCTACACATATTAATATATAAAAAATTACTTCCTTTACTTAAACTTTTATTTATTTAATCAATTTGATGATAAATCAGATTTAACGAATTCATTGAAATCAATCTGTGAAAGTATACTATTTTCCATATTTTCATCTTCAAGTTCTGTCTCTGTTTCTATTTCAAGAAAAATGTATATATCTTTATCATTTTGCACATAAAGGCTAATTTTGTGCATAAAACTAGTATGCATTTCGTTTGATAATAAATTTTGGTAAACAACCAGATTTGTGATACATGAATTTTTGAAAAACTTTCATTGGTTGTTCTTATTTAGTAAAATAAAATCATAAATATTCAAATTTGTAAGAATTACAATAAATTGATATTCTAATGGTTTTCACGTAACGTTTTTAACGTTTTTAAGTTATAATTTTCATTTTCGAAAATTTCTTGAAAAAGGCCAGTCTAGTGCACATTTTTGTGAAAATATGCTCTAGGAAAAGGCCATAAAATCCTTTATTTTCACTTTTCCAAGCAAAAATTTTTGGAAATGTGTTCAAAAAAAGATGTTATTATACATACTTCAAAATAAAAGAAAAGCAAAGATGCTGAATTTTTTTATTGCTTTTAAAACTTTGTAAAAATGTGTTATATTTTCCATATAAATATGCTGATTTTTGCGAAAATATGCTTTAGGAAAAATGTCATAAAATCTTTAATTTTCACTTCTCCCAGCAAAAATTTTAAGAAATTTGTTCAAAAAGAGTTGTTATACTTCATACTTAAAAATAAAAAAAAAAAAACAAAAATGTGGACTTATTGCTTTTGAATCTTTGTAAAAAATTACTTATTTTTCCATATAAATATGCTCATTTTCGCCAAAACATGGTCTTGGAAATATCGCATAAAATCTTTAATTTGAACTTATCCCAGCAAAAATCTATAGAAATGTGTTCAGAAAGAGTTGTTATAATACATACTTAATAAAGGAAATAAAGGAAAACAAATAAGAGGATTTTTTTAAATAGTATATAAAACTTTTGATTTTTTCTGATTTCCTAGATTTTTATTCTCGTATTGGAAAATTTTTTTATTACTTAATTAATCTCTCTTATTTTTCACTACAACTTAAGAAATATATCTCTTTTAAAGGTTTGCTTATAAGTTTTACTTGAGTTGCAACGATATTAGGAAATATTCAGTACCAAACTTTAAAAACTGAAATTTCGTTACATTTTTAAGGCAACATTTTAACAGCATAACTTCCACAAATATGAATATTTCGCAATATCCTATTGGGTTAATATAATCTCTTTTCTATTTGCATAATTTAATTTCCAATTTTTCCATGAGCTATTTTTGGCCACCTCGCTACACTGTGCGGCAGTGCAATGCCAATTGTGTAAGTCTTGAGTTCGGTTGCAAGGACGACGAAGCAGACTTCAAGCATATGGTATGTAAAGAAAAGCTAAACTGAAGTTTTAATGCTGAAGCAAAGGGGACTGAAACGGCCAAACAACATATGGAAGTATATGGAAACAGACAACTGCAAGGTTCATCTATAGAGCCCGAACAGAACCAAAGCGGATGTCGGTTGTCGGATTCGCCGTGCTACAAAATACATGAAAATATATGCAGCCGCCAAAAATTAAACCACCGTAGAAATGCGTGACGGGAAAACGCCAGAATAGAATCAATTTTAATTTTTCTCTGACGGCTGGCGGATCTCTGAGTGACTTAAGTGTTGCCATATTTTGCTAAAGATCGTTCAGTGTTATTTTCTTAGTTTTTTCTATGATCTGACATTCTGTTTTTGTGCCTGTGTTGCATTCATGTAACAATATGAAACTTTTATGAAAGTTTCCCAATATGAAATGCAATCATGATCCGACAACCGCCACCGCTCCAATTCTGGACGGGTTCTCAACGGATTTCTTCGAGAGAGGCCTGCCACCCGACATCCGCTTTGGTTCTGTCCGGGCTCATAAGGGTTATATTCTGTTGCAATAACAAGGCGAGCAGAATATAAGAATCGTCAAGCAAACTAAAAATAACAATTATATTTATATACCAAGAGCTTATATTAAAAGTAGGGATGGGAAAAACCGATCGGTTTAACTGAAAACCGGTTTTTTTCTGTAGGTTAACCGGTTTTTAAAGGTTTACATGCAAGTCCGGTTAGGCCGGTTAACCTTTCGTTTCTTTAGATAACCGGAAAAAACCGAAAGCTAGAAAAAAGAATATGTTTTAAGCTCAAAAAAATATTTTCATAATTTTTTTTTCTTAGAATGACTAACGCTTTACAACACTTGTTCTGTGTTCCACCATCTTATTATCTGGCAGGACAAGTCCAAGCTGCATAATAATTTCTAATAGCCAATACACATTGACTGCAACAGTCGTCCACCGACAAAACAAAACTTGCCGTCAGAGAGAAATGTCGCAGTATTCTCAACGACTTGATTATAATGAACGCAACAGCGACAATCTGTATTTCATACAAAACATAAACAAACTCTGCTATGTTCGATCTTGTCATCTATCAAATAAGAAATAGATTGAAGTCTGCGGCAGCAACAATTGTGGTCGTGTTCTCTCTTTGTCGTGCCGTCTATAAAAAATACATCTTCATAAGAAAACATGCGTTTTATTTTTTGACAATTGGCGTTCGACGCTAGTCGCAGTCAATGTGTATCGGCTATAATAAAGAAAATACTTCTTTTTGGTCTACCCATGACGAACTTTTTCCTGAGGAACTAAAACTGTGTTTGCAACAACCCTTGTTGCCCAGAACATCGCAAAAGCCCATTTTATTTAGGCAAGAAAGAATGGGTTGCATGAGTGATTTATGCAATGCGACTAAAAATATCTTCTAATTATGGGGAGCTCTGTACCTTCAGAAAGGTTAGTTTCCGTCGTCAATAAAGTTGTAAGCGATGAGAGAAGCAGACTAACATATGAACATATAACAGAACGAGTGTTTATGAATCAGATTTCTAGTCAATACTGGGTTGATTAGCTTAGGTATTCATAAGATGTTATATACTTGCTTGTAAAAAATTAAATTATGTTTTGGATTTCTTTAAATAAAGAATTTAATAAAACCTAATCGGTTATTTGAAAAACCGGTTTTTTGCCTCGGTTTTAGCCGGTAGGTTTAACCGCTTAAAAAATCGGAACAACCGAAAACCGGTTTTTTATAAAAACCTCACATCCCTAGTTAAAACGCAAGGCTTATTTAGTAAGCGGAATCTAGTCTGAGCAAAAACTTATCACTTCAAGTCGCTCGATATGTTATTTTCGCACATTCTTATATACATGTCGTTATGAAGTTGATGGGAATTATATGACATATCAGTGGTTGTTAAGATTATTCATGTTTGAAAGTATGCCGCGTCCGTAGTTTATTCTTTGTTCTACTTATATTTAATTCTGTTAATGATGTTGTTTTATTAAATAAATTCTGGCAGCCGAGGTTCGAATCCGTCAGCCGCAGATGGATATTTTGAATTTTCATAATTTATTAATTGAATGTTTTTATTTTTTGAAGTGAAAACTTCTTTAGGCGCGTTGAACGATTTTGGTAGAGGGTAAATCATTGGTTTGCATCATCGTATTTTTCCAAGAAAATCGTCCACAATCGGCCGCAAGCTCACAAAGAAATCACTTGGAAACTCCTGAAATTTATGCATATAATCTGTTTGTTAGTATAAAAATACTTAAGTTAGGTTGCAATAACATGTTTGCAACCAAAACTTATTATTAGTTCGGTTTATATTGGTTTATATATGCCTTTAAAGTTTGGCAATTTCTTCAGTTGTTGTATTTGTCAACATTTTTGAAAAATTTGCTTTTACTCAAACAGCTGCTATTCATGGTGGTATTTAAAAATGGATCGATCTTCTTCTCTTTCTGCTTTTTTCTGCTGGAACTTCGTTTGCAAACAAGAAAAATAATGTATGGATTGAGTGTTTTAACATTTTAATCTTTAAGTTGTGTTAAAGGAATATGTTGAACATTCAAATAATTACATGCATGCTCTTATTTTATTACATATCGTCAAACAAAGTTTGACAATTTTCATACTTGTTGTATTTGTCAGTGGCTTTTTATTTTCACCACTGCGGCATTTTATATTCAGAGTTGTCAACTATGGCTGTGTGTCAATCGGAAAGTTTTCAGTCGTGGTAGGATAGAAAATATCAAGTTGAATAAAATATGTGTGTGTTGTAATAAATTTGTCTTTTTTGCTGTGTCAAATGGACGATGAAATTTTGACAGTTACAAATTTTGACGTGTCACATTTCGGTCGTGTTTTAGCGCAAATATATTATTTAATTTGCATTTTATCAATTTGCGACATATTTAATTCGAGAGCTTGTACTTGCAACATATTTCGTAAACTTGTAATATTGTAAACATAAAAAACTTAAAAAATAACAAATTAATGAAAAAAATGAACGAAAGTGCTTGAGTTTGTGTCTGCCTGTGTGTGGGCCAACGGTCTCCAACATCAGCAAGTGCAGCAAAGTTAAATTGGCTTTCTTTGCTGGCGAGCGTCCTACAAGTGCCACCACCAGCAAGTGCAGTGCAAAATTTGTTGCTAGCCAACATCCTCTAAGTGCCATCACCAGTAGCACAAGCAAGTGCTAAGTATTTTTGTATATTTATATAATAACAATTACGTATTAAACCTGCGAGATAATTAATATTTTCAGTAGTACTTGAATAACTAAAGTCTGCTTATCCTAAGCATTCTATTTTTTAAAGCTGTTTAGCTTTAATTTCTTATATGAATTATATATAATTTATAAGCTATAGATATTTCTTAATTTAAGAATATTCTATTTTTAATACACAACGCAATATAGATATGGTGAACATGTATATTGTGTTAGTGTTATGATATAAATAGATATAAATAAGCTTTAATATTTTATATTAATTCAATAATGAAATAATTTAAATAAATTACTTTAATTATATGTATTTTTGATATGGTAACACTTTTGCTTAAAAGAAATAGTTTCAGTAATAAATAAAAAAATTTAATAAATTGTTATAAGCTCTTAACAAAAATAATTCTAATTTCATATGCCGACTGTAGCTACACGATTAGAATTCACAACGTCTACAAAAAATTTCCGGCTAACTGCGCCAACAACAATTACCAAGGAAATCTACAAACAAGGGACGCACAGGGAAGAACAAGATCAGAGCAGAACTTTTAAAACTTTTTGATTTCATCCTACATGTAGGACGGGCTGCAGTATGAGCTTTCGCACATCCTACAAATCCATCCTACATGTAGGATAGTCCGAAACCCCCTATTAGCATGAAAATTCTTATATAGCAGTAAGGCGGTCCGTGGCAGGACAACGTCTTCCAGGGAATACTAATATTTTATATATAGGTTTTCGCTTCGGTCGGCAGTCCTCTCACTGCTATTCTTTTTTTTTAGCCTATTTTCAGTAGTTATTGAACAGAAAATTGGGGAAAAAAGTCTTGAAATCATTTCAACCATTAATTCAAAGCTTAGAATTTTATTGCAGCGCATATACATTAAATAGATTCTGGCAGCCGAGGTTCGAATCCGGCAGCCACAGATGGAACTCTCATAATTTATGTTTTATAATGTTTAATAGTAATTGAACAGAAAATTGAAAAAAAAGTTTCAAAGTAATTTAAATCATTAATTCAAAATTACGTATCTTAACTGAATATTTTAGTAAAAGAAAATTTAATTATAACCGGTAAATTATTTACTTAATTATTATGAAATTTTATTGATACATATTTTACTGTTTAAAAACAAATACATATAAATTTTTAAATACATTTATTTTAATTGCAACGGGCTGTTACAATTTGAACACGGTTTTTTCAACTCTGATATATATTACATTCTCTGTCAAAAAACCATGATTTTTTGTTAAAAATTAAGTGAGATATGAATTTTTTAACTTTAGGGCTTTTTTGTCAATTTTCTCCAACTAAAACAGAAAAGCGGCAAAATTAAATTAAAGAAAAGAATTTATTTTTAATCACTGATATATAACGTACATAAATATTTTCAGATCAGATCTTAAGAAGTGCAGGATGCGCCACACCGTTGATCGGAAAATGGGAACCCTAGAAACGTTAACCAAGTCACGTAAGCTTTGTTAGGAATTATTTGCAGTTCTAAAAATATGGTGGACTGCTTGGTCATTGCATTTTTTCCAGAATGCTTGTTTTTGCCATTGTCTTCCGGATTATTTAAAAAATTTAGAAAAACGTTATGGTTGCGATAGATTTTGGGCGCAATTAACCTTATTCCTAAGTTTTCTTCCGAAAAGACACAAATTTTCCCTTTTCTCCCAAAAAAAAAGAACATATTGTATTTTAAGACAAAATTTTTTTTTCCACTTTTCAACTCATAAATAGCACTTTCTATTCTATGGTTCATGCGTTATATGACAAACTTTGGAGTGGTTTTGTAGTTATGAAACAGGGCGAATACTGTATTTTTACTTTCAAAAGTACCGTTAGTAAGATTTGAAGTCAAGTTGAAGGGAGCAGATCTCTCTCAATAAGTAGAACATTTGAGTTGAACATTATGATACCCTACAGCCAGTTCTTAAGGAGATATCAACAAATGTTTGGTGGTTTTATATATTCCAATTCCACCTTATTTCAAATTGCAAGATAGTCGATCTTAAGCAGTAATACAGGCTATGCAGGCTCTGCAAACACATTTATCTGTTAACCCTGGAGGAGGCGCGCCTCACAGAGTAGCATAGGTTGTCTCGCGTGAGCATTGTGCTTATTGAGGAATTACTGTAATTTTAAAACCGTATACCTACAGCTTGCCAAGACGCGAAGAACAACCATTACCAAAGACACTCAACATAATGCGTGCAATAATATTAATTAAAAATATGAATTTTATCCATTTAAAAATTGCGTGAGCAAATGCGCCTTCTCGAGGGTTAAAAACAAAATGAGTAAAATTGGAAGGTATTTAGTTTGTTCTTAAAAAATATCACTTTTGACGTATGTATTTAGCAGAAAAAAATTGGAGAACAAAAAGAAATTGAATAATAGCAGCTTAGTATTTCAAATACAAAATATTTAAATAAAAATTAAAAACTGCACTCGTTTTCTATGTGTGACTATTTTAAGATGTGTCTTAAAGAAAAAAGTTGGAAGCCGATGGTTATTGGTCTGATTAGCCATACTTAACATAACGCAGATGTTAAGACATTAGTTTTATTATTAATATTATGCATACCTATTATGTTCGCTAAAACTATTCGTTGCAAAATGAAAGACTTTCGGGTATCTTCCTTTCACATTAGGGCAGTTCACGATCTTATTTGCACCAGATTGCAAAATTATGCAATTGCAAACATTTGCAATCAATTGTGAACTGCACTTTTTGGATTACTCTGCAACACTTTTTGCAAAATTAATACACAGCTGATTTATAAAAGAAAATAAAAAAAATTACTTTGTGAAGCAATAATTTCTTATATTTTGTTTAAATCTGCAATATTATGCCGAGAAAAAGTGAAAAAGAGGCAATAGACTCTTTTGGTTTCTCACACAAAATTAATTTGTCTACACTTTCGCGCCATCAGCTGATTGTTCGATTGAGCTTGCAATCCAGTGTTGCACATGCGTAGCATTTGTAAGCTACAGGTTTTTAGTGTTGCATTGCTGCAAGAATGTAGCAAGTGCAAATTTGTGTATTTTGTTAGTGTAGTGCAAATATATGCAATAATATTTTGCAAGTGCACTCATGCAAGACCATTTGCACTAGATCGTGAACTCCACTATTGTTAAATACAATAAAAACAAAAATCTATGCCGATAGCCGCAGCTGCTAGTACTTAAAAATTTATTGTAGATTAAGTTTATAATAAATATTACATAAAAAAACCTTTTTTCAGATTATGTCAAACGCTAAGTAATCAATGTTAAAATGCCACTTTAAGGTGTGAATACATCTCCATATAATTTTAATTTCAAGAATAACTACTGCATTTTGGAATTTGCTACTGCAAAATACTTTTATCGGTACTGTTTGTATATCTGCTTTATTCGTCTATTTTGCTTTGACATTACTTTTTCTTAATATTCGTATTTACATACATAAGTAAAGTCATACGTATGTACATGCCTTGTATGATTGTTTCAATAATTGTTTGCAGCAATGTTCGAGTTAATGTGAACAATTTAGTCTTAAAAACAAAACTCAAAATTAAAATGTGCAAAGCGATTAAAGTAACGCATCGACCTGGATTGAAATGCACTACATTATATAGCGATATCAATGAAATTCTACAAACACAGTTCACTCCACCTCAGTTTACATCTCTGTGTGCGAAGAACAGCAACAAAAACATTAACAATAAAACATACAAACCGCACAAAAACAACAAAGAACCAACGGCTACAGCAACAACGCTTGATAACATAATTAAAATAAAATTAATCTCGCAGTTCCCACGACCGAAGTAAAAAAGAGGTTTTAATAAATTCGTGTCAGGTTATGATTCTTAAAACCTCATGAAGCTCTAATCAGAACTGTGGCTTTTAGAGCAGCACAAGCAGCTAGTCGGCCTAAAGAAGGCTAACTACTGATAGGGGACGTTCACCAATGTTTAACCCTATGGAGCTGAAGCTCGAGGTAGCGCTGGCAACAAATAATATAAAAAAAAACTATGCAAATTAACTGATTAGCCTGAACCGATATTGTAATTGTTTTGTTGTAAAACATTCAATGAAACATGGTCTAGATACAATTTAAGTAGGCAACATGGGAACAAAAATTCTTGTTTTAGAAAATCCTTTGACAAATTATTGCAGTTTGATAATCCACATTTAGCGAACATTTGTTTACCCTTGGATATCTTTAACCAGTGGATAAAGTACTCGATTTTACGTAGTTTAAGGTGTAGATATCCACTGGTTAATATCAGAAGTAAAGAATACTACCATTAAAACGATATTCTTAAATAACCATTCTTCTTTGCCATCAGTTAACAAACAGATTTTAGAATAAATTGTATCTGAAAATATTATCCACTTCGCTAAGATTTAATTTGGAATACTGCCATAGACCAATGAACACGAAAAGGTTTGTAAATACTTTGTAAGCCATCTATGAGGAAATTGAAATTCTTACTTAAGAGCAACGCCGTAGATACGGGTATCAGAGAGTTTAAACCCGCCTCCCCTAAACAATCCAGATTTGTGTATATACACACTTAAAAATTTGTATAGATTTTTTACACCGATCGGTGTTCCAGGGAGTCCTACACCGTTCAGGGTTAAAAAACACCGTGTCAAAGTGTTAGAATTTAATATCCGAAGAAGCATATTTTTTTTACACCGATCGGTGTAAAAAAGTAAATATCAGATAGGTTGTTTGTTTTGTACCCTCTTAGGTTTGTATTTATAATACGCAAAATTATAATTTTTTAACACCGAACGGTGTAATTTTTAAATATTCGAAAAGATGTTTCTTACAATTTTTATTAAATTGTCATTAAATTTATGAATTGTCTATTTTATTTGACCCAAATAAAATTTGATTGGGGCTTATTTCATTGGGCTTTATTTTATAATGAAATCTAACCCAAACCAAAAAATTAAATATTTCCCAAAATTTATGAAATATTCCCCAAAAATTGGGAGTTATTTCATATGAAGTAACTCTTATTAAATTTTTTTGGGTCTATTTTGTGGTGCCAAATTACATTAAAGTCTTTATTCAAGATTTACAAAATTAAACTAAACAAATTCAATTGAGAAATTTCAATTTTTAATTTATTTATCAATGAGAATGTGATTTCAATATTGCTTTTCTTCTTTGCTTTTCTTATTTCACACCGATCGGATAAGTTCGTCATTTCACACCGAGAAAGCGGTGTAAATTAACACCGTTCGGTGTAAAAAACGTAAATATCCGCTCACCGGTGTGAATTTATTTTTGAAATTTTTTAGTGTGTACAAAAAAAAAATACAAATATTTTAAAAAATTTAATGTTGTCATGACATGAGAATAAGTTGAAAATTATACATTTTGTTTTGATTAATAGATTATAGGTTGAATGTTAATTATAATTAAAAGCAAAATGTTTTTTTCTTTATAACTAAGCGTAAAAGTTCATTTCAACGGAATGTTGCGGTACGGACATTTCACATTGGAAAAAGCAAAAATTTCGCCCGATCTTGATGAAGGAAGAAATCAGTAGTTTTATCCGATGCAGATAACACAGTGCGACAAAATGGAGCGAAGTTAAAATACCTGGGAGATAATGCCATTTTTCTGGTAGATCTTGTCGAGTTAAAGAATGTTCTGTACTTGGAATTTTCCGGACACCCCCAAAATTTGAACTTACGGTAAAAACCGATTTTGGCTACCTTTGCCTACTTATTAGCCTATAACTTACCTGAATGTCAACAGACGTTTAAAATTTAACCGGATACTGAAAGACGATACTTAAACCTTTTCAACAATATGTAAACTGCTTAAGAAAACTTGAGAAAGCTGTGTGTACTTACTCTACAAATACAATTTTTTTCAATTTTTTGGCTATTTCAACTTTGACGATTTTTCTATATACTAAATTATGTTACGGATACACTAGACCTGTATGCATTCATAAAAAACATTTATTAACAATTTAAACGCAATTTAGTTTTTAAAAATCGGTCAATAGTTGACAAAGTTATTAATTTTTTATGAAAATTGATTTTTTTGAAAAATCCATTTTCAGCATGACAACTCAAAAATAATTGCTTGACCGTTTTCTTTTTAAGTCGGCATCATTAGTTTCGAGTTGTTATGACTAGCAATACTCCGAAATCATTTTAATTTTATTTTTTCCTTCAAAATTTTTTTGAATTGTTGCCATTTCTTGGTGAAAATATTTTTATATAAAATATTTCAAAGTTATACAGACTTGAAAAACAAAACGTCAAATAAAGAAATAAACCATTTTTTTACATAAGAAAAGCTCTCATTCAGCCCTATCATGAATAATAATAATATTTAATATTTCACGCGAAATCGAAAAAAGGAGTTCTCATTTTGAAGACATCATCAACGCTATATCAACAAATTTGCATTAAAAAGTTCCAAAATGTTCTTGAGATTTACCTTAAAAATGAAAATTCCCTTTCCGATTCCTCGTGAAAAATTATTCATGAAAAGACTGATTGTATATTGTTGTAGTTTTTACTTCTTCCACTTCTTCTTATTTTTTAAATGTTAAGATTTTTTAAAAGCTTAACTTAAGAGAATGCAAAGAGTATAGAAAACAAAGAGATTGTAGGTAAAATGAGAAAAAGTCCACAAAAACAAAATGCAACTCTTCAGTAAAGCTATTGGATTCCATGGTATCTCGCGTTACGAGCAGAAAATTTCATAGAGTTTAATTAAGCTTTAATTTTGAATTACTTGAATAAACTAATAAAAATGGACTACTTATGAACAAAGCACATTTTTTATGTTCTAGATAACTATAAAAATTCAGTGGTAGCATAATATTTATCCAGTGAAATGGTTAATTGTGTAAGTAAATCGCTTTACCATTTTAGGACAACAGTTTCAGGAAGTAAATTTCTTTCGAAAAATTCAGCGTGTAAATTGATTTTTAGCAGACATAAATAAAAGCACAAGGATTTAAACATTTTTTTTATTAGAAAGAACAAAATTAAATCATCTATTTCAAAATAATCCCAAAATTACGGGTAACTCGCGACCTAAAAAATTGGTAGCTCGCATTTCTATCAATTGAAATACTAAATTAAGGAGTCTTTTCCAGTTCTAATGAACATAAATAATAATTATATAAGGAAATTCAATATTATGTGCAAATTTTATAATAATAAACAATTACTTCAGGTATTTATTTAGTTTTGATGTTAATACAGATAATGTTATATCATCATCACAACTATTGCTGTCACTTCCAGATCCACATACTTCTTCGCAAAAGCAGGTTTTTACTTTGATCCCAATGTTCACTCCTTTTGATGCTTGGGCCATTTGAAGCTTACTATTTTGCCAGTAAATTAAATGACTTTTGGATATTCCGACGACTGCTGGAGCTTTAGAAAATGTTGAGTCCAGATTCATTTCTCTTGCAGTTTCATCTATTTGTTTTGGTGAAACATTGATAACATTTATAGCAGAATCTTTGGCTGCATTGACAAATTGCTCAGCGTTAGACACGACTGCTTCTCTCTTCATTATTTTGTTTCTAACTCTCTTTAAAGGCCTCTTTTTAACTCTCTTTAGCTCTCTTTAAAGCACTCTTTAAAGCACTGCCTATGCCGTCAACAGGCCCCTTTCCATGGGATGTTGCGAAATAGTTCCAAATTAAAAGTACTCTGTTCCTTTCTTCTAGAATTTTAATGCTATTGGCAACATCATTTTGCATCATTTGTGCCTGTAGAGACTAGAAAAAAAATAGTAATTCAGCTGATTGTGCCAATTATCTCCTACTCAGATATAGTGTATAGTAAAGTTGATTCCTGATCCAAGCTTAAGTTACAACTTGTGTTTAATAATGCTGTAAGATACATTTTTGGTCTTAGAAAGTTTGACCGCATTAGTCACTTGAGTAACAAAGTACTCGGTTGCAACATCTTCAACTATTTGGATGCTCAAAACTGCGTCTTTTTACACAACCTGATCTGCACTCGCACTCGTGATTACTTATTTTAAAAGCTACAATTTTGTAGGTCAACTAGAAATCTGAATCTTTTAATCCCTACTTATAATTTTTTAAACTCTAACAGACTCTTTTACGTGAACGCCATCAGATTGTGGAATTCACTGCCTTTAAGTATAAAAAGTATTACAACTAAACGCAACTTTAAGCATGTAATTTTCCAACATTTCTCTTAAGTATCTCTCTTTCACTAATTCTATGCAATTGTATTTAAAAAACCTTACTTTACTTAAAATTACTTAATCTTTATTTGTTGTTATTCTTGATTTAGTCGATTTTTCGATTTTTGTTTGAATTAATTTTGAATTAATTATTATTTTGATTAGATCTTTTAGTTAAATGATATTAATTGTATTAAGTTAAATTTGTAATTATTTTTTTAAAGTTGTTTATCACTTGTTATTTTGTTATGTATCTATATTCTTTTAAATTCGCATTTAAAAGACTCTGTCTTATTTGTGAACCTTTTCTTTAAATAAATAAATAAAATAAACAAATCTGTTTTAAAATTGCGAGCTTGGTCCATCAGACCAAATGTGCTCTTCTTTTATACATTCTGGTAGCTCCTTCAAGATTCTGCCAATATATATTATAGATGTTTTTTATCGTGATGGCGATCGTCAGATACAATGACGATGGGTTGTTGTTTTCCAAAGAACCAAAGCGAAGCAGTGAACAAATTTACTTGCGGCTGTACCCAATGAAAATTCTGAATTTCATCTTTAGCAATGCATGTGAAATTCTATGAAAAGTCCACCTGCATTAATGCCATGGCTGAATCAAATCTTTTAGACGATATAGCAAGTTTCTCCTTTTGATAACAGTCAGCTTGACACCGTTTAATATAAGAATGCTCAAAGAAACTAAGGGTCATTCCCAAAGTTTAGTAACTGTATCTGTTTCTTGGAGCTTGCTCAGTTTGCCATTATAGTCCTTCCACACATTCCAGGAAACTTCAATAGTAAATTTATCACAAGCCTACTCTTCTAATTGTTCTTTCAACACTGGTTTGCAGATATTGCAATCATTTAACCAGCACTCTTTGCTTGGGTTGTCACAAGTGACGGATCTCATAAAATCCTGTGTGTACCTAGGGCATTCACAAACGCTGTGCAGTGAATTCAACGCTAGGGCATAGTTCTCATGATATTTAAAAGATATCACATTAAGTAATCTGTGCTCCTATAAAAAATGTGCAAAAGAACACGAAAAACGTTGTGCAGGCATTTTTGCAAAAATTTTGTTTTCATCGACAACTCAGTGAATTACTAGCCGAATTAAAAACTAAGTTGCGTCGTAATTGTAAATAAACTTGTTTGCTTAGTACACTAACAAAAAGTGTGGTGTCTATATAAAGTAGTGTGTACAAAAATCCTGAAATTTAAAAATATTAAAAAAATTGAAAAAAATTGAGTTTGCTGGACAAATACACATAGATTTATAAATTTTTTTATAAACAATATGTATATCATTAGAAAGGTCTAAGTTTTTTCTTCTGGAATCCAGTAAGAAACTGAAAATCAGTTCAACATTAGTTAAGTTACAGCCTTATAAGTGTGCAAAGGTACAAAAACCGGCTTTTTAACGGCAAGTCAAGATTTTGGGGGTTTTTGGCAAATTTCTGGTTTGCAGTCTGGTTATACTCAACAAAATCTACAAGAAAAAATCGTATTACTTCCCAGGTATTTTGGACTGTCGCACCGTGTAATCAAAGAGTTTAATTTTTCTATTTTATGAATGGCTATGAAATGGCTAAAATGAAGTCGAGAATCTTGCTTTTTTTTAATCTGTAAAGTGAATGCATTTTCGTGCTCTAACCCTAAACGAGAAAACATATTCAAAAATCTAATTCTCTTAGACTCATTTTCAAAAAGCAGCAAATAGAAAAAAAATTAAACTTGTATTTAAATATATCAACATGTATTTAAACTAAATATATAATACCTTATTTTTTTAAAATTCGGTTATAAAAAGCAAACTAAAGCCTACAATGGCAAGAAAATAACGGAGTTATAAAAATTGGTCAAATTGATTGTGTTCTCAAAATTTCTATTTGCTAAGTATGTTAAAGGAAATTTTCTTTTTATTTTTTTTTTTCAGAACAGAGCCTAAATGTATTCTTGTTAGACACAATTTGACATTCATTTATTGGCATTGTCCTAAATTGAAAAAACTTTAATTTTTAAATTAACATTGTCACTATTGAATTTACAATATGCAATAAAAAAAGCTACTACATTCTGAAGAAATGCTACAGTTGTTAAAAAAGTACTCTTGCGGTTAAAAGGAGAAGTAACCATATAATTTGTTCTACTGAAAGATATGTGAATGAAATTTTTAACGTTTCTACTGATTCTATGGTTAGATTTAAAATTTTTAAGGCCTAGGAGCTCTGCAAAATCGAATACACCGATTAAAAGCTAGTGTAAATTGACGGTAACAGCAGATTTCCTTCGCTCATGTTAAGACTGCATTTTCAATAGTTTTCAACGACCCTTTGATGAAGGAAAGGATACACTGTCGAAAAAACACTATGTAGTTTCAGTTTATCACCTTGAATAATGAACTCGCAATATGTGCAATGTACGATGGAGAATATTCTCAGTAACTTCATAGAAAAATATTTTTAGAAGAATTATTTAATACAGATTGGTTAGTTCAGGATGGATCTGTTTAATTCGTATGCATTTAGTTCTCTAAAATGGCCTACACGGTAAAAAATCTTGGACTTAATTTTAAACTTTTTTGGATTACATATAGGACAACACCAAAAAAAGATTAATTTTTAATGCAAGAAAAATTTTAAAATTTTTCAATCCAAAAAAGATTACTTTTCATTCCGCAAAAAGTTAAAAAAAGCAATATAAATATCAACTTGAAATAAAAAGCTTTTCTGACCAGCTCATGATTTGAACACACATCCTTTGTTGTGCTGGTCCAACACCTTATCCACTCATCCATCTCAGTTGGTAAGAAGGTTATGCTTCTTTTGCATCATAACGAATGCAAGTAAGCTTGCAGTAAGTAAGCAAGCGAGCAGAAATATGGGTTCGAGACCCAAGTAAATTAAATAAAAAATATTCTGACCAGTTCGTGATTTAAACACACGTCCTCTGATGTGCTGGTCCAATACCTTATCCACTCGTCCAACTCAGTTTTTAACATAGTTTCGCTTATTTTGCATCATAACGAATGCAATACTACGTTTCCATGGCGAGTTGAGTCGGGATTTCTAGGGATTAACTCCCCATGGAAACGCGAGTTGAGTTGAACTTCGTTAAATCCACAAAACTCCACGAAACTTGTTAGAATTAGCTGATTCTATCTGTCAAAGCGAATAAGTTAATTTATCACAAGAAAAAATGGCGAGTGAAAGAGTTTTTGGAGTGCTGCAGAAACTTTGCTGTTGATTGAAATATTTAAAGAAAAGAAAATTCTTGATATAATGGATGGAAAAAAATTTTGAAGAAGTGAAATATATAAAATTGTCGAAAGTGAGTTTAAGAAAAGGGACATCGCAAATAAAAATACAAAACACAAGTGAAAAACCTTAAAAAAATTGAAGATTGCAACTCGACTCGATGTTGTACATGGAAACACTTTTGAGCTTGAAACACCATTTTGTCAACTTGACGAAAACCCAACTCAGACTCAACTCGCCATGGAAACGTAGTACAAGTAATTTTTTTTCAGGAACGTGGGTTTGAGACCCAGCTAAATTAAAGTAATGTTTGGATTAAAAAGTAGTTCAAAATTTTCAACCGTTTAGAAAAGCTATTTTTTCTGATGATTAATGAACTGTTTACCAAATATAAAAATAATAACCTTATTTTACTTTAGTCTGATAATAATTTTAAGACGGTTATCGGAAAAAATGTCCAAAAAACGACGGAAAACGATGTTGGAAAAAAGTGCAATTTTTGAGATTTCACTCAAGCAAATCACAAAACGAGGCGTAAAAAGCTTCAAACTTCTCGTTTGTTCTTTTGTTTTGTTGTGTTTTGGAGCGCAACACTGCATTATACACTTTGTTTCAAAGTAATACGTAAACATACATTTTTTGAATTTGCGAAAAACGGTAAGTGTTAAACAAAAAATAATGATGCAGTTTATCGCCTACATGGTTTTTCTACTAACGGTATATTTTGTGTGAGCTGATCAAGTGTGCATAAAGAACGAAACACTTGTTTCATTTCTAAAAGGAAAGTGGATTAAGAAATGAAAGTATAACAGGAACTTTTTTGATATTCAATTAATAATTTATTGCTTCATCATTATTCTTAATAAGACTATAAATCCTATTTGGCATGGAATTCGATTGCCGAAGAAGCATTTCTGGATTCAGTGAGTTCCACGTACCTAAAATCGCAGTTTAGAACTCAGAAACAGTATTAAATTGCCGATAATCTACATACACTTTCCTTGCCATCTATCCCCAGACGTTTTCTATTGGGTTTACATCTGAGGAACAAGCAGGCCGTTCAAGACAGTTGATATTTTGGCTTTCCAACCAAGTTTTCGTGGACCTGTTTATGTGGATTCGAGCATTATGCTGCTGGAAAACAAATGGTTTGATACTTCGAGCTATTCACACGGCAAAAAGGAAAGGCCAAATGTGATGTGCCAGATATTGAAAAGGCGCCCCATACCATTAAGGTTCCTCCACCAAAATTGGGTTTGGAAAAAATACGCGGCTCCTTGCGCAAGTCTCTAACCCGAGAAACAATTTTATATATTGTGTCAATAAAGTATCTAATATATGTCCGGTGCCCGTGTCGGTAAAAGACCGACTCTGCACAGTAAGAAGTGCTAGTTCTGGAACACCTTGGGCAGACGCAATGTACGGGCGAAGACCGATTCGGGCACTCTTCAGTTTATTGTGTCCGAATATAGATGCACGTTTTTGAACACTTTATTGACATAATACACACTAACTACGGTACTATTTCAGGTGCCTTTCAAGGTACTTGTTGGGTATGTTTCGGGTACATTATAGTTAAGACTTAGGCCAGTTTCGATACATATCAGCTATCTTCTTTATTGACACAATACATAAACTTTTTTCTCGGGTCCTGTTCGCTGAAGCTCGTTTGCTTAATATTAATGTGCGATTAATTTTTTTCATAAACTTCGCAGTTTTTCGTAACTTCTCGTAGCTTTTAAAAATAAAATTGATTCCGATGCTCTGGACTTTTGTGCCTGAGTAGTTTGGTACGGACACAAATTGTTTCTTGGGTCCAATACCCCAAAAAAACGTCAGAACCGTCTAGAGTAAACTTTTTCTCCCATCAGAGAAGAATACCTAAATAACAAGTAGTTTTTTGGTATCTCGGCCAAATTGGAGTCGAGAAACCTTATGACGGGATTTTAGAAGCGGTGTCTTCTGCATTTGCTCCCTCACAATTTTTGGATTTCTGCATACAAGTCCACTAAATCGTGAAAATAGATGCAGATATGTTTTTCCCCTTCTTATCTTTCGAAAAAAAGTCGTTGTATTGGACAAAAGCCGGCAAATCTAGCGTTCTTTTCATTTGTTCAACACTTTATTACGGCCTGGATAGCTTCAGGCTCCATAATTTTCCTTATCTTTTAAATAATTACAGGCGACATTGATCGACCTTCCGAGTTTTCGAGAAATCTCGCTTTTTGTCTGGCTGTCTCCTCTCAAGGCGTCATGGCCCCTTTTTCCTTCTCAGTTAGAACTTTTCCGCGAGGCTTTCTAAAATGAACATAAAGTAATGAGCTAATTTGAGCTCAATTCTAAAAAAAAAATTACCTGCTTTAGCTTCCCCATAGCAATGAAACACTTGATTCGTTACTTTTTTCACACTTTATCAGCTCGCAGAAAATATAGTGTTAGTAGAAAAAAATTGTTCTAGTTTTTTAAGGAGATCATAAGCTACATCATTAATCACTTTTCGGAACGGAACTAAACGGATCACGTTTTTCGGAAATCCAAAAAATGTAAGTTGCCCTATAACTTTGAAACAAAGTGTATGTATCTTACTTTTCACATTGCTCGAGGCTCGACCATGATACAACTATTTATCAGGTAGCAGCGCACACAACCTATTTTCTCATGAGCTGCAGATGACGAACGTTAAACAAAAGAAAGCATAAAACGAACTTTTTTTAAACGAGCGTCAAGCAAAATTTTCCTTTTTCAATATTGTGTTGTTTTAAAATAAAAAAAAATATGGGAAAGAACTTAAGAATAACTTAACATTTTGACAAGAAACATTTTTGTAAGCTCCATTTTGCATCAGCTGCCATAGCAACCATAGCACGCTTTCGTTTTGATTTTCTTTTGTTTGACATTCTTCATCCGCAGCTAAAGTCGTGCGGCTACTTGGTTAGTTATATTATGGGCTCATCTGTTTTTTGTTGCGCTCTGCTAGCTGAGCACGAAGAGAAATAGAAGAATAGAGAGCAACATGGAGTTTATTGAAACTCTCGCAACACAAAGGCGTCAAAAGAAAACGATTTAGCAATGCGTGGCAGCTGGGATGATTTCTTAAAAAACTTAAAACTTTAATTAAATATATTTATTATTAAAAAATAAAAAATACCCTTAAATAATGATGTATCACATATGTAATATTTTTAAACTTTTTTCATAAAAATCAGCACAGTACTTTTGGACTTCAGTGGCAACATAAAATTTTCACTTCAATTTAATATAATAGATTAAACGTGTTTACAGCTTAAAATGTAAAAAAAGAAAACAATTGCTTAGTAAGCGATGTTAAAAAATGCCAATGGTGGTTTTCAATGCAAAATTAATCCATTCATTTACAATAGCGTCATGCAATAATATTGAATTTGCTTATGCAACAGCCTTTTGTTCTAGCAAATACATGAATGTTGCAAATATATATCAATGCTTTCTGTTTTTCCAAAAGCAGCTATTTTTGTATTTGCAACGCTGCCACAAGATCGCGCATTAATCTTTTTTTAAACGACATTAACGACAATGGCCAAGGGGCGGGGGCAGGCCTTAATCTTGTATTTTTTATTAATCTTTTTTTTTTAAGTAGTTTCTATATGTGATTCTTTTTTAATGTGTGGTTTTGTCTTTTCTTTAAAACTAGAGCGGATAAAGTCAAAAACAAATCAGTATTTTTAACCCTGGAAGGACATGCTTCGTCGAATCGACGACGCATGGTCACATTTTATCGTTATTCTTTCTTGTTTGTTTTGTTCTCATTTGTTGTATAGCGTAAATCGTAGTCTAGCTGTTGGTGTGCGCAAACGTACAGCCAAATAAATAGTGTGTAGGTATGATTTTTAAGAAGTGGCGTCATCGAAACGACAAAGAATGTCTTTTGTGTGACTTTTGCATTTTTATGTTATTTTTTTTTTAATATGAAAATTGGTCATATATTCTGTAATAATATCAGATTTGTGCAGTTAAAATGGATATTGTGCAGCAAAAAATTAATAAAAGTTGAGGAAATAGAACAATTTCTGCCGATTTGTGACGACAACAACGAATTCGACGATGAATTGGATTGCAACAACGATAGATTAGGTACAGAGGACCCTCAAAATAATCTGGACAACGACTTGAACGATGAGCCTACAACAACAATGAGAAGACTGTTCAAGAGGACCCTTTCAATTAAAGCTTTGAAGAAAAAGGCTCGTCAGAGGATTTAAGTATCTTGGACGAAGACTATGTACCGCTTGCTTAAGAAGGCGTCGATACATTTGATCACATGTGTAGCGTTATGTGCTGTTCACTAAAGGTGCCCCCAGACTATATGTTTCATACATATGACATGTCAAATAAAATTACATACCGAATTTCATCTGTGTGTCAGAATTAAGTTTTTGTAAGACAGCTTTTTTCTTTTGTTTGCACACTATCGACACGTCATTTGAAAATAAAAAATTAGCTTTTGAAATTTTTGTAAACCTTAAAACTCTTAAGTGTCCTCTTGTAGCCATTTAATCTAAGAATAAATTAATTATAAATGAATTTATTGAATAAATATATTAATATTTGCCTTTTCTTCCATTTTCAAATAAAAAATTTATCAAACTGACATTTTGTACAGATAGAAAAACATACAAAATTAGAGACGGTTCTAATTCAAAAATTTACAGACGCAAATACAAACGACATTTCAAAACCACATTTTCATATGTTCCACACTATCTGTAGCTAAAAACCATTTGTAATTTTTTGACGTGTCATATGTATGAAACATATAGTGTAGAGGTACTTTTACACATAGCCAATATGTCAATTCTATTATTTTCTGAATATGGCTTTCATTAATGCTTTATTACAATATTAATACGAACAACAAAAGACCTTCAATCTTGCCGGCTTGATAAAAATTAACACTTTACACTTATTAAAGTTTAATTATATAATAGGATACGGATTCCAACATTGCCGACAGCGGTGCGAAACAGCAACAATAGTCCATCGCATGAACAAATCATAGTGCTCAAAATGCCATATGAGCTTGAGTAGGGAGCATTAAATAGAGATTAGTGCCTATGGTCTATAATATATTCTCAACCCTATAAAAATATGATATTATTAAAATTTAGTACATTATTTCTTAAATAACAACAAATTCCATGTTAAATATGTGCCCTTAATTATAATTATTTTGTTTTCTTAAATGTACCTTTTGTAAAACAATCCAAATTAACTCAATCTGTGAGAAATTATTATCTTTATTAAAAATATTATATATTGAATAAACTGTTGGTTTTATTTATTCTACATAAACTTAATAATCAAAAACAAGTGATTTTGAAACATTATGACATAAAGGTAGTCTGTAGGATCATTTTGAAAAATGACGTAGTCGATTCGACGAAGCATGACTTTTATGTATAAAAAATAAGCATGTCCTTCCAGGGTTAAAGCAATACTGTATAATTTTGTATAATACTTTCAAACTGTTCAAACGGGAAGTTACAAACTTAGATATTTACATAAAATAGATAATACGAAAATATTTCTTTTATTTTCCGTTGTACAGAAATGAAAATAACCGTTTTTAATATCGTTTGTATTGTAGGTTTGAATATCGGTAGTAACCAAAGAAATCACTTCCACTTTTTCGGCACTTGATCGGATCACACACAAAAGTTTCAAATTTAAAATACCTAAAAACAAAACAGGCAAATTGTAAACCAGCTCGGCTATTGCCAGTGTTAAGTGAAACGTGTTAAAGCAAACTTTTAATTTGAAAGTACAGCCAGAGTGACATTTCAAGTTGACGAGAGCTGCCATATGGTTAGCAGTCAGCGCCAGCTATCTGTGAGTTGGAGCAAACAATCCAAAAAACTTAACACCGCCAAGTCGGATTTGTGAATTGGTCCGACTATTTTCATGGAACAATATGCTCAAGAAAGGAATTTTATTTCTGCTTAAAAAAAAAGATAAAATAGTTCTTCGATATTTGGAAGTGTTTAATTTTTTCATTAAAAATTTAAAAATAATCAGATGAGAACCCATCTGAGCCGAGCCTATTTTGTTATGTAAAAAAGCATGTAAATCTAGCTGTTGCCTTTGGCGCTAATCATTACATACTTAAAGTAGTTGAAGTAAATGTGTACTTTACTTGTAATAAAGGTTTTTAAAAGATTTAAAACTAAAGAAGGTCATCATTTTGTCGCAGCTGCAGTTGCTATTTTGTCGGTATTTACGCTATTTACACTTTATCGATCATCAAAAGTTTAAATGTTAAACATAACGACGACCGATTGAATGGTATAAACATTTTTATATATTCTGATTTCATAAAATAATTTAGAGGAATTTTCAACTCTTTCATAGGTTTTTGCATGTTGAGCGTTCATCGCAAATTTGTGGCAGAAAACCAGGAAAACATTCTAGTCGAAACTATTGACCATTTTGCGGAAAATCCGTTTTACGGAATTGACATTCAAAAAAGAAAAAAAATTTATTTTTTTTTTATTATTTTGATGAGTTTGAGTTTTTGTAAATTTTTGTTGTTTTTTTAAACCAAATTTTAAATCGACGCAAAATTTTAAAATTAATTTAACCTGAATTTAATAAATGTAACTCTTTTTTATCTCATGGCTTGCGTTTGTTTGGTACGCATAAGTTGAAAATCTTTTTCCCCATTTAGCTCGATTACATATAAAAACATCAGGTAATAACACAACATACATTCATTTTGAATTATTTTTATTGACTTCTAAAATTTTTGTAAGGTCTTAGCCCCTCTAATTTTTATCCTGCCTACGCTCTTAGCTATAGCAATGTACTTTTGAATTAGAACTACTTCTTGCAGCGCTGCTTGTATCGGGGCTTTTCACAAATTTTTTAAGTACAAATAGCGTTTTTTTTACACCTACAGCTTGTAATATTCACCGTACGAAGGCAAAATATATGCCAAAATATCAGCTATATGGCACAAGGAACGTTACTTTGGACTTTGTCACTTCTTTAATAAAATCACAAACAAAAAACAAAATCAAAGAAAAAATAAATTAATTTTCGTATGAGAAAAATAGTGCATAAAATGATTTAGTAGTTAATTAATTGTAAAATTCACGAATGCCACATCGTGTCATTTTTTAAGCGAATCGTTTTACGAGTATTTTTCAGTAACTGCCCATGAAACAAAGATATACAGATAGCTTACTCCGTGCGCAAAAAATTAAATCTTCTGCGCACTACGTCACTCGAGCTTGTCAGCTGTAACACGTGGTGCATACATACAAAAGAAAATGTGAAAAAGCAAAAAGTAAACACAAGCAGCAAGCAGCACAATTGCAAGCATTTAAGAAATATTGTATTGATTTAATTCAATTTCTAATATTGTGCACTTATTGTACGCGTAAATTATAATTTTCAATTATATTTTATGTATTTAAAATTAGTACTAAAGTTTGAGATGCTTTTGATGAGAATAACAGCGATTTTAATTCGGGCCATAATATGAATTTACAATTTTTTCAACAAACGAGAAGAACAAGAAAATGAAAACGAAGCAATCAAAGTGCTGTCAACCACATCAAGTAACGTAGCAATTTTTTTTTGTGTAGGAGAACAAATGGGAGAAAACACCCCTATTATATATGCATTTATTTTCAATAATAGTACTGAAAAATATATTTGCTTAAATTTATTTATAAATATATTTGTAATGTAATTTATTTCATGTCAATAAACCACGTTTCAATAAGAAAATGTCGATAATTTTCATCGCTATAGATAAATGATCCCCTTTAAATATATTGCGACTACGTTTTTATTTAGCCACTTTGACAAGCTCGAACTACGTCACAACAAAGATGGCGGACATGCGCAATACTTTATCTGTTTCCAACATATTATGTTATCCAACATAAATTTTATATAGTAGAAAACAATTTTCCAATTGCCACGGATGGCATTATAGGACGCGATTTTTTAGAGAAGTATTTGGCAAAAATTGACTTTGAAACATATACTTTAACATTAATCATAAATGATAAAGAAATAATTTTACCAATAATTTTAAATAGTTGTAGTAGAACAAATATCGTGATTCCTGCTCGTTCAGAATCTATAGTTCCAATAAATATTAAAGTCAACGAAGATAGTATTATTTTAAATAAAGAGATAGAAAACGGAGTATTTTTAGGTAATAGCTTGATACCAGCAAATGGCAATGCTCACGTTAAGATTCTTAATACGAATAGTAACAATGTAATATTGAAAAATCTTGATTTTGAAACTCAACCACTAAAAAACTATAATATATTTGCCTGTAAAATCAATAATAAGACTGACAAAAATAGACTAGATACGTTACTAAAAACTTTAGACATTG
Source organism: Dichetophora obliterata (assembly GCA_963920525.1). Lineage (NCBI taxonomy): Eukaryota > Metazoa > Arthropoda > Insecta > Diptera > Sciomyzidae > Dichetophora > Dichetophora obliterata. The sequence continues at coordinate 128,634,541 of OY986439.1, forward strand.
GTTGTAACGACCCAGATGCCAAGACATCAATAATAAACATTATACAAAAATACAGTGACATTTTTCATCTCCCTGGAGAACACTTAAGTACAAATAATTTTTACACGCAGAAAATACAAACAACAGATTCGACCCCGGTATACATTAAAAATTACAGACTTCCACAAACACAGTTAACAGAGATAAATGATCAGGTTGACCAACTTTTATCAGACAACATAATCGAACATTCAGTAAGCCCCTACAACTCACCATTACTAGTAGTTCCCAAAAAGTCAACAGATGACAGCAAAAAATGGCGACTTGTAGTAGACTTTCGCAAATTAAATGAAAAAATTGTGAACGATAAATTCCCACTTACAAAAATAGAAGACGTTCTCGACCGACTGGGAAGAGCTAAATACTTTTCGACTTTGGACATGACCAGCTCTTTCCACCAAATTAACTTAGACAAAGACTCAAGACCGTTAACTTCTTTTTCAACTGGAAATGGACATTTCTAATTTAAGCGTTTACCATTTGGATTGAAGATATCATCCAACAGCTTCCAAAGAATGCTGACTATCGCATTAAGTGGTTTAGATACAGAAGCTTTTATTTATGTAGATGATATAATTGTTTTCGGTTGTAGTTTAGGACATCATAACGACAATTTAATAAAAGTTTTTGACAGATTAAGAAAATATAATATAAAATTAAATTCACATAAATGTTGTTTTTTAAAGCCAGAAGTCATTTACCTTGGGCATCTTATAACGGCCAATGGTATAAAAACTGACCCGTCTAAAAATAAAATTATAAAAGAATATCCAATACCAAAAAACGCGGACGAAGTACGAAGATTTGTTGCTTTCTGCAACTACTACCGTCGATTTATTCCAAGATTTGCAGATATTGCTAAAAATTTAAACTCATTATTAAAGAAGAACACAAAATTTGACTGGAATGAAAATTGCCAGAACTCTTTTGAAGAGCTAAAAACAAAACTTTTAAACCCACCGATACTGCAATATCCGGATTTCAATAAACCCTTCATACTCACCACAGATGCTTCAAATTACGCTCTTGGTGCAGTCCTATCGCAAGGCGAAGTAGGCTCAGACTTACCAATTTCTTACGCAAGCAAATCTCTTGCAAAACATGACCTGAACAAGCCAATTATTGAGAAAGAGCTCTTAGCTATACATTGGGCAATCAATTTTTTCAGACCCTACCTCTACGGTAGAAAATTTTCGGTTCTAACAGACCACCGCCCGCTAGTGTCTCTTTTCTCTCATAAAAATCCTTCTTCTAAAATGACACGCATAAGATTAGATCTTAGCGATTATGATTTCAATATTATTTATAAAAAGGGTAAAATGAATACTAATGCAGACGCATTGTCAAGAATAATTTTAAATAGTGATTCCCTAAAAGCTATGATTCCAACCGGAATGGAAGATAGCACACAAAACATACTAGCAATTACAAGAAGTATGAACACAGATAAACATACAAAAAACACTGATTTAAACAAAAGAGAATGTCCTGCCAGCAAAAAGCCCGCAAAACTTTTTGTTTGGGATTGTACATCCATAACAGATATAAAAAAAATTAAAAAATTAAGGTTCATTACAGAAAGAAAGTTTAAAAATACCAAAATTGAAATACATGATGAGGAAGTAATTATACGATGTAGTGATAATCCACTGTTCACACCGCTGACTTTGGAGAAGCTTTCATCAAAGATGTATAATGTAGGAATAGAAGAATTAGCGCTAAAGAAGAATGATGATATATTTAAAACCATTGAAATGGATAAGTTCAAAGATATTTTTAATAACATAAAAAGAACAAACGAAAAATTAAAAATTTTAATTTATAATGAACCACAAAGAATAGTCGACAAAATAAAACAAAACAAATTAATCGAAGAATACCACAATTCGACACATGGAGGACATCTCGGTATAAGAAAAACAATAATGAAACTAAAACAAAAATACATATGGAAAAATATGAGCAAAATGATAAAAAATTTCATTCTCAATTGTAACAATTGCAAAATTAATAAACAAACTAAACATACAAAAGAAAATTTAACAATGACAGACACACCAAGTACCAGCTTTGAAGTAGTTTCTATCGACACAGTAGGTCCCCTACGCTTATCCAACAATTACAGATATATATTAACGATGCAGTGCGACTTAACAAAGTATGTAATAGCATGTCCAATGGAGACTAAAGACGCGAAAACTGTTGCTAAAACACTTGTTGAAAACGTAATTTTAATATACGGTCACTTTAAAATTTTAAAATCGGATAGAGGTACAGAATTCCTCAATGAATTAATGTCAGAAATATGCAATTTATTAGATATTAAACAAATTTTTAGCACTCCATATCTTCATGAGACTCTGGGCTCGATTGAAAGAAACCATCGAGTATTAAATGAATATTTGTTAAACTTTTGTAAAAATGAAGAATGGGACCAATGGATCCCATACTTCACTTTTTCGTATAACACAACACCTCATGTTGATACAAATTATACACCGTTTGAGCTGATTTTTGGAAAACTTGCAAATCTTCCAAATGATAATCGTTTCGAATCAATAGTATATAATACAGACAATTACGCACAAGAACTGAAACATAGATTAAAATATTCTTTAAAAAAAGCAAATGAATTAATAAATATTGCAAAAATGAATAGAATAAAAAAAGATAAATATATAAATCCGTTAAATTTAAATATTGGAGATAAAGTTTTGATAAAAAGGATGAATAGAAGAAAAAATCAATCTCCTTATATTGGTCCATTCATAATTGTAAATAAAAAAGGAGTAAATTCAATAGTAAATTTAAATGGAACATTTAAAGAATATCATAACAATATGTTAAAGAAATATTTGTAAAAATTATATCATTTTATTTAAAAATTTAAATCTTGTAAATATATGAATTATATTAAAATATTGTATAAGTTAAAGCACAAAAAAAAATTTTAATTTTTCACAAATTTCAAAATAAAAATTTTTTTTTCTTAAGGGTAAGGGTGTAGTATACCTATACATATTATTTAAATTACATCAATGTATTTCATTATAAAACAAGCTATAAATACTTTTATTAAAATAAGTAATAATATAAAAACCTCTACTGTAACAATTTTCGAGAACATGCATTCAAACAATAAGAACATATGTTCATTCTAAGCACTACTATCTATCTCATTCGCACACATGTACACGTATGGCTGAATACAAAACATATGATATTATATTATACTTTTTACTCCTACACAAATATGTTAACATATGATTTTGTTTACGTTTTCTATTAATATAAGTCTACTCACTCACACATATTAAACTATTAATACTTAATTACAAATATGTATTACGATATTCTACTATTACTCTTACACTAATTAAAGAACATATGATTCTATTTACATTCTAAACTACACAAACAATTGTTAACTAGTTTTAAGACAAAATACCGTTATGCTTATTATAAAAGGATGAACATATTTGAAAATAAATCAATCTAGTTTTGAGCTCTAACAGCTGCCAACTATTTTCATTTTTAAAAAGTCTTTGAGCTTTTATAAGCTGCCAACTTTTAAATAAAGCCTCTGCACTATAAAGTGAACGGCTATAATAAAAAAAACCAATTTAGAGCCAGTGGCGAATATACGCCGGCACAACACTTAGGCAGGACCTAAAGATTTTTAATTAATTTAAAATCGTTTACGCGTAATCATTACAAGTTCTTTGTATCATGGTAACTGCCTGTGTTATTGTCGTTATCAATGAGCATATACAATTAACACAAGAATGATAGAATAATGGTCCAGTTAGCCTCGCATGGCATAGCACTGCATGGCATAACAAGCGTCACATCGAAATCTGTTTAGTGGGATTTGTGTGTATCTGATTATGCACAACATGGCAACGCATGGCAATGCTCAGATAAAAACAGAAATGCATCTCTGACTACATAGATTAACATGGAAGATCTATTTCATTTTAATTTCTGTGTATTCGTCTATGTACTTGACGTTTTGGCAAAACAGATATGAAGTTGTAAAATTGTTTGGCCAATTGCGGTTAACTTATTAAAATAAAATCGCTGTATTCTTTTTTTTATTGGTTTATTTTGACTACGTGACTATGCGTTGAATAATCACCATTTATTTGGCTGTGTGCTAGCTGCTTATCTGCGTTGCATGCGCTGCTGTGCCATGCGGGGCTAACTGGACCATAAGAGATTGCGCTTTGCGCAGGTCCGTTACTTCTGCTAATCGAGTTTGACAGCCATTTGTTCAGTTGACTACGTCACAATATTTTATTTCTTTGAGAAACGTATTGCAATCAGTTGTGTTTTTTTTTTTTAAATTTGTATATATCGAAGTATATTTGCGAGTTTTTAACTTCAACTTTTTTTTATTTTAATTATACAAACTAAAATGTATGCAATTTTCATTTCTATGTAGAAATCGTATGCAAAGTGAACGGTCGCTAAAACAGCATTGATATTATGACGTACATGCGCAGAACGACAATTTTGTTGTACTCTTTTTCTTGTCTTCGGCGCAATCTTTGTATTCTATCATTCTTGCAATTAACGTATGTAAATGCATATCAGTTTCTTTCGTTTTTGCCGTTTGTTATAGCTCTTGTTAATATTCAGCAAGATTAATACAATAAATTACACAGATGTATGCAGCTACAGAGCCATTATTATGTAGTAACAAAAAATTGTTATACTACTACGCAGGCTAACATTTGCAAAGACGCATGGTCATTATGCTATTAAAATTACATTTATTTTTTAAATATAATAAAGTCGAATTTTTTTTTATTATTTTTTTATTATCATTATTATTATTATTTTCAGTATAGCTGCCAAAAGGAACCATATGAACTAAATTACCAAATTTAAGTCTAATAAGATCAAAACCGTGAGAAATATAGCATTTTTGTTGATTTGTAAGCGGCAAAAAGGGGTGCGTCAAAATTATTTTCCCTTAAACCAACGCGCACTCGCAACAAATCGACTGCCAAAATTTCAGCTCAATTTAGCTTAAGCCTGGCGTGCTTTGCTTCACTCCACGCTGACCTCCCGAAAAGTGTGTGTAACGTAAAGTAATATAAAGTAAGCGGGACATGCCCATTTTGAATGCACTTGTCAAGAGTAGCCATATGAACTAAATTACAAAATTTTTTACGACCTGACGTTGAAATAAAAAGTTTTCATTGGTTTGTGGGTTGTAAAAGGGGGCATGAAAACCAATTTTAGTACAGTTGCTGACAGAACCACACAAACTAAGCAAAAATTTTAGCTCAATCGACCCAATAGTAAATTTAAATGATTTCTCAAAGAGTAGGAGTGGCTATACAGTGATAACGCCCATTTTTAGTACAGTTGCCGAAAGTAACCATACAAACTTAAGTATCAAATATTAATCTTATACGGCCAAAACTGCTTGAAATATAGCATTTTCACAGCTTTGTGGGCGGAAAAAGGGGGCGTGGAAACCAATTTTTAATACAGTTGCTGGCAGTAAACATATAAACTAAATTACCAAATTTAAGTCTTATACGACCCAAACCGACTGAAGTATAGCATTTTAATCGATTTGGAGGCGGTAAAAGGGGGTGTTCCTAAACCATCTCGTACCTATAACGAATTGACTGCCAAAATTTTAGGTTAATCGGTCCAGTAGTTTTGGAGTCTATAGGCGTCACACACAAAGTCAGACAAACAGACAGATAGTATATTTTTTCTATATAAAGGGTGGTAAAAAAAGGGCCAATGTTGATTTTGAATAAAACACAAATTATTTAGGAAATTATTGTCATTTCGTTTTTATTATGATAATATTGGTATGGTTCAATTATGTATGGAACAAAATATCGGCCAAATGGCCGCCGCGACCTCGGCGGCACACCTCCATCCGATGGTCCAAATTTTCGATGACGCATAATTGAGGTTCTATGCTGTTAATGTGCCGAATTATCTCATCCTATAGCTCTTGAATTGTTGCTGGCTTATCGACGTACACCTTTTCTTTCAAATAACCCAAAAGAAAGAAGTCCAACGGTGTCAAATCACATGATCTTGGCGGCCAATTGACATCGCCACCACACAGAAAAAACAAATTTAATGAACAGCATACGTTAAAATTAATTCATTGATTTTAATGAAAAATTCATTGAATTTTAATGAATTGCTCATAGTTTTTAACGTACTGTTCATTGAAATCAATGAAGTAATATTCATTAAAAATGTCGAAATAAATATCAATGATTTGTTTTCATTATTTTAATGGACTTTTCATTAATATCAATGAAAAGTACATTGATTTCAGTTGTAAATCAAATTTTAACGAACCATACATTGATTTTTAATGAACAGTTCATTGAATTCAATGTATAGGTCATTGAATTCAATGTATAGTTCATTGAATTTAATGTATAGTTCATTGAATTTAATGTATACTTCATTGAATTCAATGTATTGTTCATTGATTTCAATGTATAGTTCACTGAATTCAATGTATTGTTCATTGATTTCAATGTTTAGTTCATTGAATTCAATGTATTGTTCATTGATTTCAATGTATAGTTCATTAAATTCAATGTATAGTTCATTAAATTCAGTGTATAATTCATTAAATTCAATGTATAGTTCATTGAATTCAATGTATAGTTCATTAAATTCAATGCATAGTTCATTAATTTCAATGTATTCAGTTCATTAAATTCAATGTATACTAATTTATTCCTTTCCCAATTTTGTTTGAAGTGAAACGCGAAGTTGTGAAGACGTGTGGCAATTGTGTGTGTAAATTCTAGGGGATCACCTCCAACAAAAACTTTCTGTTAGTATGATTTATTGAAGTGAAATTAATAATACATTAATTTCATGTTTTTATTATTGAATATATTTTATGTATTTACATATTTTAGCTCCAGAACTTGACGCTAATAGCTGCATTCAAAGTTTGCGATTCGATAAGCTCTCAGCTCTCGAGTATGACAGTTGCTGGCAGGCTTGCAGCCAATATAGGTTGGATGAAATCATCAAAGGAAACCTAAATCTGACAGAGGTTGTTAAGAAATGGCCGGAGTATAAAAATCCAAATGGATATCGCTTCGTAAGTATATTCAAAATAAGTAAATATAAATAAAATAAATCAAAATTACTATTTTCCTTCATAAGAACTAAAATTTTAAAAAAAAATCTAGCAATGATTGCAGTCTTGGACTGTTTACTATGCCAGAAAAAAAAAATAGCCGATCAACCTTACTTTAGGTTCAAAAAGAATCTTCAAAAGTAATTAGATTATTATTCTTTGATTTGTTTTGATTATTTTCGTAATCTCAAGTAGTCGTGATTATAATTTGTAATCGTAATCAATTACAAATCAGAAATTTCTCCCTAAAAGATTATGTAATGATTACAATTCTTTTTAAAAATTTAACAGCTGTGATATAATTAATATCGCAATTTAACAGCTGTGATATAATTGAACGAAAAAAGATCTCATTAAATTAAAAATAAATATATTATATTCATTTATAATATCTTCTAGATTGATAAAGATTTCTCTGTCGCTTTCGGAAATATACCTGGCATTTTAAGTGACTGCTGCCATCATTTTCAAAAAATTTTTACATTTTTAAAGGATGAAAACCACATAAAAGATAAAGCTGTGCGGGCAAAGTTGGCAGAAATTGAAGATTTCACTAATTACAGTGGTAAGCTTAATTTTTCTCGAGGCTAAATAAATAAATAGTTTTTTTTTCAATTAATATCTTTCCAGACAGTACTGCTATGAAACTTCTTTGGTGTCTTCATGGGTATTTGGTGCCCACTCAAAAAGTATGCAGTAAGGACAACTTTGGAAGAAAAACTTTCCTAAAGCATAGCATAGTTACCAGTTCCCAAGAGGCATTCGTTTTTGTTGAAAGCGGCATCCAGGAAGTCGAGGAGCATATTGAGTTTTTAAAAAATAAAGGCGAAAATATTGAACCATTAATCCTTGCTGTTGGAGAGAAGAACTTCTCCTCATTCCAACAATTTTATGTGTTCATGGATGGTGTAAAATTTCAATTTGCAAGTTTTATTAGAGCCGTAGATGTGTGCTTCAAAATTTTTCAATTATTTCTATTAAAATATCCTGCGGCATGCACTCTCGTGTGGGAGTTTATTGGCGTATATTTTTATAAATTTAAAAACAATTCAAAACCTTCTAAACTTTGTATATTAACTGACTCTTTAAAATAAAAAATATTGTTTAAATTGTTATTATTTCCTTATTTTAAAAATGTTTAGAGAGGGATTAACAAATAATTCGTTGAGTTTAATGTATATTAATTACAATGAACTAAATACTTTAAATTTAATGAAATATACATGGAATTCAATGAACTGAATACAATAAATTTAATGAACTGTACATTGAATCCAATGAACTAAATACATTAAATTCAATGAACTTCATACATTAAATTCAATGAAATAAACATTAAATTCATTGAACTATACATTGAATTCAATGAACTATAATACAATACATTGAATTCAATGAACTATAATACACTGAATTCAATGAACTATACATTGAATTCAATGTGAGGTTCATTGAACTATACATTAAATTCAATGAACTTTACATTGAATTCAATGAACCTTACATTGAATTCAATGAACCTTACATTGAATTCAATGAACCTTATATTGAATTCAATGAACCTTACATTGAATTCAATGAACCTTACATTGAATTCAATGAACCTTACATTGAAATCAATGAACCTTACATTGAATTCAATGAACCTTACATTGAATTCAATGAACCTTACATTGAATTCAATGAAAAAATCATTAATTTTGGCATTTTTTTAATGAACGTGTTCATTGAATTCAATGAAGTGTACATTGATATTCAAGGAACCATTCATTGAAAATCACTAAGTTTAATGAACTATTCATTAAAGTATGAAGAAAATTCATTGAAATCAATGACCACAGTTCATTGGACCAAAATCAATGAATAATTCATTGAAATTAATGCACCTTTTCATTAATATAATGTACCTTTTTGGTTCAGTGCACGTGAGATAACACGGCCATTGAATTTGTTGCGCAAAAGAGCCATTGTTTCGTTAGCTGTGTGGCAAGTGGCACCGTCCTGTTGAAACCACATATCGTCCACATCCATATCTTCCAATTCGGGCCATAAAAAGTTCGTTATCATCTCACGATAGCGAACACCATTCACAGTAACTGCCTGACCGAACTCATTTTGGAAAAAATACGACCTGCACCCAACAGTCACTCTTTGTGGCTGCATTAGTTTTTCGACAATCACTCTTGGATTATCATTCGCCCAAATACGGCAATTCTGCTTATTGACGAATCCACGGAGGTGAAAATATGCCTCATCACTGAAGATGATTTTCTTCGAAAATTGATCATCCACTGTTGCCATTTCTTGCCACCATTCTGACCATTGATGACGCTTGAGTCAATTGCACCTTTTAAGCATGTAAATGCAAGTCTTTATGCATAATGTTCATCAACGACGAGCGTGAGAGGTGCAATTGTTGGGCACGACGACGAGTTGAGGTGGACGGTTCTTCAGACACACTATCACGAACAGCAGCAATATTTTCTGCAGTACGAGCTGTACGAGCATGCACTGGTGTTTTCACATCTCCTACAGAGCCAGTTTGCTCAAATTTTTGCACGATTTTTCCGATTGAACACGCATTTGGACGATTAAATTGACCAAATTGACCACGAAGTGCACGATATGCATTTTGATTTGAACGTCCATTTTCATAATAAGCCTGAATAACTTTTACGCGTTGTTTGATTATGTATCTTTCCATGGTTCAAATTGAATTACTCTGAAATTGAGAAATGTCAAATGAAATGCAGAAAAAACTTGACGTTTAGGTGTGGTTCACATTCGACATCGGCCCTTAAAATTTAGCCACCCTTTTATAAATAAAATTAATAATAATATAAATAACATTATAAATACTAAGAAATAAAAAAGTTTTCTATTCTTGTTGATTTTATATGATTCAAATACAAATTTTAAATGTTTGATGGTTTAAATCATACTTGATTTTAAATACAAATTCTAGTTGTTTGATAGTTTAAAATCGTTTATTGAGCTTTAGATCAAAGTTAGTACAATTAATTGTTCTAACGAATCTGTTCCAAAGAAAAAACAACAACAACAACGTTTTTTCAATATGAAAATGAAAAAAATTACTAGCTGATTTTATTGCAATTTCGGCCCTGCTTAAGGCTTCATCAGAAATCTTTGTGATACCCGTGTAAGCGCGCACTAGCGCAGTAATTTCTCAGTTTTTCTCCCATTTCATATTGTCACATTTGTTGTTGTATTTTTGCTTTACTTTAGTCTTTATGCTTATGTTATTATTGTTTCTTTTCTTTTCTTTTGTTTTATTAAAGAGTGCAGCTCTGTATTTATATGGATACTCACTTTTCGCCTTTCCGATATTTCCGGTATATTTTTTCAATATATTATTATTTATGTATTTCATTAAATTTACTCGCTAATAGTAAAAACATTATAAATCTGTACTTATAACTCTATGCGTATAATCTTGTGTGCTGATTTTAATCACATACACAAACGTACTTCACACTGATAATCATCAGTTCTTAAATTTTGTGAAAGACACTTTTGATTTAGATATGTTCTATTCTACAACATTGGGAGAATCCAGTATTCATTTTGTATTAACGCGATGTGTAGCATATGTTCCCAAAGTGGTTTGGCTGATAACGATTGCATAAAAAGTTATTACTTTCCCTAAAAAGATTGCTATAGAAAACGAAAGGAACCCACATTTTTATAAACGCACTCGAAAAAATCGTTAACCAAATCTTAAAACGTGTTTTCTGAAAAATCATGTTTTACAAACTGGGCTTCACGATATCTGAAGAACTGATAGAATTGGTCGGTTGTTTTATAGACCACTTTAATGAGCGAAAAATGTAAAAAAACCCAACTAAAAATTCACATGTCCGCCATTTTTGTAATTTTTAACTATTTATTGATATTATAGCTTCAAGCTCCAGTAAATATAATATTATTTATAAAACTTTTTGTTTTTTTATTTCAGATGACATGAACGTGCTGTGCGATGGAGGCTGTTTTGGTACCTTTTTTCAACGTGAAGTTTGACGGTGTATTGAAAATTCACATTACACTTTAATGCACAAAAAAATATATGTTCCTTCACTTTAAGAATCAATAATTAACTGTCATCATTTACTTCCTTCCATGAAAAAAAATCAAGAACATCACCGTGTTTTTTGGCCTAAAGATGAGAACCTGCCCTTAAGTTATATTAAACTAATTTTAAAATAACTACTTTTGCATAAGGTTTTTAATGTTTATTATTTAAAAATTAAAAAAAAAATTAAAGACTCACTATCAAAATTTATTACTTTTAAAATTTGGTTTTGAAATCAAAAAATTACAACAAACACATAGAAATATTAAAAATACTTGGTAACTACCCTGCAGTCCAAGGCATCGTGCACGAATATGTCATGATTATTTCTTAAAGAAACTTACTGCGTGAGTTACATATGTCGATAACTCTTTAACAAATCTGTCTTGTTTTCGTTTATTGAAACACGAATTTGGAACAGTGCACGAATTTGGAACTTTTGTATGAGATTTTCGTCAATAAAATGTATAAACAAATCAGCATGTTTGGTCAAAGAGAATGAAAAATAGTGCATGATTCATTCAAGATTTCTTTCAGACTTGAACTGCTGGGTATTGTTTCTTTGCTAGAATAGACCTGTTAGTGTATGTATGTATCTGCTGTCATGTTTTTTGACTACGGCAATTACAAACTCGAATATGCTGTGTGTAATTAATTTTATTTGTACTTTTAATTTACGTTTTTTGATTTAATAAGTTCAATTAAAATATATAGTGCTGTTAATTGAGTCATGTTCGTTTATTGTTCACTTTGTTGATGATAAGATTGACTTTGCTGCTGTTTTTATGACATTCAAAAGAAATTAGTTGCAACCTGTTTCGGCCGACCACAAAGAAAGAAATCATTTTCTAATGTATCTTCAGTAAACTGTGGTGAAATTTGAAATGAAACTAAAGCCAAAACAGGTATTTCCTTCACTAAAGATGCCCTGGAAACCAACACGCATTAGATGTTCGAAACTGTCAACGTCTTTCTTGGGACTCCACATCCACAGCCGCAGCCACACATCAACATCACTTATATGAACATTAAGTTCCGTTTAATGACACTTTGGCAACATAATAAAACAGCAACAACTGAATTCGAAATCCAAGACAAGAAGGCAGACTTGTAGACAAGTTGTCGAAATTTGCCGTTTTTATGAGTTTGTTTCATAAGGTGAATGAATGCGCAGAGACGTTACAGATCTTGTTTCTGTCTCATTTATCTGACTGAGGAAACATTGGCAAACGTTGTCCGAGCAGGTCAAAAGGTGCTGGGAAACAGCTGAGCTCAATGTGAGCGGATGACTTGGGACAAATACAAACCGATGTGATGCTTAAAGTTTAAGGTAACTTGATTTAGGTTATTTGATGTGCTATAATGAAAAGAACTGCCAACATTTTGGGGTAAAAACTAATCATATGATGATATAAACAAGTGCTTGGTGGCGTCGCGTCAATGAGATTTGATGTTGGTGATCATAAATAAAACCGGAGTACTCCAATTACCGAGAAAAGTCTTGGACATTTCTGAGATCCCACGAAAGCGGAACTTCCTTTATGCTCTGATATCAAAGGTGTAGACTTTCCTACTATCGTTAATCTTCGTAGTCAGGGGTTCCCAAATTGTTTTCACTGAAAAATTAAATTGAATAACTCATTCAACTTGATTTTTGAATTAAGTGATGTTATCTCTTAAGAGTTTGTATCTTTTCTTAATACTTTTATAATTGTTTATAAATTTTTATTCTCATTAATGTATTTATATAAAAAAACCATTCCAAAAGAATTTAAAAACGTTTCAGCTCAGCTGATTTCCCAACAGCAAGCTGAGCATATTGTCTGCGGTCAGTATTATCAGCTTCCATTTAAATAAAAATTTAAACGTGTGATGTTGTTATTCTTTTTTTAAGGCGAAGCCTCTTTCCCACCCTTGATATTTTTTTTCTCTTTTATGTTTTTGATACTGGCTACAAAACAAAACAATATCTTGTGACATTGCGGCATAAGACTTGACGCAAAATACAAATTGAAAAATCTGTGTAATCAGCGAAAAGTGGTTTCTTGAAATGGGATAAGCACATGTCGCCGAGAATTGTTTATCAGAAATCTGTGAGCACATGATTTCTTCGCCAAAGAGATATGCATGAAAAGAAAAAATTTATTCGGTAACTATTTGTATAATATTTGGTTTGTGGACCTAATTTGTCTGTTTATAATTTTATGATGTGTTGTCATATCTAGTGACTTTGTATACAGAAAAATGGATAGAATGCCTAAACCAACAAACAAACATTCAACAGAATCTCATAATAGTGACATATGTGGTGGGAATTTTGACAGTTTTCACTGGTTTAAGCTTACAAGTAATGCAAGATGATTATATTTATATTTTTTTGTTATTTTACGATCGTCTATTTCACCCGGTGATCTGATGTCTTTCTCATGTATGCTGTTTTCTCAGCGGCATGAGAGTTTATCGTAAGGTTATGACTTAAATTTTTCCAAAGGCTATAACAATAAATTTAATATCACGTGTGTTGTATACAGTACTGTGCAAAAGAGAACAACATACTTAGCTCTGACTTTGCTACTTAAATGTGCAAAAAGTCCTCCAAAGCGCTGTGTGATATAGACATATTGTTTTTACTAAAATAATTTTTTTACTCTTAAAATATACTCATGGATACATTATTGTTCTTTTAAAAAATTTACATCAAAAAGTGTTGCCTCATATATATTGTAGAGTATTTAGATTAAGATACAGTTGAAAACTATAATAAACAAATTGCAAAAATTATGGAACTTTTTATATACCTAATTTTGGCAAACATCTTTTCACACAATGACTATTTAACTTGGCTTGAGGCAAGCAAGCTATTTGCGTTACTAACTTTTTATTGAACATACTGAAATACTTTTCTCTTACACAAGCTGAAGATCAATAAAACCTCTTTCAAGAAAAAAATAAAGAGTAGAGATATCTTTGTGGAGAAGTATTCGTTTATTGACTTAAGTGTTAAAACTAACAAATGATCTGACTGATAAGATAAGTGATACTGTATTTGTTGAAGGTGGAATCGATCTTTGTGACTGATGGGTGCTCCTCAGTAACAAGCCATAAACTCTTATTAAAAGATGCAATAGTAATTTGAAGAGCATGTGACGTTGATTTTACCCGTGTTTATCCAATTAAACACACTTAAATGTAGTTCTCCAGCAATTGAAAATTTATAAATGGGAAAGCAGCGAGCAAATTTTAGTAAAAATGTTTATTTAATTTTTGTTACAAAAGACACTCACACGTTATTGAACGTTATAAAATGCACTAAAAAAAATTACAGTATAGCGTGTATACAGAACAGAAGTGAAACTTTTTAACTTTTTAACACACCTACGCTCTACCTGCCACCCTTCTTAGGGTTCCCATACAACATACAAAAAATGGAAAATACATTACTAAATTTTAGTCTTATAAGACCAAAACAGTCCGAAATAAAGCATTTTTTTGAATTTGTGGGCGGTAACACTTTTTTATTTAACCATTTCGTACTCGAAACAAATCAAATACCACAATTTCAGCTCAATTCAGGTTATACCTGGCGCACTTTGCTTCACTCCACTCTTATCCTTTGAAAAGTAGGCGTAACTATACCACGCTCATTTTTAGTACAGAGTCCTTAAGTGAGCATATGAACTAAATTACCAAACTTTAGTCCAATATGAATTTTTATTGATTTGTGGGCGGTAAAAGGGGGTGTGCCAAAAACCAAAGCCTAAACTATCTCGTACTCGAAACAAATCGCAAGACTTCAGCGCAATCGGAACAGTAGTCAAAATTAATGATTTATCAAAAGATTGACGTCGCTAAAGGGTGACCACGCCCATTTTTAGTACAGTTCCCGAAAGTAGCCATACAAACTAAATGACCAAATTTTATTCTTATATGACAAAAACATATGTATTAAATAAAATATTTTCATTTATTTGTGGGCGGTAAAAAGAGGCGTGGACACCAATTTTTAGTACAATTGCCGTCAGTAACCATATAAACTAAATTTCTAAATTTTAGTCTAATACGATCAAAACCGTCCGAAATATAGCATTTTTATTGATTTGCGGGCAGTAAAAGAGGGTGTGGCAAAAAATATTCCTAAATTATCTCGTACACATCTACTCTCTGTCACCCTTCTGTGTGGGGTTCCAATACAAACATCACTAAAAATAGAAAAATTAAAATATTTTACTATTTTAGGCGTTCTCGTTTATTTATTTGGAGCAGAGCAAGAACTGCCAACAAATCATGCTCATGTTTTCCATTTTGTTCCGAGCGTGTTTTTGTACATACTCGTAGCACGATGAAAGTGCTCTCGACGCCACTCTACGTGCTCTCAATCAAATGTTCGAGCATGTAGAGTGGATATCAGAGCAATTGCTGTCCAACACATTCTAACAAAATAAATTAACTTGCTAGAGATTCAACGAAAAGCAAAACAGCAATAAAATACTATTAATTGTCGGCCTTTGTAGTCTAGTTGAGAGTGCGCTAGACTATCAACTCAGAGGTCCCTGGTTCGAGTCCGGGTTCGGGCATGGTTCTTTTCACTTTCTTTGTTCTTTCCTACATTTGAGAATTATGGATAACAAAAATCCACAACTAAATTGTGGAATTAAAGGACAGGAACAACTAAGGGCTGGAAATGCTTACCAAGGTTAAGGCATAACACTTACAGGCATACTACTCGGTTAAAAGCAATTCAAATAGTCTTTCACGTTTGTTTCGCCTAATCAATAATTCACGTATGCTTCCAATAATCAATTCCTCTACAAATATCTATCCCTTTCCTTTCGGGTCAAACACCAAACCTTGTTTGTATAAGGCGCATGCCTTGGTTCTTTGTTCTTTTTTTTTAAATTCATTTATGAAATTAATTAATTAATTATACTATTATAAAAATAGTATGTTTGTGCAGTTTTAGCTAGTAAGATTCGAGCCAATCCAAAACAACACACACTGATCCTTTGCATAAATGCGTTTACGAAGTCAACCTATATCTCAATCCTATCTGCAGAGGCAAAAAAATTTTTTGTGACGAGGATCGAATCATAACAAAATTAGTAAATATTTCGTTACGAGACTCGAAAATTTTTACTCTCAACCAATCGCTGCTTAAGAAGAAAGCTTACAAAATTCAAATGTTTTAAAATTGACTAAAAAGGAGTTAGTTCTATTCAACAAAATTTTTAAAATCTATATATTAAAAAAGAAGTGTACATTTCATATATTATATGAATATTTTTTTCCTACGCTTATTAACCAAAATTGCGCAACACTGGTGATATTCTTCAAAGTAGTATGTTTGCGCAGTTTTGGTTAATAGGCTTCCAGCCAATTCAAAACAACACACACTGATGCATTGCATATACAGTATTACAAAATTTTACATACGGTTAACAAATTTCTGTTTTTTTGAAAACAGTATGATGTTTTTAACTTTTTGCAGATTATTTGTAACTTTTATAAAAACTAATTAAATAAAATAATTAAATTAAATAAAAAGTAATTTTACTAACGTTCCAGAATAGTTTTGTTGTTGTTGTTGTTGTTGTTGTATGAAAATAACAACATAAAACATAAAACGCGTAAACTTTCATAGTTACATAAGTATACATACCCCCTTAAAAATTGATATACCGTTATTAGTAGCGGTGCCAATTTCATGCTGATCTGCTTCAACTAAATATTAAAGCTTTTAACTTCATAAAAAGTGGTCATATTTGTAAAACAAAAATAATAAAGTCTCGATAGTGCAGTAAAATGGGCAAGGGTAAAGAAATTCCTAAACCAATTCAAAAAACAGTCATTAAATAAAGGAATGACGGCAAATCTCTCAACGAAATTGGACAGATATTAAATTTAAAAAAGCCTACTCTGCCTACCTAAGTCCAAACAATAATAAAAAATTTCAATAAAAGTGGAAATTTGAAAGTAGTGCACGTTCCTGCCGCGCTCGAGTTCTCGACGATTGAACACAATGGACAGTTATTCGCCTTGTCAAAAAAAATTCCAAGCAAAGCGCAGTCGAATTAAATCGAATATTGAAGACTGATTTGGGAGTAACTGTTTCCGACCAAACTGTTCGCAGAACCATCAAGAGGAATGGGTATAATAGCAGATTTGCTAGAAAAAAGCCATTCCTAAGAGCTGTGAACATCCAAAAACGCTTGGAGTACGCACAAAAGTACCATAACGTTCACATAAATGACCCTACTTTTTGGGAAAAGAGTAATATTCACCGATAAATGAAGGTTTATGGTTTTTGGAGGGGATGGTCGGGCTAAAGTTTGGCGAAAGCCGAATACGGAGTTATTACACCAGAATGTTAACTCCACAGTGAAACATGGAGGCGGGTCAGTCATGGTCTGGGGATGTATGGCTGCAAATGGTGTTGGAAAACTAAGATTCATCGATGGAATTATGGATAAGACCATGTGTGTTGACATTTTAAAGGACAGCTATCTTCCTAGTATTGAAATGTTGGATTTGGAAGGAAAATCTATATTTCTGCAGGATAACAATCCGAAACATTCTTGGAAGATGGTGAAGGAATGGCTTCTCTAAATGTCAAACACAAACTGAAACATCCCCCACAATCTCCTGACCTAAATGTTATTGATCATTTATGGGATATTTTAAGGCGAGGTCTGAAAAAACGGTATATAACATCAATTACGTCTCTGAAGGAAGCGTTGAAGGACGAGTTAAGCAAAATTACACCTGAGACAACCAAAAAATTGGCTTTTTCTATGCCATCTCGATTATCAGCTGTAATAAAAGCCAAAGGAGGGCATACAAGCTACTGATTAAAGTTATTTTCATTACATTTAATTACTGTATGTAAACTTATGTAAATTTGCGTAAAACCAAAAACTGAATTATTTTATGTTATTTAATATATATCCATGAAGAAATAATATTTTTAAGCTTAGTTTTTTCAATAAAATGTGATACAATATAATTAATATCATTGCAGCATTTTATATTAATATTTAGTTAAAAAAACTAAAATATATAGGGTATGTAAACTTCTGTAATACTGTGTAAATGCGTTTACGAAGTCAGCGTATATCTCAAATATATCTCTCAGCGTTTATGTCAAAAAGGGGGATATCAGTGTTGTTTTTAATTACTTCTGGTGGGTTTATTTCGGGTTTTCGTCGATTTCGTACAGGAAGCAGTACTGATAGCTTGTTTACAATTAAAAGCAAACAAAATATTTTATCTATATATAAAGGGTGTCCCAAAAAGAACGCATTTTTTAAATTTGGCGCCATTCGAAGTCTCATTGTTTGACATTTGAACAATTGTTATTGTTTGCTAGTAGAAGGTACGAGGTTAGTAAAAATGGAGCGCTACACGAATGAACAACGCATTCTCATTGTGAAATTGTTTTACCAAAATGGTGAAAGTTTTGCGGCTACAGTTCGCAAATCGCGATCAATTTGGGGTCACAATAATGCTCCAAAAGAGTCAACTGTAAAGAGATTAATGGATAAATTTGCCGAAACTGGGTCTGTTAGTGATGTAAAGACAACAACGCGTCTTCGACCAGGTCGATCGACCGAAAATGTCGCAGCTGTACGTGATGATGTCGCTCAAACTCCATCCACCTCAATTCGACACCGAGCTCAGCAAATTGGTGTCCCCAAATCCACTATGCAGCGAATTTTGACGAAAGATTTGCATCTTCATGCATACAAAGTTCAATTGACTCAGGAACTGAAGATAGCTGACCATGGACAGCGAAGGGAGTTCGTTAATTGGGTATTGGAGAGACAACATGAAAATGCTGATTTTGCCGCTAAAATCATCTTTAGTGACGAGGCCCATTTCCATCTTGATGGCTTCGTCAATAGGCAGAATTGTCACATTTGGGGTGAGGATAATCCTCGAGTGATTCACGAGAAGCAAATGCATCCTCAACGTGTCACTGTGTGGTGTGGTTTTTGGGCTGGAGGAATCATTGGACCTTTTTTTTATGAAAATGAGGCAGGTCAAGCGCAAACAGTCAATGGGGTTCGGTATCGTGAAATGATAACCAGTTTTTTCTTGCCTAGAATTGAAAAAATGAATGTGGAGGGCATGTGGTTCCAACAAGACGGCGCCACATGTCATACAGCCAGAGAAACAATTCAATGGCTGCATCAGTCATTTTCCGGTCGTGTTATTTCGCGTTTTGGAGATCAGAATTGGCCGCCTAGATCGTGCGATTTAACACCATTAGATTTTTTTCTTTGGGGTTTTTTGAAGTCGATGGTTTACGCGAATAAGCCGACGACGACTCAAGCCTTAAAAGAGGAAATTGGACGCTGCTTTAATGAAATACCGAAGCATTTATGCAAAACGGTCATTGAAAATTTCATTAAAAGATCGCGTGTATGCCAGCAAAGCCGCGGCGGCCATCTGCACAATATATTGTTCCATACATTACCTCATTCTGTCTACTTTACGATATAATAAAGTTTCACGATTTTTTTTTAAATATCTGTGTTTTATTTAAAATTTAAAAATTGCGCCCTTGTTGGGACACCCTTTATAAAAAGAAGTGTACATTTTGAGGTAACGACCAACTGCACAAACGGGTCGTCCGATTTCAACATTTAAATTTCAGGGTACGTTCGGGATGGTACGTAGATGGCTTATGTGAAGTTTGCACGATATCTGCCAAGTGGTTCCGGAGATATGACATTTTATAGATTTTCCCATACCTTATACATAATCTGATATAGATAGATTATAGATAGATAGATTATAGATATTATTATTATATCATGTAAAATGATCAATGTAAGACATAGTCAACGTGACGCTCAGTGCGGCACCTTCGCATTAGTTAATGTGTCTCCAAAACGAATGCAGATCCCATTCTAAAACTTTCTACGTATTATTTATGGACTACAAGCTACATATTGAGACAAAAATAAAAAAATAAAAAGTACCGAATTTAAGTGAAACCTGATTTCACATATTACTTCCGGTTTCCTACACGAAAAAAAAATTAAATTTAAAATTTTTTATTATTGTCAAGAAGAATTTTCATTTCCTCAAAAAACACTACTTGCCTTATTTTTATCTTTTCGGATAATATCAGTAATAGTTTTTAAAAAATCCGTTCCTTAAATTTCTTCAATTCTTTAAAGGCTTTTAAACTGACATTAGGCTTGATAAAAAAAATAATGATGTACATTTATTCAGGTCATATAGAAGTACAAATAGTCCAAATATGAACAAAATCCAGAATCTGACATTATTTTCGCGGCCCACTAGACGTGAAATGCCCCTAATATCATAAATCTTTAACTTTTATAGCCCAAACAGAATAGGCATAGCCAACATGTAGCGAGCTGTCGAAAACATAGTCAACGAAATGTTGTGCACAGAATCGAATTTGTGTTAATAACGCAGATAGAACTTTATGCTTACAATATTTTGTTATTTTTTACTAAATAAATAGATACAGCCTTTTGCATACAATAATTTGTTTGTTTTTTTACTAATTTGGACTAATATGTTTCAGTCAATTTTAAGTGTTCTAATTTGAACAATGTATTTTGACATTTCGCTACCGTTGGCTGCGGCAAAAGTTAAAAGTTCGTCAACATTTTTGTGTCGGCTGCGTTCGCTACGTGTTGGTTATTTTCATTATGTTCATTTCATAGGGTTGCAAGGCAACCAACTTCTATGTTGACATTTCTTCTGTTGGCTGCGTGTTGGCTATGCTTATTCTGTTTGGGCTATTAGGTTTCCTTAACCTCTTTACATTCCGTGTAAAATACTATTAATTTCATTTAAAATAAAAATTATTAGAAATTAAAAATAGTTCAATTGATTTAAAATAGTGTTAAGTAAGTAAGTAAGTAAGTTTATTGAGACTTTTCTGTCAGGATTACATAGCATAAGATACAAATATATAATTAAGATAACTTAGAACTATTAACGTATTATTCTAATATAAATTTATAGAAAAAAGCTTTAAGCTTTCATTACAGAGTGGAATTAGTTATATTTTTCTTTAAAGTATTTAGAGCTTGCTCCCGGCACTTAACATTATAATGTATTTATTTTTTTTAAATTTTTTATTTTTTTTTTTATTTAACCTTAAAACTAAACAAACATTTTAACACTTTACACAAATATTAACTTAATATAAATAATAAAACAAATTACGGTACCTATCCTCTATGAGTATTCTGTACCGAATTGGCATAAAAATTTGGTAAAAGTGGTGCAGCAAAATCTAACTCCAAAGAATAATTTTCATTTATAAAACTTATGGGAGAGAGATAATTAATATTAGACCAATTATATACATAACTTTTGAAGTTTATAAATATCTCCAACCAAATAATTATCATGTAGAGCCAATTTTTTGATAAATCTATCAAGTAACGTAAAAGCATAATAACAAAAAGGATATATATTTGCTTCTTTGTACACAAAATTAATCGAATATCTTTTTGCATAAGATTCATAGTGTCTATCAATGCACCATCTAAGTATCTTACGCTCAAAGATTTCAATTTCATTAGCAACTGTAGGAGAAAAAGAGAACCAAATTGGATATGCATAAACTAAAATTGGGCGAATACAGACTTTGCAAATAAGAAGCTTGGTTTCCTTCATTAAATATTTACTATTTAAAAGTTTAGCAAACATGCCTTTGATTTTGTAAGCTTTTTTTAAAATGGTTCTAGCATGCTCGTTAAATTTAAATAATTTGTTGAAATTGACGCCTAAATATTTAAAGCTATTTTAAAAGGTATAGATATTCCATTTAAGGACAAAGATAATCTTTTGCTTTCGGGAACTACAAATTTAGCACATTTACCGCTAGCATTACGAAGGCATATTGCAACTGACTTTGCCGTGTTGATTTTGATACCCCAATTTTCGTAATAACTGTGCACCAAAGAAAGATGTCTTGATACTGAAATTAAAGCAACTATCGGAGAAACATTATGTGCGTATAGTAAAGAGTCATCTGCATAAAGGATACCTCTTGAACCATTTAATTCATGTGGAAAATCAGATATAAAGATGTTGTATAAATGCGGGGCAAGAATAGACCATTGGGGCACACCACTTTTAATAGAACCTAAATCAGAAAGACAATTTTTAATTTGAACGCAAAATTTACGATTACTAAAGAAGCTATGAAATATTTTTACAACAAAAGGATCAAAGCCTAAGTTGATTAGTTTAAATAAAATTCCGTCATGGTAAGCATTATCAAATGCCTTTTCTATATCAAGTAAGACAGCAACTGTACAATTTTTATTTCTAAGATTACATATAACATCATTTTGAAATTTCAAGAGGGCGTGTACTGCAGAATGTCCATTTTTGAAACCAAACTGATAGTTGGGAATATAATCAACATTGACATTGAAGTTAATTTTGGATTTTATGACTTTTTCAAAAAGCTTTCCGAGATTTGATAGCAAGGATATTGGTCTGAAATTGTCTGTATCATAAGACACTGACTTTTTTTTTATAGGTAAAATTTTGGCAACTTTCCAATTCAGTGGAAAGTAACCATTATTTATACAATTGTTAAAAATTATAGTCAAAAATTTAATGGCTAAATAGAATAACTTCTTTATTAAGAAATTTTAAATTTTGTCAAGTCCGTATGATTTTTTAGAGTTTAAATTTTTAATAAGTAAGGTGTTAATAATTCAATGTTAATAAAATGGGAATTCGATGTTAATAAAATGGGAAGAAACATTGTTATTTAACGAAGATAAGTTGTTATTAAAATTAAATATGGAATCTGCGTAACTTGATAAAGTTGACGCTATAGTATATTTTATATCAGAAACATTAGATGTTGAGGGTATTGTTTCTTGATAAATTGAATTAAAATGATTTAGCATTTTATTAGCAATTTCAACTTCGTCTGTTATTACTGCACTATCAACAGTTATTTTGTCACAAAAAGCATTTGGTTTTTTCTTCAAAAAACCATATATCTATTTAAAAGCGGACGGACCTGGTTTGATTTTTTCAATTTTTTCATTGAAGATTTTTGCTTGCTCAAGTTCAACTTGCTCTTTTATAATAATTTTAAGCAATTGTATTTGTTTCGAGAGTAATTTATATTCAAGAGTTTCTCTGTTGAAATTATTATGATACAATCTTTTAAGTTCTTTTTGCCAGGAGTGTTTGATATCACAAAGATTTTGAATTTGATCTGATATTAAAAACCGATTACTTTTGATATTAATTATTTTAACTTGTAACCCTGTTACATAAATTATAGTTTTAGTAAATTGATCAATATATTTATCTATCTCTTCGTTATTAAGAGTACGATTAAAGGGAGGAAAGAATTCGGTAAGAGAAAAATCCAAATCAGATCTAAAATTATCCCAGTTTGTATCCTTATAAGATGAGAACGTGCGTGGATTTTTTATCAAAACATCGTAGGCCAAAAGATTTATTTTCATTTTTAAAGGATAATGATCAGAAAAAGAAGACAAGCTGGAAATTTCAAAATTTTTATTAATTGTGTCAACAATGTTCGTGCTTATTAAAAAGTGATCTAGATATGATGCACCATTGGGGTAAGATGGTTTGACATCACATATACGAGTTAAATTGAGAGAAAAGTTTTGAAGCCACGTGGAAAAAGAATTTCCATTACAATTATTCATACCGTCTCCCCAAAAAGAAATTGTAGCATTAAAATCACCACCAATGAAAGTACCATCGAAATTAATAGAGAAGTTATTAATTTTTGTAAGACCACTGTTGATTCCAGATTAAGAGAAGTTACAAGGTAAATATACACAACCAAATAAATTTTTTTTTTATTTCGCCATTCATTGAGAAATTTATAACAACGAAAATATTTGGGAAAGATATATTGGGAATTTTTACAATGGAATACACATAATTTTTTCTAATTGCAATACCAATACCAATAGAATTGTTATTGCGAATGAAGTCAAAATCTTGCAAATTGATGTAATGATTTGAAGATAAATGAGTTTCCTGAATAAATCCAATATCAATATTATTATGCTTTAAAATTTTTAAAAGTTCATTTTGTCGACTGGTATCAATTAACGATCTTACATTAAAAGTCAATAGATTCAAAAATTTATGGACCATATGTTTTTTCAACAAGGGAAAGAAGACTCAGACATTCAATTCTGGCTTGCGATTTCGTAAGATTTTTATAATTAATCATAAATTTTTCTATTTTTTCTTCCACAGAAATTGAATCAACAGGATTGCAAATTTTTTTAGCAATTTTTAAGAATTCTTCTATTATTAACGGACGCTTTGATTGTTGTTGGCTAATCGTAGTCATTGGAGGGTTAAAGAGACTAGCAAAAGTTTTATCCTTCGAGAATACTGAGATTTTATTTAAAGCCTGATTTACATTATTTGACGCAATAGCCTTTTTTCCCGAGCTTCCGAAATACGTTGCATTTTACTTCTTACAAAAAGAGTATATGCTGGACAGCCCTTCCAGTTGGCTGGGTGACCTTTTTGTTCACAGTTCACACAGTATGGAACTGAGTTTTCACTTTTTTTTAGAAGACACTCTCCTGGAGCGTGGGAATCACTGCATTTGACGCATGTATAAGTCCTGTTGCAATTTCTTGCAATGTGACCCCAATGCTGACACCTTTTGCACTGAACTTCCTTCTGTTTAGAATTCGGTGCTTCCCTTCTTATAGTTTGACTCAAGAGGTATTTTATGTGTGATATGTCGCTGTGTTTCTTCCCGAGAAGTAACGAAACAATAAAAAGTCCAGTGTCAACATTATTTTTGACAGAAAATGGAGTTTAAAACTTTAAAACTGTATGCACAGTATTTGGTATTTCTAAATCTAGGGCCGTTTTGATTTCGTTTGTGTCTGTTTTATAATATAAACCTTGTAGTACTAAGCTTACTGATTTTAGTTCCTTTGGTGTAAAGGAATATGAATCAATGTTCTTTTCCTTTAATATTAACATCATTTCAGCGTGAGCTGAAGCGTCATTCAAATAAAGCTTACTTTTAAATCTTCCAATATTACTAATTTTAAAAAAGATTTTAGGGTTTTTTTGATTTAATTGATCAATTAAACTCTTTATGTTAACATTATCTCGTATATTACAGTTATTATATACGTATATTACAGTTGATCTCGTATATTAGTTGGTGTCGGTTGTGTTTTATCGTGTTATGTAAAAGCCTTTGTTTGTTATATTCGTGAGTGTATTAAAACAGTTTTAATATCGTAATTAATTAAATATTATATTATACTTACTAATATCATTAATATACAACTATTTTATTAAATAATACTTGTGCATTTAAGTTGTGTAAGGTTAATTCTTGCATATTAACTTTGTTTAACTTGTTTAGTTAATGCAGTGTTGTTGTTTTTGCATGCTTACTGTGTTTTAGTTTCTTCTTTGTGCGGTGATTTGTTTATCTTCAGCTCAGTGAGTGTTGTTTTTGTTTTTTAGTTTCTACTAAACTGTGCACAAACTGCCTGAATATAATAACCCTAAAAGCACATTTTGCATCTGCTCATTTTTTAAAAATTAAACATGGATTATTTTTCTGCAGAAAATATCGTTGCTTGTTCTTTAGACGAACTTTGCAAAAGCCAAAACATTCTGAACCCCATGTTCAGCTGTTCTGGTCCATGTGAGCAAATGTTTCATGCATCTTGTGCCGGTATTTCCAAGTCATGCCTTGACGACTTAAAATCTCTGCGATCAGGTCTTCGCTGGTACTGTGCTTCGTGTAGGGCACTTTCCCCAGATGAACTTTATTTAAAAATTAAGCTTTTTGGGGAAAGTCTTAACTCGTTAAACAACAATTTTCGAGAAATTGTAACATTTTTTAGTGAAGTTAGCGCCGCACCCAGTACTAGCGTCTATGATGAAAATTCCATTTCGGAAAATATCCCGCTTGCTTTGTCACAGACTGTTTCTTCCGGGACACAAACAATCCTTTCATCAGAAGACCATATTATCTCAAATAGAAAGAGAAAAAATAAAAAAACTAAAAAGAAGCGAAAATCATCTGGATCTACTTCTCAGGCCAAGCAGCCTTCAGCACCGCTTTTGAACAAGAACACTCCAGTTACTTCCTCGTCACCTTCTAACAGTCCTTCTTTGACTAATAGTTCAGTTTTGACTACTATTGAGCCTAGAAATCTATCAAGCTTAAGGGCAGTGTCGAGGAAAAAAAATTTATTTATTTCACGTCTTCAGCCCGACACAACTGTTGAAAATGTATTGACTTTTATCAAACATAATAAATTTTTGAGTCAAAATGCATTTTGCTCATGCAAAAAAATAAGTAATAAACCTTCCCATGCTTCCTTTATTCTCACAGTTCCAGCTGAAGAGTTTGCAACTGTTCTAAACTCTAATTTGTGGACTGATAATATACTCGTTACAGAGTTTCAGCCTAAGAATAAGCCTAGAGGGACGACTCAAGCCGCTCGTCAATCCCAAAAAAACTGAATAGGTTATCCCTTTACTATCAAAATGTAAGGGGATTACGCTCTAAGACGCGAGACATATTTTTAATGTCTCAGAATTTCTCTGAGGATATTATCGCACTGACTGAAACTTGGTTAAACGGAAGCATTACTGACTTAGAATTGTTTGATAACAGTTTTGAAGTTTATAGAAGAGATAGACATGCTGACAATACTTCTGCTGTCGGTGGAGGTGTCTTATTAGCTGTAAGGAACTCCTTAGTTAGTTCCATTATTGTTATTCCCTGCTCTGCTAACATCGAACTTATATGCGTCAAGGTTGTACATTGCAATTCTAATGTATATCTTATTAATGCATACGTTCCTCCTAAGAGCAGTGTAGAAGTTTATGCAAGCCTTGCGGATTGCATAGAATATGTCATAAGCATAATTGACGTTAATGATGACATTTTATTGTTAGGTGATTTTAATCTGCCTGACTTGAAATGGGAATCTTCTGACGATGATACATATTTTTGTGCATCTAATTCGAAGACTCGCCAAGAGCATATATTTGTTGATAATATATGTTCTGACTTACAACAAGTGAGTTGTATTTATAATAGTCGTGAAAGACTTCTTGACCTGGTCTTAACTACAGATAGTAACAATGTGATTGTTGAGAGGGCCCCTCATGTTTTGACTGCTGTTGATGAATACCATCCACCATTGAGCATATGGTACAAATCAGACAGGGATAATATAGTAAAGTCTAACTCAATAGATAAAGTTTATGAATTCAATTTTAAAAAAGCTGACTTTTTTAAGTTGAATCATTTACTTCAAAGTAAACTTCATGTTATTTTAGAATATGTTAATAATAACACTCTTGATGATTCAATTAATTTTTTTTATATGGAAATCTTTGCTATGTTTTCTCTGTCCGTGCCATATAGCCTCAAATTTACGAAAAATTGTGCTTACCCCTGGTACACAAAGGAATTAAAGATTCTTCGCAACAGCAGGAATAGGGCATGGAAAAAATATGTCTGTAGCTTGGACTTGAATGACCTAGAAATCTACAAGCGTTTGTTTCTGGACTTTGAAAATTGCTCAGCTACCTTATATCAAAATTATTTAGACAGTACTAAGCTGAGAATATTGTCTGATCCGAAGAAATTATGGGGTTTCATAAACACCAAAAAAAAATCTGATGGATTCCCTTCATCATTTAAAACCTCTGACGGATTTACTGACGATCCTGTCGTTATTTGTGGTCTATTTGCCAATCTCTTTAAAGAGTCATTTTGTTCAGACTCTTTTAATCCTGATGAAGAGTACTTTGAATATATGAACTCTACACCCAGGGTTTCGTTGGATTCTATATCCTTTACTTCAGAGGATATTTTAAAGTATATTGGATTGATCGATGAGGATTTTAACGCTGGACCTGACGCAATTCCTGCCGCAGTGTTAACACGATGTGGTTCCGTTCTAAGTCAACCACTGTCCATGTTATTCAATAAATCAATTAGCGAAAGTATTTTTCCACTTTTTTGGAAAAAATCTTTTATAGGTCCTATCTATAAAAAAGGTTGTAAGAACGATATAAACAACTACAGGCCTATCGCGAAACTCTCGTCGATTCCAAAACTTTTTGAGCGCCTCGTGTATGATCGTGTGAAAATTTACTGTGGGAAGGTCATGACAACTCGTCAGCATGGATTTGTTACTGGCAGATCCACTGTGTCTAATCCCCTCGATTTTACAACGTTTTGCTTAAATTCATTTTATTCAGGTAACCAGGTCGACTGTATTTACACTGATTTTAGTAAAGCATTTGATAAACTGCCACACAACTTAATTCTATTTAAACTTAAGTTAATGGGTTTTCCACAATTTTTTGTAAGCTGGATTCAATCGTATCTGACAGAGCGATCTTATCAAATACGATTTCGAGGCGTATTGTCAGCTGAATTTATTGCTGAATCAGGTGTTCCTCAAGGTAGCCACCTTGGTCCACTTCTGTTTATTTTAGCCATTAATGATGTAACCCACATCATCAAACACTCTCATCTACTTATCTATGCAGATGACATTAAAATATACAGAACAATAGATGCTAAAGACAATTCAGATCTGCTCCAGTCTGATTTGAAATCCTTTGAAATTTGGTGTTCTAAAAACAATATGTTTCTAAATCCAGATAAATGCCAAACTATGACCTTTTCGCGAAAAAGGAATAATTTAATTTTTGAGTATAAGATAAAAGATACTGCATTAAGTCGTGTAGATGCTGTCAAAGATCTGGGTATATGCATGGATTCTAAGCTATCGTTTAACGTTCATATTGATTACATTTGTAAAAAAGCATCTTCTATGCTCGGGTTTATGAAACGCTGGGCTAAAGAATTTAATAGTATGATCACAACTACAACACTGTATTATGCAATTGTGCGACCTCACTTAGAGTATGCAAGTCAAGTTTGGTCCCCAAGTTACAATGTACATGTTGAACGTATAGAGAGAATCCAAAAACATTTTGTTCGGTTTGCTCTAAGGGGCTTAAGTGCAACTGACACTTTAAACCTTCCTCCTTATGAGGATCGTTTAAAACTATTAAAAATGCAATCTTTGAATGAGAGAAGGAAGTCTGCAGATATCGTCTATTTACACCAACTCATAACTGGTGTATTCGATTCACCAGAACTCCTAACTCTTATAAATTTTAACACTAACCGTAGAAGCAGTAGAAATGCTAACAATTAAATTTACTTACCTTTTAGTAGAACAAATTATATGGCTACTGCTCCTTTACATCGCATGAGTACCTTTGTTAACAACTGTAGCTTTTTTGATGTTAACTTATCGAAAGGTCAACTCAAAAGTAGATTGAAAACTAACGTATGATTAGATCTATGTAAACGCATGGTTAGTTGTTATGTCTTGTGTTGTCCCTGAGCCCAACCCATATTATGGTGGGTAAATTTTTCTCACTTTGGATTGTTTTGGACCACTCTTATCGATATCATTAGGGCTATTCACGGTTTGAGCGTACTTTTAACAAATCACATTTATAGCATTTGTTATTGTTCAAACTGTGAGCACCTCGCCATGTGACTGTCGTATAAAAAGATTGTGCAACCCTGTGATGTATGTGATTATGCGGTTGTAGACAGAGCATAAAAATACGAGGTATAAAGAGCACGTCCAAGGGCTGCTTTTATTTACGCGTGCCTGCGTATTTGCATTTGTATGCAAAACAACAACGAAGCAAAATACGTTTTCGTAAATTGGCGAACAAATAGCAGATCGAACAAATGGCAGACCAGCGTATTCGAACTGTGAATGGCCTTATTGAGATGTTTTAATGTTATTTGGGCTGGTTCTTAAGACGATCTAATGCGGAGAAAGTGCGAAAAAGCTGTAGTAGCTGAACTCTATTGTTATTGCATGTAAAAAAAAAAAAAAAAAAAAAAAAAAATTATATAAAAAAATTGGTGGACATAAACTCTTTCGAGTTGATGTTCCTGGACCATTTTTACCAATTACATTTTTTTTATTTTTTAATGTTTTACTAACCGAAGGTGCTTCATCCTCAATTAGGTTATCTAACAAAGCAAATCTATTGTTAGATAATCTACTTCGAAAGCTTGAGACATCAATTTCCGCCTCAGTTGGTTTCATGGTATCTCTACGTTTTCTTTTGATAGGAACACACTCACCTCCTGTACTTTCAACTGGTGAAGAATTGCTTGTAAATGTAAACACCGATGTTTCCATTGTTTTTGATGCATATGGTGAGACAGCCATCAAATTACTTTCTGGCAAATCTATGAGACTTGATGGAGCGCGTGTCATTGATTCCGATGGAATCGTTTGTTGATAGTTTTCATCATGCCCATTTAGTCGAGAGACTTTTTGTTGATGCATGTTGAGTGTGCTTGTTGGTGCTGCATACGTTTTCTGGCTTTCGCCTTGTAGATTTAAATCTTCTGGATGAAATTGTTGATGCTGCATGCATATGCGGGTTTAATTGTTTTTGGCTGAAATTGGAACTTTCAAAGCTGAAAGTATTCTTGTCTGGCTCCTTTTTGTTTAATGCCATTTATAAATAATTGTTAGAGTTCGCGGGCTTGATATTTCAATATTCCAAGAAGTTCTAAGAAAAGAACATTTGTTTGATATAAAGATTTTTTTATATATATATATTCGGAGCACAGAAAAAACGATGTGTACTGTTCGATTGTTCGATCAAGAAAAAAAACAAGAAGTGTTAAGATTGTAGTGAAACTGTATACAGTGATGTGCAAAGAAATAAGGACACCTGTATTTTTATTTTTAAAGCTGCATGAATTGCAGCATCAATGAATACAAGATTTCCCAGATATAGCATTAAGCGCCTTGGTTGGTGATTCCCCATGATTAGTTAAGTACAAAAATGCACTGTTAAGAGTTACCTCCACCTCCCCTTTGGGTGCTAGAAAGGAAAAACTTAAAAATTTGTGTCATTACATTTTACTCCATATTTATTGTTTCTCTTAGACTATTTCAGAATTTTATATTTTGTTAGACGTTTTCACTTTCTTGCTCGGAAGAGGGGGAGGGGTGATCCTAATCAAGGAGAATCACCACCTGAGGGAATTAATGCTATATCTTGGGCACCTTGTATATAATTCATGCAGCTTTATATATAAAAATACAGGTGTCCCTATTTCTTTGCACATCACTGTATGTAGGTGCTGTGGGTCAACATTGCGGTCACTTTATATATAAATGCTACCAAGCCGACTTTTACCGTCCATAAATCAAGTAAAATGCTATTATATCAGACCAGATAACATTTTAATCGTTACGCATTGCAGTCCAAGAGCTGTGGAACAATTTGACTAACTTGTTAAGCACAAAGCAGAATTTTTGTATATGTATATTTTAGTATTAGTACAATAAGAAAACATTGACCTGGCAGGAATGGCGCGGTTACTATATCGCCCTTTTTAACGATGATAGGGTAAAAAAAAGGCCCAGAATAACTTGTTCGCACAAAATAAAGATACAATTTTAATATGTCTTAATTTTGTTTATAATAATATGTCATTTACGAAAAAAGTCACCTGGCAGGTTTTGGAAGGGCACAAGTACCTGCCAGGCGGGCGGAGTGTAAAAAATGGGCCCAGAATAACTTCTTCGCAAAAAGTTGTAATTTTAATATATTTTTGTTTCAACATTATTATTTACACAAACACACACCTAGCAGGTTTTGGAAGGGCACAAACACCTGCCAGGTGAGGATTAAAAGAATAAGGCAAAAGCAGTTAATTTAATTTTACGAGAAACGAAAACAATTTGTACTAATTAATGAAATGTCATATAAAATTAAATAGAAAATGTAATCGAAATTTGTTTTTGTTTTTTTTTTATCTTGTACTTTCTTTTACAGAACGTATTTAAAATGTAAGACATTTTTTAAAGAAAATATCTCAAGTATAAGTTGTTACTTTATGATATACAATAGTTACTAGATAAATCGAAACACTTTTTAGCTAGATAATTAACTAGCACTTCAAACAAAAAAAATAACAAAATTCATCATATACAAGCTGAAAAATTTGCATCCAAAATTAAAACTTTTTTATACCCCCACGTTTAAAAAACGTAATGGGAGTGTTTTAATTTTGTCACTCCATTTGTAACGCCGATAAGGAGGCGTGGCCGGTATAGAAAAGTATATATATTCCTGATCAGCATCACCTCCTGAGTCGATTTAGCCATGTCCGTCTGTGTCCAAGTTAGCAGCCTTAATTTTTGAGGTCAAGTTCGAATCTGAGCAAAATCGGATGAAAACCACGCCTACCTCCCATACAAAGTGACTTAACCAAAACGGTAAGATCTCTTTAAATTTCACAAAAATTAATTTAATGACTTCAAATTTCGCACAGTGTCTTAAATATTAAATATTTATTTTGAGTATTAAATTTGTAAAAATCGGATGAAAACCACGCCTACCTCCCATCCAAAGTGACTTAACCAAAATGGGAAATCTCTTTAAATATATTTAACAGTTTGCTTAAGACTTTATGTATACTCTAATTCGGCCGTGGGGGTATTTTAGCTTCGGCCCAGTCGAAGATAATTCCTTACTAGTTTTCTAATGTTATTAAATGCGTGTATTGAAAATTTTTGTTTAAAAGCGATAGCCACATAGATGTAAGCCATAATCATGATTGTATATCATAAAAACAATCAAATTTTTGTAGTTTTAAATAAATTGCAACTTTTTAAAATACATATATGTACTTTTATTCGTACAGTTCTTCGTCATAGGAAATTTCGCTTCCTGTATTTAGATGCTCATTACTGATTACTTCTTTACTTTCTGGAAAAAATAATGCATTGATTTAAAGTCAGCATAGATGTGAATGTATTGAAAGGGAAAAAAGTTTTTACCTAATACAGTTTCATCTGACTGACATTATCTTAACAAAATACGATTTATTGATGGTGGAACAATATCACCTCCTTGCCAGTTAAAGGCATATCTATAGTCTTCTATTATCCATCCGTGATCTTCTGGTTTAAGCGGTGTTGGAGTTTTAGCAATAACATTACGCCATATACTGGTGATAATATTGTGAACATAAGAGTTGTTTAAATACCCAATAGTTCCAGTCTTGAAGAAATCTCAAATGAATCATGTACGATTTTTCTTGATCCTTGACGAAACATGCTGATTTCATTGACGAAAATTTCAAATAAATGTTCCAAATTCGTGCAAGACGCAATGCAAAAACGTCGGGATTTATCAAGCACGAACCCAATATCGAAATATTGATGAAGTAACGTTAACGAAAAGTAGACAAAGATATAATGAAAATTCATCCAGGATTTAAAATCGAAACGTGCTTCTGGGCCGAATTCAACGTCGTGTGATATATTTGATAGGGGTAAAAATATTTCATCCTCTCTCAACTCAATTGGAAATCGACGTAATTTGGTTTCGTAACGGCCTGACGCCACCACACCGTATATTTTCTATAATAAATGCTATAATTTATATAATATATAATAAATTAATTTGAATGCAGATTTAAAAATGGTGTTCTTTTTGCCATCATCTCGAGTTTAAAAGTTAAAACGAACCTTTTTTCAATAGTTTGACTAAATCCTTTTAATTCATTATTTATTATAATTGTATTAAAATTAAAATGTTAAGTCTATGAAATTAAAGATTTTACATTAGAGTTTTAAAGCTAAGAAAATTTCTTTAAAAATTTTGGCCGATTTCGATTATTAAATTTTTTATTACAAATGTTGGGTATTTCTGGATAAAAATTTCAATCTCAGAAAGTTCTACAAAAATGTATTAATTAGGTTTTAAAAAGGGGAAAATGTGTGGCGACCGAGTAAACCTTTGTTCGTTTGAGCTTGTTTTATCCACTTATTTTTTCTATTTGTTGACAAGGTATTTGTGTCAGTGCATTTAAGCATTAATCATTATTTTATGATTTTCAAGTTTTTGCTCAGATATAAAAATAGTTATCTGATTTTATCTTTTAAATCTTAAATAAAAATCATTAATATTTTTTGGTCAAAGAAAAATATCAT
The DNA here is from genome assembly GCA_963920525.1 of Dichetophora obliterata. Classification (NCBI taxonomy): domain Eukaryota; kingdom Metazoa; phylum Arthropoda; class Insecta; order Diptera; family Sciomyzidae; genus Dichetophora; species Dichetophora obliterata. Next base: position 128,668,904 of record OY986439.1, read on the forward strand.
TTTCGGTTTTTTTTTTTTTGCTCAAGGAGACAGTTGCACAATTGGACTAAAAACGATCCATTTTTTCCATTTGGTCCGCTACTGCGAAATTTTTAGTATTCTTCTGAACTTTTTCTGCATTTTGTCACAAAGGAACACTATATTCGTTTACAACAACTCAACGCTGATACGACTTAAAATGAGTTGGCCGACTGAAGTTTGTTTAAAGTACGACTGAAAGTGAGTTAGCCGAGTAAAGTTTGTTTAAGGTACGAATAAAAGTGAATTGGCCAACTGGAGACAGTTTTGGGTATGAATTAAAATGAAATAGCCGACTTAAGTTGGTTTTGTTATAAAAAAGGCAATAAAAGATATGACTGGCTTTTATGCGTTCATAAATATTGTTTATAAAAATCAATATTTTAAAAAATTTTAGTAAAAAATAACAATTAGGCCGACTCTAAAAAAGTAAGAAGGGTAGTCTACCCCCCGCTAGTTACGCCCCTGCTTTGGAGGCTTTTCGGATGAATTACTTTATAAATTTCTTCTTGAACTTCTGCTGCAACTTGTGTTGAAATAATTTTCTGTTTTTTTTTTTATTTTTCTTATTATTTTTTACTCATCAAAGGTGGTTACTTTGCGTGGTCTACCGGTATGAGGTCGGATTTGAGGAGTTTCCTTTGCTTCAAAACGCTTTATTATACTATTAATAGTATTAATATTTTCTTTTTAGGCGATTTCTGCGCTTGATTTATATTTATTGTGCAGATGAAGAACTATTTTTTTTTAACTTCACTTGTTTCTTTTTGTTTCCGACCCATTTTTACACAACGCACACGCTAAAGCCAAAAACGTAAAACTACTAAATAAGTGAAATTTTGAATGCTCGCATTTATATCGGCACTTTTCCGAAAGTATAAGTTGCTTTGTTATAAATTAAAATCTGTTCAAATTTTGAAAAACATGATTTGTGTGAATAATTTTGTCCCTACTCACGTATGACTTGTTTTACATTTTATTTAATTTTCTTGTACATAAACATTTTTTTGTAAATTTATTATTGTATTTAGATATGTAATGAAACAATAAATCTTTTGTATTAACATATTATTTGTGTAATGTTCAACGATTGGAAGATACAAAGTGGGAAATTTTATTATGCAATGTGTGTGAATAATTTTGTCCGCCTCTGTATATATACATAAAAATTCCCGAAAAAAAATTGAAAATTAGTTCGGAATACCGGACTACACACTTAAGTTTGGAAAACGATTTATAAATGCTTTGAATTGAACGTTTTTGTAGAAATGTCTTCAATTAAGTCCCTTAGTGCCTTTTGTGGACTTTTCAGGTTATAAGGATGTAAAGCACTACTAGTGAAAGATTAACAAATAACGAATATCGTTAATCACCACCTAGATGCTTTAATATAAGGAATTTCAATAAAGAATGGGCCCTGTTCGATATGGCAAAGATGGTTTTCATGCTGATTTGTATGCTTGCTATAATCTTTGTGCTTAATCTTAGTACTTCTTCATGGTATTCTTCATAATAGACATAACTGTTATTAAAAAGTCGTTACATTGCGTACGCATCACCGCGAGTCAGTCAAATGTGCGTTTATCCCCCATCGTCCCCTCCCGTCATCTATGCAATGCATTAACAACAACAAAACAAAACATCTGAACATCAATTGACTGATTAAAATTCTGTGGACACTTTATCTAATATATTGATAAACAAAAAAAAAAACAAAAAACAAAAAAAACAAGAAAGCATTCAAAAGGTGTGAATGTATCAAGGTGTGTGGGTATGAACTCCCAATGCATCTGAAGAGACTCATGCGTATGGGGGTGACCATTTCATAGCGGTTTCATTGCACTCTGAGTTTCTTATTTTATACGCTGCACAGGAAGTGAATATACAAATACTCTGGCATGAGTATTTTCCATAATTGATTGAAGTATCTTAGCCGAATGCAATACCGCCATAACGTTATGTAATGCTGTCCAAAGTAATGCCAGTGGCACGTAGCTGCGACGATGCGCTTCCACAGAAGACTTCAATTCTTGACTCTCGATTGTGGGTTAATCGTGGTTTGTTGTTAAACAGTTGATGTTGTTATTTTTGTTGTTGTTGTTGTAATCATTGATGTTTTAGCAATGACTCCGATTGGCAGCTACTGTTTGCTGTTCAGTTAGCGGTCTAATAATTTCAACATTGATTGCTCAGCGATGTTTTTCTGTTTTTGTTTTTTTTATATTCATTATTATTTTCATTTTTTTTTTAATTAATTTAATCATATTGTAAACTTTTCAATGAAACATCTTCCTTTCAATTCGACATACAGCTTAGCTTAACTCCATAGTGCCAAACCATTTCATTCTCTTCTCGTCTCTTGATTCTTTATTGACTTAAAACTGTTGGCAAAAGCTTTTGCCAACAGCACCAACCAACATCTTAACTAAATTGATTCTTCAGAGTTGTTGGCCATCATAAAAGCCGTTGAGCTTTAGACACGCAACGCCACAATGCGTCCAAGGCGGCTCAAACACCATCAGCTAGTCGCTGACTAAGCGGCTAACATGCCTTCGGACTAAATCACTACTTAATGCTTTTTAAACTTCAAAGAAGAAGAATAAGAACTACAGCCTTGCAGTTGATTCGTAAGTCTTTCCATGCATTTTTGAATGGGCCAACAGTCAACAGTAGCATCAACGAACGTTTTTCATCTTGAGCTTAGGTAATGCATTTAATACGGTCATTCAATGCGAAATTTGGATCCAAAACCCTCAGAGAATCCAAACCGTACAAATTTTGCACTGAGCATATCGAAATGCACTTACAAACAATGCTGAGCCTTTCAATACATAATAGTATGGATATAGATAAGATTGGCTTTTAAATTTTTTTTTTTAGAAATTAAACATGTACGCTTTATTCCTTTATGGGAAAAATATGTTAACATATTAGTTAAGCTAAATATGTGGTGATAAATGACCCCTGAGTATGACCACGTTTTAAATTTTTTTTGCAAACATTTTCGCTTTCGAAAAACATGATTGTATCCAAAAAGATACACTGGGCCAGGCAACATCGTAGATATTTATTTATTTATGTATTTATTTAACATAATTCATTGTACAAATAAGTGAATCTTTTAAAGATGTGCAAACATAACTTAATAGTGACTATATAATACATCAGATAAAATGTGAAAAAACAATATATTGAAAGTTGTTTTAAAAACAGAAAAGAAATTGGCTCCAGGCAGCAAATATAAAAATTATAAAATTAATTTTAATATAAACTAGAGTTAAGGAAAAAGTAAGATAAAGTGAATAGCACAGAAATTGTAGTGAGCAGAAAAAACGAAAGGAAGAATATTTATTATTAAGGAAGAATAAATATTAAAGTTGCTGCTCATATATAATCCGAGATTTTTAAAGTACTCTGGTTTTTATAGGATTAAGGCTAAGTTCATTATTTACTGACCATTGGAAGACTTTGTTCAATTCGGCGTTGACTTCGTTTGCAGCGATATTTAAGTCCGGTTTAGAGAAAAGCTTATAAATTTGTGTATTATCGGCGTATTATATGGTGCTTACAGGTGGAGAAACAACCGATAATGTCGTTTATAAATGTTCTTAATAACAGAGGGCCTAATACCGAGCCCTGCGGGACACCATCATCAAGGTAAGATTTGATGAGTTTATAAAGCGAAAGTTGGAATGAAAATTGCATACCAAGTTTTTGTATCAAAATGCTGTGATTTATACTGTCAAATGCTTTTGAAAAGTCAAGAAAAACCATTAAGGCCATATTTTCATTGTCTAAGCCCGATCTTATGTCTTCACAGACTTTTAGTATTGCAGTTGTGCAACTGTGATTTGCTTGAACCCCGGATTGATGCCTTGTTATGAGGTTGTTTCTATTCGAATATGTTTTTATTTGATTGCTTACAATCAATTCAAAAGCTTTGCTTAAAATTGGTAGTATTGAAATTGGGCGAAATTCTGAATTTTTTTGCGATGACGATTTAGGCAAAGGAGGTATTTTAGCAACTTTCCAACCTGAAGGAAACACAGAAGTAGTGATTATGGTATTAAAGATGTGAGTTATGTGGGAAAGAATAACTGGGAGAAGAGATTTAATAAATGCAGGATAAATGTTATCTGCTCCAATCGCGTTTGATTTAATTTAAAATATTGCTTCACCAACACTAATGAGAGGGCAAAGCCGTTATGCTGCTGTAAACTAATAGTTGAGTTAAACATATTATCTGTAATCATGCGGGGTTCTGTTGGTTGAATTAACTTATTATTAAGTTCATCCAGGCTTATGTTATGTTGCTCGACCTACCCAAACCAAATCTACTTTCATAAAAGCGTTTTTTGTTTCTGCGAATAAGAGCAGTGACTGCATTCCGGACACGTTTAAACTCAAAATGTATGGCTGTGCACTTGTATCTTTTCCATCAGTCATATTAATTTTTTCTCTTTAAAACTAGGCGCTTGACTTCTTCAGTACGCCAGGGGTATTTGTTTGGGTTTATTCGCTTGCTTCTCACTGGGACATGTGTGGAATACAAGGTATTAATATTATTATTTAGATTTTGAATTTGTATGGTAGTGTCATTTGTGGCCCAATCTAAACTTTGACAGTCCGCTAACAATTCGTTAAGGTCGACTCGTGTAAAATCCGGTGTGTATATTAAAGTTTACTGACGTGGGGTATGGTGTATATCATGAGAGAGAAAAATTAATTCATGATTCGAAAAAGCGGGTCCCGAAATTTGGTCGTAATGCAAAACTAATTTCGAATTAGAAACCAGGAAAATGTCTAGCAGTGATGGTTACAGTTAGGTTTAAAGTGCATTGGAAAAGAGTTGTTGGAAAGTTTAAAGTTAGAAAGATCAACCATTTCCATGAAATGTGAATTCCTGTTATTTAAAATATTAAGGTTTAGATCCCCACAGATAACAGCATCCGAGTAAAGAGGGGCTAACTCCTCCAGCAGGTCTCTTATTAATACTGAGTTGGCAATGCAGGGGGCCATATATATGCATCCAATTAAAAGTTTTCCCGAATTGTGCAAAACTTCAAGAGAAATGTGTTCAGTTAAATCATTGATACTCGACTTTTTTATGACGTGACACTTTAAGCTATTTCTTATATAAATGCAAACCCCACCACCGGTTTTGTCATGTCTATCAGCTCGAAACAACTTACAATTATTTAACTTAAATAGAGTATTACACATTTCCGACTTTAACCAGGTTTCAGACAAGCAAACAGTATCAACGGAACTATTGTTAACAGCAGGCGCATATCGTCAATTTTATTTCTTAGACTCTGAGCATTTAAATGACAAATATTTAAACCATTACTGAATTTACATAAAACATTTAGTAGGGTATGCGACAAATCATTGGAGCCCCCCATGATTGAGTTATATTGGCCATAGGACGAGCAATTAACAAATATTGTACATAAGAAACAAGAGGCACAAACACTTTTACGAGGTACTTAGGCGCAGAGACAGTTGTGTTAAAGAGATAAATAAGATATTTAAGAAGTGAGGAAGAGAAAAAAGCAAGTGTTTACAAATAGAAGATATGACTAAATATTGATTTGAAAAAGCATTATATATGGATGGGGTTCAGGGGGTTCAAACCCCCCTTAGCAATTAAACATTTATTTATATATTAAATAAAAGCACATATATTCCAAATTATATAATTACCATAACATGAAGATAAATTGAAAATTGTCCAATGTACATTCTTAGTTTGTTTAGCAGACATTTAGGTAAATACAATACAATATAAATGGTTTTCTTAATTGTTTTCCTATGTATTGTTGCTTGCGTACTAGCGTTTGCAGAACGTTACATATAAATTGAACAAAATTATTCTAAGTCAGTCTGTGAAATTCAAATAATGATAAGCAATTTTTTATTGTTCGTTACACTGTAGGTAAATTTTCAGCTTTTGAAAAGACACAAAAAACGCTGAGACACGTAAAATTAATTTTCGGTCGTTTTTTTTAGACAGTATTAAGCTGAGAACATTGTCTGATCCAAATAAATTCTGGGGTTTCATAAACACCAAAAAAAAATCTGATGGATTCCCTTCATCATTTAAAACCCCTGTCGGATTTACTGACGATCCCGTCGTAATTTGTGGTCTATTTGCCAATCTCTTTAAAGAGTCATTTTTTTCAGACTCTTTTAATCCTGATGAAGAGTACTTTGAATATATGAACTCTACACACAAGGTTTCGTTGGATTCTATATCCTTTACTTCAGAGGATATTTTAAAGTATATTGAATTGATCGATGAGGATTTTAATGCTGGACCTGACGGAATTCCTGCCGCAGTGTTAACACGATGTGGCTCCGTTCTAAGTCAACCACTGTCAGTGGAAAGTATTTTTCCACTTTTTTGGAAAAAATCTATTATAAGTCCTATTTATAAAAAAGGTTGTAAGAACGATATAAACAACTACAGGCCTATCGCGAAACTCTCGTCGATTCCAAAACGTTTTGAGCGGCTCGTAAATGATCGTATGAAGATTCACTGTGGGAAGGTCATGACAACTCGTCAGCATGGGTTTGTTACTGCCAGATCCACTGTGTCTAATCTCCTCGATCTTACAACGTTTTGCTTAAATGCATTTTATTCAGGTAACCAGGTCGATTGTATTTACACTGATTTTAGTAAAGCATTTGATAAACTTCCACACCACTTAATTCTATTTAAACTAAAGTTAATGAGTTTTCCACAATTTTTTGTAAGCTGGATTCAATCGAATCTGACAGAGCGATCTTATCAAATACGATTTTGAGGCGTATTGTCAGCTGAATTTATTGCTGAATCAGGTGTTCCTCAAGGTAGCCACCTTGGTCCACTTCTGTATATTTTAGGCATTAATGATGTAACCCACATCTTCAAACACTCTCATCTTTTTATCTATGCAGATGATATGAAAATATACGGAACAATAGATGCTAAAGACAATTCAGTTCTACTCCAGTCTGATTTGAAATCCTTTGAAATTTGGTGTTCTAAAAATAATATTATTCCAAATCCAGATAAATGCCAAACTATGACCTTTTCGCGAAAAAGGAATAATTTAATTTTTAATTATAAGATAAAGGATACTTCTTTAAGTCGTGTAGATGCTGTCAAAGATCTTGGTATATGCATGGATTCTAAGCTATCATTTTACGTTCATATTGATTACATTTGTAAAAAAGCATCTTCTATGCTCGGGTTTATGAAACGCTGGGCCAAAGAATTTAATAGTATGATCACAACTACAACGCTGTATTATGCAATTGTGCGACGTCACTTAGAGTATGCAAGTCAAATTTGGTCCCCAAGTTAGAATGTACATGTTGAACGTATAGAGAGAATCCAAAAACGTTTTGTTCGGTTTGCTTTAAGGGGCTTTAGTGCAACTGATACTCTAAACCTTCCTCCTTATGAGGATCGTTTAAAACTACTAAAAATGCAATCTTTGAATGAGAGAAGGAATTCTGCGATATCTGCAGATTTACACCAACTCATAACTGGTGTTTCGATTCACCACAACTCCTAACTCTTATGAATTTTAACACTAACCGTAGAAGCAGTAGAAATGCTAACAATTTAATTTACTTACCTTTTAGTAGAACAAATTATGTGACTACTGTTCCTTTACATCGCATGAGTACCAGAGTCCTGCAACGAGTCATGTTTTTGCAACTTATAGTGATTCATGCAAAATCTAATAGTTATACGTGCACATCAAACAACAACCACCACTACCACTCGAAGCACTCTTGCTTCAGAGAGTAACACATCGTTCATTGTTTGATCCATTAATCGAACGTCATAGTTCCAAATAAATCATACCAAATACTCATAGCTCAAACAGAAGTCCCATAGCTCAAGTAGCAGTCCCATAGCTCATTACTAGCGTATTTTTGTATGAAAACGCTGTGGCTGTTTTGAACTAACGCTCTGTTTCTGTCGCTGTTAGAAGAGTAGAAGAGTTACCACCGAATTTTTTTTAATGATATAAATATAATTCGCTTGCCTTTATTTAAGGGAATAGTACACACCTGGATTTTCAAAAATGAAATTTTTAAAATACAAATTTTTTTAAGATTGAACAAGATATCTTTTTGAAACTTTGCATATTTATTTTTATAGTATACAAAAAAATTTTCGGATTTTTTTCATCAAAAACGTCTGAAAAAAAATATAAAAACAGGGTTTTAATTAGCATCAAAGCCGCTATAGATTGAACTAAAATAATTTTTTTGGCAAAGTTGACAAAATGGCGGCGTTTTTTCGAAATTAGCCGATTTTTTGGATCAAAAAATCCCTTGAAAACCAAAAATACTTTACCGATCTTTCTATCCGTAGTCAAATCTATGGACTTATGACTTTAGACGATCAGTGTAGTATATTCTTTTTTATCACGCCCGCCAACTCAAAAAATGTGATTTCTAGAAAAAGCGATTTAAAGTTTTCGACACCGACTATACAGCCTTGACGCGCTCTGCGTTTAAAACCTTCACCATTTAACATAGAAATTAATTTCTAATTTTAAATTATTAAAAATAGATTCTTTAGGGTCTTTTGAACAAAAATCAATCATAAAAAAATTTGATTTTTTGAAAATTCAGGTGTGTATACTGTCCCCTTAAGTTGCGGTAAACATTTTTTTATGGAACTTTTCTGTGCGATTTATGCCATGGCATAAAATTAAAGCTTAAAATAAAAAATTTTAATTCAGTCATTAAAATCATCAATAAGTGGTAAACTACTAATGTTAAGGTTATGCATACAAAAATATTTATTTTCTTAAATTTTATATAATTATTTATAAACACGCTGAACTAAAAACACTCTATATAAATTAGCGTTTGAATATTTATTTAAAATAATAAATGCATACAACAAATTATATCGAACCGAGAAAACCGAATTACATACATTTAAATGAAATGAACGTGCGTATGAATCGATAATAATTTCTGAACTAATATTTTCATGAATATTTTTTTATATGTTTGCTAAGCCAAGCCTGATTTGATTTTTTATTTGGTTTTAATTTTCCTGGGGTATTTTATATTTTCAGGTGTTGACAACATATTTTAAACTTACTTAATACGCTTTGATGCAGTTAGCAATCGAAAGAATAATGGCGCACTTAACTCCAAAAAATTATATAAAACAATCCCGTAGCTCTTTATATCGTACCGTTATGTATAGTGTTACGACACAATCAATAACATCAGAATAATTCAATAATAAGATTAAACTAAAATTCTTAACTTACGCTAAAGATGGCAACCCTACAAAAGTCACGATAATTCGTTTGAAGGCCATTAACATGTTGTACGCAACTTGTTATCGACTACGTACGACTGGGCGTTGGAGTATGGCTTATGAAGCATTACAATTAAGCTGCGTGTTATACGCATAACAACATGTTGAAATGAGTCCGAATATGAAGTAGAAGGCAAATTAATACGTATATACCAGAGACCTGCAGCGATGAACTGCAACTGCTTTTACACCCAGTACATACTTGGTTTTTGTATGACTTCAATATCATTAATACCATGCAACATATTCTACGCCATCGAGCTCACTTACAACATCAAGCATGTTGCATTAGCCAATTGTACCAAAGTCAAACACTGTGTGATTTGGCTTCGACTTCAGTGGAAAGTATAGATATTTGCATAAAATAATTAAGTGTAAAAACCACAGCGCACGAACGGCAATCGTTATAATTATGCATTATTTTGAGCTACTACCTCGTGTACCATTGCAGGTTGATTTCAACTTCGGCTAAGCAGTGATACAAAAGTAAGCTTACGAACGATGAAATCAGCGCGTACACTGCATTTTTACTCAAGTGTTTGTAGATTACTTCAGTATGAATAGAGTAAATAGTTTTAGGAAGTTTTAGGGGTAACTTATTTCGAAGATGATGTCAAACTTTAAAATTTAAGATGGCGGATAGAGTTGCCACCTAAATTTTTTTTTTATTTTTGCGAATTCTTGTAATTTTGCAATTCTGACAACGGATTTGATTTTGAATATAATGTCACAGTCTTAAAATTTAAGATGGAGGTTAGGGTTGCCACCTAAATTTTTACCACAGTATTGCCACCTAATAATATGTATTTTTAAGAGTTTTAAACATTATTTATCAGTGTTAAGGGGTCGCTGATTTCGAATCTAAAGTCAGAATTTTAAAATTCAAGATGGTGGATAGGGTTGCCACCTTATATTTTTGTAGTTTTATGAATTCGGGGCTGGCAAAAAAAAAATCGTACATCAAAAATGGGTCGCTGAATCCGAATCCATTGTCAGAATTTCAAAATTATAAAATTTTGAAATAATAGGGTTGCCACCTAATAATATGTCTTTTCAAGAGTTTTACACATCATTTATCAGTGTTAAGGGGTCGCTGATTTCGAATCTAAAGTTAGAATTTTAAAATTCAAGATGGTGGATAGGGTTGCCACCTTAATTTTTTGTAGTTTTATGAATTCGGGGCTGGCAAAAAAAAAATCGTACACCAAAAATGGGTCGCTGAATCCGAATCCATTGTCAGAATTTCAAAATTATAAAATTTTGAAATAATAGGGCTGCCACCTAAAAATATGTCTTTTCAAGAGTTTTAAACGTCATTTATCAGTTTTAAACTCTTGAAAAGACATATTATTAGGTGGCGACCCTATTATTTCAAAATTTTGAACAATTGAACAAAAGTTGTAGCTTTATTAAAGATCTGCATGCATACAAAATCTTATCAAAATCAGTGATTAAAGGTGTTTTATAGTAAAATGGCGTCTGATATAATTTCTTAAAAAACTAAATTTAATAAATATCTTTAAAAATTTACTAAACAAATTTTATTGCTCACTCAATTAAACTTTATAAATTATTTTAAAAAAGAAATCAGCTCAATTGAACCATTAGCTTATGAGCTACAAGCTCTCAAAAGTCACGCAAATTAACTGCAATATTACTGCAATGTTACTGCAAATACTTTGTGTTCGGAGAACAAAATAAGCGCTGGTTTTTTTATGCAGGAGTTACGCTTTATGTCTTTGTTTTGTTGCTTGTAAATGACCATACTTACCATTGCATACCAGAAGTTGAAAAGACCCTGCGCTGGTTATCAAACCAACAACTCGAACGTGCATTATTGTGGTCTTACGACACGCTCATACACAGTTGGCTTCAATGTTGCAAGTATGTTCGACACAACAATCGCAGCGCTTGCGTAGTGCGGTCAGACTGTCACTGTGTTTGTTGAGGGTAGATTGCAAGTAGCGAAAATGCCATCGCTTGCAGATCACTGGTATATACTCGAATCAACTCAATTTATAACTACTCGTTGCAGGTCTCTGATGAGTACCTTTGTTAACAACTGTAGCTTTTTTTATGTTAACTTATCGAAAGGTCAACTCAAAAGTAGATTGAAAACTAATGTATGATTAGATCTATGTTAACGCATGGTTAGTTGTTATGTCTTGTGTTGTCCCTGAGCCCAACCCATATTATGGTGGGTAAATTTTTCTCACTTTAGATTGTTTTTTTTTTTTTTTTTTTTTGGATTCGCCCGAAGGTATAAAATCTTCCAAAGATACGTATACCCTCCTATACGCATGCACGATTCGCATTCTAAAATCTGCCCGAATCAGCCGGGACAGACAGAATGCACCTACGTACTAAATCATACCCCCTATTGGCAATTAGGATTTTCCACTAAGCACATTAATTGGCTTTTCAGCGGAATTTAAAAATTGAATATATATAAACGCGTATTTAAGTATACTTGATTCTATATAAATAAGCAACATCGAATTAAATAATAGTAATTATCAATTTAAGATACCCGAAAAACAATCAAAAACACTAAACTCATTTTAACTGATTTGCGGCCATTGTCCAACCCAAGGACCTACGTGGAAATGAGATAAATCTCATATCCGCCAAATCAAAATCCCAATTAGTTGGATATGCATTTGGGCCAACGCAGGCTTAAACTTGTATGGAAAAGAGATATACTCTGGCACACCAATCCAGGTGATAGTGTGAGTTCAGTCTAATTTCAAATCAGGAAACCACGTGAGCACGTAAATCCCAATTCGATTAAAAATTAAATTATTGAATAATTAAAAAGTAAGTTTTAAAAACGATTTATATTTGATGGTGCTTACTTTATAAAACATAATCTCGAGGCAAAAAAGAGAAATAGAACAATCTCAATTACCAATATTATATTGTTATAAAACTGCGTTAGGTATAATAGGATGAAGTTAAATTGATTTAATTATTTAAATGTAATATAATTTTCCGTTTTAAGACGTCTACCGAATCAGAAAAATTAATCATGTTGAAGTTATCATTGAAATCACTGCACATACATCGTAAAGGTTCATGAAGAGCGTAATTAGAACTGCACTGACTCAACTTGAAAAACAGAAAATGTCTAGTTCCTCTCCTTGGGATGTTAAAATTTAGAGCTGAGATGAGATATTCCGAATTAATCTCGCCACGAAGTAATTTATACAGAAACATGACATTAAGCATCATTCTTCTGCTTCTTAGGGAAGGTAGTAAAAGAATTTTAAGGCGTATTTCATACGATGGAAGCATAATATTGGGGTTCCAACGACTATGACGTAAAGCAAAAAGTAAAAACTGTTTTTGAACGGTTTCTATGGCGTCGATGTAGACATTATATTGTGGGTTCCATACAACTGATGCATATTCAAGAATTGGCCTTACGAGAGAGGTATATAACAATTTAGTAGTAAAGGGATCACTGAATTCTTTAGCCCATCTTTTAATGAAACCAAGGACTCCTCTTGCCTTATTTATCACCATATTAACGTGGAGATTGAAACAAAGTTTTGAATCCATAATAACACCAATATCGAGAAAACTGGAAACTATATCTAAGTTAGTGTTATTTATAGTGTAATTTATGTTACTAGCAGATCTTCGCGAGAATGTCATTTGCTTATATATTTTTAAGTTGAGATTTAATATATTTAAGCTACACCAGTCCACAAGTCTATTTAGATCAGATTGTAAAAGATGTCGTTCTTCGGGTGATTTGTAACAAAGAAAAAGTTTCACGTCGTCAGCGTACATTAAGACGTTACAGTGTTTTATTACCGAAGGAAGATCATTAATGAATAGTAAAAACAAAACCGGTCCAAGATGACTGCCCTGAGGAACGCCAGAAGTGACCGAAATACTTTTTTAAAGAGAATTCTTATATAAAACCTTTTGAGTACGTCTAGATAAATACGAATATATCCAATTTAATAATGTGACAGGAAATCCAATAAGGTGGAGTTTTTTCAAAAGAAGATTATGATTAACACTGTCGAAAGCTTTGCTAAACCTGGGTTTTGGACCGCTCTTATCGATATCATTGAGATATATTAATGTTATTTGGGCTGGTTCTTAAGATGATCTAATGCGGAGAAAGTGCGAAAAAGCTGTAGTAGCTGAACTCTATTGTTATTGCATGTTAAATTTAGTGGCATATTCAATTTTTCCAAATCAGATCAAATTCTCGAGATATTCAGATTTTTGTTATTTGACCATCATTTGACCTTCATTTAAAAATATATTTTATAGTATTTTAACAGTTAATTTTTTTTGTATTTTCGAAAATACCTCCAACGTGAAAATCAAGTTAGCCTTGTGTAATCTATGATTTTTGAAAGGTTAAGCAATTTTGCATTTCTCTCCATTTTGACCAAATTTGAATGTTAAACGTAAAATCTTTATAAAAATCTTAAAATGTTTTTACTCAAATTAGTATTTTTATAAGTAGAATAAATTCTGAAAGTTTAAGCAGAATCGGAGGTGGTGAAAATTTTTATTCTCTAAAAATAAGGAAAGTACAACTAAAAATGGGTGACTAAATTTCAGTCGCAAATATCTCCAAATTTTGATCTGATTGGGAAAAACTGAGTATGCCACTTAATTCTGCGACCAAAAAATAAGTTTACGTTCTCGTCGTCATCGTGTGTCTTTTTGACTTTCCTATAGTGTTAATTAATGAACGTAAAAGTGAATTTCATTTGTACATTTATCAGTGACTATCGCAAAGTGGTTTTAAAAAATGTTCTCCTCAAATTCTAGCGGTGACACTTCGTCTCAAGCACACCAATTAATGTATGCAATTACGAGTCCAGAATTTTTTTGGTGCAATTTATTTAAGGGGGTCCTCTGGTAATCTATGCCAAATTTTAGCCTTTTTTCAAAATATTGTGGAAAGAGAACGAGTAAAGATATTTTAGTTCCGTTTTTTGATTTGGGTAGCTTAATTTATTGAAAAAAATACAAAATTTTGAAAAAGTGAATTTATGGACCGTTCAGAAAGTTCTCGGCCTGGTAACGAGGTTCTCCGGAAAAAAGGTGGGTCCAAATTGCGCACGATTCCAAGAGTAAACATCGTCTGAAAAAAAAAAATATTCAGTTACTTAGAATGAATGTCCCTATAGCCCCTACCTCGGAAACAAAAATTGAAATTTTTTTAGGGGGGGAGCCGCCACTTTGAAAATGAAAAATCGAATTTCGACCTTTTTTTTTGTAGTCTAGTGTAGAAAAAAAATAGTAAACATTATTTTTTCGGCAAGTTTGAGGTAGGGGCTATAGCGGCGTAAATTCTGCGTCGTTTCATGCCTCATATATCAAAATCGGTCAAAAACTGTTTGAGTTATCGTGCGCAAAGTTTTGAAAAACATGGTTTCGAGAAAAACGCGTTTAAAGTTTTGACTTCAATTTTGAAGCACACAAATGACATTAACACATATTTTTTTAATACAATACTTACGAATATTAATCGGCAATTCCAGCCCCATAAAGTGTGCCTTCCTCCATCTCATAAAACGAGTTTTCCATGGCTTTTTGGGCTCTGCGGGCTGTGCGACCCTCTTTCGATGATGCGTACGTTTTTAGCTCTGAGCGTTGAAGTCGTTTTCCGTCGCGAGATTCAGCATACATCTCGGCTTGTGGGCCGATGACAATACCCATTGTTGACATTATTTTTAAAATACTTGTGAAGCCTTCGTTGAAAATGCAGGTTGCCAGAAAATTTGCGATTTCGACTGTGGTAGCACCACAGTGGATATGTTTCGGCGCAAAGGTCCACAAAAGCGAGTTGAACGATTCGTTACAATTTTGCGTTTCACCTCCAGTGCATCGGTTGAGTAGATCGTCGGATGATAACGCTTCGTATATGGGCTTCATTACTTGCAGAACCTTTCCATCAAGTGGGGCGTACGTGTGGTGAAATGAGGCTAATGAGCCTTCTGCTGCTGACTTTTGATAGGCGCACCAGCTGGACTCACCAGGTGGGCAATACATATGTTGTGGATTACTATCACTTGAACTTTTGTGATAATATGTTGACCATATTTCTTTTCTCATGTTTTCCACAGAGTCCTTATTACGTCGAATAGCAAGTCCATAGTAAGTAGTCAGCTCGCTTATGACTTTGTCTGTCAGTTTGCCAGTGCCTTTTCCACCGATGCCTTTGTTTTCTTTTTTGGCCTTGCGCAGCCGTGTGCCCATGCGTTTTTGCACGTGAGCGATGCACTCCTTTTTTGTGACAACGGGGTCGCCGTTATACGGATCAAGGTCTATAATGGCCTTGAAGGTTTTGCTGTCGCCATCGCCAATATATTTTTCATATTTTATGCCATATTTTTCGATCGATGAGGCAAACATTTCCTTCACGGCATCTACCTCCATCTTGCCCGCACTCCCACTGTGGTTGTTTGTGCATGTTTTCTGGTGCGATTCGTACCATTCTTCGAAGTCTGCAGAGTCATTTTTTTCCCCCACATTTTGCATTCCTGGCAAAGGCTTGATTTGACAACGGAGTCAACCACTTTTTTGGTATGTTTACCGACGAGCGTAGTGACACCAAAAAGAGACGAGAATCCCCGTTTTTTCCAGGTGCCATCCCCTGAAACGGTCAGCACTGAGGAGTCACAGTCAGGATTTTTTTCTTTCTGCTGTTCCTGCTCTTCTTTAAGCGCATTCAACAGGCACTGCTTGTAAACTGCTTTAGCAGACACATGCATGTTTTTCAAGGTGCCATAGTACGCATCAAGGCACAATCCTTGGCATATGTCCATTTATCCGCAGAACATATTAATACCTTCTCTCCCTATTCCAAGCAATCTCATGGCAAATATCAACCGGCGATTTACAACAAAAGATTTACCGACCACCGGCGAAGAATTAATATACTGTGTAGCTTTACATTGGCACTGCAGACTCACTTTGAAGCCGACTCCACGCATACATGTTTTTCCAAATCGAATTTTTTGTTTACATTGGGCGCAGATAACCAGAGCAGCAAGCGTTTGGAAAAATGAAAAAAATTCCAAGAAACAGAACTGGAGGTTGTTTTCGATGATGACTTCATTGTCTTGCGTTTTCTTCAATTTTTTGGCCGATGTGCTGGCAAAGTCGGTGTCCTCTACTTGGGAGTGCTGGTTTCCACGAAAATGCCTCTTTTTTGTTCGATACGCGTACTTACGCGGCGCGTTTGGGTGGCTTTTTTTATCCATAGCAAAAAAAAAACACAAAACGATTTTTCTTTTATTTTACAACAGCAGTTATCGCGCACGCGTAGCTTTCAGCGTTCGAAAATAAACTGAATCTCGTTCGTTTGCTTCTTTCATGTGAACACCTGGGCTCAAAATCATTTCAACCCCTAAATCAAAACATGCATGTATACATACTGCATGTATACATACTGTGTGTGTATATTTTGTAATATCAATACATATTTTGGAAGAATTCCACAGAATTTTCGACTAATGACTGCAGGCAAATAAACAACTTTGCTGATGCGTTATTTTGACGAAAACATACCTACACAAAAATGCCTGTATCTCCTAAACTATTTCGAATTTTGAAAAATCCTTTTGGGAAAATGTTTTTGAGTATCTGAGCAATAGAAATATGAAAAAAAAATCGAAAAAATTTTTCGGATTACCAGAGGACCCCCTTAATGCATAAAATATATTCATTTACGTCAGCTTTGACTATACTGGGTATTTCTATGAACGAGGAAACTGTCATCGATAAATTGGCTTCACGTTCAAAAAAAAATTAAAGAACTAAAATGTAATTATCTACAACTATGTATATGAAAGCGCCTAATGCTCCACAGAAAAGAAAAAAGTTAATCGAGTCTTTCCTTCAAAATAAACCTGGGCTTATGCTATGATGATTCCCCAAATATTTCGACTCTACAGATAGCCATCCGTGAGCTGGAATGGTTTTAAATAACCTCTAAAAATTGATTTTTGTGTAAAAATATTGGCTGGCGTAATAGTTTTAAAAAAACAAACTATCGGAAATTATACGCCGGAAAAATCTCTTCCAATCTGCATCAAAAAATTTTTGATATTTTTTATTTTATTTCTATACAAAAACTTTAAAAATTTAAAAAACTTCATAACGTTTTTTTTAATAAATAGCTTTTTTCTTAGAATAGCTTTTCAATAGGTGTTTATTTTATAATTAATATTTTAGTTTTAATTTTTTTCAGTTTAAGCAATTCTGGCCAGCAATTCTGACCAGTGAGGTTATCATTAGAAATAAACAAGTTTTTTTAACTTTAGTGAAAATAGCTAAAAAAGAAATCATAAAAGTGCACGAAAAACATCGTTATTTTTAATTCGAATGCAAAAATTTTAAATTTTTTGAAGCAGATTGGGAGAACTTTTTTAAAAATATTATTTCAGATCATTTCACTTTTTCTAACTAACCCGCTAGCCAATATTTTTACAAAAAACTCAATTTTTAGGGGTTATTTCAAACCATTGCAGCTCAAGATGGCTATTGCTAGAGTCGAAATATTTGGGGAATCATCCAGACATATCGTGAAATCCGACTCGTTTTTGCTTGAATCAGAATTGCAAAACCGATTCCGATCTAAAATGGTGTTCTGATCTAATTCTGATCGATTTAAGCGCATTTCGAACATAAACAAAACCGATTGTCGAATCAGCTGATAAAAAATAAACAAAAGTTCTGAAAACAAATTTTATGTCAAATTTTTACAAATTTTATTAAAATTAGTAAAAAGTTGCAGAAAAATGAGCTCTGGCGTTTTGGTTTTTTAATGTTGCAAGAAGAACTCCCTGAAAGTGTAAAACGAAGAGGTTTAAGAGATAGCAGCAATCCCTTGGAGCTACCGGATGCGTCGTAAGAACAAACTACCTGACAGATACAATAATGAACATTTGTATACCTCTATTGTCCCTTTACAAATTTGTGGGCCAATACCGCTTAAGCAAAGGAGCTTTTGCTATAGTGTTGGACACAATAGAAACATACTTACGTTCGTCGTCGATTCCCCCAGTGCTGCAACGCTTCGATTTTTAACAGAAGGTTCGTATCAGCGCTCAGTTGGCAACGATGCAAACATAAGCATGGGAAGAAGCACAATATCAGAGGTGTTAACACAAATGATACCGGTTTTGGAACGGTTTATTTGCAGTCAGTGGATAAGCCTGGAAATGGACGTGAACGAAAAGCAAGAGTATAGAAGATGTTCTTACGGTAAACACAAAATTCCGGGCATCATTGGCTGCATTGTCGGCACTCATGTTAAAATGAGTAAGCCTCATATTGATGAGCACTTGTATTTTAACAGAAAAGGATATTTCAGCATGAAGGCGATGATTGTAAGCAGCTAATTATCCTAACTGAATGAAATTTTATTTCCAAGAATTGCGACAGTAATATGATAATTCGCGCGGTAGATTCCCGTTATCCAGGATCCAGTCATGATGCTCTTATTTGGAACTTAAGTAGCGCCAGACAGCATCTACTTCGACAATACGAAAACAGCGACCGAATATCTAGATTGCTAGGTGATGGCGGATATGGTATTGAACCTTTTTTAATAACACCGTATAGAGATCCACAATATGATTCTCAACAATACAAGTTCAACTTGGTTCATTGTTCAGCTCGCAAGATAGTAGAGCGCACAGTTGGCGCACAGTTTTGAAAAGCCGATTCCGTTGCTTACATGAACTTTGCATTATCAACCCGAAAAGGTGGTGAAAATTGTAAATGCCTGTTGCGCCCTGCACAACATCAGCCGGCACTGGAGCATTGAATGCAGCGACACTGACAACTTTTTCTTATCAGATGAAGTGCCAGAGGATATGTTTACATTGCCGCCTAGTGCAACTCTTCAAAATGCAGGTCAAAGAATTCGAGACAAAATAGCTAATACACTTTAGTTCATTCTGTCACTTCAATAATTCTAAATAAAAAACAATATTTGCGTATTATTTAGCAATAGAACATTTTTATATATTTTATATGTAATAAAAAGAAAAACATTAAAAATTCAGGTGTTTTGCAAGTACTGGTTTGCTTGCAAGTCTTTCATAGCTACATTTAAGTGAGATCAAAAATAATATAATAAGAGTCTTATTTTTTTTTGCTAGCGCTGGCTAGCATAGAATTTGGTTAATACATTTGATTGACAAAAGATCGAAGTATGAGAAATATTATTTTTAACATGTCTTATCCTTTTCATATTCAAACTTTAAGAGCTCAAGATCTACTTGTTTGCATTTAGTTTCATTGCGTTCTTGCATGGTTCGAAGAATACGGGAAGGAAAATTTGCAACTTCTTCTTTAAGTTCTGTAACCGCTGTCGTAATCGAATGATTGCCCTTTTCATTGTCATGGTAAGTTTGCTTTACAATTTCAGCGAGCGTTGCGTTGATTTCTTTCTTTCTCTTATTGTCTTCATCTAGAAATTTTTTCAGCTGATCATTTACATTTTCTGCTTTCGGCTTTTTTGGCGTGCTTGCATCCGAAGGTTCAATCGTGCGTAGTCTCTTCGATGAAGATGAGGGTATTCCATCGTCAATGTCATTAACTGCGCTCTCGTTTCAACCAAAGGATACACCTGGTACGCCTGGTACGCCTTCCACCGTTTGTGACATATTGCATATGCGAACAATTGCCTCTTCCGTTGAAGTTAAAACGTGCTTGGACAAAGGACCCCCTCCAGTAGAACGCTCAATTTTTTTGTGCGGCAGTTTCTTTTTTACTTCACTTTTCCAATCGGTCCATACCTAAAATCCAAGAATAACCATGATTTTGGATGCCAAATGCATGTTTATTTATACACTATCACACCTTTTGCCAACCATTCGCGTCTTTATTCGGAGGACCAGCGCTGTTAAGTGATTCGGCGAGCTGCTATCACAGGGACTCCACCAGAGGCTTATCTTTTTTGGTAGTCCCTTTGGCAATATCCGGGTGGTTTTCCATAAATTGGACCAACATTTCACTTTGTGCCTTATTTCTATATTTTCACCTGAAAATAAATGTTTTAATATAAATAAAAATTTTCTTCCAAAAATGTTCAACTTACACTTTTGGCAAAAATACAAGAGAAATAGAAACGTTAGCAATCAGCTGGCTAGTTTGTTTTCGATAAACAAATCAATAAACCAGTTTCTGCGACACCTTAAATAGGCATTAAATTCGATTCGAACATAAAACCGATAATATCGGATTGCACAACACCAAAGTGAAATTTAAGTCAGTTTTAAATCCGATACCGACAGCAATCGGATTCTACGACGTGCCTGATCATGACATAAGCCAAGGATTATTTTGAGGAACTGCCCCGAACAACTTTTTTTCGTGAGGCTCCTTAATGTATACATAGATTTTTTTTTTTAAATGTCTGTTCGTTATTTTACTTAAATAAATACTTGTCGTCTTGCTCCAAATGGAGCGATTGAATCGATTTTTTTATATTTTTTGCTTCAGCAACCCCCCTCCCGTTCCCTTATCTCCCATCAGAATCTACAGCTTTATGAACAGCTCACATTAGTTCAAATAGAAATTGAGTAGGGAAATTAACTCCTTGGTATCACAATGGGCCTCATTGACCTAAGTGTGTCTCTGAAAAGTCACAGCTACTTTAACCTAACCTAAACCCCCCCCCCCCCCTTATGAAACACCAAATCAAATATTTATCTTAAATATTTAAACCTTTTGGTAACTTGCGTAACCATAATTTATGGATCAAATCACTACTAACTGTTGATCCAGCTAGCAAAAGTAGTGATCGTTAGAACTGAGATGGCTTTTGGTCTCCCATCTCAGAATCCGAAAGAATCTTGTCGAATCACATGTTTTCGCTCAATGAAAATCTATCGAGCAGTGTCTTTTTAATCCCTACGTATATGTTCACTGCCGAAGGTTTTTGGATATAATCTAATACAGTGACTATGACCTCTTGTGGAAATGGTGTTACCAAGTACTCATATTTGCTTCTACTGTAATTCCTTTTGCTTGGAATTGAATCTCGGACAACTCGTCCAGAACGAAGGCAATTTTATCGCAGTCGCGTGTACTTGTATTGGGGGTGTGAGACGGCTAGTCGCGAAATCGATAATTGCTGTGTTATCGCCATCGCCGATTTGTGATGTAAGTGGTGTGTGGGGGTGTGCGTTGCATGCTTCCTTCTAATAAATTCTATTTTTTAAACTTGAAAACTCTAAACTTAATTCTGTCCTTTAGTGTACCTATGCCTTAGTGTAGTGTATTGCCTACGAATATGATACAATTGGTTTCTTACGTCCCGATTGTATAATATTCGTTGAAAGAAGCTAAGTGTGTACTAAAGCCCTGCGTCGGTGCATCTATTTGAACATACACACACTGTGATTTGTTGCATTGCTCACAGTTGACTGTCATCTAATAACACTTGAGAGTTTGATTTGCTCAACAGCAAACGAAAGCCTACAACGACAAGCAATACACACTTTCTCTCTCGGCAATCCAAGCATGGCGTGTTTTTGTTCGTCAACACCACAAGCAATGAAATTTAATCGTTAAGGGTGGATGAGCAATAAAATAAATAAAATAAAAAAATAAAAAGCAATATATGGCAATAGATCATTTGGATCATTTTGATAATTTTAATCAGCGGTCGTCAGCGCAAGATTTTCAAGATTGACTAGGTAAAAATGGGTCGCTGAATCCGAATTCGTTGTCAGAATTTCAAAATTATAAAATTTGGAATTAATAGGGTTGCCACCTAATAATATGTATTTTTAAGAGTTTTAAACATATTTTATTAGTGTTAGGGGTCGCTGATATCGAATATGAAGTCAGAATTTTAAAATTCTAGATGGTGGATAGGGTTGCCACCTTCATTTTTTGCATTTTTTGAATTCGGGGCTGGCAAAAAAAAATGATACACCAAAAAGGGGTCGCTGAATCCGAATCCATGGTCAGAATTTCAAAATTATAAAATTTGGAAATAATAGGGTTGCTTTACTTTTTAAAATAAAAATGAATTCGTAAAAATAAAAAAATTATGGTGGCAACCCTATCCACCATCTTGAATTTTAAAATTAAACTATTATTATTTTAAAACGTCTCGTTACGTTGGTAGGATCGGCAATCGGATTGTGAAATGCAGGATCGCTGGTTGTAGATGAATTAGCCGTGTACAGGTTCCGTATCTCCTGGCAGGATCGCCAGTTTTGGTGCGAGTTCTTTTTGTTTTTTGTGAATATTTTTTTTTTATTTTAAAAAAATTTTTTATATCACAACTTTTTATTTGAACAATATTTTTTGAAACTCTTTATTCGAAAATAAATTTAAAAACTAAAATTTTCGGATGAAAATTTTTGATACATAAAAATATGAATAATAATAAAAATGTTTTTTATATACAAGTGTTTTTTAACTAAGGGTAGAACAAGATAACAGACAATAACAACACACGAAACATATAAGGTAATTGATAAGTTAATACATAAAGTCAAAAAGGTAAGTAAGTTGTATGTTAAGATAGATATCAACGTAACAAAAAAGGTAAGAAAGATAGAGTGTAAGAATTTAAATAATGTATTGATAAAACAAGGCACCACAGCCAGCGTACTTGCCACAGTATCAAATACTTTCTTCAAAATGCCAAAAAAATTAACCCCCAAAACTCCCCTGTGTACGCTCCTGATCATTCTTATGACTTGGGGTAGTATATTCAATTAAGCATTTGAGGCATTATCTGAATGGTATAAAATTTACTGAAGTAACTCATTGTAACTCCCTAAAGTCATTACGCACTAAGTTGGACTAAACTTCTAGGGTTCAAATACTTTAAATTTGACGTTGTTCACCGGAACGGCGTTCGTATGTGTAATGTTGATTTCTTTTCTTAAAACTCCATATAAGTTTTTGCTTCCATTTACTTAAAGAAAAAAAAAAAAAGAAAGTAGAGCAACAAGTTAATATTTTTGACCTTTTCAAAAATTGAAGCACAGCCGCGAATAACGTTTTAAGCGACAAAAAGTAAAGTGTTCACAATACTTAAAAAATGCTTTAAATGCAGCAGATAATTTCAAGATACTTGTTTCTAATATATTATGGAAATAATTAGGTAAATTAACTATTTTTAAAAAAAAAAATTATTAAATAATAATATTTGGTTAGTTAATTAAGTATTATTAAAGTTTAAAATGGAAAAACGTTTCATATCCAAAACCCATTGGTTGTTGAAACGTTATTCCATGTTGCAAGGCAAAGAGTGCGATGGCTTTTTGAGGCATACCCATATGAGACGATTTATTTGATTGGATCCTTTTCCATAAATTAAGTGTAAATGATAGAATCTAAAAATTTATTTATGAAAAAAAACCCCTTAATAACAAAAACAAAAATTAATTTGATATTAATTTTATATATTAAAACCTTCAACAAAATATCTTTGTTTGCTTTCGAACACAAAATTAATATTTTTCTTACTTTAACCTTCAGAGTACCGACTATAAAAAAGTCACGTTCAGTACTAACATGGGTTAGCCTAACCCGGCAACTTTAATTGGCTGTATCTTGGGCTGTAGTTGACCAATTGAAACTTTTTTTTTTTCAATCGATAAGAAATTTTGTCGCAATTACAAAGGTGTTAATAGATTTATTGGATTATTTATTTAAAGAAAGATCATTCAAAAATTTAAACAATTCGAAAAAAATTATTAATGAAAATTCACGTTTTTCTAAATTGCATAACTATGTGAAAAAATAGATACATACATTTAACTTGTTGTATTTAAAAGTTGTTTTTTAAAATGGCCGAATTAGTTTTTTGATACATTTCATAAACTATATTTTTTTTAACTTTGAAAATATCCGTTTTTTGGGATAGCAATAAAATGTTCCATGCTGGATTTATCATAACAAGATACAACTATAATATGAATAAATAACAAAATGGATTGTTAAATGAAAGTTTGAAAGTTCAAAATATAAAAAAATAAAATCAGACTGTGTTTCCACATTCGCAGCAAATTTTGGCTACATGCTCTTTGCACATAGCCCTGTTACATTTGAGGCACTTGTAGAAGGTTTTGCGGTCGAGTGAACTTGGACACAAGTCGCAGCGCTTTTGTTTTGCCATTTTGCTATCAACAAACTCATGTCTTATGTCCAGTTCCTCTGGTAAATCTTTCACATCTAAAAAATTTTTAATTATACTGCGCAGTCTAATTCGCAACGTAGGGGTAGCTAATCTAGCAGCTAGCGCAGGTTTAACAAGTTGCATCGCAAGTTCCATTCCATAATCAATTCTTTTCATTGAAGTGTTAGTTTGATTTAAATTGTAAAGGATAAAAGAATTTACACTAGCTTGGTCCAACATACCATAAAACAATCTAACAGGCCACCTCAAAGTTTTTCTAGCGGTACTGTACTGGTGACACTTGAAATCGAAAGAATCTGTGCCACCCTTTGTTTTATTATAAAAGTCAATCATTTCATACCAGAACATTTTACTCCAGCTAAATTAAAGCAAAAAACAAATTTTTCTATTTCCCGAAAATACGGATTTTGTAACGTTCAGTACTGACTTGGTGAGAAATACCCGAAGCCAACTTTCTAAATCCTTCAACTCGAGCACCAAGCGCAGACTGGGGCTGCCACTTACGGGTTACACAGACGCTACCACAAAGATTTTTTCCCCCCACCATTCACTTCCTTTGAAATGGCGAGACTTTCAAAATCTGTCTGGGTTACAGTAACCCAGTCAGTACATTGAGGGTTAACTGCATTGATTGATTTATAGAACTCGGCGTACTTTTCAGGCAAATATTAAGTCATTGCAAGGATATCGTTATTCTTTTCATCACTTATTTGGATGGGTTATTTTCAGAGAACTAACATCGTATAATTTGCCAAGTTTTGAGTTCTTATGGAGTTACCTCGCATAATTCGATTAAAGATGTGAGAAAAGCTGTTTGTTAATTTTAATTTTTATTATAGAATTTAAAATAATATTCCTTTATTGCACTTACGCTAAATTTTCTTACAAGAAAAGAAGCATAGACAGTCACAAATATATATAACTAGTAAATCCGTGTGGAGTTAAAACGCCAAAATCAAACATACCTAGATTTTATTTTAAGCTATTGAATAGATTTTCAACAGATCAAAATTGAAATGAAATTAATTTTGGCCTTTTTGCAATATTTCTTATTAAATTTTTGTATAAATTTTTTAAAAATTAAAAATTTTTCGATCAACAGTTTAGAAATATTTTTTCAACTGTAAGAAATCATTCCAGTATCACTTTGATATTGAATATAACAATTCATAGTTTTAGCCAGTGGTGCTAATTACACGGAAATTACCGATTTCTATGGATATTTAAGCCTTGCATAGATAAATGGACAACAGTGGCAAAATAAGGTAAATCTACGGATTTTTAAGAATATCACACAGAATTTTCGTAGATTTCGCTTTTTTCACCAAATTTTATGACAAAAATTTTGGAATGTTTTAAAAATATGTAAAAAATTTATTTACATAATTTGTTAAAACTTAGCGCTTATCAACACTTGCAAATAATAAACTGTTTTGAGGAATCTCATTTCGAAGTGAGCCAGTGGGCAGCCTCATTTGGGGAGAGTGTATTACAGCTTAAGTTAAAAAACTCAAACCTTTTTGAAACTTATCTATATATATAAAAATGGATGTGGGTATGTGGGTATGTGGGTGGGTATGTGGGTGGGTATGTGGCTATATCACGTATAGACTCCAAAACCGCTGAACCGATCTTTATGAAATTTTCAGGGAAAATAAAGCCACATCTTGAGAGTGTTCCTGTGAGGTTTCGTAACGATTGGAGAAGGGGGCGTGGTACCTCCCATACAAGCCAAATTTGCTCCATCGATCACAAACAAAAAAAGGATATATATCAGACGGTTTGAATCGTAAAAAACTAAGATTTGGTAATTTTGTTCAGATGGTTACTATCGGTAAGTGGACAAAAGATGGGCGTGGTCGTCATATAAATACGCCCACTTTTTCGAAATCATGGCGATTCCGGAGTTCTACACATTTTTACAGTTAAACTTGCTGTGTAGGTGCTCCAAGAGGCAAACACTATATATAAATGTTTTCACGCCCACTTTTACCGCCCACAAATCAATATCTATATACATATATAAAAAGCAAAACGCTGTGTGTCTGATGCCTATAGCCTCCAAAACTACTGGACCGATTGACCTGAAATTTTGGCAGTCGATTTGTTTCAGGTACGAGATGGTTGAGGAAAAATTTTTGCCACACCCCCTTTTACCGCCCCCAAATCAATAAAAATGTTATATTTCAGTTGGTTTTGGTCGTATAAGACTAAAACTTTGTAATTTAGTATGTAGGGTTACTGTCGACAACTGTACTAAAAATGGGTTTCCACGCCCCCTTTTACCGCCCACAAATAAATGAAAATGGTTTATTTCAGACGGTTTTGGTCGTATAAGACTTAAATTTGGTACTTTGGTTTGTGTAGTTACTGGCAGTAACTGTACAAGAAATTGGTTTCCACGCCCACTTTTTGCGCCCACATATCAGTGTAAATACTATATTTCAAGCAATTTTGGCCGTATGAGACTAACATGTGATACCTAAGTTTGTATGGTTACTTTCGGCAACTGTACTAAAAAGGCCACACCCACTTTTTGAGAAATCATTAAAATTTACTACTGGTCGATTGAGCTTAAATGTTGGCTTAGTTTGTACGGTTACTGTCAGCAAATGTACTAAAAATTGGTTTCCACGCCCCCTTTTACCGCCCACAAACCAATGAAAACATTTTATTTCAACGGTATGGGTCGTATTAGACAAAAATTTTGTAATTTATCTCATATGGTTACTCTCGGCAAGTGCACTAAAAATAGGCCTGTCCCACTTTAGTTAAACTGACTTTTCGGGGGGTCAGCGTAGAGTGAAGCAAAGTGCGCCAGGCTTTAGCTAAATTGAGATAAAATTTTGGCAGTTGATTTGTTTCGTGTACGAGATGGTTTAAGGGAAATAATTTTGCCGCACCCCTTTTTACCGCTTACAAAACAACAAAAATTCTATATTTCAAACAGTTTTGATTGTATTTGACTAAAATTTGGTAATTTAATTCATATGGTTACTTTTGGCAGTTATACTGAAAATGGTGAATATTTTTGGCATTTCTTGACATTTTCGTATATGGCATTAAGGCGGTCTTGGGCCGAACAACGTCTGCCGAGGAATACAAGTCTTTTGTAACCACTCTTGATGTAACCACTAACTGCAAAAGCTGGTCGACCGATTTAAACGGAAATTTTAGGGTACTATGCCTGGCATCATACAATGAAATCAATTAAAAATTGCACATCGGCGTACCTTTCATATGACATACCATTTATTTGCAAAAATTCTTCCAGCTAAGCGCAAAAATTATTTTACTGGTTTTGTCATCAAAACAACAAGGGTACCCTTTCTGATTTTTTTCGCGAAATTTATTTGTTCCAAAATGTTGTTTTTATATTTTTTACAAAAAGTCAAAAATAATTTATGTGAAAATTACCCCAATATCTCTTTCCAATCAAATTTACAACATTTGCTGCCAAAGCCTATATCTCAAATAATCAAAATTTATGACTAAAAATCTATTTTTTCATACAATTGACAATCTATCATCATTTTCTGTTTGTTTGTTTATTTGGCCTTTTTACAAATCTAAACGGCCCAACGGATTTTGCTCAAACTAGGTGCACATATTAAATTTATTCTAACTTAAAATGTTACATACTTATTTTTTGACACGCCCCCTCCGAACTTTTTCAACTAACGGCAATTTTGTTATTATAATAATGTTTTATCGGAGTTTTTTTTTTAATTTAAAAAAATTTCTGTTATTTTGGCATCAAAAACACTCACATACACTCAAAATTGTAGAAATTTTCTGTACAACGACTTTTTCATAAAACATCGTTACCAAAGAATAAGAAAAAAACGCCATGAAAATCAAAGTTTGGTCTTTGGATGCAAATATCTCCTCTGTCCATCAATATATTTGATTCAAATTTTTTTTGTTCAAAAGTTCAATAAATATACTTTACAAAAATGGGTTGAACTGTACCTTTTAGTCAGTGAAACTATGTTTTATAATTATGTCAAGAAAGGTCCAAAATATTGACTTTTTACTCAAAAAATTACTCAAAAATTGTTTTTGTTGTAAAAATGAAATCAATTAAAAATTGCACATCTGACTAACTTTCATATGACATAGCATTTATTTGCAAAAATTCTTCCAGCTAAGCGCAAAAATTATTTTAATGTTTTTGTCATCAAAACAACAAGGTACACCCTTTGATTTTTTTGGCGAAATTTATTTTTTTCAAAATGTTGTTTTTATATCTTTTACAAAAAATTCAAGTAATTTATGAGAAAAAATTACCCCAATATCTCTTTCCAATCAAAAGTAATGGCTTTTATGATTAAGTTACTTTATGATTTATCGAATAGCTTTGGAATTATAGGTAGCACAGATTTAGTATTTAACCACAATTTAAACATGCTATGTACAATGTTAACATTTGATGGGTGTTTGGAAACGGGGCGGGGCAGCAACGCGCCGGGTTTCAGCTAGTTCAATATAAAAACAAACTTTTTAAAAAATGCTTTAAACATCCTTGCAATTTTATTGCTAAGATACGTTACAAAGAACTTTGCAAAGAAATTTCTACTAAGGTTTCAGCAAGTAATGGCAGCTGGTTAATAATATCTTAAATAAAAGTAATAGCAATGAGTATACAGCCAATATCAATTTTGAAGGAGAGCCTATCTATGACTCTAGCGCTAAAGCTAATGCTTTCAACAATTTTTTCGCGAAAATTGGTAGAGATGTAGTCGCTGATGTTGGATCGAACGATGATTAATGTAGGTGCTTACACAAGGAACCTTCACACTCTAATAGTATTTTTTTTTAAACCAATTTCATCTTTTGAACTCTTTAAAACAATAATATCTATTAAGAACTCGAATTCTTGTTCTGATGATGTTTTTTCCAATGTGTTTATAAAAAAGATAGTCTTTAATATAACTGACGTCCTTTGTTATATATTTAACAGAAGCTTCGAGTGTGGAGTTTTTCCTGATGACCTTAAAAAAAGCTATGGTTATCGAACTTTTTCAACAGTTGTCAGTTTGGTTTCAGAGAAGGTTAATCTTCTGAGGACGCTCTTCTTAAATTCTGCTCTAATGTTTATAATGGTTTAGTCTGCGGACAGAGTAAACGCTGATGCGAGCAGGCAGGCAGGCAGGTTTGCTTACTTGTCCCAATGCGAGAAAACTCCCTTCATACGATTTCATATAAACCTGCTCGAAGTGTGCAGAGTGGAAGCAGGCAGGTAAGATCAGATCAGATCAGGTTGTTGCGAGAAACCTGCGCCGAACTAAATTTGTTCTTTTTGTGTTGTTTTTTTGTAAGTTTTCAAGGAAACTGAGTTTTTTTTTATTATCTTTAGAAAACAAGAACAATTATAACAAAAAAATTCAACAACAACAACGCGTTGAACGAAACAAAATTCAACAGCAGCGACCGCACACACGTTTATGTCTCTGTGTGGGTTGTTTTTGGTGGGTATTGACAAATTTGGTTAACGTCGATTAAGATTGTGCATGATAAGTTGTGCAAGCGAAAATGATAGATTGATCGAATGGGCAATTGTTGGGCATGTACGAAACAAAAGAAATACATATAAAACAAATAGAACAATAAAAATTAAATTGCTTGGTTTTGCATTTTTTTAAATATTTTGAACAGTAAACCAGAGTCTAATATGTTTTCAGCCCCTGAATTCCAAAATTTTTGTAACACACAAATCAAAAATATATAAAAAGTATTAATTGTAAAGTCATTTCAAATGAGATGTTTTTTTTTGTGTTCAAAATGCCAGAAAACAAAAAATCTAGTTTCACCAGCTATAACTTTCTTCTTAGGATTTTGGTTTCTTTAATTTTATGCCCAAAATAGCTCAAGGCTATGCTTTAAGCATTATTGTTGCTATTGGTTAAGATTTTGCATTTTTGGATTTTTGACAATTTTTTTCGTAAAGTACTCAAACTTGACATTTTCTAAAGGGTACTCTTCTAATAAAAAATGCCATAATGACCAAGTTATTCAAATTAATGACACAATTTTTTGTATTTGTATTAAGTGTTGTTTCAAGAAATTGTTTAACAAAATTTTATTGCAATTTTTTAAATTTGGATTCTTACGATTTTTTTATTACAACAAGAAAGAATATATAATCTTTTCGAAAATATTACAACTCTGGTAATTTTCATCCGTTTTTTCTTACCGATGACACGTTGTACAGGTATTTAAATCTTCTATTGATTAAAAGTACAGAATTATTTAATCAGTTTGAAGAATTTCAATACACATTTTAATGACGAAACACCTCATTTTCGCCCTTTATACCAATTCAATAAGATTAAATCGCAATGAGCCTTACTTTATCGGTGTCCAATTTGGATAAAATTTTTGGAGAGTTATCTTATCGGCCAATGGAACATTTCTAGCCACCGAAGAAAACGCTAATTTTAGTTTGAAATTCTCAGTGCAATTCTATAGTGGTACAACATATCGCACACTCTCTTCAAAAGAGTCACAACTCAAAATGTTTACATATATACTTTTTCGTGTAAAACTATTTGTGATCATATACATCGGCCATCTTAATTTTGTACACGTATTCTTAGTCTTTAATTAAAAAAAAAAATTATTTTGTCTCTTTTTTTTTAATAATATCCTTGAAAAAAATAGTGGTTTTTGCTATTAATGGAAATGAAATTTTTTGAGTTGTAGCTCTTTTAAAGAGAGTGCTATTTATGTATAGAAAATAAAAATTGTTCATAAACGCCATTAGCGGAGGATGCAAAATAGAAAGCAATAGGGGGGAAAAATAAATAACAAACTTTTGGCACAATTACAATTTCCGTGGCCCCAAGATCTGAATATGCAGTTTTGAAGAGCTCATTGAGAAAATAAGATTTACTGAAGGATTTATCGATATATATATATATATATATATATATATATATATTTGTTATCGCGTTATCGATTTTTCAAAAACAAATTTACTCAAAGAAGTCTTAATGTAAATTCGACTTTATATATGCTAATATTTGACCGATCGGGATAATTTGGGTATCATTAAAAAAACTACTGCAATTTGTAAAAGGCAGAGCCACTTTTTTTTATAAAAATTAGGAAAAATATCAATATGTGCTTCAGAATACAACAACCACTTTTGATAAAAGTCTATCTGGCTCCTTTTACAGAAAAAGTACGTTTTGTAAAAGGCAGGACCATATTTTTTTCATTCTATATTAAAAAAATTTTGATGACACCTAAATCTTTCAGATCGGACAAATATTAGCAAAGATATAGCCGAATTTAAATATTGGTTCCATTGAGTAAACATTTTTTGAAAAATTTTTATCTCGGTAACTAAACGACTTATCGATAAATCCTTCGGCGAATCTTATTTTCTCAAAGAGAACTTCAAAACTGCATACTCAAATCGAGGGGCCACGGAAATCGTAATCACTCCAAACTTTTTCTCGCACTGATCTGATCTGACCTGCTCGCATTCACTCTGCACGGCTTATTTACTGAGCAGGTACTTGCCTGCGCCTGCCTGCCTGCCTGCCTGCTCGCATCAGCGTTTACTCTGTCCGCAGACTTAAACATTAAAGCGCTGATTATGATAGACGGAACGAAACGGAGTCAAGTGTCATTGTGGCTGGTCGAAACGGTTTTAAACGGAGTGGCGATTATAATAACAAGGACAGAACAGAAACAATTACATCAAGTCTTCTTTTTTTATTATTTTAAAACATGAATTCATTAAATTTTTATCAAAGCAAATGCAGAATAAAATTATTAGTAGCATCTGTCAACATGATTTTTTTAATCAAAACGTTATGGAACGCAGCGGAAAAATCAAAAATCTATAGATCTGAACGTCGCGTGCCGCTCCGTTAAGTCTTATTATAATCGAACTCATAAGAAACTCGTGTAACAGATTGTAAAGTGACTTTTCTAAACATTCTTTAACGTTCCGTTTCGTCAATTATAATCAGCGCTTTAGAAAGTCTCTGCGGCGCTTTTTGTTGATATAAAAAAGGTATTCGATACTGTTGACCACGAAATATTACTTGTCAAATTGTATAATTGTGGCTTCAGAGGTTCTATTCACTCGTGGTTTCGATCATATTAAACAAACAGAATGCAAAGAGTTAAAATTGAAAGTGAACTTAATAACTATGTTTATGTGAAAGTTGGCGTCCCACAGTGGTCTGTTCTGGGACCTATATTATGTCTTATATTCATAAATTGAGTATTTACAATATTTTGTCTGCCATTTACAAGTAAAGCGATAGCATTTGCAGATGATATGTCATGTTCTTTTTCTAGCGATTCTGCTTTAAACTTAACTTCTGAAATTAATCATGATCTTGGACTCCTGCGATATTGGTTTTCATCACACAAATTGGTTCTGAGTGATAAAACTAAAATAATGCACTTCAGAGTAGCTGGAAACGATATCTATTTACCAAATTTTGTCTTCCACTGTGCAGGATGCAAAAAATTTACATTTAGCAGTGATATATGCTGTTCTTCATCACACCTAAATACATATAATGATTCTTGCCAATGCTCTGCAAAATGTTTTTCGATTGGTTGCGTTAAATCATTTGAATACCTTGGCTTTCTTGGCTAGACCATACTGCTACCCTCACAAGATATCTCATGGGTGCTATTAGACAGATATATCTCTTAAAATCTTTTTGCTCGCCAAAATTGCTGGAATGCATTTACCATGGCATTTTTCATTCAAAACTTCAAGATGGCGTAATCTGCTAGGGAGGTACTCATGCTTATAAAATTAATCCTCTACTTTTCGCTCAAAAACATGTTGTTCGTATTATACGTAACAAAAAACGACTAGATAGAAGCTTTCCTCTGTTTAAAAACCTGAATGTCTTACCACTTAAGCACCTATATTTCTATAGAGTGCTAAAATAATTTTTAATTGCTCTGGTTATCTACTGAACAGATCCGCGAATGCTTATGATTTAGGAAAAAATTATCACATTACAGTTCAAGTTCCTTCACACAAATTACAGCACTTTTTCTACTTCTACTCATGTACTGCTCCCAGACTTTTCAATAGAGTATTTGCCTGTCCAAAGCCAGGAATCGAAGGGTGCTGGTTTGTTATTGGATGGACAATTCATGGGCCGTGCCCCATGAATTGATCTCAAAATGAGTTCATTCTTGAGGTACGGCTCTTGAATGTTCACCTGATTTCTGTAAAATAAAGGGTGATCTTTTAAGAGCTTGATAATTTTTTTTTTTAAAAAAAACGCATAAAATTTGCAAAATCTCATCGGTTCTTTACTTGAAACGTTAGATTGGTCCATGACATTTACTTTTTGAAGATAATTTCATTTAAATGTTGACCGCGGCTGCGTCTTAGGTGGTCCATTCGGAAAGTCCAATTTTGGGCAACTTTTTCGAGCATTTCGGCCGGAATAGCCCGAAATTCTTCGGAAATGTTGTCTTCCAAAGCTGGAATAGTTGCTGGCTTATTTCTGTAGACTTTAGACTTGACGTAGCCCCACAAAAAATAGTCTAAAGGCGTCAAATCGCATGATCTTGGTGGCCAACTTACCGGTCCATTTCTTGAGATTAATTGTTCTCCGAAGTTTTCCCTCAAAATGGCCATAGAATCGCGAGCTGTGTGGCATGTAGCGCCATCTTGTTGAAACCACATGTCAACCAAGTTCAGTTCTTCCATTTTTGGCAACAAAAAGTTTGTTAGCATCGAACGATAGCGATCGCCATTCACCGTAACGTTGCGTCCAACAGCATCTTTGAAAAAATACGGTCCAATGATTCCACCAGCGTACAAACCACACCAAACAGTGCATTTTTCGGGATGCATGGCCAGTTCTTGAACGGCTTCTGGTTGCTCTTCACTCCAAATGCGGCAATTTTGCTTATTTACGTAGCCATTCAACCAGAAATGAGCCTCATCGCTGAACAAAATTTGTCGATAAAAAAGCGGATTTTCTGCCAACTTTTCTAGGGCCCATTCACTGAAAATTCGACGTTGTGGCAGATCGTTCGGCTTCAGTTCTTGCACGAGCTGTATTTTATACGGTTTTACACCAAGATCTTTGCGTAAAACCTTCCATGTGGTCGAATAACACAAACCCAATTGCTGCGAACGGCGACGAATCGACATTTCACGGTCTTCAGCAACACTCTCAGAAACAGACGCAATATTCTCTTCTGTACGCACTGTACGCATTCATGTGGTTGGTTTAATGTCCAATAAAGTAAACTGAGTGCGAAACTTGGTCACAATCGCATTAATTGTTTGCTCACTTGGTCGATTATGTAGACCATAAATCGGACGTAAAGCGCGAAACACATTTCGAACCGAACACTGATTTTGGTAATAAAATTCAATGATTTGCAAGCGTTGCTCGTTAGTAAGTCTATTCATGATGAAATGTCAAAGCATACTGAGCATCTTTCTCTTTGACACCATGTCTGAAATCCCACGTGATCTGTCAAATACTAATGCATGAAAATCATAACCTCAAAAAAATCACCCTTTAAAAAGGTTTACCTTGAGCCTTGGTTGTTGGTGCCAAGTCTTGGAGAAAGCATGGTTTTGATATTAAGTTATCATAACATTGTTATTGTAATATGCTTTCGATGGACGATCAATCCAATATAACTTGAGAGCGGGGGCAGTCATCCATCAATGATGAGGAGACCTGGGGCCGAATTACAGCATCCGTGATCGAGCAAAATTACGAAGGGCACGACGAGACAAGTGCCTACCAATCTTGTACAATTTTGCTCGATCACGGATGCTGTAATTCGGCCCCTGATCTATCGTTGTTCTGCAGACCTTGTTTTAGAATGAAGGTTTTATGTAAGAAACATATAATCTTTCGACCGAGTATAAGCCAATTGGTATACTACGGCTCACGCTTCCTAGTTTTCCGAAAGAGGCTTTTGATTAAGCCTTAATTAGGCTAACGAAATTGCGTAAGTAGAATTGTGGCTTACTCGGTATTTTACTGGGAAACCAATGGTTATTTTTAACCTAGTCATGTGTAATTCTAGTGGCTGAAGGTGTCACAGTCAAATATAATTGTTCCAAGAAATTTTGGTCTGTAAGACGGGATGTTGAAGAGCCTTGTCTGGTGGAACCTTGAGCCCGGGTATTGACTGTCGTGGAAATAGGTCCTTCGGGGTTCATTCGCTCTGGCAGTGGTTTAGACCAGGAAGGTCGGTGTGAGTTACACTTAAGTTGAACTCGGGTTGGTGATTCCCGTAAATTACTAAGAGAATGATGGTAGATGAAACTCTCGTTATTTCAAACAGTAAATGTTAGGAAGGGAAGCAACTGCCGGATCAATTTACTGTTACCTTTGGAATTTGAGAACAGGCGACGGAGAAACCTAAATAGTCTGAGTTGTGTCCACTAAGATTGAGGAACCTGATGACGTAAGTGACAGGCCTAGTATGCCACCCCTAGTTTTTCGTGTCAAAGAGTGTCTTTTGATTATGATGATTAGGAGGCGGCCAAAAAGTAGGGGTTATATTACTGGTATTGGTACTGAGATAACCCAGGGTTATTAAAATAACCTAGTCAGGCTTAAATTTAAGTGACTGAATGTATCACGGTCATGAATAGAGTCAATCTGACAGCATAATTGGGGTCTGTGGTATGAAATTAGGGGAACCTTTCTAGTGGATCTTTTGAATTCCGAAGGGGCGTTGGCCGACGCTTCAATGGTCCCAAGCTTTGAAGCACCGTTGAATTAAGCCTTCGCGGCAGGGGTCAACATTAAACACATACAGGATTTCTGTCTCATTATAATATTACTTTCCTCACTGTGGCAAATAATAATTTTTATCGAATTATGCATATATATTTTCAGTTTTGTTTATAATTTAAACTGTCCTTGCATTATGTTTAATAAATTTTGTATTCAAATTTTTCGATGACCCCACAAAAATGAATTAAATTCATTGTAATCTTGTAACTGCATTCGCCACTTGTTCATAATGAACAACAGACTGTAGCATTTGTTAATCAAATTTTTATTCGTAGTTTCTAGCCATTAAGAAAATTATTGTTAAATCTTTTGATTGATGAATAAACTAAACTAAACTTAACTAAAAAAAACCATTAACGCCCACCACCAAAACTCGTTGAGCTTATTTTTAGAAATTTTCTGCATTAATTTGTATTAATGTTAGACGGAAAACTATGAAGTTTAAGAAAAAATTCAAAGGATTTAGGTGTGGCGAATTGTGTAAACGTATAAGATCATAAACGTATAAGGGGTCTGTAAGTAAAGAAATAAAAAAAGAACTTAAAAAATTAGAAATTGGAAAAATTTAATTTTGTAGCGAAGCCGTTCAACTCTTATCTAATGCATTTTTTAAATTATATTTTCTTTCATCTTGGTGTTTATAACTCACCTGAGTAGAATTTTCCACTTTTCTTTGTAAAACTACCTGGAAAAAATAAACAAAAAGGCTTTAAAGGTAAATTTTAGAATTTTTATGGAAAAAGCATATTTTTGGCTTTCTTACACTGTTGGAAGCAAAAACTTTACAGTGGCTGCGAATTTTTGAAAAAGGCTTTTATCGCGTATGACATATCATACGGTATTATTAATAGGTTAAAACAAAATTAAAGTGCCTGTAAAATGTATTTAAATGCTATTGTATTTATAATGATTATAACATAACTTAAAGTAATAGTTTATAACTATTTTTACTTTTAGTTATGTTTTACGTTGTTTGTAACTTTTTTAAGTTTAGTATAAATTTTATAAAATTTTTTTTTTCAAATATACAAAAAATTTCTAAAAAACTATTAATGACTTCAGTTGAGTAATTCTATCAGCTGTTAGTTTAAAATTGAAAAAAAAAATATATTAATTTGCTAACACGGACTTACACGGATTTTTTATGTCGCATTTGTGGATTTTTACTCTCCTTAGGTTGGCATCACTGGTTTTTGCTGTAAAATTATTCGCCAGTATTACAGTTTCATAGCGGTGGCGCTAAATACCTCACATATTTTTAGGCACATGCTGAAATTAAGACGAGAAAAAGCAACATGCAAGCTTTAACTCGCTATAACTTGGTATAAATATAAATATAAATTTTTTAAGAAATAAAAAGTCCAGTTTGCACATCTACAGGTCTAAACCTACCAAATAATACTAAATTTGTTAAGATTGGACTTGTACTTAAAAAGCCTTACGCCGTACAAAATTTGCGTTTGCGTTATATATATAAGGTAACAATTCAATTACCTAAAAATGCAATGTGAACTTACAACGTTATTCCATTTTTTTTAGGTTTTTTCTTATAATTTTTTAAGTTGGAGCGTTTTTTTTTTTATAATTTTTTCATTACCACAATTCTTCAATCTTTTATTATTATTATCAATTCAATTTTCAGCATTGGCTCCCTTTTTGTGCATCTTTTGCACTTATCAATTACATAAGATAATTCAGCTCTGATAATTTTGTATGTAACTTACGACGTTCTTCCACTTACTGACACTTTGTTATTGCTTTTTGAAAGCGATAAGGTGCATATTTTTGGCTGATTTGGTGTTAAGGCAATGTAAGAGAGTCATGTTAATGGTAATCTGCAATAAAATCGGTTTTGCAATAAAATCTGCAATAAAATCTGCAATAAAATCTGCTTCAATTGATGATTAGCTTTAATTAAATTAAGCTCTTAATTCAATATTAAGGATATTCAATATATTAAGGTTAGTATATTGTATTGAAGAAAAACATCGAAATGCTAGGACGCAGCGTTTGCCTATTCTTTCTCGAGCTTTTAGGTGGTCTCTTATTAACTCTATTAATGATTCAAATATCCCGAGAAACAATTTGTGTGTGTATCTAACTACTCAGGCACAAAAGTCTCGAGTATCAGACTCAATTTTATCTTTAAAAGCTACGAGTAGTAACGAAATACTGCGCAGTTTATGAAAAAAAAATTAATCGCACATTGATATTAAGCCGAATGCAAACGAGCTTCAGTGAACAGGACCCGAAAAAAATTCATATATTGTGTCAATAAAGTAGCGAATATGTATCGAAACTGGCCTGAGCCTTCCTGGCCGAAAATCACCTGAAATAGTACCGAAGTAAATCTGTATTATGTCAACAAAGTGTTCAAAAACGAGCGGCTATATTCGGACACAATAAGCTGACGAGTGCCAGGTTCGGTCTTCGTTCGCACTCTGTGCCTACCCAAGGTGTTCCAGAACGAGCACTTCTTTCGATGCAATGGTCGGATATTTACCGACACAGGCACCGGACATATATCAGCTACTTTATTGACACAAAATATGAAATTGTTTCTCAGGTATACTTGTTATGAATCACACTTTAAGTTATTATAGTATCTCAAAAGAAAAGCGGTAAAGGGTGCTGGATGGAAGCGCTGGGTCGTGTGACATGCCAGAATGGCCGTGTCGCAGTGGTACTTGTAGATACCGTTAACAAAGCAGAGTGTAATGTCATGTATAAACAACACAATGCAAGCATTGCCAATATCGAAAAGGAAAATTTGACATTCATTCATATTAATAGAATTTGTACAAGGGTTTCTTATATGCTTGGTTTTATTAAACGATGGGTCTAAGAAAATTTAAAACACCTACAACGCTGTATTATTCAATTGTGCATCCTCACTTGGAGTACGCAAGTCAAGTATGGTCCCCACACTACAATGTGCATGTTGTTGAATAGAAAAGATACAAAACGTTTTTTTCGGTTTGCTCTGAGAGGCTTAAGTGGAACTGAATCACTTCACCTTCCCATATATGAGGATCGTTTAAAATTATTAAAAATGCAATCTTTAAGTGAGTGAAGGAAATCTGCTGATATCGTCTACTTACACAAACTCATAAATTTTTGTATTCGATTCTACGGAGCAGTAGAAACGCTTAAACTTGATTTATTTACCATTTAGTAGAACAAATTATATGTTAACTGCTCAACTAATCACACTGCTACGTACATTAGTGCATGATTAGTTGTTACGTCTTGTAATGTCCTTGAGCCCAACTACTTTATTGATGGGTAAACTTTTCCAACATTGGCTTGTTTTTGCCACTTGTATCAATAGCGTTGAATTTTTGGAAGGGGCGTGACAACAACGCACCGAGCTTCAGCTAGTTATATTTATATTCTTTATAAAACTTATTAAAGCTTAAGCCTTCAAATTGAGAAACTTGAAACAAATTGAGAAACATAACTAAGAACTAATCACCGCAAAAAATGTATGTGCGACTGAGAAATAGGGCGTGGCATTTTTTATACAACTTCAAAACCTGAAACTGCGAAACCAACCGCAAAGCTGAATTCAGTTGTGCGCGAAGTACAAAATCGAAACTATAACTGAAATTTGATTCAAAGGTGTCTGTTATCAAAATAAGTTTCTACAAATAAATATGAATAGCAAATGTAAAAACCAAAAATATTGCTTATTCTGTTGCATTACAAGTATTTAATTTAATACCAATACCAATCTATATCATCAATTGTTGTTGAATTCAATTTAGATTTTCAAATTCAATATCGTCAATTGCTATATGCCACCTCAGTAAAACTCTTCTGCCCAAGATATTAACAATATTATAGGTCTAAGTCAAAATCCATTTATCATCACATTAGACTTTAATTCGTGGAGCCCTTTGTAGGGATCCAACTGCTATAATAATAATAGGATCAAAACAGTTGAAGACATTGTACTCTGCGAAAACCTTTCAGTTCGTAAGAATAGTTCAGCAACCCATTTTTCCACCCATGCACCATTCACCCATTAGACCTAACTATGTGTTCTGCACAAATTGCTCTAAAATGCGCCTGGAAAGTACTAGAAGATCTTCACGGAAATAATTTCTTCAATAAGTTTTGAAAAACTAGAACCAATAAAATTTAAAACAGACATCGCCGAAAGAGTAAAGTTTGCGAAAAACAAACTATCTCTCACTCTTAGTAACAGCGTTAACCAAGTAGCTGCAAAAATGCAAAAAATTATTCGAACTGCAGCTAATCTCTCCACACCACAAACTAAAAGCGTTTTTTCCAAAAAAACAGTCCCTTGAAGTCCCTTAAAACTTGTTTAAGTACTGATGATAATTTAATGCTGTACCAAAAAGCAAATGTGTAATTTATAAAATCCGTCAAAGCATGTAAATACTAGGGTGTTCAAGATGAAGTCGGTTTCCAAGTGACGGCACCACCACTCTTCAAATGCATGCCATTTTTAACGAGTGGCAACCTTAACATGAACACACCAGTAATTTCGTAACGATCTATCAATGAATAGTGACGTTACATGTATTTATAATAGATGGTTTGTAGTTTTTACAAATATTTTTTCTCGTTGAAGATCAAAACTATCTTATGCGTTTGAACTAGTTTTCCACTACGAAACTTCAAAATACGCAATTTAAACGTATTAACGCATTTTCCAGACACTGAAAGCGTTGACCTCGCAACTTTTTTTTTGATGTGTGGAGTTGACCCGCATATTATAGCGGCAGTTGACCCCATCAACTAAATGTTTTGAGCGCTCGAAAACTTACTTTTTGTAAAACTCACTTATATTAGAACTCACACTTCTACAAGTGATTGAGAAAGTTCCGTCGTTGGTTTTCCTAACTTTTCCGTACACTTCTGGCAAGCAAATGGTGTTTACTTATTTGCTTAGATCCTATATTCATTGCCTGGCGAGATCTTAAAAACGTTTGGAAATCAGG
Source organism: Dichetophora obliterata (assembly GCA_963920525.1). Taxonomy (NCBI): domain Eukaryota; kingdom Metazoa; phylum Arthropoda; class Insecta; order Diptera; family Sciomyzidae; genus Dichetophora; species Dichetophora obliterata. The sequence continues at coordinate 128,710,166 of OY986439.1, forward strand.
CGAATTACTGTCGCTCGGGGTGGAGTTTTAAAAATCAAAACAAACAGATCGACATTTTTTACAGAGTTTAATTTTTAAACATACTGCAATCACTTTATATAGCCCTTGAATGACCAAACGTTCTGACCACATCTGACCATATCGTTATAAACAACAAACTGGTTATGATGCCAAATTTGATTAATCAGTTTTTGGATTTATGGTATCATGTAGGCCAACATGATAAAATATTAAAAGTTGTGGCCTAAGCAAACAGTAAAAATCATCGTAAATACTTAAGAGAGTTCATGCTTGCCGTTTAGCTTCGTACTTTGTTGTTTTTAACCAATACTTAAGTCCATTCATTCCCTTTAATCGTTGACATCGAACCATGTAAGAATCGGCCGCTTTTTTATTAAACAAAGCCTCGTTTCTCTGCCACAGCGATCGGGTGACAAAAATTAACCACAAACAAAACAAGTCACTCTCGAAAGCAAAAAAATAACTGAAAACGGAAACAATTAAACACCTGACTTCCTCAGGATGCGCACTCAGGGCGTTCGAAGATGCAAACAGGATTCTGACTACTGTGAATTTGAGCAAGTCAAGTCGATTACGTGAGAGCAGCAGACAGTCAAAAGAAATTCACAGAAGGTTTCATATTTCACAGCAACGACAGCGTTTAACTCATCGTACATGATGAGAAAACGCAACAAGCCTTAACAATCCAACCTCTTTCAGGATGTGCTGAGGCTTGCTCTGATGACCGGTCTGCCAGTTGGGCCATCTTGTTATTGCATCACAGGCACACCAACACCAACACCAGAGCAGAATAACAATGCATCATGTTGGCATCAAGTGAGGACGACAACAAGAACAATTTTATTAACTTTTATGATAATAAAACAATAACGAAACTTGTCACATCACATTGTACTATATCGCATCGATCGTATTCTACAGCAGCAGAAGAAGCAGCAGACAAGCAATGGCTGGTCAGAGGGAAATCGAACTGCTCTGCTGGCATCCTCACGTTTTGACCATTAAATAGTAGCATGCCTTGGTAGCGGTTGTTTTTAATTTTATTTAAATGTTTACCACAAGCGTTATTGTATTGTTTGTGGTTAGCTCTGTAAGTACCTCCGCTGCTACCTAGAGGCAAATTCAAGTACTAACTACTTTTGTCACATTGATGTTGGGGCAGATTATGGAGCGGCATCTTACTTGCCTTCCCACAACGTGCACATCCTCCAGACGACTGACTATCAATGAAATTGTCATTAATTTGTATGCCGTGACATGCTTTGGACAATGTAGTAAAATAAACCGTAAACATATACATACATAAATATATATGTTGCCAACTACTGATCCGCCAACGATGAGTACCAAATTTAATTGTTTCTCACAGCAAGATTAATGCGTACAACTTCTCGTTTTTGCTGTTTGTGCTTGATGATTATGATTATGATAATGATGATGCCGATTCGCTGATTCTGCGCTACACTCAACCGGAATTAGTATTCAAGTCTGGCGGTGGTTTGGTCGTTAAGCAGAGGAAATGCTGTACATGGGAGTGTGTGCGCATGAGCACGCACTCCCGCACATATGACTTGGAATTATGTCGGCCATATTTCTTTGGAAATGTCTTGAAGCAAGTAAAGTTAAATTTTGATTAAGGTATGGTTTATCGTGTTCCTTCATTTGATGGTAACTTCCACTCTCTTGTGTAATAAACAAATATTAATAACTATCTACTAAAGATTTCCGTTCGGGTGGTTAGAGACAGTGGCGGGTGTAGAAAAGTGATGGCCAAACTCACACAACTTAAACTGCTTTCATGTATGGGCAACGCTTTGAGCTTTTCACTGGACGAAATCCAAAGGCTAAAGCATTTTGAAAGCTTTATATAGACAAATAATTATGGATGGTCGCGAATTGAAAATATATATCTTAATATATCTTAAAATTATATTAAATACGATAATTTTTATGTTATATATTATTACTGTATTTTTTCAGCAGTTTTTAGAAAGTCCATTTTACACAAACCGTACATATATACAAATGAATCGTGGTTTGTTCGGATGCTTAAATCTTCAAAACGACTAAACCTAATTTCTACGCGTTTGCTTGTAATTGCTCCGCGAAGGTTAAGGAAAAAGAAAATATTGCCACACCCCATTTCGCCGCCCACAAATCAATAAAAATGCAAAATTTTGGTCGTATTAAACTAAAATTTGGTAAGTAAGTTCGTATGTAACTGTCGGAAATGATACTAAAAATGGGCGTGGTCACACTGTAGCAACGCCTGCTTTTAAGTTAAGATGAAAAGACTTCGAAAATACTGGTCCGATTGAGCTCAAATTTTGGCAGTGGATTTGACTCGAGTACGAGATGGTTTAAGAAAAAAATTACCACACCCCCTTTTAACGACAAAATATATATAAAAAATTTGTGATATGGAATAGCTTTAGAGTTATGGGTCGCACAGCCTCGAAATTAAGTATTCGACCACAATTTACACGTGCTGTTTCAGTGATGACATTTTATGGGAGTTGGAGAAGTTGTAATATCGAATAGCTTTGGAGTTATAGGTCGCACAACATCGGAACTCTATATTTGAGCTTAATTTATGCATGCAATTTTATTAATTTCATTTAATGGGCGTTCTACAAGGGGTGTGATACCTCCCATACAACCCAAATTTGCGATATCGAATAGGCCTCACAGGCTTGGAAATCAGTATTCGACCTCAATTTACACATGCAATTTCATTGATGTAATATATATGATCATTGAACAAGGGGGCGTGACATTTTCCATACAACCCAAATTTTCTATATCAAAAATCTTTCAAGTTATAGCAAAGAGTAGTAAAGAGTTGTCAGTTCTGCACAGTTGCGTTTGTGCAGCTATTTCTGGTCAGTGAGGATTGGGCGAAAGTGGATGTGAAGAAAAATAAAATTGACATTTTTCGGCTGACTTTGCTCAGCTCTGCTTAGCTGACGTAGCTTTGTGGTTGCGACGCTTAGCGATGTATGAGCTGTATGAGTGCGAAGAAATAGAAAATAGAAAGCGTGTGATGAAGCGAAAAGAAAATAGTTTGCTATTGTTTCTTTTCGCTTCGCTATGACTTTTTTTGTTTCCTAAAAGAATCTTGCACTCATATGAATGTTTACATTTTTTAGCTAGATTGGATTTGGTAAATTGAATGAATTTACCGATTTCAATCTTTTTAAATGATGAGAACATTTTTATGCCCCCTTTACGTATAAATTTATTTTAATTTTAGCAGGTAAGAAATTTTTTCATTTGAAGCTACATTTTCTACCAATTTCCAGGTACTATGAATTTAGGAAATTTTTCATTTGAAGCTACATTTTTTAACTAGATTGGATTTGGTAAATTAAATGAATTTACCAATTTCCATCTTTTTAAATTATGATAAATTGATTTAAATGATTTTTAAGCTACATAGTATGTACACATATATGAGATGTATATACTTTCTTTATGTAAAAACATATATACAAATTTCTGTCAATTGTTGCAGGTATTTAGAAAATTTTTTCATTTTAAACAAGCTCAGAATGTTTACGAAAATGTTTCAAATATTAACTACCATCGAAAAGTTTGAAACATTAAAATTTAAGTATTTTGTTGTGTTTTCAAATACAAATATAAAAATAATTGTGTTTGTTGAATAATCCAAAAATGGTATTAATATTTAAAGATATTTTTTTTTTCATTTTAAGTACTTTCTTTAAACAGTAATTGTTATGGTGACATAAAGTTCCTTGTTTTTTTTATTTTGATATTTTATTAAAATTTTGTATAAAATCTATTTGCTGAAGGTGTTTAAAAACTTTTTAATTTTAGTAAACAGATTTTTTAATAAAATAATAAAATTAATCAATTAATAAAGGAAGCAATAAATTTATCTTTTTATCAATTATAAATTTATTTATAGATTTTTTAATACATTAATAAAATTAATCAATTAATAAATTAATAAAAATAATTAATAAATAAATTAATCAAATAATGCATAGCATCGCATGGCTTAGCAAGTATCACTTACATCTCTAACTACTTATCGCTCGTTTTCTTCAATAACGTTATAATCCGAAAAACACTTATTCGACTTTGTGATTACATCACTTTAATAAATTTTTATTTCACTTATATTGCAAAATGTATGTAAATGTATGTACAATTTAAATATTATTTAATAATGTAAATATTGTACTTCCTTTAATTTCTGCTTAAGACTTTAAATTCTTGTACAGAAAAATCATTTTTTTTTTAATTGTGACGTTATTGAAAAAAACGAGAGATATGCTAACATAGAAGTTCTATTTCATTTTGTCACAAATATATATATTTTTGTATATTTTGAAACATTAATAAAATGTCAAAAAATGTGTCTGGTAAACGCCCCTATTAAATATTTAATATTTTGGTCAGCTGTGTATTTTCTCAGTTGTGTAGTAATGATATATAATACTCAGTTTTAATCATGATTAGTACGGATTTTTCTTAATACTCAGTATTTTTGAAAGTTTCGAGTATTAAATTTTGTTATTGGTAAAATGACTACGTTTTGCATAATCATTTTGCTGTATACTAGCCGCTTATATATTGTACATAAGTTGCATTCGCTGCTGTACCATGCGAGGCTAATTCGATCATAATATTTCGAAATCTTTCTTATGGCATCGCTTACAAACTTCTTTTTTCTTTTAAGAAAATGACCGTTTTCAACTTTGGGCTCGGTAGACTCACTTATAATTTTCAAAATTTTCTATCTACTATTTCAGGTTATTAAATTCTTTCCTTCTTTTAAAAGCAAGAACTCCTTACTTGTCTTTTTTTTCACGGACCAACAGAATCTTTTTAAATATACTGTAAATATTGTAAATACATTTGTGTAAATATTTACTGTAAATATTGTAAAAAGTAAATTTTATAATGTAAATATTGTACATAAATTTTTGAGGTTACAATAACCGTTTATTAAATTACTTTATGTAATTTACATATCTGTAGATATGTGAATAGTGTAAATATTGGAAGTACATTTAATACTTTTACTTTTCTAGTTTTAAGTTGTAAATATTTACTTTATTATATTACTTACGTTAGTTAAATCCATTCAAAGTGTTTGCCTTAGTTGATAGTTTATTACATTATGTAATAAGTTTTCAATTTAGTTTTAAGTTATCATATTCTGTAATAAGATCTTCATTTAGTTTTAAATTATTATATTATGTAATAAGATTTCATTCTAGGTTTTAAGATATTATATTATATTATAAGCACCGCATTATATTAAATAATAAGAGCCAGTTTAAAAATTTTTTAATTTTTTATTGAATTAGAAGAATAAAATGAGGTAAGTTTTAAAACACCAACAATTCAAAACCAAAACTGCAAAATAAATTCATATGTATGTAAGACATAATTTTCCTTTAAAATTAATAAAAGATGAATTTATTGCTTTCTTTATTAATTGATTAATTTTGATAATGTATTAAAAAATCTATAAATAAATTTATAATTAATAAAAAGATGAATTTATTGCTTCCTTTATTAATTGATTAATTTTATTAATTTATACAAAAATCTGTTTAGTAAAATTAAAAAGTTTTTAAATACCTTCAGCAAATAGATTTTATACAAAATTTTAATAAAATATCAAAATAAAAAAAAACAAGGAACTTTATGTCACCATAACAATTACTGTTTAAAGAAAGTACTTAAAATGAAAAAAAATATCTTTAAATATTAATACCATTTTTGGATTATTCAACAAACACAATTATTTTTATATTTGTATTTGAAAACACAACAAAATACTTAAATTTTAATGTTTCAAACTTTTAGATGGTAGTTAATATTTGAAACATTTTCGTAAACATTCTGATTTGAATGTTTGAATATTGATTTGAATGTTGAAGTTAATATTTGAAACATTTTCGTAAACATTCTGAGCTTGTTTAAAATAAAAAAATTTTCTAAATACCTGCAACAATTGACAGAAATTTGTATATATGTTTTTACATAAAGAAAGTATATACATCTCATATATGAGTACATACTATGTAGCTTAAAAATCATTTAAATCAATTTATCATAATTTAAAAAGATGGAAATTGATAAATTAATTTAATTTACCAAATCCAATCTAGTTAAAAAATGTAGCTTCAAATGAAAAATTTCCTAAATTCATAGTACCTGGAAATTGGTAAAAAATGTAGCTTCAAATGAAAAAATTTCTTACCAGCAAAAATTAAAATAAATTTATATTCATTCATTCAATTTACCAAATCCAATCTAGCTAAAAAATGTAAACATTCATATGAGTGCAAGATTCTTTTAGGAAACAAAAAAAGTCATAGCGAAGCGAAAAGAAACAATAGCAAACTATTTTCTTTTCGCTTCATCACACGCTTTCTATTTTCTATTTCTTCGCACTCATACAGCTCATACATCGCTAAGCGTCACAACCACAAAGCTACGTCAGCTAAGCAGAGCTGAGCAAAGTCAGCCGAAAAATGTCAATTTTATTTTCCTTCACATCCACTTTCGCCCAATCCTCACTGACCAGAAATAGCTGCACAAACGCAACTGTGCAGAACTGACAACTCTTTACTACTCTTTGGTTATAGGTCGCACAGCGTCAGAATTCGGTATTCGATTTCAATTTATACAAGCAGTCTCATTGATAACATTTTATGAGCGTTTGACAATGGGCGTGGCACCTCTCATACAACCCAAATTTGTGATATCAAATAGCTTTTGAGTTATAAGTCGCACAGCATCGAAATTTAGTATTTGACCTCAATGTACACATACATTATTGATAGCATTTTATGGGTATTTGCCAAGGGGGCGTGGCACCTCCAATTTAATCAAAATTTGCATGTTCGAATAGCTTTGAAGTTTTAGGTTCCACAGCGTCAGAATTCATTATTCGACCTCAATTTTATGGTCATTTTATGGTCGTAGGACAAGAGGGAGTGGTGCCTCCCATGCAACCAAAATTTATGCTATCGAATAGCTTTGGAGTTATAGGTCGCACAGCGTAGGAACTCAGTATTTGATCTCAGTGTTACACCAAATGTTCAGTGTTAACATTTTAAGGCGTTTGTCATGAAGGCGTGGCACCTCCCATTTAACCCAAATTTGCGATATCGAATATCTTTGGAGTTATAGGTCGCACAGCTTCGGAACTCATTATTCGAATTCAATTAACGCATGCAGTTTTACTGATAGAATTTTATGGCGTTTGTCAAGAGGGCGAGGTTCCTCCCATTTTACCGAAATTTGCAATATCGAAGAGCTTTGGAGTTATGGGTCGCAAAGTTTTGGGATTCAGTGTTCGACCTCAATGTCGCACCTGAAGGTCGCACAGCGTCGGAATTCAGTATTCGACCAAAATTTACACATGTAGTTTCATTGTATTAATTTTATGGGCGTTGGACAAGGGGGCGTTGCACCTCCCATACAGCCAACATTTGAGATATCGAATAGCTTTGGAGTTATAGGCTGCACATTTTCGGTATTCGACCTCAATTTACACATGCAATTTTACTGACAGCATTTTAGGACGTTTTCAAGGCGGCGTGGCACCTCCCATACAACCGAAATTTGTGATATCTAATAGCTTTGGAGTTATAGCTTGCACAGCCTCGGGATTCAGTATTCGACCTTAATTTAGACATGCAAGTTTACTTATAACATTTTATGGGCGTTTGACAAGGGATAGTTTCAGCAACGCGCCGGGTCTGAGCTAGTTTACCTATAAAACAAAATACGTAAACATAAAATAAAACTGTTTTAAACTTCACCAACCACGTAAACAATCATTGCTTATACGAAAAAGTGCTGCGTTTTTAAATTATCAATTGTAAGCAAATAAAAATAAGAATCGCATCATTATTGGGTGATGCTAACTACGTAATTATATTTGAATCAAGCAACCAAAACGACATGACCATGCCTGCTTCGAGTCAGCCTGCAGACTGGAACCTTTTTAGCGACGCCAGAATTTATATACGTATACTAGCTGAAACGCCCATCAAATAAAATCAGTCAGACTGGTTGTGTAAATTGTGTTCGAATACTGAATTCCGTGACTGTGCGACCTTTAACTTAACAGCTATTCAATTTCTCAAATTTGGGTTGTATGGGAGGTTCCACGCCCCCTTGTGCAACACCCATAAATTAGTGAAACAGCACGTGTAAATTTTGTTCGAATACGAATTCAAACGCTGTGCGACTTCTAATTCCAAAGCTAACCGATATTGCACATTGGTTCTGTATTGGAGATGCCACGCCTCATTTTCCAGTGCAGAAAGCCTCCTTGGTATGTGTTTAATAACTTACCAAAGTCTCATGAAAATCGGTAAGGACATATAAGCTAAACTACCAAATTTTCTACAATTAAAACCGTCTGATGTATAGCATTTTTACTAATTTGTGGGCGATAAAAGTGGGTGCAGATATAGAACGACCACACCCGTTTTTTGGAAAGTTGTCGAGGGTAAAAATATAAACTAAATTATCAAATTTTATTATTTTACGATCAGAATCGTCTGATATACAGAAGTTCTATTGATTTGTGAGCAGTTAAAGTGGTCATGAAAACATTTATATATACACCTACATACCAAGTTAACCATTTGAAAAAAATTACTACATTTTAGTTTTTCCCAGAAAATGGGAGTTACCACCTCCTCTTGACAAACACCATAAAATTTTATCAGTAAAACTGCATGTGTAAATTGAAGTCGAATACTGAATTACGAAGCTGTGCGACCTCTGACTCCAAAGATATTCAATATCGCAAATTTGGGTTAATAGGAGGTGCCACGCCTTCCTGACAAACGCCCATAAAATTTTATCAATAAAACTGCATGTGTACGTTGAGGTAGAATACTGAATGGTGACGCTGTGCGACCTATAACTCCAAAGCTATTCGAACTCGCCAATTTGGGTTAAGTGAGAGGTGCCACGCCCCTTTGGCAAATACCCATAAAATGCTATCAATGAAACTGTATGTGTACATTGAGGTAAAATACTAAATTCCGACGCTGTGCGACTTACAACTCCAAAGCTATTTGAATTCACAAATTTGGGTTGTATGGAAGGTGCCACTTCCCTTGTCAAACGCCCATTAAATGTAATCAATGAAACTGCATGTATAAATTGAAATCGAATACCGAATTCTGACGCTGTGCTACCTATAACTTCAAAGATTTTTGATACAGAAAATTTGGGTTTTATGGGAAGTGCCACGCGCCACGCCGCCTTGAACAATGCCCATATAAATTAAATCAATGAAACTGCATGTGTAAATTGAGGTCGATTACTGAATTTCAAGCCTGTGAGGCCTATAACTCCAAAGCTATTCGATATCGCAAATTTGGGTTGTTTGGGAGGTGCCACGCCCCTTGTATAACGCCCATTAAATGAAATCAATTAAATTGCATGCATAAATTAAGCTCAAATATAGAGTTCCGATGTTGTGCGACCTATAACTCCAAAGCTATTCGATATCTGAAATTCGTGTTGTAAAGGAGGTGCCACTCGCCCTTCTCAAACTCCCATAAAGTGTCATCACTGAAACAGCAAGTGTAAATTTTTTAATTTCGAGGCTGTGCTACCCATAACTCTAAAGCTATTCCATATCACAAATTTTTATATATTTTTTGGCGTTAAAAGGGGGTGTGGTAATTTTTTTCTTAAACTATCTCGTAATCGAGCCAAATCCACTGCCAAAATTTGAGCTCAATCGGACCAGTATTTTTGAAGTCTTTTCATCTTAACTTAAAAGTAGGCGTTGCTACAGTGTGACCATGCCCATTTTTAGTATCATTTCCGACAGTTATCATACGAACTTAATTACCAAATTTTAGTTTAATACGACCAAAACTGTCTTAAATATAGCATTTTTTTATTTGTGGGCGGTAAAAGGGCGGTGTGGCAACATATTCTTCTTTCTTAAACCTTCGCGAAGCAATTACGATCGAACGCGTAGAAAGAAGTATCCAATTGGGTCTAGTCGTTTTCAAGTTTTAGGCATCCGAACAAATCACGATTCATTTTTATATACATATATGGGCAATTCCCAAAATCTTTTAAAATCTATGATTTTTGCATAACCGTGTTAATAACTTTCATGTTTCTTAAGTTAAGTTCAAGTTTTCAAAGAGTACAACTTTGAATACATGGAACAACATTTCTTCAGTAATTTCAGTTTCATAAGTTGCTACCTTAAGTTGCTACTGGGATCGGAATTGAAAAAGAAACACTGAAAACTGAGTTGATTTACACACAGATTTTTACTTTCTGAGCTATAGAAAAATCGTGCACCACCAACTTTCGGTAAAATTTAAATTGTGTTTGCACGAAAATACTTGAATACAAAATATATATTTTTATTATTGATGTACCATAAAGCTAACGAAAGTTATAACACATTCAAGGCGTGATACCACTTTTGTGGCATTTGTTTATTTTAAGAAAAGTAATATTTTAAACTCATTTTAATAAAATCTAAAAAAATTTGAGGTGGGTGGCATTAGTGTGCCATTAATATTACCCACACAGCAATTCCTCAAAAATGATCTTTTAAAACGAACACCATCAAAAAATATAACTTTTTTCGCTGGCACATCGAAGATTCTGAAGGAATGAGAACGCTCCTCATGATTACGATCGATGGTAATAAGCCCTTGTTAAATGTTCTCACAAACAAAGAAATTGTGCTCATCAATGCCAAGACTTCATCCATTATTTCCAAATAAGTCGATTGAAAGAACGAGAAGTGCTTTCACCACATGTACAAAAGATAATAATACATACAAAAGGACCACCATAGGATAGCGGCGCATTAATGCGCGTGTTGAGCAAGGATTTATCTCACGCATGATCACTTACTTTACACGCAATCCTACAGCATCTCATCATCGGAACAACAAATAATTTGTATTTGTCGGACTTCATTTGTCAAATATGCTATTGTAAGGTAAAACAATACGCGGTTAAAGCATCTACATTGAGCAGAGAAGGTCATTTCAGGTATAGCTAGAATCACACTTTTTGTCAGTGGCACTTAGCTACGGCTCTCAGCAACTTGAAAGCAAACGCAATTATTACGTTATACTTGAAGAGCGTCCAAAAGGGTTTATCAGTAATAAATCAACAGAAAGGACATGAAGAAAAGCTGCACACACAGGCACACAGAACGTAACGGACTTTATTGTCAATATGAACAAAATTACTCGATTTCAGTGCGATTAATTACAGCAAGCTACTACGTTCAGGAGATCATCCCCTTGAAAAATCATTCTCAAATTAGCCGAGGTCGTTTGAGCAAAAGGACGTTCTGGGTGAATGAGATGTGATCACCGCTCAGGTAAGAGAAGCACAGACAATGCCTTAACTTCACGAGGGTGAAACAAGTAGATGAAGCAACTGCATCAAAGCTAAAGATCAAGAAATGATGAACTTTCTACAGCAAAATAATGTATTTTCTTGAAATAATTTCTATACCTTTCACGCCCTTAGCAATGACACACTTTTACTGGCCCTGCAGTGCGGTGGGTCGATCACTATTTGTCTCGAATTGAGAAATAAAGCTGAAAAATTATGCTCAAATAATTGGAAAAGTTGTGAAAAATTAAGTTTGAGCCTATTTTGTTGGGGAGCTAAAAGGACTCGAATTTGTAAGAATGCAGGGAGGAAGGTTTTTATTTCAATTTAATTTTGCAAATGCGGTTAGATACACTTTTTAGTTTTAGTGTTTCAGTACTTTAAGTAACAGCAGTGAATGATGCTTCATTTTTCTCAGTACACGGAGATAATTCGATGCAGATATTATTCCCTATGCTCATAACTTGTGCGCTAAAGCTGGATTCACTGATAGCCTGCAGCAAGTTTTTGTGTGAATTAAAATAATGTTAATCAAGTTGAAGAGCGTGCAGCAAGTTCTCTCTCTGAAACTTCATATAAAAAAACTTGCAAAACATGCTGAAGGTGATCAGTGAATCCGCCTTAAGCAGCCTTCCTTTATTAAAAGAATTTAAAATTTGACTTTTGTCACCGACGAAAACGACAACTTTCTTCTTCCTGTAAATCTTTCTAATGCCATAGACTTCAACTTACTTAGCACCTTTTATGGCAGTGACTTGCAGCAAGTCTCTTCTGTACAAAATCAGAATGGCAGATGGTTGGACCTAATTTTTACTAACTCGTATGAAGAAGTGAAGGTTAGTCCATGCATGGGAGCAGAAAATTTATTAACCAACACTGTTCATCATACAGCCTTAAAAGTTGTTTTCTCTGCTAATGACATCAACTTTACCCAGTCTTATAATAACACCATTGCGTACGATTACCTCAACGCCGATTATGAAAGAATAAAATGTTATCTTAGTTCTCTAAATTGGAATCATAAAGGGCACCAAATAGATGCTGTTTATACTGATTTCAGTAAAGCTTTTGATCGAGTTGATCACAACATTCTTATATATAAGTTAGAAAAATTTGGTGTTGCGGGGTCCATACTAAGTTGGCTAAAATCATATTTAAACGGCAGATCCCAGTTTGTTAAATTCCAGGGAGTTCTATCGAAAAAAGTTGCAGTCTCCTCGGGAGTTCCGCAAGGTAGTCATCTTGGTCCTCTTCTTTTCAACATATTCATATCCGATCTGTCAGAAGTTCTTAACGATCTTATGTCATCTTATGTATGCAGATGATTTAAAAATGTACTATTCAATTCAATCAGATGTAGATGTAAATTTTTTGCAATCAAAATTGTTGTCTCTTGAGCAATGGTGTTTTCAAAATAAACTACATCTTAATGTCAATAAATGCAATGTTATTAGCTTTTCTCGTAAAAACAACGTAACATGACATTCCTACCACCTCACCGAACTAAAAAGGGTCAACCATATAGTGGATCTTGGAGTTGTCTTAGATTGCAAGATGCGCTTTAATCTGCACTATGATAAAATTGTGTCCAGGGCCAGCAAACAGCTCGGTTTTATAAAAAGACGTGCAAATGAATTCATGAATATATGGGTCACTACCTCCTTGTACCGTGCATTAGTGCGCCCAATACTTGAATATGCATGCATAATTTGGAATCCATCTTTCGATTCCCATAGAGAAAGAATTAAGTCTATTCAAAAGCAGTTCTTACTATACGCGCTTAGAGATATGTACAACCCCCATGATTATTGTAGCCTTCCATCATATGAACATAGACACAGCCTTTTAAATTTGATGCCACTATCAACAAGAAGATCGTTATTGGGCTCATGCTTCACATTTGATGTAATTAATGGTGCTATTCACAGCGAATATATTTCTAATATGATTTCCTTTAACGATCCAATTAGGCGCACTAGGCATACTCGATTGTTAACTGAATATCAGCACCAAACTACATGTGCAAATAATGAACCCATCAATCGTTGTTGCAGAGAATTTAATGATATCTCTATATACTACTCACCTTCTATGTCCAAATCCTCTTTCAAGCAAACCCTATATAAATCACTCAGTAATCAGAATTAACCCAGGCCTCAGATAAGCTACATACATGTATGGATTTATATGTATAAGCATTTAGTTTAATAAATCAAAATTCTTTAACATCCCTCTCCAAATCTCCCATTTACGTCCTTTTGTCCTTATAGTCTTTAAGAATAATATGTATACATCGTATCTTAAGTGTGTATATAGTCTCTCTTGTTTTCCTCCTCTTCTCTTAGTTTTGACATGGTTTTTGAAATCATGTCAATCCGGTGGGCGGAGTATGCCCACTAAGAGCACCAAATAAAAAATATAATAAAAACAAGGAAAGGGGAGAAGAAAAACAAAAAACTTAGTAATCTAAACTTAGTAATAAGTAAACAAAACCTGTTAGAATAAGTTAGAATAAGTAAATTGCATTGCCTTGTTTGGCCAATAAATAAATAAAAATAAAAATAAAAATATTGCCTCTTCAACATTTATATTACTTTCGACCATTAAAAATGTTCTTCAATAGATCTGGTCAACTTATTGATAGAAGTGAATTGAATTATGACATAAAATCTCTTTTCCTTATAGATGTAAAATCTTGGATATTCAACTTAATCTACTGCGATATAAATATTATGCTTTATGCTACGCCAGTGTAATAACTATAAACTTCCACTATAACTATTTATTACCACTCTATACATGCCCACTTTTTTTTAATTTTTACCCGACTACGGCGAAGCAAAAGGAGAGGTATATGTGTTTGACCGGTATGTAGGTTTTTTTTATTTTTTTTATTTTATTCGCGAAGGGGGAACCTTCAAAAGGCCCCACCGTGCAGGTGGGAATGTACGATTTTTACGCACTAAACCTACATGATACCTCGCGGTATCATAACCTCCGCATTGAATCTTCGACCCTATAGAACCCCGCGGGACCGCCGTAAAGCATAACTTCGCGGGGCTTGGGAACAGCACTAGGCTGGAAACTGTTTGGCTACTGCCGGGATCTACTGTGGAATGGTCGTCGGGTCAACAACCTTTACCTCATCTATCTTGCGCGCGCTCAACTCTTCGCAGCTCTTCGGTTATTTTTCTAGCCAGGGTGCTAACCATCGACCAGTTCTCTTCGCTCTTTAGCATAAGAGAAACCATATTTTGCTGTGTTAACGTTTCGCCGAGACAGGCCGAGGCCTCAAGTCTGGCGTTATGGAACATGGGGCACACAAAAAGAACGTGCACCGCGTCTTGCAGCGTATTTCTTGTGCAATAAGTGCAGTAAGGATCGATCGCGTGTTTATATTTGTGAAGGTATGCCCTGAAGCAACCATGTCCGCTCAGTATCTGTGTAAGGTAGAAGTTCACTGAACCGTGGCTTCTGCAATACCACTCGGTTAGGCTAGGGATGAGCTGGTAAATCCACCGACACTTCTCTGAACTATCCCAGCGGTCTTGCCATTTTTGCAAGCTTCTCTCTCTAGCGAGTTTTTTATAAGCTGTTGTGCTTTCATTACCAGCTGTGAGTAGCGCTTCTTCCACGAGAAGGTCAATAGGGATCGCGCTAGCTAGAACCAGTGCTGCATCTCCGGATACCGTTCTGAAGCTGCAGCAAACCCTGAGTCCGCCAAGTCTGTAAACTGACTCTACTCCGTGTCGGTAGGACTTCGTTTTCATCGCTGTGGACCATACAGTCGCACCATACATCATAGTAGATCGCACTACGTTGAGGAGCAGTGTTCGTCGTGCTTGTTTAGGGCCTCTTGTGTTCGGCATTATTCTAGATAGCGCCAGACATACTTCGGATGCTTTCCTGTGTGCGTACTGCATATGTTGCTTAAATGACAGTCTGGAATCGATCACAGGCCAAGAACCGACCCCTGTGGGACTCCACCGGAGACATTATACGTCTTCGTGCCTTCTTCTGTGTTGTAGAGCAGGACTCTTTCACTGAAATAGTATGACACGATCTTCGTGAGGTGTCGTGGTACTTTAAAGTTCCTGAGGGCTGTCATAATCAGACTCCAGTTAGCTGAGTTGAAAGCGTTCTTTACGTCGAGTGTTGCCACCAAACAGTACTGCTTTGCTCCCCTCACTCCCTCAATTGCTTCCTGCGCGGTGCTTGTAACTAGCTTAATAGCGTTCGTCGTTGATTGGGCCTTTCGAAACCCAAAATTGTCGAGCGGAAAGTCCTCCTCCGGCTTGGATCGCGTTTTCCAGGCGGTTGCACACCACACGCTCAAAGTCTTTGCCTATTGTGTCGAGTAGGCAATCGATCGACTGAAATAGTAGTCAGCCTGTAGTCTCAGGGGGCGTTCGTGGAGCCACTGCCTTTCGGTATGAGCACTAACTTCTGGGTTTTCCACTGCGTTGGGAAAAAGCACTCTAGAAGGCACGCGTTGAAAAGCTGGGCAAACTGATGCGGCTGCGGCATAATCGCAATCTCCAGTGCGCGGTTCGGAATACCATCAGGACCTGGCGCCTTGTCGTTTTTTATGTTTTTTACTACGTTAACAATCTCCTCTATAGTTACAGCCAATATGGTCCGTAGCTCGATGTGTTCCTCGACCGGCTGGGCCGCTGGCTGCTGTGGAAAGAGTGTTCTAACTATAGCACTTAGTACCTGCGGGTCCGTAGGTGCTGGTCGCCTGAACGATTTCAGTTTTTTCATAACTAACCTGTATGAAGTACCCCATGGATTGGTTTCTGCCTCATCACATAGCTGTTGGAAGCATTGGCGCTTACTCGTACGGATTACGAACATTTATTTCCCGTATTTATGCTGTGTCGGCTACGCGGTCGACCATTGAGCTTATAAATGATAGCTTGGTGGTCGCTGTGTGTGTACAGATTGCTAACATGCCACTCTGCTTGCCTAGTTAACTCGCTACTGGCGAAAGTCAGGTCGATGATGGAGCTTCCGCCCGCACGGCTGAATGTTGCTTGGGATCCATAATTGAGCAGCACCACGTCTAGTAGAGCAAACGCTTTAAGGAGAATAAAGCCACGTTGGTTTGTTTTTTGACTTCCTCAGTCAACTGCCCACGCGTTAAAGTCACCAGCGATAAGGAGTGGTTTCAGGCCTCTCGTTTCTCTGACTATCGTGTCAAGAATCTCCGTGTATTCCTGGATCGACAGACTTGGCGCTAGGTAGCAACTCACGACATGTATGCCATATACTTCCGCGCGGACAAAACCGTTTGCACGTGTATGAAGCCTTAGATAGAAGGGAGCCCTTCCACAAGACCATAGGGCGGCTTTCCCGGTAATGTCCGAGGCCCATGCTCCTACGGTTTTTTCGGCGTAAGGTTCACTCAATATAGCCAGGTCAATGGCCTGGTCTCTGACGGTTTGCCCGAGGAGGTCCTGTGCTGCGCCACAGTTGTTGAGGTTCAACTGCAGTACTCTCATCTGCGTCTCCGTTGGCTGGCTCCTTGAACGGACAACCGGTATGTACGTATGTATGTATGTATGTTCATCTATTCCACTCTCACTTCCAAACTACTTATCATAATTTGGCAAAAGAGGTATCGTTAGAAGCGTTTTGATAGTCTTCTGGTTAATGGTTATGTGACGTCACATTTTATTTAATATAGCGCCCTCTAGCGGACATAAAGTCATGAGAAGGAAAATTTTTTTTAGTGACATAAGCAAATTAGGTATCGTTAGAAGCGTTTTGATTTTCCGATGAAGAAAAGTTATGTGACGTCACATAAAGTTTAATATAGTGCCCTCCAGAGGACAAAAAGTCAACTAAACCCCTTACTTCTAAACTGCCCTAACTTCTAAATTACTAATCATAAGTTGGCAAATAAGGTATCATTAGAAGCGTTTTTATCGTGCACTGGTTATAGGTTATGTGACGTCATATAAAATGGAATGTGGCGCCCTCTATAGGACAGAAAGTAAAATAAGCCCTAACTTCTAAATTACTTAAAGTAATTTGACAAATGAGATATAGTTGGAAGCGTTTTGATCGTCCGATGGCTAAAAGACACATAACATCACATAAAATTTAATATGGTGCCCTCTGGAGGACAGAAAGTCAACTAAGCCCCCAACTTCTAAACTACTTATCAGAATTTAACAAATGAGGTATTGTTGGAAGCGTGTTGATCGTCCGCTAGTTATGACGTCCCATTTTATATAATATGGCGCCCTCTAGAGGACAAAAAATCAACTAAACCCCTAACTTCTAAACTGCTTATCAGAATTTAACAAATGATTTAACGTAACATACAATTTACAATTTACAAGACATACAGTAAACTAAACCACTAATTTCTAAACTACTTATCATATTTTGGCAAATGAGTTACTGTTGGAAGCGTTTTCCTCGTCCGGTGGTTAAAGGCTATGTGACGTAAAATTGAATTTAATTAAATGGCGCCCTCTAGAGTACAGAAAGTGAACTTAACCATTAACTTCTAAGATACTTATCATATTTTGACAAATGAGGTATCGTTGAAAGCCTTTCCCTCATCCGCTATTTAAAGGCTATGTGATGTCACATTAAATAGAATAAAGCGTCCTCTAGAGGACAGAAAATTATCCAAACCCCTATCTTCTAAATTACTTATCATAATTTGGTAAATCAGGTATCGTTGGAAGCGATCTTTTAGTCCGCTCATTAAAGACTTTGTGACGTCACATTTAATTGAATGTGGCACCTTCTTTAGGACATAAAGTCGTGCATTAAAAATATTTTAAGCACCATAATAAGCATCTTTGTTTATAAATTGATCATCAAATAATTAATACGTAGTTAATACTTTCGATTGTACAAAAATTGTATCCCCCCATTGTACAAAAATTGCGTACGACTACGAATATCTTCTGAATATCACTATGAATTTGTATAAAATACAATAAATTATATTATGTGTAAGTTGTTTATTTAATAAACAAAAAACATTGAATAATTTATACATAAAAATTTCAGATGAGAACATTTTCTTGTTTCATACTTTTTAGGGCGTGATTTTTTGCAGTCATGTTTTAGTTTTTTGAACTTAAATTTTTATAATACTTGTTATATTCAAAAATTGTTTTTAATTTTTATATTTAATTTTTTATTGAAATGAAAATTTGAGAATTCAAAAATTGTTTTGAAAAAATAAACATATTGAATTTTTTAAATAAAGTTTTTATAAAATATATACCAATAAAAATATGTTAAATATGTAAACATAATATTCACCACTACAAATTGACGATTCTGCAATTAAACCGGAGAATATATAAAAAATATTGAATGGTTTTAATCCACACTGCTGATCAACCTGCCAATAATTAAAGAGAAATTAACTAAATTTGGACCTTTGCCAATGCGCACACACATTCCTTATTACCATTTTCCAGAATTAGCACTGGCAATGGCCGAATTACTTAATTACAGATCGATTCTGTCGCGGTAACATTCATCTTATTACTATTCTTATAACTTAAACTAAACTTTAACTAAACTTTAACTAAACTTATAACTTATAAATTCAGGAGTAACAGTGACAAATATATGTAGCAAATGCTCAAAATGCGCAGTTAGCTCTCAGTGTGAGCATAGCATAAGACTGGTAACGAATTTCGGTAACAAGATTACTATTACCGGTAACGCACAGAATGGCTCTGTTAAGAAGTCGGAAAAACCCGTTTTCAAAAATACCAACCAGCGAAAACTTTATCGACGATTTATATTCTGCTAAACACCACAACAAAATGCTCTTAAAAATTTCATCAACAATGAGATCAATTCCGAAAACCATTCGTACCGACCAATATTAACAACATTGTCTCAAATCCAAATCCTCCTGAATATTGAAGAACCATTGGATTACAGTGAAATTGAATTTGACCTGATAAAAAGAACTCCAATCTAAAAGATAAGTTTATATACTAATTTAATCAATCGCTATTTTATATTACTGCTATTACTATTACTACTATGAAATATTTATTAACACTTTTAATTACAACAAGTTCTTATGAATTATAAAAACTAACATTAAGTTTAAGCTTTAATACCTTAAATTATTAATTAAACTTAACTTAATACCTTATTTAACATATTTAAGTCTGAATTCTTAGTATTAGAAAATATACCTACTTTATTTTTAAATTTTGTAAACGTTCCTCCAGTGAATTTTCAACATTTGAAGGAACTTTTTAAATTGTTTTAACACAATCATTTACACGACAAAATCCATTGAACATTAATATTAATCCTCACAATACTGAAAATAGTATTAACAACTCATAACTAACCAAATCAGAACACTTCTCAAATACAAATTTTAGTTTCCACAAAAGCAGTTTCCATCTGATACAAAAATCACCTATCACTTGGAGATCGTAAATCATCGGAATTTTTTAGAGATATGAAATCTTAAGCAGGTTCTGATTCGATTATCGGTCGTGAATTACTTTTTAAGTTGTGGCTTCGTAAATTGCAACAACATTTACAGGTGCATTTAACGACTTGAAGTGATAAAAGTGTTAAAGGAAAAATTTTAATTGCTGACAGAATTCATCAAGTGGCAAGTAGATCTCAAAACTCAGCTGTAATCGCAAGTATTGACAACAAATCGATGGAAAAATGCATTAAAAATCTTTTCCAAATTACAGCAACTCTATGCTATCACTTGAGACATCGCTGAAATTCATCATTTAAACTATCGACGATTTTCAAAACGAAAAAACTCAAACGCATGATACGATATTTGCTGGTATCATAAAAAGTTTAAAAAAAGCTTTTAAATGCATACAATTATGTAATGCAAACAATAATAATCAAAATTCAGACAATTTAAATAAAATCGTGCCATAATGACGGTGATACATGATGGAATTTCTGTTAAACCTGTTCACCGTCCCTTTATTTTTGATAAAATTAATAAACTTCCATTTGTAATCGATACTGGAGCAGTTCTTTCAGTTGTACCATCTTCTAAATTCAAAAACTTAAATAGAAATTTTGACATTAACTTAACTGCTATAGAAACTTTTGGGTCAAAACTTCTTAAAATGGATTTAAATTTGCGACGCGATTTTGAATTTCCATTTCTTATAGCAAATATTTCAACACCAATTATAGAAGTCTATTTTTTTAGAAAAATTCAACTGAATTGCAGATATCAAAAATAAATTATTGATTGACTCTACTTCAAAATTAAAAACTTTTAGTTTATCGAAAAATTTCGACTATGGAAAACAAATTTACAGAACTTTTCAAGATTTTCCCTTCAATAACACCTGAACGAAACTACTCCCATCCTGTGAAACATCATATGAATCACAGAAATAAGACTAAAGGAATTCTACCTTTTTCGAAACTACAACGTTTAGATCCAATAAAACGTAAAATTGATGATATTCTGGTCGCAAGTAATAATGAAAACCAACATGTCGAACATTTAAAAATAATTTTCACTCGACTTCAAGAATACGGATTAAATATTAAGCCTACAAAATGCCCTTTTGGTGTACCAAAACTAAATTTCCTTAGTTACGAAATTTCAACAAAAGGAATTCAACCATCCTAAGAAAGAATAGATACAATTCTTAATTTTGAAAAACCAACTTCTATTAACAAATTACAAAAATTTCTTGGCATGATAAATTACTATCATCGTTATATTCCAATGTTAGCAGCAGAACTTAGTTCTTTGCATGACATGCTAAGATTGGCAAATAAAAGCAAAACTATACAATCAAGGTACTATTACAGTGTGTAAAAAATTAAAAATCAATTTTTTTTTCGTAAAAATATGGTTCCTTATTATCTTAAGAATACGTATACAAAATTTTAGAAAAAAATATCAAATATTGTAGAAAAAAAGTCATAACATATATTTTATTGATATGTGGCGTCAAGAGAAATTTCTTGCATTTAAATAAGCTAAGAGTTCACAATCTAGGGAATTGTGAAACATAAGCTAAAAATTACATTTACGGGTAGAAGAGAAAATTGGCACCAATAAAAAAAAAACAAATAGAAAAAAGTTTAACATATATTATATTCGTATGTCGCGTGATTTTCAAGAACCTTTAAATCTTTAATAGCGTTTTTCTCGAAACAAGGTTTTTCGAATCGGCTTCTAAGATATCTGGAGTTCTACTTGATCGATTTTGATAAACCTTGATTCATTGTGTTCCTTATAGACTCTGTTAAGCACTAGACCTATAAAAAGCCAAAAAACTTTTATATTTTTGTTTTTGGTATGGCTGAAAGTTTCGACAAAAAAAGGGGTTTTTTTGTACATTTTTTTAAGCGCATGCCATTTATAATTTTTTTTTTATTTGCGTAGGTTAAGTGCTCACCTACTCAACTACTTAACTCAAGAATGCACTTAGATTTTTTACTTTCAGACGCTTTGTAAATGCTGGAGACGAGAAGCCAATTGCAACAATTGTTTAAACACGCTAACTTCAACGCCTTGTAGAAAATTAACAACAACTATAAATTTTTTTTTATATCCCACCGGATAATTCTTCATTATTTGAAAAATTGGAATCATTAAAATTAATAATACTAGGTAAAAAAAATTAATAAAGAAGGTGTTTTTTTGTAGCTTCACACTTAATCTGGTCAGACGAATCCACCACTTCATTTCAAAAATTTCGATCATTTTTTGCTAGTATTACTCTTTTAACACATTTCGATAAACATTCATATTTATCTTTAGCTATCGATTCAACGAAAGTGGCAATAGGAGCAGTTCTACAACAAAATTGCGATAAAGTTTTAAAACCTCTTGCATATTATTCAAAAAAACTTACAATGACAGAAATTAAATATTCTACCTTTGATAGAGAACTTTTAGTTGTTTATCGTGCCTTAAAATATTTCAAACATTATCTTGAAGTACGAACACATACAATTATTACTGACTAAAATTCGTACTAAACTCTAAAACAGACAGATCACCACGAAAAACGCGACACTTTGAATACATCGCACAATTTTCAAATGACATGCAATACATATCAGGAAAGAACAATATTGTTGCTGATACGCTATCAAGAATTCCATATATTGAAGCAATTTCAACAGAAAATATTAACTTTTTAAAACTACTCAAGGAACAACAATCTGACGAAGAACTGACCTTTAATAACAACTCCAACTTCTAAACATAATTTAAACGAAATTACTATTCCAATTTTAAACATCTAAATATGGTGTGATATTTCAAGCAATTCTTCCAGACCATATATTCCAAATTCGGTGAGAAGAATTATTTTTGAGAAAATACACTCATTATCTCATCCTGGAATTCGTACAGGACGTTTACAATCTAAATTATTTTGGCCAAACATGCGAAAGCAAATAAATGAATTGTTATATATTGGTACTGTACTGGTCTTACTAAATCCATGTGGATATGTTCAAATCCACCCGAAGACATTTTAATTTTTTTCACTGGAGTCTTTGTGTGAATATTAATCTTTTGATTTTTGATTTTCTATTTGTCTTAATTATCAAAAATCAAAAATTAATATTCTCACAAAGACTCCAGTTAAAAAGATTGAAATGTCTTCGGGTGGATTTGAACATATCCGGACCAGTACAGTACCAATATTGAACAATTATAGATAGGCACACTCGATGTCCAGAAATTTATCGACTTAAAAACATTTTGACTAGTACAATAGCAAATACTTTTGTTCAAAATTACGCTCCACAATTTGGTGTGCCACTTAATATTAAAGTAGATCAAGGCACACAATTCACTTCAAAATCATTTGAAGAGTTAACTAAATAGCTCGGGTCACACAAAATACATACTTCTCCATGCCATCCAAGCACAAACGGAATGATACAACGCTTTCACCGTCAATTTTATTTTCGAACGACTCGATACATTGTTCAGAACATTTACCATGGATTATTCTTGGTTTACGAACTGCTATTAAAGAAGGTTTGAAATGCTCGTTCACAACTTTTTTCTTTTTTGGATTCGCCTGGAGGTATGAAATCTTCCAAAGATACGTATACCCGTCCTATACGCATGCACGATTTACATTCTAGATCCTGCCCGAATCAGCCGGGACAGACAGAATGTACCTACGTACTAAAACATACCCCCTATTGGCAATTTGAATTTTCCACTAAGCACATTAATTGGCTTTTCAGCGGAATTTAAAAATTGAATACATATAAAACGCTTATTTAAATAAACTTGATTCTATATAAATAAGCAACATCGAATTAAATAATAGTAATTATCAATTTAAGGTACCCGAAAAACAATCCTGATTTCAAAAATAATCCAAGACACTAAACTCATTTTAACTGGTTTGCGGCCATTGTCCAACCCAAGGACCTACGTGGAAATGAGATAAATCTCATATCCGCCAAAACAAAATCCCAATTAGTTGGATATGCATTTGGGCCAACGCAGGCATAAACTTGTGTGGAAAAGAGATATACTCTGGCACACCAATCCAGATGGTGTGCCAGATTCAAGGATCTTTTAAAGTGATTGAAAAATACGATAGAACATTTCAAATACAATAAGAATACTATAAGATACTATACTATAAGATCAATTTCGATGAATAATTTAAAACCAGCCCACATAACAACTTCACCTACTCTTCAAACATCACCTACACATTTAACACACAACAACAAAGTGACCTTTAATATTAACTAATGTCAAAATATTATCAAATTTATTTTCATCTTTTCACTGGAGGGAGAGTATATGTAGAGGATATTACTTTTTATAATACTTGTTATGTTTAAATATTGTTTTCAATTTGTTTCAATTTTTATGTTCCAATTTTTATTGAAATGAAAATTTCAGAATTCAAAAATTGTTGTATAATAAATGTATTCAATTTTTAAAAAAAGTTTTTATAAAATATATATCAATATATCAAAACAACAACATATATGTATATCAATATAAAATAGATTAAATAACTAAACATAACATTCACCACTACATTTTACTCTTTAATTTGTTTTGTATTGTTATAGTAAAATTTATGAATTCTAATTATAACAAGAAAAATATAAGGGAAATTTTAAATTTTCTCAAGCATTCTGAATTAGAATTTTCAAAAAAGTTATTGTACTATTTTAAAAAAGTCACTTTGTATAGGATGTAAGAGTTTTTTATCCAATTTGGCTCATTTTTTAACTTGTAAAAAAACTGTAAAAAAAGCCAAGTTAATAATTTGATAACTAATATTATTTTTCGTGAACTATAACACAGTGTGCCAAAACCATAAATAATCAAGCACATCCAAACTTTATAGAAATTCTTAAAGAAGGACATGTTGAGAGTCCATCGCACCTAGTTTGACCTCTCAAGGTCATCACAATTTTTTTCAACATATTTTTAAAGTTGAAGTTTTCGAATTTTGCTGTGCCGACATTAATTGCATTACAAGACACCACTAAATAGAAACAAATAGAATAAACCTTTATCTCCAACTTCTTTATTGTCGGTTCAAAAGTGTTGATTCTTAAGCAATTTTTCATTATAAACTTAAATCTTAATTCTTAGAATAGATGCGTATTTTTAAGTAAATAAAGTAAATCTAACCAATTTAATAAATTGTTGTTATTGCAATAATATTAAAACAAAATATCCTGTTAATCGAAAAATTAACCGTTGAACGTTATTATTTTTAGCGCCAAAGTCCTAAGGAATTTAAATGTTTCAAACAAATAAATAGAAAAAGGTCTTTGTTTGCTGTACAATCAAAAGACGTTACTGAATTTTCATATTGCTGACCAGCGTCACTAAACAGGATCTCATGTCAAACCTTTTTGTGCTCTAGTTGCGCTGCATTTTACTTTTTCTCGTCCTTATAAATCTTTATTTCAAGTTTATACATTGACCAATGACCAGTTGCTGATTCAAACACGACTTCAATTCCTTATAAACAATGGAAGAAAAAAAACATAAACTGACCGATGCCTGCAAAAATATACTGATGAAGGGCAAAAAGATAAGATTAAAAAAAATAAACTTCTAGAAAATCACGTCGCGTTTCTAAGCTACTAATCGCTGCAACATTTTGCTGCTCTTCTTACTTTGTTGTCCTGATCTAATTTTAAAATTAAAAAAGTAATCTGCGTATTCCTCACCCCATGAATTGCCGTTCCTTCGTAGTGTCCTGCTGGCGCATAAGTTTACAGTGAATATCTGCACATGTGTATATATATGCTTTGTAAGTAGTGTGATGAAAAGACCTTGATCTGATATTATTTTCAGCCGCTGACCTCTTTTCGATAAACATTCTTGTTGCTCTCGGCCAATTTCTGTTTTTTATTCTTTCTTTACTTGAAGGTCCATTTAGAAAATCCTTTATCTAGAGCAATATGAGTGTGTTTCATCCTTTCAATTAATAATTCCAAATTTGCATCTGGATTTGAAAGTTCTCACGCCACACTGATAAACATTATGCCCTGTTTCGACAGGATATTAAGGAAGAAATATGAATTCGTGGGCTTTGATAGTACACAAAAAATAACGGACAGTCGCAGCTTCAGCTTATTGTGTGCAGATAAACTGCATTTTCATTGTTTTTATGTGAATTGTATTAAGTTATTCCGATATGACAAGTGAAGAGTTGGCTCAAAAATAAGTGTGATCTTCGTAAAGAATAAATAAACTAAAATGATTGTCAGGACTTACTTTGCCGTTATCACATACTTGACTATTGACTTTTCGAACTCTCAGATTTATGCCTTAGGCAGTTTTTTTAACTTTTGAAAAACATTTTGAGGAACCTGGTCGAAAGTCGATAAATAGCTGTTTTAGAATTTTTCTAGGAAAAATTGTTTTTGCAACCTGTTGCTTCCTGAACCTTTTTTGCATTAAGCTCAATTATAATTCTAAAAAATTATATTTTTGATTTTAGTATAAAAATTAAATATTCTTTATAATTATTAAATAACTAGCTTGCTACTGTTGTTCGCGGATTTGCCACGGGCGTTTTTTTATCAATCTCAATACATGTCAAAGAAATAAAAAACATATTTTTGTTTTCTTTTGTTTTGTTTTCTTGGAGATTCACTCTGCATTTATATGTGTCTCTTTTTTCGCCTTGCCTCGAAGCATTAAAAGAAAAGAAAAAGAGATCAACATGTAGTTAACTGAAACTCTCGCAACACTGTAAAAAACTCAATACTTTAATTAAATAGTAAGTATTACAATTTCGAAAAAATTACCCCTAAATAAATAATTAACACAAATATGATATTTAAACATTTTTTTCATAAAAATCGGCCCAGTACTCTTGGAGTTTCAATTTTAAATAACAGTATAGATAATGTAGCAGAAAGCACTTGTTGTAAAACACTTCATTCTACTTTTATTCAAAATTTGAGCTTCAGCAAGCCTTGAAATATTTTGTTGTTTTTTATGTAAGCAAGCCGATATCCTTAAAAAAGATCCTAAAATGTAAGATCTATTTCATTTAATTTAAAATGAAGGAGTAGTAAGGAGATTTAAATAAAATGTGCAACCTAAATATACTAAATTATTACTATTACTAAAGATAAACTTATTTTATTTTCCTTTGTGATAATCTCTATTATTTCATTATTACCAAATTTTCTTAAATTATTTTGAAATCTTTAAATAATGGATCTACTTGATATTTTAACAATTTGATAGAATTTAACATAATTAACCCTAATATTACTTTAATACTTTTAGAACTTAATTTCTTGATGTAATCTTATATTAATTTCCTTACGAATAACATTAACTTAATATAATATTTTTTTTTAATTATATCCAACACATAATGAATAATAAAAAAAAAAATAAACTGGCCATTTCAGCCCTTGGAAGGTCTTTGACCTCATGTTGAATAATATGTGTATCTATTCTGGTAAATGAATAAATGTAAATATAATATGAACAGATAAGTTTCTTTAAAATCGAAAAGGAGGAGAGAGGTCTTATGAGAGAGATGGGTGTAATTGTGATATATTAAATAATTTTTACATCAACTTTGTGTTAGGGGTTATTGCAAAATAAAATAATTGTTAAAATTTGTCAAGCAATGACCAAGGACAAACCTCAAATTTGTGTGGGTTGGGCAGAGTATCTTAACATCTAGATACAATTACTCAAAGTTGATAAGTGCTAATTGAGATCTTGTTTGTTAAGAAGGTTACCAGGTCTCAGCAAAGTATTTGTTTCCTTTTTATCCTTTTTTTTATATTTTGTTTCTGGATATGATATCCAGAGAAGCTGAAACCCATTAGCCGGGTAATTTGAAAGTGTCTCCCGTATTGTTGGCATTTCTCCAACGCGTTAATCCGGGCCGCTAACAATAGATATATATTAATTGACCAGTATTTTTATTTTTGTAAACATAAATAGCTATAATAAGACTTACAGCCCTATTCTGGCAAATTATCAAATTGTTTACCAGTATTTTGAATATTTGTATGCGTTTGTTGTAATTTTTTACAACAACATTACAATTGTAATTTTTTTATTTTAAAACAAAATTTGAAGCTCAAAAAAACTAAATTTTGATAAAAATTGTCAATTGCTTTTCAGTTATTGACAATTTCATTAAAAAAGTTTGTTTTTTGAACTTTAAATTTTGTATTGAAAACAACAAACACATAGACATATTCAAAATACTAGTTCACAATTTGTTAATTTGCCAGAATAGGGCTGTTAGAGAATACAAACACATTTGTCTACCGACACCGCCTCAACTGTAGATATATCTGCAGCGGCATGCCCAACTAGCATGCCTAACCGCGCTGTCTGAAGACACTTCCAATTCCAAACTGGCTTCTTTTTATGAAAACTTGTTTTCGCTTGAAACCAAAACATCCATGTGCAACAAAGGGAAAAGAGATACAGGTACTAATGTGTTAAAAAAGAAATAATCTTTTCAAAAATCGGTTTCGGGAAATAAAATGGGTGGAAAATGATATGGAAATCACACGTTAGAAATGGAATAAATGGAAATGACACTGTTCGACACGCTGGACGTTGGACGTTGATCATATTTATAGTTTTCCTAGTTTGCTGTGCGGTGAAAAAACAGGACCTAAAAAAAGTCGATTTAATTCGTTTTCATATATGGGTCATTATTTCACAAATCGCACACCTTCCAGGATTTGATGTATCAGATTCCGCTGAAAAATTTTTAACATTTTTTTTACTTGAAATAAGCTTTTACGTCTATCAGAATTTGTCTCGGAAAATTTTTTTTACGGAATACCGTTAGGTCAAAATTGTGAAAAATGGCAACATTTTGTCAATGTGTGTGTTACTATATGTCGGGTTGTACTATTCCGATTTTGTTCGTTTTGAGCCCGTCAGATAGATAATTTATTGTTCTTTTTCACGATTTCAACTAAATTTATAAAAATTGATTACCTATAAAGTGTTCCTTTTAAAACTTTTCTATTGAAAATACAAAAAAATTATTGAAACTTTGAAAATGTAGTCATTTAAGAAGCATTGTAGCTTTTCATTTGAATTGTAGCCAATTGGCCAATTGGCTACAATTGTAGCCAAACGGCAACGCTGAAACAGACCTACACTATCTCAAGTGTGCAAAGCTGCCCGACACTGCATTAGTGGTGCTCATTCTACAACATAGATATTTTTGTGTCTGTGTCCTCTAGCTTTAAGCTTCTTCAGTGAGAGAAATCAGCTGCTTTCTGTTGCACAGTTCTTCAATGTTTAAATTTTTTTATTAAATACAAGTGAAAGTTTTAAATGGCTTTGCCTTGAATTGATCAATACTATAAAGAATGTTAACGCTTACTGTAAATTTGGCTCTTATGTTTATGATCTGTTAGTTTTCTGACTAAGTACTTATGATGTGATGCTTTGTTTTCACCACTGCCTCATTTTTTCAAAAAAGTCGTTTATTAATCTATGGAACAATTTTGTTCTCTCTTCCCCGCAATAAGAATCATACACTTCATGTGATTTTCTATATTGCCTTTATAGGAACAATTTTCTTTTGTTATCTTATGATATGTAGCAAAGCAGACATTGCTCGTCATTAAAAGCATTCATTATAATAAAATATTTTATTGATCAATAGCAGAAATCATTTTGAATTAAATTACCAACACGAAAAATATATTTACTGTCCTTATTAAAAACATATTTTATAGTTCATGCATATATTTTTTTGCGTGCATTCGAGAACTATGCTACTCAGTCCTAACTGCTTGAAATGCCAGAGCGAACTGGAGTGAAGGCCCATTTCCAATAACGCGTAAGATGCGTTTCGTATATTGACGCAAATATTCAATACACGAAGACATACCTAACTGGTTCCAATGAACAGCATGCGTTTGCATGCAGCGTAAAATATTCAAAAAATTGAATATATCATTTGACAGCTGTCCAGTTTTACAAAGGAAAAATTGAAAAAGGTTAGTAGAATTTCAGAAAAACTAAAAAATTTATTACAGGCATTTAAGATGTGCTCCACACTCACGACACATCTGCAGCGGCATGCCGGAGTGCCTGACTATATGGCGAGGAGTCCAAAAATGCATTTAAGAACAGTCGGTGGTGCAAATGGTCACGCGCTCCACACTCAAGATATATCTGCAGCGGCATGCCCAACTAGCATGCCTAACTAGCGAGTGCCTAACTATATGGGTGAACTCTCCCTATCTGTCCATACTGCAGCAAAACCTTTTACGGGACCAATAGTATGCAGGCAGACAAAACACAAAGCATCAGTGTGTTTTATTTCGAATAATCTTGTAAAAATTTTACACATTAAAATTATGCTTCGCTAAGCAGAAGACCGGCAATCATATGTCATTGGAAATGGGCCTTGATTTGTTGAATGCGTGAGCTTTTTAAACGTGTGAAAGCACAGAAGCTTATCTGCACATTTGTACACCTTTAAACCAGTCCCAGTGGGCATTTTAGCTAGCGTTACGCAAAGGAAAGCATGTTAGTAGTACTCTTATTGGCGTCAAAATACCTTCCATGATCGCTGCATTGATGAGTGCTTCTGTAAGGCCTACCTTTTGAAGGTTTGGAGTCCTTATTTTGTATGAAAAAATTTTTAAAAAAATTTTTAAAAAATTATAAATGATCAGATCAATTAAAAAAAATCAAATCTTAACACATTATATGAAAACTTTTATATGGAAAAATTCTAAGTCTTTTCTATTATTTTTGTGTGAAGAAATTTACAAAAATATTCCAAAAAATTTTTAAATGAACAGAAAAATTTGTAAAAATGTAGATTTAGAAAAAAATACAAAAAAAATTTTTTTGGTCTGAGCTGGGCTTCGAACCCGCGCTCCCGAAAGCTTACTTTCATTTGTAATGATGCAAAATAAGCTGAAGTTTGTTAAAAACTGTGGTGCACGATTGGATAAGATGCCGGACCGCCAGATGAGAGGACGTTGGTTCAAATCTGGAAATTGTCAACAGTTTTTTTATTTCATGTTGATATTTATATTGCTTTTCTTTCTAATGTACATTCTCAAGAAGGGCTTCCAGCAGGTTTCTTTAGAGTCGCGAAAGAGGAAGGCCTAGAAAATTTTCTCGTTTCATATAAAAAAGTTAATGGGCTTGGAAACGAGCACGGAAGGGCTAAAAAATCCATATGATGACCTGCTAGAAGCTCTTCAAAGACCTTCTTTTGCCCACTGGGTTGGTCCCCAAACACATACTACTACAATTTTAGGATATTGTGCTTAAGTTAGTAGCTCCCTCACATTAAGCAAGAATTGTATTATTATAGTAAAACAAAAAATTTTTAGTATTACATATAAAGAAACAAAAATGGGAAGTCTTTTTTTAATTTGTATCAATTTTTGAATTTTTCATTCCAATGAGTCCTAAATAAATTTGTCAAGGTATTCTTCCTCAAGTTTAAGAACTAACGCATTACGTTACTCATCAAGCCGAGCATCTTCAATTTCACCTGGACAGTTTGCGCAAAATGGGTCCTCTTCATGCTTAAATCGGCGGAGGTACTGTTTAAACAGCCATGACCAGTGTTGCCGCGACGATTCTGAAAAAAGTATCCATGAAACAGTCAAAAAAGTATCCACTCTTGATAAAAAAGTATCCACGTATCAAAATCAGAAAACCTATAATAATATATTCATTTTTTAACCACAAAAATACAACTTTAATACTTTTAGATAATAATTTAAGCAACTTTTTAAGCTTCCATAACAATTTAAATAATTTAATTTTAAGACTTTCAAACATTTTTATTAAAATACTAGCTGAAACCCGGCGCGTTGCTGCCACTCTCCCTATTCAAACGCCCATAAAATGTTATCAGTTAAACAGCATGTCTAAATTGAGGTAGAATACTGAATTCCGAGACTGTGCGACCTATATCCACAAAGCCATTCGATATAACAAATTAGGGTTGTATAGGAAGTGCCCCGCCCTCTTGATCACCGCTCATAGAATGTAATCAATTAAACTGCATGTGTACATGGAGGTTGAATACCGAATTCCAAAACTGTGCGACATATATCTCCAAAACTATTCGATAGCACAAATTTAGGTTGTATGGGAGGTGCCACTACGCTTTTCCTTACGCCCATAAAATTTAACCAATGAAACTGCATGTGTAAATTGAGGTCGAATACTGAATTCCGAGGCTGAGTTACCTATAACTCCAAAGCTATTCGATATCGCAAATTTGGGTTAAGTTGGAGGTGCCACGCCCCCCGACAAACTCTAAAAAATTTTATCAGTAAATCTGCATGCGTAAATTTTGGTCAAATACTGAATTCCGATGCTGTGCGACCTATAACTCCAAAACTATTTGATAGCACAAAGTTGGGTTGTATGGGAAGTGTCACTCCCCTTTTCCCTACGCCCATAAAATGTAAGAAATGAAAGTGCATGTATAAATTTAGGTCGAATACCGATTTCTTACGCTGTCAACCTATAACTTCAAAGCAATTCGATATTGCAAATTTGGGATGTAAGGGAGATGTCAGGCCTCCCTGTCCAACGCCCATAAAAAAAAATCATTGAAACTGCATGTGTAAATTGAGGTCAAAAACTGAATTCCAAAGCTGAATTCCTATAAATTCAAAGCTATTCGATATCACCAATTTGGGTTGTATGAGAGGTGCCCCTCCCCCTTGTCCAACTCCCATAAAATTTCATCACTGAAACGGTACGTCTAAATTGTGGTCGAATACCGAATTTGTAAGCTGTGCAACCCATAACGCTATTCGATAACACAAATTGTTTTTAAATTAATGGGAGGTAAAAGAAGGTGTGGCATTTCTTCTTAAACCATCTCGTACTCAAAGCAAAGCCACTTACAAAATTTGAGCTCAATCGGACCAATAGTTTCAGAGTATTGTGATATTTCCAAAAGTAGGCGTAGATGAAGTGTGACAACGCCCGTTTTTATAAAAGTTAGTGACAGTCATCATAAGAACTTATTTACCAAATTTTAATTTAATGCGACCAAAACCTTCTTAAATATAGCATTTTTATTGATTTGTGGGCGATAAAAGGGGTGTGGCATTACTTTTTTCCCTAAACCTTTGCGTAGCAGTTACGAACAAACCAGTAGAAGGAAGTATCCTATTTGGTCTAGTCGTTTTCAAGTTTTAAGCATCCGAACAAATCACGATTCATTTTTATATGTACAGATATTGATTTGTGGGCGCTAAAAGTGGGCGTGAAAACATTTATGTATCGTGACTGCCTTTTGGAGCACCTACACAGCAAGTTTCAGTATAAAAATGTGTAGAACTCCGGAATTGCCATGATTTCGAAAAAGTGAGCGTATATATATTGCGACGAAAAAGTTATTTCTGTACAGTTACTGACAGTTACCATCTGAACAAAATGATAATATCTTAGTTTTTACGATCGAAACCGTCTGATATATATCCCTTATTTGGTTTGTGGTCGATAGCGCAAATTTGGCTTGTATGGGAGGAACCACGCCCCCTCGTCCAAACGTTACCAAACCTCACAGGAACAATCTATCTCCTCGGCAAACGTTGTTCTGCCACAGACCGCCTTACTGCTATACACAAAAATGTCAAGAAATGTCAAATATATTCACCATTTTCAGTACAGCTGCCGAAAGTAGCCATGTGCACTAAATAACCACATTTTAGTCTAATACGATCAAAACCGTGCGAAATATAGCATATTTGTTGTTTTGCAAGCGGTAAAAAGGGGTGCGGCAAAATGTTTCCCTTGAGCCATCTCGTAATCGAAACAAATCGACTGCCCAAATTTCAGCTCAATTTAGGTTAAGCCTGGCGCACTTTACTTCACTGGACGCTAACTCCCCGAAAAATGAGTTTAACTAAAGTAGGGCAGGCCTATTTTTAGTGCACTTGCCGAGAGTAACCATATGTACTGAATTACAAAATTTTTGTCTAATACGACCCAAACCGTTGAAATAAAACGTTTTCATTGGTTTGTGGGCGGTAAAAGGGGGGCGTGGAGACCAATTTTTAGTACAGTTGCTAACAGTAACCGTACAAACTAAGCCAACATTTTAGCTCAATCGATTTTGATGGTTTCTTAAAAAGTGGGTGTGGCTATATAGCGCTGACGCCCTTTTTTAGTACAATTGCCGAAAGTAACCATACAAACTTAAGTATCATATGTTAGTCTCATACGGCTAAAACTGCATGAATTATAGCATTTTCACTGATTTGTGGGCGCAAAAGGGGGCGTGGAAACCAATTTTTCGTACAGTTACTGTCAGTAACTTCACAAACCAAAGTAACAAATTTAAGTCTTATACGACCAAAACCGTCTGAAATAAACCATTTTCATTTATTTGTGGGCGGTAAAAGGGGGCGTGGAAACCCATTTTGTTGTTAAAAGGGGGCGTGGAAACCCAGTTGTCGACAGTAACTGTACATACTAAATTACAAAATTTTAGCCATATACGACCCAAACCGACTGAAATAGAACATTTTTATTGATTTGGGGGCGGTAAAAGGGGGGTGTGGCAAATTTTTTTCCTCAACCATCTCGTACCTGAAACAAATCGACTGCTAAAATTTCAGGTCAATCGGTTCAGTAGTTTTGGAGTCTATAGACATCACACAGCCAGACATACATCGTTTTGCTTTATATATATATATAGATATTGATTTGTGGGCGTTAAAAGTGGGCGTGAAAACATTTATAAATTGTGTTCGTCTCTTGGAGCACCTAAAGAGCAAGTTTCACTGTAAAAATGTGCAGAACTCTGGAATTGCCATGATTTCGAAAAAGTGGGCGTATTTATATAACGACCACGCCCATTTTTTGTACAGTTACCGACAGTAACCATCTGTACAAAATCCCCAAATCTTAGTTTTTTACGATTGAAACCGTGAGATATTTTTCTTTTTTTTTGTTTGTGATCGATGGAGCAAATTTGGCTTGTATGGGAGGTACCACGCCCCCTTCTCCAATCGTTACGAAACCTCACAGGAACACTCTGAAGATGTGGCTTTATTTTCCCTGAAAATTTTATAAAGATCGGTTCAGCGGTTTTGGAGTCTATACGTGATATAGCCACATACCCTCCCACATACCCACATACATACATCCATTTTTATATATATAGATAACAATAAGAAACAAAAAATGTATAATAATTTTAAAAAATCACATAAATTTCAGTACTTCTGTCTTTTATTTAAGTTGCTATTGCATTTGTAACATTAATTTTATTAGTATAATATTTGTATAAAAGCAATATACAAAACAAAATGTAATTGTTTAAAACAGGGGGAAAAAATTGAACTTATTCAATGTAGTGTTAAATAAATTTTATGGGTTGCTGTTACCTTTTAATTATATTAAGTTTTCATTGCACGTTGAAAAAAAAATTAGTTTAAAATATTTATCTCAAAGACTTGAAATTTTCTTTACGATAATAATACAAAAAACAATATTCCAAAAAGATTTTTGAATGCATCTTCTTCTCGCTGGGTGGCGTAAAAAGTAGTCGTTTTTAGACAGGGTCAAAATATTTTGGTCCCAATTTATCGGAAACAAAAAAATCGAAGAGCATATTCACAAGGGTACCTGTCGCTACAACCTATACTAGAATTATTAAGTTTCGTTACAATTTGCAATCGCTACGGGAATCTTAAGGATTAAATGTTACAGATTTTTTTAAAAAGTCGCGCCAATTTTTTACTATTGGTCCAAACTCACAATAAGAGTCTTAAATTAAGTTTTTAAATTTTTTTTTCAACTTTTTGTAAGAATTTTGTAAGAATTTCGTTTTTAGCTAGTTTTAAATCAGAAAAAAAGTTCATAAACAGCTGAGCTATCTTAATCTATTTATCTTATCTTATTGATTTTGTCGAATTAAAGGGACTGCTTACTTTTTATATTTTGAAAACAAAAACATGAAAAAGTTAAAGTCAAAGCTCAGTGTAGTTAAAGCTAAACTTACACTGAGGATTAAAAAAGAAGTATCTATCAATTTTTGAAGAAAAAAGTATCCAAATGGATCCAATTGTATCCAAGCGGCAACACTGGCCATGACCGCTAAGAAGTTGTCACATAGAAGTCCATTTCTTCATGCTTTCTACCAGTCGATTTTTCCACTTCTGGGATAAGGGAAAAGGTCTTTAATAGACATGCGTGTGTCAATTAGAACACAAAGGTATCGCAAGTTTGACTGTGTGGTTATAATATGCTCTTCTGGTCTGAAGGTGAAACATTCCCTCACTTTACGTGAGCTCAGAGGAACCGTTTTCGTTTTTTGCGCTGACAGCTTAAGATCAACACTTCGCAGTCACGTCGTAATTCTTGAAATCGTTCACTGCATGATGCTTCCAAGGTTCCTGACAGAGTAAACACTGATGCGAGCAGGCAGGCAGGCAGTGAATGCGAGCAGATCAGATCAGATCGGTGCGAGAATAAGTCCCGGTTTATACTCGTCAAGACTTGACGGTCAAGTCTTGCGTTCGTTGGAGCGGGAGTCGTAACAAAAGGGAAAGAAAGAAATTGACCGTACCGTCAACTCTTGGGCAATTCGTTTTGTGTTCGTTCGTTGTCCCGCTATTTTCAATTTTATTTCGGCGTCATCAGTACAAACTTGAGAAGGAAAAGGGAGGAGTGAAAGAAACAATTGACAGTCAACTCTTGACGAGTGTAAATTGAATCGTCAAGTTTAAAAGGGAATATGCAAAACTTGACCTTCAAGTCTTGACGAGTATAAACCGGGACTAAGTTTGTTATTTATTTTTGTTTTTGTACTTCGTTTTTCTTTTTCATACTCCGCTAATGGCAAAACAAAAACAAATAAATGCAGACACAATTACATATCAACAACCACATAAATCCCAATCGGCGTCGACCAAAAACAACCACCACACTCATATAAGCATGTGCGTGGAAGCTGCTGTGGTTACGTCCAACGCTTTGTTGTTGTTGTTGCTGTTTTTTTAGTTGCTGTAGTTTGTTGTGCTTTTTTAGTTGTACTATTTCTTAAAAGATAATAAAAACCAACAACAACACAAAGCACACAAAGTTTAAAAATTTTCAAATGCACTTGCTCATGCGCAACAAAAGCAATCCTCACACTCACATAAACATGTACGCGGTATTTGCTGTTGCTTGCATTTTGGTTTCGTTCAACGCTTTGTTGTCATGTTTTTATTGTAATAGCTCTTGTATTCAAAAGTTAATAAAAAAATGCAGTTTCCTTGAAACATTACAAAAAAAAAAACAATTTTAAAAAAACAAAATCGCATCAACCTGGTGCCGAATTACAGCATCCGTACAAGATTGATAGGCACTTGTCTCGTCGAGCTCTTCGTAATTTTGCTCGATCACGGATGCTGTAATTCGGCCCCTGGCTACAGCGTTAACTCTGTCTGCAACCTAATGTCTGAAGGTGCTTTGCTACCACAACCAGGGGCCGAGTTACAGCATCCGTGATCGAGCAAAATTGTACAAGATTGATAGGCACTTGTCTCGTCGTGCCCTTCGTAATTTTGCTCGATCACGGATGCTGTAATTCGGCCCCAGGGCGATGTCATATGCTAAGCCAACCAATGCAACATTCTCTGGGAGACTAATGCGAAAAAACATCATCATACATGACATTCCACAAGGTTGGCGCCAACACTGAGCCTTGGGAGACTTTGTAACGCTTGACGCTATCTTCAGTATCGGCGATAATTCGCCGAAGGTATCCCGGAATACCGAATGTGCCCGGCGCTTGCAGTATTCGTGGCCAGCTAGCCGAATTAAAGGCGTACTGCTTATCGCTCCACTTCCACATAATGCCACTTGCTTGGAAGATAGTCTGCCTGGTGATTCGAGGGTATCTTGGAGTACTTTGATATTTCCCTGGTTTAAGAAGCAAAAACTTATCTCTGGACTTTCCAGAAGGACGGGAATGTTACTTTGTTCAGGCAAGCTATGTATGTACCATCTGTGTACGCGTTGGGGTATAAAAATGAGTCTGAGATCTTCCAATGGCATTTCTAAGAGAATAGACAAGGGTACTAAAAAATTTTGCAGTGAGTCCAAAACAATAACTAATATGTGTATGTTACATAGAGAATAGCATATCTATCTAATAATGAAGAGGTTGCAGGTTCGAAACGCGATACGGTCAGGAATATTTTAAAAATATGTAGGAAAACCTGTCGTTTTAATCTTTCTGTGATTGCTATTTTTATGCAAGAAAATCAGCAAAATCCATTGGTTGGACGTTTTTGATGTATCCTTAGCTCGAAAATTGAATGAAAAAATTATCCACCATTTTTTTTAAACCAGCAGCTCCCATTTTTTGTCTCAAAATTCTATTGAGGTCAATTTCTCAATGTTACTGTGAAAATTGAACGATCTCATGCATATGATGCAATACATACAGTTTTAAATATTATATGTTTGTGTTATACAAGAAGTAAATAAACCAAACAAAACTCATCGTTTTTATGCAAAAACAAGTATTTTTTTCCCCCATTTTTGCACCCAAAATAGAAGCACTTATGTTGAGTTCAACGAAAAACATGGGAGATTAAAACAAAATGCCAACGGTTGCCACAGTAACACCAACAAATACTCTAAGCAACACAACGGGTGAATGCTCACCCTAAAAGATAGAGATACATTATATGAGAAGATGAAAAACAACATCTTAAAAAAAAGCAAAAAAAAAAAACTATACAAAATAGCACAAATATGAGCACGAGTTCTTACTGATCCTTGCATCATTCCCAGCAAACGGAAAACAGTAAAACAACAACAAAACTTGTCCTGTTTACGGATATGGTATCAAGCTGAACAGGAATGATTCGCAATTCGGACACGTAAATAAGCAGAATGCAAATTAGGCGCGACCATCAAAGTTCCTTCATTACCCCGCTGACCCATGACTTAGAAGTTTACGAAACAGCCAGCTTGTCAGCCAGGCAAATAAAGATGATCACAAGCAGAGCAAAGAGTATCCTTAAAAGAAAATTACGAGTTCAGGCAACTTGACCGAACTCAACCCAACATAACTGAACCAAACTGAATTAAATTAATTTACTTTTAATTTTATCCCGCTTGACCGTTGTCCAGTTTCATTAAAGCACTAAAATTATAAATGCTGAACCCTAGACAGAGCAGCAAAACTTGATTCTGCTGCAGTTGGGTTGCGTTTGGCTTCTTGCAAGACGTTGTTCTTTCGGGTGAAGCGCATTTAGAGCACTGAGCGATTTTGGTCGATCTCAAACGATCTCCCCTTGATTGCTCTCGTTATAATAAAGATCCTGATCATGATGGACCTTTGCCAGTAAGCTCAGCTTAGCTCAACTACTTCGGGCAATGGTCAGTGGCTTAAGGGTTGTGACTGCGCTGGTCAGCATGACGAATATTTTGTTATTGAGCATAAAATTGGCGGTAAATGCAATGATCATGCAGTAGATAGTTGCGTAATTCTCACATCTTTAGTATTTTATGCTTGACCAACAGTGGACAAACAAAACAGCATGGTATGAAAGAAAAGGGTATGGCTGTAAAAGATGGCAGGATGAACTCATATTTCATTCTTGAGGCTCTGTCTAAAATGGTCAACATGCGAATTACAATTTGATCCTTGCCGGATAGTAGTAGATTTAAATATTTTTTATGCTTGCATTTTATGCGCATTCTTACGATAGGGTTGATAATTGTTATGGCTTCGGTTTTAATATTAAGCGCAGGAATGGGTCAGAACGAATTGCGTGTTCTTATAATTTTTTTAACAGAATTTAAGGATTCTTAAGACGAACGACAAACGCAGCAAGAATAGATTTTAGCAAAGTTTAACTTACTTCAGATGTTGTGGAATGTTTCATTGAAACTAAAATAGTTCTATCCTGCACCATTTAATGAAGGAGAAGTCATTTTAACTTTTTATTTAAGCAATAGTTGCGTTTCTACACTCCAAAAAGTTTTTATTAAAATTTACTACATCAGCTGTAGGCAACATTTTAGCTACAAAGTATGCATATAAATGTAGTCAATTTGCATGGCCCTATTTCCATTCAACACGTTGTTCGCTATTGATATGTAGTGAAATTCAACAAATTGTGTTTAAATTTGCTTAAAATATGTAGCAATATTACAGCAAAAATATTGATACTGTAGCAAAATTAAACATATACTCTGAAAAGCTTTTGTTAAAACTTACTTCAAAAGTTGTTTGCAACAGGGAAGCTACTAAGACTGTAGTTAATTTACACCCCATTATGTATTTCAACATTTTGTTTACTACTTATACGTAGAGAAATTCAAGAAAAAGTGTTCAGGATTGCAAAATAAATAGCAATAAAATTAATATTACACCTTTCATATCCAAATTATCTTTCAAACAAACTCTACGTAATCGCTCACTAACCAAAACTAACCCAGGCCTATTGGGAGAGGTTATTACAAGACTATAAAAAACAAAGCAAAATAAGCAAAAAAAAAAACAATCCTAGGCTTAAGACCCATTACATCCTTTAAGATCTTAAATAAATGAAGCGTCACACAGTCATTCGTCCCATAGACAAAAATCAAAAAAATTTATGGCAGAGAATAAGAATGTTTTGATATCAATTGGAAGGTAAAACATCAACTAAAAATATAACTAAAAATTATTTGTTTAGAGTTTAATTTACGCCCGCTATAGGTTCTAAGAGTTGATTGTTTTTCATGAATTTTATGTATTATCGCATCTTGAAAATCGGGTAAGACAAAAAAAATTATGAAAACTGCAATTAAAAAAAAAAAAAAAATAATAACATTTTTGTAAAGATAATAAAAAGGTCGAATTTAAGTTTTTTAAATTGTAAAAATAAAATTAAAAATGTTAATTTTACTTCACTTCAAAGTCACGCTTTTTAATACTTAAAATTGCAAAATAGCAATATTACTAAGACATTTAAAAAAATATGCATAAACTTCGGTAAAATTTTTTTTCATATATCATTAGTCTTAACTTTCTACTAACAAGAACTAAAAAAATTTACTCCGCTTTCGTCCGCCTTTTAAAAATATTACTCTTTTTCCAAACATCAACTTTTGTTGTTTCTTGCTTTAACTCTTTTTCTTTGTAAACATAAAATCAAAACCGTTAAAAAATTAACCCTATATTGCATTGCATGTGAAAAGCATAAGTAATGTAATATAAAAATAACAATTGGCTTAAAATATCATAATTATTAAGAATTTTTTATAAAAATTTTGATTAATTTAATTAGAAATTCCTAAATACCTTAGAATTATTTTTATCCACAATTATTTTTATTAACTTTAAGCTTTATTTTGTTTAAATTTATGAAGTAGCCACTATTGGGTTAATTTTGTTTACATTTGACATAAAGCAAGTGGCAAAAAAGTTAAAAGTGCGATTGATTTAGTGCAAACATTATAAAATATGCCAAAACAAATATTATATGAAGATGTTATTGATTTGTGGATTACTAGTGATGTAACAAAAAGATCATTAAATATATATTCATTTTGTGTTTCCAAGCTCGGGGAATCTAGTTTTAGTGACGGAAAACTTCGCATTAATATATCTCGATTTAACGCCGAGATGACAAAAAAGTGGCGTCAAAGCCAATATAAAAAAGAGAGGTTACTTGAAAACCACTCTGCTTGGTTGAAGTGGACTATATTCAAGGAAACTAATTCCGATAATGTAAGTAATAGCCTCGATATCAAAAATAATATTATAAATCACACATTAATTTTTCCTTTTTAAATAGGAACCGAGTACTAGTGCTGGAAAACGTGGCAGACCTGAAATAAATTTCGAAACTGCTTCAGAAAAAACAAAATTAAGAAGGGTTGAAAATCTTTTAAATGATTATTGTCCGGAAGAACTTGCTTATGCTGCTAAAAAATCCAAAAAAAGAAGTGAAGAGAAGCAAACTGAAACAACAAAAAAATTGGAACCTAGTGAAGCCCTCTCGCTTTGCTTTGATTTGGGTTTATCTGATGAAAAATATAAAATTTTGGCAAACGTTGTTAATCGCTTGCATGAAAATTGTTTCCCAAGTTTGTTTTCTATACGAAAGTTGAGACGCACTTTGACACCAAAAATAAAAGTGACAGAGATTTCAGCCGAAGTTGATCTGAAGCCACTCATGCGCATGACAACAAATGGAATTTTGGAGCAATGCAGAAATGGAAGACCTTCGGGAAAGCTTGCTCTTATATCCAAATGGGGAATGGATGGCAGCTCAGGCCACAGTCTTTATAAACAGAAGTTTGCTATTGAGGAACATACGGATGAATTTTTGTTTGTGGTTGCCTTTGTGCCGCTTAAGTAATTTTTAATTGATCATCAAATGCGAATATATTTTTATTATTTTTATTTATCATTTTTAGGCTGATTGATAGTTCAACAAATGAAGCTCTATGGGAAAATTCAACACCTTCATCAACACTTTCATGCAGACCCATTAAATTTGTTTTTACAAAAGAATCCAAACAGATAGTTTCGATGGAGAATAATAACATGAATTTTAAGATAAATAATCTTGAATGTGATACATTTTTAAAGAATGGCGAGGTTGCAGAAGTTTCTTATATTATGCACTGCACCATGATTGATGGGTCAGTAGCTAACGTATTAACAGAAAATACAAGTGCAAGTAGATGTTTCATTTGTAAAGCCTCTCCCAAAGAAATGAACCTTGTCACAACCAGTCGGTTGAGCAACGAAGATCACTACAAATTCGGCTTATCTATTCTACATTGTTGGATTCGATTTTTGGAATGCTTAATCCATATTGCATATCGTCTTCCGTTCAAAAAGTGGCAAGTGCGAAATGAAAATAAAGAAATATATTTAGAAAACAAATATCGTATTCAGCGCGAATTTAAAGAAGAAATGGGTTTGATTATCGACCAAGTCAAGCAAGGATACGGTACTACTAACGATGGAAACACTGCTCGTAAATTCTTTTCCAATGTGGATACTGCAGCAAGAATAACAAAGTTGGATAAGGACTTGCCTTACAATATGTCCTTAATATTGAAAGTTTTGTCGTGTGGAAAAACCATAAATATTAAAGAATTTGATTTGCTCTTGCTGAGAACAAGAGATTTATATCTTAAAAACTATAGTTGGTACTACATGCCCAGCTCATTGCATAAGGTGTTAATACACGGAACAGAAGTCATCAAGTACTTCGATTTGCCAATAGGTTATTTAAATATGATATATGTATTTACAAATTATTTTAAATTTTCCTCAAATTTGGAAAAAATCTTTTGCAGGTTCCCTTTCTGAGGAAGCTTTGGAATCAACTCATAAAATTATTAGAAATGCTAGACTTTCCCACACTAGAAAAACAAGTCGTGAAAATACAAATGAAGACCTTATGCGGTTTTTAATTTTGTCATCTGATCCAGGGATTGTATCAAAAAGGAATTTGATATCAAAAGTGCAAAAGCGAAATGATAATTGTATAGCAAAATATTTAGTTGAAATTAATATGGAAGGGACAGGCGAACTAGATAACTTTGCAGAAATGTTAAATGATGCAGAAGAAAGCTCGTCCGATGAAAGTTATATTTTTGATTAAAACCTTATTGAAAAAATGTAATCTTTGGTTGTTATTTCTTCGATAAAACTAAAGAAGTATCGTTTCATATCCTGTTTATGTCTTTATATTAA
Source organism: Dichetophora obliterata (assembly GCA_963920525.1). Taxonomy (NCBI): domain Eukaryota; kingdom Metazoa; phylum Arthropoda; class Insecta; order Diptera; family Sciomyzidae; genus Dichetophora; species Dichetophora obliterata. Next base: position 128,753,782 of record OY986439.1, read on the forward strand.
TATTATTAGTAATAACTTTCATTATGCATAATATGTAAGATTCTGAACACTTTCCTTAACAACTTTTCATTACGCAATAAATTTTAAATTCACTTATTTATATATTATAAATAATACATTTTATCTCTAGTTTTTCTCCCTGATAGTCATAAAAATGTATCATTTTATGGCAGTACTACTTTGCAGAATAATGAAGAAAAAATAAATGATAAAAACCCATTTTTTTAAAAACTATTTAAATTTAAAAAACAATTGTTTATTTAAATTTTTTTACGTTTTTCGATTCAGTATACCATTGTTCAGATACAAGCAAAATTTCATTCGATTCCGACCACTCCTTCTATTTTTGTCCATCGCTTGTATGGACTCGAATCACTGTGCGTCGCAGCAAATAACGCTGTAAGCGACAAAATTAAAAGTTTTCCGGAATTGAAAAAAGTCTTTAATGGCGCACTTAGAACCATTTGATTTAAATTTCCTCTTTATTGGTGTAAGCGTTGTCTGTACATAAAAAAAAATATGAAGATCCAAGTCAGAGAGTTCTTAACGGTGGTTAGCAAAAAAAATATGTTTGATTCGTTTGTCGCTTACAACGTTATTTACGGTGACGCATAGTGCGCTTTTTTTAATTTTAGGATAACATTTGAGTTTTTTTATTTTTGATTTATAAAAAAATATTTTTATTCGTCAGATTATAAAACATGTTTTATGATTGTGGTATTAAAAACTTGATATATTGTATGGTTTTTTTTTTTATAAAATTCGTCAAAGTTGAAACATTTTTAACAAAAATAAGCTCAATAAAACCCAAAAAATAAAGTCAAGTTTAAACAATAATAACTTCCAGCACAAAGCATAGTTCAAGGTTTTGTTTTTTGGACTTTTTTATTTCTTAATCGCCATTGAATTTTATATAAAATACAATAAAAAACATTTATAAATAAAAATAGAAAAATCGTTGAAATATAACTGTAAATTTTTCAAGGAATAAAATTTAAGTAAAATTCAGTAGAAAATATTTAGCTAATTAAGCATTATTAAAGTCGAAAGCTATAACTATCATAAAACATCGTATTTCTACTTTCTGTTTCTGTAAAAATCTGCTGCATCTAGCTGCTATTAAGAAAAACCACTTAATTTGAAAAAAATTTTGAAAATCAAATTTTTCCCTTAAATGCACTGATTTCCAAGACAATTTGTAGGTACTCTTAATTTAAAAAAAAAAATAAAAAAGAATTCATAATTTAAAACAAGTTGCGACCCTAAATTTCATTAATTCGGTAATATAGTTTTTTTAGGAGGTATATCTAAAAATTATTCGATTTGAAATATTTTTAGCATGACGTTTTAGTGAAGTTAGGTTACGTTAGGTATATTACTCTTGCCTCTGACCATATATCTAATAGGGTAAGAAACTGGATAGTTTCTAAGGAACACTCCTTCTCAGACTTTAGATATATTCTCTTTGATGTTAATAACTTTGACACGAGATCATGCGAATTTTGCAATCTTAAACAAGTCAACTAGGATCTTTATATAAATACATTAAAAGCAGATCTCTCAAATGGACTACCTAATCGTCCTTCCAATAAACAATCTTCAGACAGCTTAGTTGATAGCCTCACTAACTCGCTAAATAAAGCTCTAGATACTGCTTATCCGCTTGAAACATGGAGGGGGAAGCAAAAGCCTCCTTGGTGGAATAAGGGACTAGAAGATCTTCGGAAAAAGACCAGAAAACTTCTTAATAGGGCAAAGGGCATAAGATCCACAGATACGTGGTCAAATTATAAAACAGCTCTAGAAGAATATAACAATGAATTACGAAAATCACAAAGAGAGTCCTGGAGGACCTTCTGTAAAAATATATCACAGACCTCTGAGGCGTCAAGGCTTAGGAAAATTCTAGCTAAGGTTCCCTCCAATCCAAGCTTCATAAAAAAGGAACATGGTACTTGGACCACGAGCAGTGAGGAATCTCTGAATGTTTTAATAGAAACCCACTTTCCGGGATGTTCAGAGATATGAACGCTCCAATTTAGGAATATCAGTTACCTTCTGTGAACAGATCTTTAAAAATACTAACTTGAATGGGCAATCAGTAGCTTCAAACTATTTAAGTCACCAGGCCCAGATGGTATAGCTTCCATTGAAATTAAAAAGTCGTAAGGCATCATCAAGGAGCGGCTTTTGTTGATCTACCAAAGCTACCTTGACCTAAACCACATTCCCAAGCGATGGCGTATTGTGAAGCTTTCTTTATACCTAAGGCAGGCAAAAGCTCACATGTAGGCCCAAAAGACTTTCGTCTAATCAGTCTCTCATCTTTTCTTCTAAAAATCCTCGATAGATTAATTGGCATTCACTTGAGATCCATGATAGACAAAAATATACAAAAATAATAATAATTGCACAATTGATGACAAAAGTGAACCAATAGTTACCTGCAATGGGATCTGCAACAAATTTTTTCATGGTGGTTGCATTGGCTTGCCTAAGAGGAGCCTTCTCTACTTAAAGAAATACTCTACCAACTTCCTGTTTTTCTGCGATGAATGCAGGCAAATATCTGTCTCACATTTAATGCTAGCGATTAAATGTTTAAGTGAGTCCTTCGCCACATCACAATCGGAAAACAAAAAGCTTTTTATTAAAACTTCTAAGCAACTGAGCAATATTGCTCAAATAACAGAAGATGCCAATAAGGCTTTGGAGAGTTCAATGAAGACCACCCAATTGGGTATAACAACTATCTCCAAAAACATAAAAAGTTTGATCGAAGTGGTTGGTGACAATAAATACTCTGACATCGAGACCGCTCTGGATGAATTAAAAAAAGATACTTCAATTATTAAGCCGCTAACTTCCTCGCTTGCTAATGACTGTAAGCAAATTAGCGAGAACATCAAATATCTGCGAAGCGACATCGATGGATTGATGCAAAGCTCGAATTCCTCGACTACATATGTGCAACAATTGGACCGGCTACTCCCAATTATATTTGAACAAATAACTGAAGTCAGCAACGAAGTCACGGCAACTCGCGTAGAACTTGAAGGTGTTAACGATTTGCTGAAACACGCTTCATGTAATATTGAATGCGTTTCTGAAAAAATTCAGCAGCAATCACAATCATCTTTTCACCAGCAATCAATTCTAGAAGAAATACTGGAAACATCTGACACAACAAATCCTTGCCGTTCTTTTACATCTCTCTTGCATTCACCAGCCCTGTCTTCTCCTTCATCGCCTACATCTCCCTGTAAAACAATCACGAACCAAACTGATCTAAGCCCAGTTGCTGCACCTCGTAAATTAGTTCACCACTTTGGAACAACATGGACACTAGCTGATTGGGAAAATAGAATAAAAAAGCACTATTCATTAAGGGTCTGCCTTTAAGAACAAGTGTATCCTGGGTCTGCAAGCTATTCAAGAATAAGTACGGCATTGTGATTCCAAATGATGACTGCGAGAAAACTTACATAAACCGCAAAAAAAATGCAGACATTTCAAAATTAACATTCCAACAAAATTTGCCTGGCTATTTTCTCACACATCCAGTCTAGATGGCGGCAAGGCTGAAGTTTCAATATGGAGTGATAAACCTAGGACGCTGCTTAAAACCTCTTACACTAAGTCTAACTCTAGTTCTATTTCTTATAATACTAATTTTAATTCTAGATTTAACTCTAAGTCTAATTCTCATATACATACTGCTAGAAATAAGGCTAATAATTCTAACTCTATCTTGTATTATAAGTCGCATTGTATTAAAACTCCACATAAACAAAATCCTACCTCGTCTGATCCAAACTACACACCCTCGGATAGAAATTTACCCAATTCATATTCTAAATCTGATCCCAATTGGAAACTTAAAACTAATATCTTTCCAATCTTCACTCCGCAGCTCATTCAAAGCATAAAAACAAAATCTTCTAACTCGAATCAAGCGAATCCCACACTTCAGCACTCTCACCCAAAACGGGTCTCATTTAATCTTAATCCTAATTCACACCAGGTCATACCAGCAAACAAAAATGAGAGTAATATGCTCCAGACACTATATCCTAACTTTGTACATTCACATACTTTAAACGCATCTCCTTCTGTTCCAATCACAAGTGGAGCCCCTAATCAACCTGGTAGTTCCACTTCTTTCATCGACCCTCTTCAACCACCAAAGGTGAGACTAACTTCGAACTCTTGTGTTGACACCGAGAGCAGATATGCCCTATCTCGTCTTAGAGAGAACAGTGTCTACAACAATGTGCGCCTCTACCTGGCTTACATGTATAAAGCACCTGTCTCTACTTGTATAGAAGGCAAAACCAAGACAAACCTCAAAATCTTGATTCAGCAAGAAGGCTTACTTACCGATGTCAATGAATTACGCCATTTGTTCACCAGTTTCCACGTGCAACTTGGCTTGACAAGTCAACAAGTCAAAGAAGACCTTGACACATATGGTGCTCATGTAAGGTCAAAACATATCTCTTATCTTCAAAAGACCCGTAAAGAGCAACAACAATATTATTCCTAACCAGCGTAGTGAACATAATCAAAAGCCTAATCGCAGCCCAATTAGTGATTCCCCGTCAACGACTGCTCTTCGCATATTTTACCACAATTGTGGCGGTAAGCGAGGAAAACTTAATAAACTCTTTGTTGACGCGAAATCTTGCCTCTTCCAAGTACTAGTTTTCACCGAAACATGGTTAAACGATACTTTCAAAAACGAAGAGATTCTTGACAGCAATTGGACAGTTTATCGAAATGATCGGGACTTTGGCCACACAGGTCTCTCCCGTGGAGGTGGTGTTATGATTGCAACTCATAACTCTTTAGAAAGCGAGCTTGTTGCAACAACCTCTCACACACTCTTTGAACACCGTATCATCAAAGTTCGCTCAGGGACCAATATTTTTATTTACATTGTTGTCTTCTTCACTCCCCCCTGTTCTATCGAAACAACATACAACGATTTATGTGAAACAGTCCAATCGTTAACCGCAACCTTAAATGAGGAAGATAAAGTTATAATTTTTGGAGACTTCAATCTTCCAAATATCTCATTTATCGTCGATGAAAATGGCAATTATCTTCTTCCGGTTAACCTTTCAAGCTCGATAGACTTTAATTTACTTAGTACCTTTTATAGCAATGACCTACAACAAGTTAATCCAACCCCAAATCGGAACGGCAACTGGTTGGATTTAGTCTTTGCTAATTCGTATGATGAAATAAAGATTACTGCAACTACTCAGGCTGAACACTTATTTTCTGATACACTCCACCACACTGCTTTAACTGTAGAATTTCCTAGTAACAACATGTCTTTTACCACCTCATTTAATAACACAATTGTGTTCGACTTTCTTAATGCCGATTATGACAGTATAAAAATTGATTTGAATGCCTATAACTGGAACGATCTATTAAATTTGGAAATAGATAGTGCTATTTCACTTTTCTACCAACGCCTTTTCACAAGTATTGAAAAATTTGTGCCTAAGATAAAGAAAAAAAAATAAACTTTCAGAACCATGGCTTGACCAAAGTCTCAGACATATAAGAAACCAAAGAAACAAGCTATACAAATTCATTCAATGTATAAACAATCTTGCCATTTCCTTATTTATACTTTTCAACAAATCCTTATCCTTAGGTGTTTTTCCATCCTACTGGAAAATCTCCCATTTGACACCTATATATAAAAGTGGCGATAAAAGGTCTGTTGAAAATTACAGAGGCTTTGCCATCTTGTCAGCTATACCAAAATTATTTGAAAAGATAATATGTGATAAGCTGACGAGTCTCATTAATCCCCGCTTAAACGAGCAGCAACATGGGTTTCGGAAAGGCCGATCGACCACCACTAACCTAATGATCATGGTCTCCGATGTGTTAAATCAAATGGAAAAAGGACGCCAAGCAGATGCAGTTTACACAGACTTCAGTAAAGCATTTGACCGTGTCGACCATAATATCTTAATTTTGAAGTTAGAAAAATTTGGTATTTCCAGTTTATTACTCAATTGGATCAAATCCTATCTCTGCGAACGATCCCAGTTTGTTAAATTTCAAGGCATTTTTTCAAATGATATACCGGTCACCTCTGGTGTACCACAAGGTAGTCATCTTGGCCCAATACTTTTCAACATTTTCATTTCAGATTTATCTATTACTCTTTGTGACATTCCCCATCTTATGTACGCAGATGACCTTAAAATATATAAGATCATTAAATCAGAAGTTGATGTAACTTTCCTACAATCGAAACTGCTGTCCCTTGAGCAATGGTGTAATCAAAACAAACTTCACTTAAATGTTAAGAAATGTTGCGTGATAAGTTTTTCCCGTAAGAACTTGATACCAGAATGCAGTTACCTCCTTAATAATATTGTTCTGAGCTGAACCAACCATATTGTAGACCTTGGAGTTGTCCTAGATAATAAGCTGAGATTTAATCTACATTTTGATAAAGTCTTATCGAGGGCAAATAAACAGCTGGGATTTATAAAAAGACGTGCTAAAGAATTCCAAAATGTGTGGGTAACCAAAACGTTATACTGTACCTTAGTGCGACCGCTTCTTGAATATGCTTGCATCATTTGGAATCCAGCCTTTGAATCTCATAGCGACAAAATTGAATCCATTCAAAAACAATTCCTGCTTTTTGCGTTAAGAGATATCTTTGACCCCCGTGACTATAACCACTTGCCACCGTATGAACAAAGACTCAGGCTCCTCTCTCTGATGCCTCTATCATCAAGAAGAACTTTACTGAGTTCATGTTTCACATTTGATGTTATTAACGGGGCTATTGATAGCGAATATATCTCCAGCAAAATTACACTAAATGACCCAATTAGACGTACTAGGCATACGCGGCTCCTAAATGAATATATTCACCACACTATTTACGCAAATAATGAACCCATTAGTAGGTGCTGTAGAATTTTTAATAATATTAGCGAGCACTATTCACCATCCATACCAAAATCCACATTTAAGCGAACCCTTTCAAAGTCTCTCTTTGACTCGGAATAATTTGTCCTTTTCAAGCACTGCTCCCTACAGGTTATGCTTCTTGGTCTAGTCCCCCTCCGTCATCCCCTAAAAGTAGTACTTAAGATATATTAGCGTAGTTTAAGTATTCTTTTGAAATTAATTCAAATAATATGTAAGTAAAAAAAAAAAAACAAAAAGTAAAAAATGTAAATAGAATTAGTAAATTGCCTTGCTTGGTGAAATAAATAAATAAATAAATAAATCCATTATCCATAGCACAACATGCTTACACTAAAGGCAAATCCGTGGAAACAGCTCTCCACTTCATAATCTCCATCATTGAAAAATTCCTCCATCTGAAGGAATATACAGTGATAGCTTTCATTGATATAGAACCTTTAATAACGTCGAGGCAAGAGCCATTACCAATGCGCTGACGGAGATTGGGGTGGATGCCGCACTGATAGCACTCATAAATCAAATGCTAGTTGGCAGGATTATAAGTGCAAAATTTGGATCGGCATCCATCCAGCAAATGAACTGTCAGTTAAACTGGAAATATAGGGGTGCAGGGTGATAGCTTATGCTGAAGACGTTGCTATTGTTACCTCTGGAGAATATATATCCAGTCTTCGAGATATTATGCAAAACTGCCTAAAAACTCTAGTCAACTGGGCTAAACCCGCCAGAGGACCTTAGGGGAATCTGCCTGTCCAAAGCCAGGAATAGAAGCGGTGATGGTATGTTATTATCTCATAATGAGTTCATTCTTGAGGCACGGCTCTTGAATGTTCATCTGATAACTGTAAAAGAAAAAGGCTTACCTAGAGCCTTGGTTGTTGGCGCCAAATCTTGGAGGAAGCATGGTTTTGATATTAAGTTATCATCAATCCAACATAACTTGAAGAGCGGGGGCAGTCATACATCAATGATGAGGAGACCAGGGGCCGAATTACAGCATCCGTGATTGAGCGAAATTGTACAAGATTGATAGGCACTTGTCTCGTCGTGCTCTTCGTAATTTTGCTCGATCACGGATGCTGTAATTCGGCCCCAGATCTATCGTTGTTCTGCATACCTTATCTTTGAATGAAGGTTTTATGTAAGAAACATTTAATCTTTTGACCGTAGTATAAACCAATTGGTATACAACGGCTCATGCTTCCTAGTTTTTCGAAAGAGGCTTTTTATTAAGTCTTAATTAGGCTAACGAAGTTGCATAAGTAGAATTGTGGTTTACCCGGTATTTTACTGGGAAACCAATGGTTATTTTTAACCTAGTCATGTACAATTCTAGTGGCTGAAGGTGTCACAGTCAAATGTAAATGTTCTAAGAAATTTTGGTCTGTAAGACGGGATGTTGAAGAGCCTTGGCTGGTGGAGCCTTGAGCCCAGGTATTGACTATCGTTTGGGCATGGTCCTTCGGGGTTTAAATTCGCTCTGGCAGTGGCTTAGACCAGGAAGGTCGGTGTGAGTTACACTTAAGTTGAACTCGGGTTGGTGATTCCCTTAAATTACTAAGATATAAAATGGTAGATTGAATCTCACTATTTCAAACAGTAAATGTTAGGAAGTTAAGCAACTACCGGATCAATATATTGTTACCTTTGGAATTTGAGAACAGGCGACGGGGAAACCTAAATAGTCTGAGTTGTGTCCTCTAAGATTGAGGAACCTGATAACATAAGTGACAGGCCTAGTATGTTGCCTTAATTTTTCGTGTCAGAGAGTAATGACCTTTGATCATGATGGTTTTGTAGCGGCCAAAAAATAAGGGTTATATTATTGGTATTGATACTGAGATAACCCAAGGTTATTAAAATAACCAAGTCATGCTTAAATTCGAAGGGCTGAATGAGTCACGGTCATGAATAGTGTCTTTTTGACATCAGTGTTGGGGTTCTGTGGTATATTATTAGGGGAACCTTTCTAAGTGGATCTTTTGAATTTCGAAGGGGCGTTGGCTGACGCTTCATATTTGTCCCAAGCTTTGGAGCACCGTTGAATTAAGCCTTCGCGGCAGGGGTCAACGTTAAAAACATAGGGGATTTCTGTCAACTGGGCTATGAGCAGTGGGCTCAGCATTAATCCTAATAAAACTGAGCTAGTGGTTTTCCCAAGAAAACACCATTTACTTTGAATTAGTCTTCCTAAACTGGGAAACACAAGACTTAGCTTCTCAGATCAAGCAAAATACCTAGGCCTTATACTGGATAGGAAACTAAACTGGAAGCCCAATCTGCTTGAGAGAGCCAAAAAAGCGAAAATTGCCCTATACTCATGCAAAAAGGCGGTAGCAGTTGTAAGCCAATCTTTCTATATAGTGCTTATGTCTGCATGCACTCGAAAAACGGACTCACCTTAACATTCTCCGTAAAGTTCAAAGATCAGCGGAACTGTGGATCAGTGGAGCCGTAAGAATCACTCCGACAGACGCATTACACACAATGCTCCATCTTACATTACTTGATATCCTAGCTAAACAGATGGCCGCTAATATAGCCATCCGCCTAGAAGCCACCTCCCAGTGGAAAGAAGGTACAGTAGGACATTCTTGCATTAGAAAATTTCTCCGTAAGTTATCGTTAGTATAGGCGTAGAATTTCTTTTTATGCAGTAATAGAGAAACATTCTGGGATTTTGCATTTGTAGTTTTCAAAACTTTTTTAAAGCATTTCATCTTCTAAGGAAAAATTATTTAAAAACAAATTTGTTTTGAATAATTATTTTTCGTTTATTCTTAGAAAAAGTTTATTGTTGTTCTTGTTCATTTTATGTTGGTTAAAATTAAAAGTAATTCAAAGTTTCGTTTAATAAATGGAAATAAATATTTCGAAAAAATATGAAATTTTTTTTTTCTCCTGTAGGCGGGTCGGCCTCCATAAAAAAAATAGTGTATATGAAAAATAGTGTATTTTAGACCGAGTTTATCAAACACTTTTTTTCGAGCCGGCCTAATATATATGTATACTTTAAAAGTGATTTAAAATTATATAATATTAATATAATGCATAATATAAATAAATCAAATTTATTAAGATATTTAAAAAATAAATAGTTTTCAAAGTCAAACGCATGGTAAGTACAGCATGCGCAAACCTGCGTAGTAGTAATATTTTTTTTAGCTACATACTGGCTCTGTAGCTAGGCGCATCTGTATTCTCTATTGCATTTCTCTTGCTGAAAATAAACAAAACCAATAACAAACCAATCTGCACAAAAACGGATACGTAACCGTTTCGAACCCTTTACGAGTCCGTCAGTACGCACTTCGCTTTCTTAAGTTTTGACGAACCCGTTTCGAAACGGTTACAAATCCGTCAAAAAAAAGGCCACAACGCTAACATAAAAGGCACTCTTAAATTTGTTATAAAATCTTTTTTTTTATTTTCAGTAGATAAGGGATACAAAATACAATTATGTACTTATTTTTATTTTAAATAACTTTTCCATATCATTAGGAACGTGCTTCTCTAGCTCTCCTTCAAATCGAATAAAACTGGTTGTCAGAATTTTAAAATAATTATCATGAGTGAACATGTTACTTGTGACTATAGGATAGCCATACACAAAATATTTTCCAAAAACTTTCTAAATAATTACTATGAATTACTAAAAAAAATGTAGAAACAAAAATGACTTTTTGAATTTATCATAAATCCCTATTATTTGGAAAAAACGAGTCCAAGCTACTTTGAAAACACGAATCTGTCTCGAATTCGTATATAAAGTCCATTCTGAGTTCGAGACGGATCCGAAAAAATTAAAAAAGGTATTCGCGTTTTTTTGGCGGATTTCATATGAAAAAGGATCAGTTCCGGATACAAAACGCAATCCGTTTCGGATGAAATTTACTAAGAAGTGAGTCCGTCTCGAATTCGAAACGGATCCGTTTGGCACACTGGGAAACGACAAAACGTCATTTTACATACATATTAATAATAACAACAACAACAACAAAAGCAGCACAACAACAAACGACACGATTGCGAACCTAACCAACAACCACAACAACAATCAAAACAACAACAATAACAACATCATAAGCAGCTACTGAAGCAGCTTGTGTATAACTTTTCTCATACGAATATATGAATTTTTTCTACTTAATTTTTGCTATTTTTTGACTCCACTAAAGAATTGACAAAACCCATAGTTAGATATTCGTTTTATTTGTACTCTAACTGATATTTTGGCACATATTTTTTGTTTGTACCATACAAATGACGCTGTAAGACGTAATTCTACGTCAAAAGAAATGATTTAAAATTGATTTTTTACACATAATCTTTGCTAAGTAGAATGTACTCTGAATTTAAAATTTTAAATATGTACAGAGGCGGACAAAATTATTCACACAGCATCAATTTTTTCATGAAATTATGTATATATTAAAAATAGATTAATGTTTTCAAAAACCTTATTCTAGGAAAAACTTATCTCTTTATTGTATATTTTAAAATTAGAAAAAGTAAACAGAATTATTTTCCATTAAATAAAAAATAACATTAAACATGTGCATCTTCAGATTTTAAAGGGACAAAATTATTCACACATTCCATCTTCACAAAAAAATACTAGGTTTAGTAAAATATAGTTGGCATGGCTTTTTGCTTGATAACTTTGTTTAATATATTTTGCATGGAATGACCCATTTTTTTGGTCATACTTTCATCCAAACTCTTCCATTTTTTTTAAGTACTTGTATTAGTTGGGCTTTGTTGGTTATGTTAATTTTAGCCAGACGCCTCCCGACTTCATCCCACAAATTTTCGATGGGTTTAAGTTTGGAAATTGTGGCGGCGTTGGGAGAATGCGGGGCGCATTGTATATGATCCACATACTCACGTCGTGGTCACTATGCTTGAAACCTTTATCTTGTTGGATATAAATGTTGTTAACAAGGATCAGGTTCCGCGCACATTTTACAAAATGTTCTTTTAAAATATTCAGGTAAGTCAATTTGTCCATAATATCGTCAATATATACCAGATTCCCCAAACCTGCCGCTAACATAAACCCCAAACCAATGACTCCCCCACCACCATGTTTCACTGTACCAATTGTAATATTTTTTTAAGTCAGTGTTGGGTTTTCACCAGACTCGAATTTTTCCATACGTTTGAAAGATGTTAAACTTACTGCATTATTCTGTATCACGAACATGCACACCAACGATGAGAAAGACGCGAGAAGCAATATTTTCTTCCATACAAAATTGTATTGCTTCTCGTGTCTTTCTCATCGTTGGTGTGCATCTTCGTGATACAGAATAATGCAGTTACTCTCGTCGCTGAAGAATACGTTGCTCAAGAAATCAATTTGATTATCTTTTTACACCTTTGCGAAATCTAGCCTTTTTTCTTATTGGCTTTGCTGATAAGAGGTTTTTTCGCGCCACTCGCGAACTATAACCGGCAGGATTGTTGGCCCTCTGAACCGTTTTCGGATGAATTTCTTTATTAATTGTTTTTGAACTTCTGCTGCAACCTGTGTTGAAGTAATTTTTGTTTTTTTTTTAATTTTTCTTTTTATATTTAACTCATCAAAGGTGATTAGTTTGCATGGTCTACCGGTATGGGATCGGCTTCGAGGAGTTTCCCTGTCCTTCATAACGCTTTATTATACTATAAATAGTAAAATGGCTTCGATTTCCTTTTTAGCCGTTTTCTGCACTTGATTTATATTCAGTGTGCAGATGTAGAATTATTTTTTTTAGATACACTTGCTTCTTTTTTCCGACCCACTTTTAACTCGAGACCAATTTTTAACAACGCACACGCCATAGTCCAAAAACGTAAAATGACTAAATAAGTTTAATTTTGAATGCTCGCCTTCATAACGGCACTTTTCCGAAAGTATAAGAGTCTTTGTTACAAGGAAAATCAGTTCAAATTTTGAGAAGCATGCTTTGTGTGAATAATTTTGTCCCTACTCACGTATGATTTGTTTTACATTTTACTAATTGTCTTATGCATGAACATTTTTTTGTAAATTTATTATGGTATCTAGATATGTAATGAAACAACAAATCTTTTGTATTAACATTGTATTAGTATCGTTTTTAACGATTGGAAGATATTAAGTAGAAAATTTTTGTATGTTATAAGTGTGAATAATTTTTTCCGCCTCTGTAGATAAAAATTACGCCCTATAAGAGTGACGTCATTAAAATTATGAAACATTTAAAACTTCAGATATGGGCATTTCCGTAGTCGTACGACCTTAATGAGTAGAAAAACAAAGAAAAATTAAACTTATAGTTTTCTTATTATGATTTTTCAATAGTTTACTAAGCGCACTATACACTGTGTAAAAGCTAAGAGTTGTCAAAAGTTCGGCTTTCAGATAGAAACCACCAAATGATACGTTAAGTGACATAAAATAGAAGTGGTTTTTACCTGCATCAATATAAACCAAAAAATCTGCGAAGTGGAATGTGGAATAAAATTGCTACATATTCATAATTGTTTCGTTGAAAATCTTTTTTAATTATTTTTATACAAACCATAGTATGAAACGTTACGTGATATACGTTATGTGACAAATTTTTTCCTTGGAAGAAGTTTAAATATTTTATAGTTTTATTTATTTAATTGAACTAGAAAAACATGTAAAGTTTAATTCAGGACCGTTATAATCTAAAACTGAAAAATTTAATTAAACTTTGTATTATACTAGTATTTATTAAACTTATAAAATTTTAACTTTTGTTAAAATTTTCCAACTTGTGTCACCATTTTTTAACTTTTGTTGCCATTTATCATGTTTGCTGTCATTTTCTTAAATTCAAATTGAGATCAGCTCTCCATTGATCAGCTCTCAATTTGAATTGAGATCTCTATTATGGAGGTTTAAACGTATTTTAAGTAACATTTAATTTTTCAGTCGTGGTAGACCTTTTGGCGGAAATGCCCATATACTAAAATACGACTGTGGGGGTATTTTAACTTCGGTCAAGACGAAGATAATTCTATTTTTTTAATTCTAATTCTTAACAATTATTGTAACTTTGCATTTATATTTAAGACTGTATTATTTAATGTTACTATCATTTATGTATGTGGAACCATTACAAAATTACCACTATTATGTTTCAACAAAATTTTAATATTTTTGTATTGTTTTACTACAATCGATGCAGACACAAAAAATTTATATTGTTATTTTAGTAAATTGAACATTTTTATTGTTGGCATTCTTAGGACACAATTTAATATGTCTTTTATTGTCATAGTTGTAAAGGTACTTGCAGAAATATGTTTTGATTTCTCGTTTATGTTACCTCTGCAATAAATTGCCACTTGAAATACTAAAATTTAGAGAAAACATTTACATAAAAAAAGAAAAATGATATTGAATGATATGAATTTTTTGGGTTTTTTTTTTAGTTTTTATTTATTATTGTTTAAGTAAGCTTTGTTTACATTTGTTATGTAGCATTCAAAAAAATTTAACTAAGAAACGTATTCTTATTACACTTTTTTTAATTAAAAACCAGATTTTTTTAAATAATGATTAAAGACTGCAGATGTTTAAATTTCAACATCTGTTAATTTTAATTTTATTTAAGTTGTAGTACATATAAAACTATGCAATTAATATTCATCATTTGTTTTTAAATAGTGCTTAAAATTATGACTAATGGTGAACACTCAAAAATCAATGTAATACTTATAGTTATTGTAAGTTACACATCCGTTTGAATATCAACTAAAAATTACTATGATAATTAAAGCAAATTTACATTTATTTTTTAAGAGTGTACTCTGATATTGATTTCTTTTCTTCACCAAGCGGGCCATCATCGGGTAATTTGAATGTCTTTGGTTGTGCGTTTCATTGACAAATATTGTCTGAACGTTTCGTCTCTCAATCGCCGCATGCTGCCTACCCAGTCAAATACCCATTCCAACGAAGCTCACCGCGACTGCAACATACCTGAAATGCGTAGTGTGAGAAAAAATTATTGGTTCGCATTGTGTTCATTGCTTCCGCTGCGTACTCAGCTTCGTCCTGTCCTATGTTCCAGTAACTGTTAGTTTCGGTTATTCTCTTTGGTTTCTGCTATTGGTGTCAGTTGCGTCGTCCATGCAATAAAATTCTGGCTGGATCGATATTTGAATCCGAGCCAGATGAACAAACGAACGTACGAGGTTATAGTGGCTGTTGGTGTATCTGTAAGATATACAAACTCTGAACGCGAATTACTTTGGCTTCCGCCCCTTGTTTACACGCCACATACAAACAGGACTCTGGAGGATATTTTAGCCAACACTCAGTTGAGTTTGAGTCGTACACCTTCCTGTCGCAAACTATGTATTACAGAGTGTATCTGTCAGCATTAAAAAGCATTCTCTGATGCAGTGGTGTGCATATGGGAAAACTAAGGGGTAACACTAAGTGAAAATTTCGTTATTCTTATTGTCAAATATGGAAAATGAATTCAACCTGATTTTGACAATCATAGAAGGTGATTCTTTATCAACCATATAAGGTAATTTTCTAATTAACCAGTTCAAGTAGATTTACATTAAAATATGAATTCTGCGCCGATAGCCTGGTTGCTAAGGCTTATTTTTTAAATTTAACAATAAAAATTGGTATAAACACAAAAGTTTTACCGCTACTGGAATACTGCTCAATATGGGTAGCCTGAACGAACTTTTAACCCTTCGAGGACGAAAAACAAACCGCTGTATATAAAGAATTTTTTTTGTGGAATTGTCATCAAAGATGGCATATTTCTATATGAAAGTGAAGTAATCTTATATATATTTTATACGCAAACATCAAATGTTGTCGTACACTTTTTTGATATTTATTTTAGAATAGATGTGCCGAATTATGTTAGATTTTAAATAGATGACCGCTGACCCGAAATATTAACGTTGAAATTTTATACAAATTTTAGTAAGGAATCTCAGGGCTAAGAAGAGGTAGAATAGTGAAGGAGTATCAGATTTAAGGTCTGGCTGCACAGTATAATTGCATTTTAGATTAGTGACCTTCGACCTGAAATATTAGCGTAAAAAGAGCATTTCTTAAATTAAAGCTAAACTTTCAGAGATAGAAAAACATGATGGTAAAAGAAAATTTTAGACATTGATAAGATGTGCAAAAAATAACTCAGACATTTTTTGCCATCGCTTGCGTGTACCCTACAATAAGCATTTTTTTATGTTACAAGTGTAAATATATATTGTGATGGTGAAATTTCTTACAAATAGTAAAGTCTGAAAAATGTCCGTTATTTTGACATAAAAATAATTGTGATATCTCGAAAACTATAGATGTTTTCAGTTCAATGTATTTTTGTATGAAAAGTCAATGGTTTAGAAATATAACAGTATACGAAAGCTTTTTAGGTAATATATTTTACGGATAGTACGTTAAAAAATTCCCGTTATGATGACATCTAAATTATTCAGATATCTCAAAGAATGTATATTTCCTCCGTACAACGTATTTCCTTAAAGCAAGGTCATCGTCTCAGAATGAGAAAAAAAAAGCGATTGAAATTTCAAGTTTTTATTTTGCAAGTAAATATCTCGACCATTTTTCAATGGTTTTTCATCAAATTTTCTTTGTCTGCAAGACAGTTAAATGACTTTGAAGAAATATGTAATAAATAATGTACCGTTATCTCATGGAATCAATGATTTATATTGTTTTAAATAAACCTCTAAAATATTCAGTTTTTGCTAAAAAAATAGGCCAAATGTTTTTTGTTGCAATTTTTTTTTTCTTATTAAATTTTCTTTCGTCACACTCTTTCATATGACATTCCATTTATTTGCAAATTAGAGTAGGGAGAAGAAGTTCACTGAATATTTTTGTGACCTTTGACCTGAAATATTAGCTTTTAAATAATATTTCTTAAGTAAAACCTAACTATAAGAAATGGAAGAACATGGCGTAAAAGGAAATTTTAGACATTAATACAATGTACAAAAAACATTTTTCACTATCTCTTAAGGATACCCTACAATAAGCATTTTTTTATTAAGCATGTGTGAATATATATTGTGATGGGAAAATTTCTTACATATAGTAAATTCTGAAAAATTCCCCTTATTTTGACATCAAAGTTATGACGATATCTCGAAAACTATAGCTTTTCTCAGTACAACATATTTTTGTATTAAAATCCCTGGTTGAGAAAAAAAAACGGAGTACGCAAGTTTTTTTTTTTGGGTAATGTTTTACAGATAATATTTTTAAAAAAATTTCGGCTATTTAGATATCAAAATATTGCAAAAATTTTAAACTTAAGATTTTTTTAGTAAAACACATTTTCTAAAAGCAAGGTCATCGCCTTAGAATAAGAAAAAAACGATTGAAATTTCAGAAAGTTGGTCGAATTATTTTGTTCGAGTAGCTGATTCGTAAAGGTTTTGACATAATTGGGATGAGAAAATATATCCGCTAGTATTTGAAAATCATTTGTGGTACCTATATCTGTATTCTTCGAAATCGAGATTAATATATGGGCATTTCCATCGTAACTTACGCGACATGCGTACGACTGAAAGCTTCGTTTTCTCGGAAGTTTGTGTTATTAATGTAAAAAATTTCTTATGTATATGTCATGTCTTACAAGAAATAGTAATGGTATGATCTACCAAAATTATCGTTCCCGTAACTAATTAAGAATGGCAGTGATAAATATGAGAGTAAAGTAAAGGAAGTGTGTTTTACAAGAAAGTTTAGATTTTAAATACTCAGCGACTTTTCCCATATAATTTGTTTTTATTTTTAATTTTTAAATAATGGGAAACAGTGAAGTTTCATAATAAACCCACTTTACCTATGGACTATGGCTATTTAAAAATATATAGAGTTTCCAAAAAATATTTGCCGTAACTCATGCGACATAACCCACGCAACAAAATTTCCTTAAATGTGAATTGGGTAATTAAGTGTTTATATAGTAAAGTAATTATGTAATTTAGTAATTAACAAACAAATCTTATATATTGTCCTTTTCTTACCTCAACCATTTTTCTATTATCTTAAGCCAATGCCTTCCATTTTTACTGAAACAAAAAAGTTTACGAAACATTTACTAAACATTTACGAAAAAGGAAACTGCATTTGTAAAACATTGCATACGATATGATCATCATTGTTAATGAATTTATATAGAAATTTCGTAAATTAATTTAAAAAAAATAAATAAAATTAATTTTCAGTGTAATCTTGACCTTCGTTAGATTCGGTTCTATCATGTCGCTACGTTCTCGGTGCCAAGTGTGCAACAAATCAGTAGCTAAAGACAGTGTTATATCTTGTTACAACTGCAAAAACACTTTTCATAAATTTTGTGCAAATATAAATGACGATAATATTTTCAATATTTTAAATGTGCACCCCAACATAGTGTACAATTGCAATGAATGTTTAAATTTTTCTTGTAATTTGGGTGCTACAGTGGCGCAGTTGGTCACTGAAGTAAAAGAATTAAAAGCAATTATTAATGCTTCAAATTGTGTTAATGCAAAAAACTTAAATAAAACAGTTCAAGTTCCTAATAAGAAACGAATTCGTGCAGCTTCGTGTTCTAGTTCGCCAATAGCGAAGAGTTTATCTAGCTCCGCTGCGTCTAATGCAGCTCTTAACAAAGATCAAACTCGGGCTATGCCTTCTGGTTTTGCCACTGCTGGTGTTGTTGCTGTTTGCTGTTGTTGTTGTTGCCGACAGAACCGGTTTTGATGCTGTTTTTGAAGCTCATTCTACTAAAGCTCCTGCTTCTATTGCTTGTTCGACTATTTCTAATAATGCTGCCTCTCTGCCTAATGTTCCAAATCATAATGAGAATGAAGGATGGACTGATGTAAGCAGAAAAAATCGAAATAAATACTCGCTTGTTGTTGGAAACAATGTAAACACCGAATTAGCAGTGTTTGATCGCAAGACATTTTTACATTTATCTTCATTTAAGCCGTCTGTTACAGAAGATAATATTATTGATTTTATTGTGAAGAATACTAAAGTTCCTAAAAACATGCTTTCTTGCACAAAACTGGTGAAACGAGATGTACAGCCTCAATCACTACGCTTCATTAATTTTAAACTTGGATTTTCAAAAAGTTATTATAATCAAATTGTTGATTCAAAACTTTGGCCAACTGAGGTCAAAATAAAAAATTTTTCAGTTTTTTCAAAGACCATTAAGCCAACAGATGTTGCAATAACGATCTCTTCTAGAATTTCAGTCGTTAAAGGTTTACTATCAGAATGTACAGGGTCCGCCATCTAAAGTTTTTTTTTCAGCTATTGCTTATTTCGTGAATGATAACACTTAGCTCATGTCTGATTTAACAGATAATTAGTTTTATCCTTCCGCTGAACGAAAATGGTTGTGTATACGCTTGAACAACGCTGGGAAATATTGCAACATTACTTTGAAAATCATGGTAATGTTGCAGAATGTGTGCGAAAATTGCGTACGGATTTTGGAAGAAGAGAAGCACCGTCAGCTCCGTATGTTCGTTATCTTGTGAAAAAAGTGAAAGAAACTGGCATCCTCATCGATAAACCAAAGCGTGAAAAGCCAAATGCAGTGCGTACACCCGAGAATATTGCTTCTGTGGCAGAAAGTGTGCGTGAAGCGCCATCAACATCAATTCACCGTCATTCTCAACAATTGAACATTTCGGAGACATCATTGAGACGAATTTTGCATAACGACCTTGGTATGACGCCATACAAAGTCCAATTGGTTCAGGAGTTGAAGCCAACTGATCATCCAATGCGTTTTCGCTTCGCAAAGTGGGCCTGCGATCGACTTACAGAAGATGCCGATTTTGCTAAAAAAATCATCTTTTCAGATGAAGCTCATTTTAATCTTGGCGGGTATGTAAACAAGCAAAATTGTCGCATTTGGGGCACAGAAAACCCGTCACTGTTTGGTGCGGATTTTGGTCCAGAGGCATAATTGGGCCATTTTTCTTCGAAAATGAGCAAGAAGTGGCCGTTACAGTCAATGGCGATCGTTATCGGGCCATGTTGAACGAATTTTTGTTCACAAAAATTGAAGAGGAGAATATTGGCAATATTTGGTTTCAACAGGACGGCGCTACGTGCCACACAGCTGAAGCTACACTCGATGTTTTGAGCGCTGTTTTTGAAGATCGCATTATCAGCCGCAGAGCTGATGTCGTTTGGCCACCTCGGAGCTGCGATTTGACACCGTTGGACTATTATTTTTGGGGTATCCTCAAAGATAAGTGTTACGCCGACAAGCCAGAGACAATTGACGCTTTAAAGGACAATATTCGTGAAGCCATTGGTGAAATACAGCTGCACACAATCGATAATGTGCTTAAAAATTGGACCGATCGTGTAGGCTACTGCATGGCCAGCCGAGGCAGCCATTTGAATGAAATTATTTTCCATTATCAACCGGAAGGATTGTTCTTTCAAATAAAAAATAAATTTGAGAAAATATCTAGTAGTTTTTTTTATAGAATTTTCAAAAAAAAAAAAGTTATTTGGCGGACCCTTTATATGGTTTGAGAACAAAATCTTTGTCTATTTTTGCTGCAACCTCACAGTTCGATTACGATGTTTTTGTGCTTGTAGAAACATGGCTTAATAATAATTTCAATAATAAGGAATTCTTTGATCCCCATCTGTATAATGTTTATCGCAAGGATCGTGATGCATCTGCTACTGGATGTCTTCGTGGTGGTGGTGTACTGATTGCCGTCAAAAGGAATTTTATTTCTTCTTCTGTTGCACTGTTAGATACTAATGGTGTTATTGACCAAATTTGTGTAAAAATTAAAGCTTCCTCTGAATCCCTTTATATTTGTATCTCGTACATTCAACCAAATAGTAAACTGGAAGTTTATAAAACGCACGTGGATAATATATCATCATTGTATGCAAATTTTCGACAACAAGATGATCAGTTAATGGTACTGGGTGATTTTAATCTTGCATCTATTTCCTGGAATTTTAAATCTGATGACAACTATCTTATTCCATCAAATGTTAAGAGTGATATTGATTTGTATTGAATTGATAATTTTTTAAGTATTGGCCTTATTCAGATATATAATTGCTTTAATATGTTAAATAGGTAATTGGATCTGGTTTTTATTACTAACAATTTAAATTATAATGTAATGGAATCAGCTTTTCCAATATCTTCTGCTGGTATTCTCCATATTCCTCTTTTAATTCAATTACATTTTTATAAATATTTTAGTTTGGTTAACTCATATGCTGTGTGTAGTAATTTCAACTATAAAGCTTGTAATTTTGGTACCTTAAATAATGCTATTGGTTGTATTGATTGGGATAGTGAGTTTGAACATTTAAATATTTCTTCATCTTTTAATATATTTAAGCTGCTAATTTCATCTGAGTGTTTGCGACACATTCCTAAATTAAAGGAACGTGTTAGTAAAATACCTTGGTACACTCAAGGACTAAAGAAATTTAAAAATCTTCTGAACAAATTTTATAAAAAGTTTTTATTAACAAATCAAAACTTATTTTTCCTTAAATACCGGCATTATATGAGGGAGTTTAACTTTTTAGACAGATTCTTGTACAAACAATATATTGCTAATTTTGAAAGAAATATCAAAACCAATCCAAAAGCTCTTTGGCATTTTATAAAATCTAAGAAGGGTTCGTCTAATATACCTTCATCTATGTTTTTAAATAATTTGACTTCAAACAATATTTCAGATATTGCGAACATGTTTGCTGATTTCTTTCAATCGAACTTTGAAAATGATACCAATAATAATTTTGGTATAACCTCCTGTTATTGACATTGGAGCTATTTCTCTAAATACTGCTGATGTTATAAATGGAATACGCAGTCTTAAACCTTCAACTCGATTGGATGCGGATGGTCTCTGTTCTATTTTTTTGAAAAATTGTGCGAGTAGTTTAGCTTATCCGTTAACCCTTATTTTTAATAGTTCCTTGCGATCTGGGATTTTTATTGATAGTTGGAATATAGCGTTTATTACTCCAATCCATAAATCTGGATGTAAAAAGAATATTGCGAATTATAGACCATTTTCTAAGCTCACAACTGTATCTAAGCTGTTTGAGTCCATAATTAAAGAAAAATTATTCTTTAAATAAAGCGATTTATCTCACCGTGCCGGCATGGCTTTGTACCTGGTCGCTCTACTACTATAAATTTAGTTTTGTTTGCAGAATACTGTATATCAGCTTTTACTGAAGGATGTCAGGTGGATGTAATTTATACTGACTTTGCTAAGGCGTTTGATAAAGTCTCTCACCTTCTTTTAATCAAAAAGTTAAAAAAATTTGGTTTTCACTCTAGTTTTCTAAGTTGGCTTGAATCATATTTAGTAAACAGACAATGTGTAGTGGCTTTTGATAACTTGAAATCTTTTCCTTATTTGGCAACTTCAGGTGTTCCTCAAGGAAGTATACTAGGGCCACTTCTCTTTGATTTATTCATCAATGATATTACCTCTATTTTTTCACACTGTAAATATTTGCTTTACTCTGACGATCTGAAGATTTTTCTAAAAATTAGTAATTTAAATGACATTGGACTATTGCAAAATGATGTTGATAAACTATATAGTTGGTGCTGTAATAACGGTCTTTATTTGAATCTTAAAAAATGTGTTTTTATGATTTTCTCAAAATCTGAAACTTTCCGTCCGTCCGCCTATCATATTGCTCACTCCCCATTGGCAGCCGTTGATCAAATCAAGGATTTGGGTGTAGTTTTCGATCGTAAATTTAATTTTATTTCTCATATTGACTATATTTTTCCCAAAGCATATGCCATGCTAGCTTTCATCCGAAGAAACAGTGCTTGCTTTTCAGATCCGTATACTTTGAAAGCTCTGTTCAACTCACTTGTGCGATCTAGATTAGAATATGCAGCGATTATTTGGAATCCATTTTATGAGTCACACAAATTTCGGCTGGAACGAATTCAGAAATCGTTCACGAGGTTTGCCTTGCGTTCTTTGTATACTTCTGGCTTACCTCCCTCATATAATACCCGGTGTCTTTTAATAGGATTAAAAACTTTGGAGAGTAGAAGAAGTGTTTTGTCCTTGCTTTTTGTCTTTGATATTATCAATAGTTTGGTGGACTGCCCAGCACTATTGGAAAAGATTGATTTTAATGCGCCTTCTAGAATATTAAGAAATTTTGATCCTTTTTATTTGGAAATGCATCGTTCTAATTATGCAGCTAATGCACCAATCAATCGTGCTTTAGTATTGTTTAATTCTATAAACTCTATTCATGATTTAGATTTTTCTGTCTCAAAAAATCAAATGAGATCTATGTTAAATTCTATTTTTTAAAAAAACTTAAAATTACTATGTAAAAGGTTTTTTATATCTTTTAGTCTGTAAGTAATATTATTGCATAGACTATTAATTTTAATAAATAAAAAAAAATAAAAAAATAAAATTTTTCTCTTAGATAATATCATAAAATAAAAAGTCTTAATAAGTTTTAATTTGTTGGTCACGGTAGACTTTTCTATGGAAATGCTCATATACAGCTCCGTGCAACTAATTATGGACACTATATAAACATAGAAACTTTAGGAAAATTCGTTAATTTGTTTTAAAAAAACACTGAGTTTTGGTCAAATTTAAATTAAATAGGTCATTACATTTATGTAAAAGCCTGTTTTTTAATTATTTTTGAAAAAAATCGTAAATGCATAATCAAATAAGTAAAGCATATACTTAAAGACACTTGAGTTCTAAACATTTTATATAGTATATTATTATTATTTTGTCAATATTTTGTAGCAAAACCACTGTTGTCAATTACGGCTTGACATCTGCGAAGCATAGACTCCTCCAAATTCTCATTAACACTGTTAGGAAGCGCTTCCCAAACTTTTTTGTTTTATCCTACAGCTTATTAATGTTGTCTATCTTGAGCAAACTCACTTCTTTTTTACAACCTCCCATAAGTTCTCAATTCGCAAGATGGCCAGTCCAAAACAGTAACTTGATTACGCTGTGCCACAATTTAAGGATCATGAAATCTAACGATAAAGAGACCAACACAGGTCGATAGTACTGATCTAGACCAACAAAACCCTAAGAAGGTTTTGCAAAGTTAGCTCGCTTTTTAATGTTATAGCCTTTGAAAAATGAGCTAATTAACCATATTTTTTATTAAATGTTTTGTTTAAAATTGAAAAGATATTTCTTGTTATTTTTTTTATTAAAACAACAATGAGTGTTTAAAAGAAACAATTAAAAAAGAAAAATATACAAAAAAAACAACAACAACGTTACAGCAGCTCCCACAAGAACATAATCAACGGCACAGCAGCAAAACCTGTTGTACAGAGAGCCGCTAGCTGCAGCCAAAGGAGGCATCATCATCGCTGGACAGCAGTGCAGTTTTTTTAGCTGACCACGCGAGGGGCTTTTCTATGCTCCTCGCAGAGTAAGTTATTGTTGTTGTCTTCGTTTCCGTCATCTCCGATATCCTCTCCCATTAGTTACGTTTGTAAGTAGGGTTGCACAGTGGGCTAAATTGTGCTGAAGTAAAGGCATAACACTTGCTTCAGTACTTTTGTATTGCTCATGTTGTGCAATTCTCTTGCAGCCGTAACTAATTATCTTATATGCCCTTATTTGTTTGATATTTGCATGGTGCGAAAATGTCGGGTCATTTTCGCATAGATTTTTGCAATATTCGTGGACTGAGGGCGAATTTTTTCTCGGTATATGTTCATTGTACTCTACATAGGCCTCAAATAATGGCACTAGGTGAGACCCGGGTGGCCGAGGATGCAGATCCACTGGATTTTCGTATACCTGGGTATCGCTTACTGCCATTGTTTTCTTTGCATAGAGGCATCGCCCTTTTTATAAGAACGGATGTAGCATACCAGTGTGAGAGGAGTCTGAACGTGACCGATCCAGAGTTTAGCTCAATATGGGTTAGGTTCAGGCTTCGCTCTCACTTGCTGCATTTTTGTTTTATTTATAGAAGCCCGGATCTAGGGAGAGAGCCCACTTTTAACAAACTGGACTATCTCTTTGATTCGATTACGCATATTTTGGGGTTGTTTCCTGAAAGTGAGATCGTTGTAGCAGGCGATTTCAATGTCCACAACCCGGCTTGGTTACGTCACTCGGGCCCATTGACACCTGTTGGGCAATATGTTGAGCTATTTGCTGAATCGAACCAATTGATTCAACTAGTGAAGGAACCCACTTTTTTTCCTCAAAGTGATATGCATAGCCATAATACCCTTGACCCTTTTCTGACTTCACATCATGAAAAATATGATGTGAGTGTCAACGCACCTCTTGGTAACTCGGACCATTGTACCATCTCCGCTGTTTTTCCATATTCTAACCCCTGCACCTCTACGCCTAAAGCCCCGAAGAGGACTGCATGGTTTTATGGAAGGGCAAATTGGACTGCGTTAAATAATTTTTATAGCAGCTTCAATTGGAAATTATGTTTCGCTGATAGAAATGTGAATGCCGCGGCTGTCATGGTACAAGAAATTATTTTATTGGGTATGCGGTCTTTCATTCCCAATAAGATGAGAAGCATTAAACCAAAAGACCACTCATGGTTTAATGAGACTTGCAGGATTGCAGTCAGGTCCAAAGAGGCAGCTTTCAGAATTGGCGTTCTAACAAGAATACTGATACTAAAAGACTTCGCATTGAGGCAAGGAATCGCTGCAATGCAATTTTAAATCGCGAAAAGTTTCTGCACGAAGCTCGCATTCGAGAACAGGTTCTTCTCTGCCCCAAAGGGAGCAAAAACTTTTGGTCATTTGTTAAAAGAGTGAAGAATCAGACATCATCATCGATTCCAACTCTTTTAAAAGATGACCAAATCTTCACTGACTCTGCTGATAAAGCGAACCTATTGGCTGGACTGTTTGCAAAAAATTCCACTCTCTCGGATAGCAATCAGCCACTGCCCTTTGTTGGGGGTGGATCTTCTGCAATGCAGGATATATACTTTCGAACGAGAGCAGTTAAAAGGGTCCTTACAAATCTCAACGTAAACAAAGCCTCTGGTCCTGATGGCATACCGCCAATTGTGCTTAAAATGTGTGCTTCTTCGCTGGCTCGGCCTTTGCGCAACCTTTCCACATCTCCTACAGAACAGGAGTATTTCCATCTTGTTGGAAGGTGGCAAATGTCCAGCCGGTGCCTAAAATGGGTGATGCCACGAACCCTGCAAACTACCGACCTATTGCGATATGCTCTACGCTTTCCAAAGTTATGGAGAGCGTAATAAACTTCAACGTTGTGAACTATCTGGAGCGCAACCAACTGCTCAGTGACCGTCAATATGGTTTCCGTAGGGCTCGCTCTACTGGTGATCTTATGGCGTTCTTAACCGAAGAATGGAATAAATACGTTCACTTTTTCGGCGAGAGCAGGGTTGTTGCTCTTGATATTTCTAAAGCGTTCGACCGAGTGTGGCATAAAGCGCTCGTGTCAAAACTTGTTGCATATGGTTTTGGTGGTAACTTTGCTCGATGGATCACGTGTTTCCTCAAGGACAGAACGATTCGAGTCGTAGTTGACGGTATTTCGTCCGAGGAGTACGCCATTAACGCAGGAGTACCGCGGGGTCCAGTTCTATCGCCAACCTTGTTTCTGGTTTTTATCAACGACCTTCTGTCGTGGACGCATAACCCAATACATTCGTTTGCTGACGACAGCAGCATTTGTCATTCATATTCATTTAAAAAACGCCCAATGGAGATTAAGAGAAAAAGGCAAAATATGAATGACACACTCCTAAATGATCTACAAAAAATCTCCGAGTGGGGTCTTGCTAATAGAGTAGAGTTCAATGCAAGCAAGACCCAGTGCTGTATGTTAACCCACAAGCGGATGGATTGCCCCTTAGCACCCTTCAATATGAATGGTGTGGATCTTGTGGAATCAGCCGCTCTTGACGTTCTGGGCATATCGATCAGATTTGATCTTCGTTGGAATGATCATATTTTGGATGTGTCGAAAGAAGCGGGCAAGTGCCTAGGTTTTCTAAAACGGTGCAAAAAATATTTCACTTCAGCTGATCTTCGCATGATCTACACCTCATATATAAGGCCGAAAATGGAGTACAATTTGCACATTTGGGCAGGGTCTTCAAGATCTTATTTGGAGCTTCTGGATCGAATTCAACGTCGTGCGATATATTTGATAGGGGATGAAAGTATTTCATCCTCGCTCAACTCTCTTGAGCATCGACGCAATGTTGGTTGCCTAAGCCTACTGTATAGGTATTACCATGGGAAGTGTTCAAGGGAGATACATGGCCTGACGCCACCAGCTCGTGTGTTTCCCAGGTCCACTCGGGCAGCTGTCCAAGCCCACACTTTTACCATTGCATCGATGCCCAATAGAACATCGCATTACCGTGATAATTCGTTCTTTAGTCGCACGGTTAAGTTGTGGAATAGTCTCCCTGCGAGCGTGTTTCCTAGCAGTTTTGAGCTGTGCAAGTTTAAAACAAATATTCACCGACACTACTCCATCTATCCACCCTCCAACTAACTATCACCCATCTTCCGAATCAACAAAATGCTTACGCATTTATAGGGGGCAACCCCTGAGCGTTGGTTCAGTCTAAAAAAAAAAAACTACTCTGATTCTTGAAATTTATCTGAATAAAACGATGTCTAAAAATATCTATTTAAAACACCAGGAGAAGACCGAGATTTTTTTTTCCTATTATACTATTTAAAAGAAATACTTGATATCATGAAATTTTACAATTTTGTTCATATCTCCTTTATGGTTATTATTTCTTTAAAACACATCTAAACAACAATTGTTCAATCAATTAAGACCAATCGAACGGGAAGCTCAAAAACTAAAAATTTTAGTTTAAAATTTTTGTCAATGCTGAGGTAAGTTATTTTGACGAAATAATATGTAAATTTCATGCTAGAAAGAACAAATTTTTTTTTTAAATCGAATTACGAAAAGGAATCGTGGTATTAACCTGGTGTTTTAAAAATATACTTTCAAAAATATTTGAAGAATCCAAACTCAGAAAATTATCTACGGTGCCATTTCTGATGCCCGAGATAAAATATCTCATATTAATTAATTTCTAAAAGTTATAAAATTGCATTTACTTATACATTTCTCAAAAACCGGAAAATTCATTGGCGAAAATTTTGCAGAATTTTAATGGCCAAATTTAAAGAAAACGTTAACACATCCATACCACCAATTTTTGGACAATCAGATAACAATCAAAAGTTCCGTGTTATTTTGAGTGTACCTTTAGATTTGCATGTCCTTCACACAGGACAGGGTAGAAATCGAGAGTGGCATCTTGTTTGGCGAGATATTGTTAGTTTAAGTCTATATTTACTTTTGCTTTAAACATATGTAATTTTTTTTACAAAAATCAAAGCATGTTTAGGTCGCTATTTTTTACTGATTTTATCAACGAACTTTGCCTCTGAGGGAGAGGAAACATCCTTTTTTTCTTTAAATTTGTTCCCAATGCAACTTTTGAGACCTCTTAGAATATGAATTTCGAAATAAAAATTGTAATTTGATACGCCCTAATGAGCACTTCATTTTTAAAAAATACTCTGAAAGAGGCAAACTTGCAATGCCTATATCTTTGAAACGCGAGCTAACTTTGTAAAACCCTTTTAGGGTTTTCTTACTATAAACCATTACTATCATCCTGTGTTGTCCGCTTTTCCGTTAGAAAAATGTGTTGCACAGTGTTATCGGAAAACCACTGCTTGACCAGCCGAGCGGAGTGCTTCGGGTCATTTTCCTGCTGAAATATGCAAGTTACGGGCACATTTTCATCCGAAGAAGGCAGCATAACATTGTCCAGAATTTCAATATATTGGAACCGGTTTGGCATTTTGCAAAATCCTTTTTGCAGTGGACCGACACCACGCCATGACATACATGCTTCGTCATCCATGCTTCAGTGTAGCTCGGGTGTACATTGGGTCGAACTCCTTTGACCTTGGGCGGTGGACATATTTTTCCCATCGGATGACACTCTATTCAAGTTTTGTCTGAAAACAATATTCTCTTCCACTCTTTTGTTTCTTTTGTTGTTAATGACGATACTTTTTAGCGAACTCGAACCTCTTCTTACGGTTGCGTTCAGATAATAAAAGCTTCTTCTGTGAAATCCTTTCAAAAAGTTCGTCTTCGCGCGAACGTCTCTTAATAGTGTCTACGGATGGTGCTACTTCATTTTCGCTTTAGATATCCACTCGTACTTCGTTTGCAGATTTATGCAGATTTTTTTAGATTCCCGGACAATGAGAGTAGCTTCTCGAGCAATAGTAATTCGGCTACTTTATTTGCGTTGCACCTCTTCTGATCTTCCACCTTGGTGCATCTGATGGTTGGATGATTTTTCGGGTGCTAACGTCACAAGATTTATTTTTGCCCATTGTAAACTACCAAAAATAACTCTCATAATAACTATTAACTATAAATGTGTATAAAATCACCTTTCATATTTTATAAGATTATTAAAAATGTTTTTTTGTCACTGTTTAACAGAATTACTGTTAAGCTACTTTTGACAGAATTTCAAATGGCTTCACTGCTATAGAATAACGGTAAAAAAGTGATAACTATGTGGTGTTTTCGAAAGTACTAAAGTTGCATTTTCTAAAAAGTACTACTATTACGAATTTTGTTGCGTTTTAAAAATTATATGCATCACTGTACATATCAAAAACCACTGTCCCTAATTAGTTGCACGTAGCTGTACCTATGAAAAAAAATATTTTCTCTCTAGTTCTTTCTTTCTCCTAAAATTAAAACAAGTTCGAAAAATGTGACACACGTTAAAAGACACATTGATTTGTAATCCTTTAAGCCCAATTTTATGAAAATATCTCGAAAATTGTGCTCACACGACTTAAAAATATTAATGGGCTATTTTTTATCCATTCGTTGCCAAAGGGTTAGGTTAATGCAACTTTCGAATACAGTCCATGGATGTTGAATGGAGATAAGTCCAAGGATGTAAAGAATATGTTACATCTATACTATTAGATAAAAGAAGACTAACGAAATTTGATCTAGAATAAGCTCGGTAACCACTGAACCTATTTTTTATTTGATTCCTATGATAATTTAGATTGTTATAGCTTACCAAGGTTTTCGAAAAATTTATTCTTTAATTACTACAAAACCACACTGATGCAAAAGTACAAGACCACACATTCAACCAGCAGCACAATACAATAGCAAACAAAGCTTCCTCTCTTTGTCGCGAGAGGTTCTCTCAATACAACACGGCAGCCATGTTCAAAGGTTCATTTATAGCAGTGTTGCCGTTTTAAAATTTTTGAGAGAAGTGAAATTTTAAAAAAAGTGAAGTGAATCGAAGTGAAATGAAATTTCTTTAAAAAGAAAGTGAAGCAAAGAAACAAATATTTAGATGGCAAAGTCAAAAGTTGGTTTCAACGGTTAAAATACACATCTTTATTTTTAACAAAAAAGAAATAGAGTAAAACGAAATAACCCAAAGGGCCGGCATGTCAGCAGCTTCCTGCAGGAGCAAAACGTCAGCACTGTATTTTGTTGTTGTGCAGCGAACAGTTCAAAAAGCTTGAAAACAAAAATGAGCTTCTGACCCAAAGCTTTCCAAGAATAGCCTTTTAAAGCAATTCAAAGTAAGCTAAATTGAAGTGCTTTTTTCCTATGACATACAATGTTAAAATATCAGTGATGTGTCATTCGTCGGGTCAGCACTTTCTCGCTTTTAGCTGACTTGTAAGCACTCAAAAAGGCCTTTGCTCCAACAAATTTCGTAAGCTATATAGAGCAAATTTCCAAGACCATTTTAAAATTAGAAAATATATATCCAAAATTTTTAGAAATTTGTTTCATTTCACTTTCCTACTCTTCTATTTGATTTTCTTTAACCAAATTCGGGAAAAGTTGGATAATTGGAACCACACTACTACCTAGTATTGCCGGATCTAAAATTTTTACCTCTCTTAGGACAGGCCCGAGAAACAATTTCATAGTTTGTGTCAATAAAGTGGCAGATTTATGTCCGGTGCCCGTGTTGGTAAATGTCCGGCCTCTGCACCGAAAGAAGTGCTAGTTCTGGAACAAAGTGAGCAGACACAATGTACGAACGAAGACAGAATCGGGCATTTATCAGTCAGTTTATTGTGTCCAAATATTGGCAAATACACAATTACTACAATACTATTTCAGGTGATTTCGAGGTACTTGTCGGGTATGTTTCAGGTGCATTATAGTTAATTCTCAGGCCAGTTTCGATACATATCAGCTACTTTATTGACACAATATATGAATTCTTTTCTCGGGTCCTGTTCGCTGAGGCTTGTTTGCATTCGGCTTTATATCAATGTGCATTTAATTTTTTTTTTCATAAACTTCGCAGTTTTTCGTTACTACTCGTAGCTTTTAAAATTAAAATTGAGTCCGAAACTCGGGACTTTTACGCCTGAGTAGTTTGGTACGGACAAAAATTGTTTCTCTTGAAGTATTTGTTTAGATAATACTATAAACAAATTTAGGAAGTGTTTTAAACAAAGGCCTATCTTGTACTCGGAAAAGCAGAAACATGTTCATCAATGGCAACCGTTTCAATTTCAGTGGAATCCACAGACTGCTTGCATGATTCAAGATCAACTTTCTTGGCGCGTGAAGGAGAATCCGTACTTATTAAGAATCTTTTTTGCTGTTCTAGTCAGTTTTCCTGCAAAAAATTACGATTGTTAATACATGTTGATACATTTTACATAAATTTAAATTATCTTGCCATGAATTTCACCTAGTTTTTTTTTTTGCAACGCGCCTTTTACAAGTGAAGCTTGTAAAAGTGAACACAGCAACTCTGTTTATAAGGGTGTGTCACTTGAGAGAAATGTACTCTTTTTTTCGCCATTGCTTGAACTGTCACTGTGCTTTTCTTTGTTCTATGCATTCACTTTCTTGATTTCTTTTTATCCATTCTGACAGTTTGACCCAGCTCGCTCTCAAGTGCCACAACTTTATAAATGAGCCTTGGCCATGTTGAGAAGTTGCTTTCAATTTTCTTTTGGCCATATCACACGATGTTTGTTCGACGATCAAAATATTTTGTTTTTGCTTTTGCCCATATTACGCGATTTTGGTTTTTATGACGATAATTACGTATAATTAGGTGCGTATAATTGAAAGTAAAAACATTAGTGGTATTCAATGATCGCTGTATTGGAGATGTAAACAGCGTATCTTCGGTGAGTTTACAGCAGCGTAATTTGCAATAACAAAATTCTAAAGGACTAAACATACACAGCTTACGGCACAAAAACGTGGTGTATACAGTAGTATAATGCGTACTATGCGATCGTGTCTTAAATTTGTTTTTGACAAGCTGCGTTTCAATTAAATTTAGCAATTTAAAAAATTAAAAAAGCACTTACCAATAATGGATCTAAAATTGCTAAAGTTTAAAATAATTTTGTGATGACAATTTCGTTTTAATACAATTACTTTATTTACTATGTTTTTATTCAAGGTGTGTTCGTGGATGCGCTTAGCGTAAACTTATAGTTAAATGCTTTCAGTATATATACGACGTTCATTGAATACCATTAATATATTTTTTTTTTGTCGTACACACAAACATGGTGTAATATGAGCATTTGCAAATGTTTAGAGGGGAGTTGGCAGAATTGAGTTATAAGCATAAATTATGTTTTGCAGCTTTGCCTGCCAGCTTTTCCCCACTTGAGATTGTATTGGTCTATCAATACAAGTATATAAAAGCGTTGCGACATTGCAAGGATGTTTGATAACCACGCAAGAACCACTGCACCCATTAAGGCGATATAGGTACCAAACGATTTGTTATTTTATCTTAATCGTAATATGCTATTTTAGATTTGTCACTATTTGCAAAAAATGCTATTTTTTAGACTAAGACTACTTTTTACTAGTTTAGACTAAGACTACTAGACTAGTTTAACTAAGACTACAATTTGGTAATTTACTTTGTATAGTTACTTTCGCTAACTTTACTAAAAATGGGCATGACCCACCTTAGTTACGTACAATTTTCGGGGTATAAGCGTGGAGTAAAGCAAAGTGCACTAGGTTTAAGCCAAATTGGGGTGAATTTCTGGCAGTCGATTTGTTTCGAGTTCATGATGGTTTAAGTGGTTTTAAAACAAATAATCTGCAGAAAAAATTTGCGCACTTTTTAAACACTTTTACTCTTACCCGAGCTTACTCTTCGTCTCAATATTATTTTAATTGTAAAAAATAGCTTGCACAATGCAAGCAAGGCAACAACAATAACTCTGTATAGAGTCATTTACACAGCAGACTAGACAACCTGTTTCGGAAACTATATTGTTTTTGCTCGACAAAATGTGTTGTAGTTTTCCCATTTCCGATTTAGACAAATAATAGCTTGTTAAACAGAAAATTTTATATTTAACACTTTTTGTAATATTATAAGTAAATATAATAAATTTTTGTAAATAAAAAAATTTTATTAATATGTTATTTTCGCTAGACAAAAAATTTTGTAGATTTCGAATTTTTTAATCAATTTCGATGTATGAGAGCTCGTAAGAAAGCTAATTGTATGCTTAATATGATAACGTATTTAGTTCATTAAAGAAAAATTAACTATGATAATTTTTAATTGTTTTTGAAAAAAAAAAAACAATTTTTTACCCATATAAATGGTATAGTCCAACTTTGGTGGCTGGGCCCTCGCCTTACTGTTATCCGATTCTTAAAATTTTTTGCCGAATATGTTTTTATACCTAAAGGAACATTTCTAGGGGGAGTTGCGGTTCATATCTCATAAAAATAAATTTCCTCCATACAGCTAAGGAACATCCTAATGGAGTATTGTACAAGATCGCAATCAAGGCAATTGTTCCAGATTTCAAGATTACAATAAACATCACAAAATCAGACAGTTCCATTCTACAGCTATATCATGATCGATGGGGTCATCAAGACAAACGGCACGTTAAGAAGTTGCTTAAAAGAGAGCTAAGCATCAACGTCAAATTAGACAACGAGATATGCAAACCGTTTATTTTTGGAAAAGCACATCGTCTACCATTTGAAAGCAGAAATAAGTCTGAGAAACCAGGTGAGTTGAAGTTAACAGTTTTGTGTGGTCCATTTGCTGACTCATTTCAGAAAAAACTTTATTTGGTTGTGTTTAAAGATAGCTACACTAAATATTGTTACGGCTTTATAACGAGAAAAGTCAGACGTCAAAGATATATTAAATTAAATGATTATACATGCTAAAGCGCAAGGACATGTGATTAAGGAGCTACTCAGCGATAATGGAGGAGAGGTTGGCAATGCTAAAGTCAGAAAGACGTTGAACAGATACGGGATTACTCAGAGACTGACAGCGTTGTATACGCCCGAACAAAACGGCGGCAGTGAGAGAAAACCGAACCATAGTAGAGATGGCGAGAACCTTCAAGTATTGGAATCCAGATATAGTGTTTACAGAAGCGATTTGGGCAGTGTTAGTAAGCTCAGAAGTTTATATCCTTAATAGAACCGGAAAATCTTTAGGCGATGGGAAAAGTCCGCACGAGCTCTGGATGGGTATGAAACCAAGGATAAAGCATCTACGGATTATTGGCTCTCAAGTCTATACTCACGTTCCAATTCAAAAGCGAAAAAGATGGATGTGAAAGCGGTAAAGGGGTACCTAGTGGGCTATGACGGTGATGAGCATATAGAGAATACATCCAAGAAACTCGCAAGGTCATTTTATCCTGAGACGTTCAATTTCAAGAAAAACTAGGAGAGTATGATGAAAGAGTTCAATTACCCATACGAGACTTAAAAGATAAACCAATATAAGTAGAAGCAGATACTCAGGAAAGTATTGAAAAATCACAAGAAGAAATCATAGAAAAAGATGACGACACAAGTTACACAAGTGATGAATACCAAATGGAGGTGAATTTGAAAGAACAGATGAAGATGGAAAAGAGATATCAGTTAAGCTTAGTCTGTGAGATCAATCTAAACATTTGAAACCGCAGAGGCTAGTAATGGCGGCAGAAGCATTCATGAACGTTGATGAGAATAAACGATCTTATTGCGATGCAGTGAACAGTTCGCAGAGTGCAGAGTGGATAAAAGCCATGAAGAGTGAGATAACATCATTAAAGGAAAATCAAACATGGGAGCTCACATCATTACCAATAGGTACTATACCACGTAAGTGGGTTTTTCGTTTAGAAACTAATCCGGATGGCAGCATTGACAAATACAAGGCAAGGTTCATTGTCAAAGGATTCAGCCATGGAATTGACTACAGCCAAACGTATAGTCCGGTAGCAAGATTGGGTAAGATACAAGCAGTTTTGAGTAATGCAGCTAGTGAGCGGATGCATCTAGCACAGTTTGATGTATCAACAGCATTTCTTTCTAGAAGAAGTCGTTTATATGAAACAGCCAAAAGGATATGACGACAGCACGTGTCGAGTTTGAGGGCTGAAAAAGAGCCTTTATGGACTTAAGCAGGCACGCAGGTGCTGGAACAAACGCTTAAGTCCCATGTTACGATGGCGGTCATGGGCTCATCATGGTCATGCATTGTTGTTGTTTCAATGTAAATTAAAAATTTGAGAGCGAGAGCAAGAGAGTAAATTTTCACCACCACGGTCACCAAATGATTCGACAAAAATATGAAATCATGGGATCAAAACAGTGTTGCTTTGTGGAATTATTCACAGCATTTGTGTTTAGGCATGAAAATAGTACATTTTTAGTACGAAATGTATGAAAGCAGTAAGGAAACTTGCTTAATAGCAATACTCATCGGTTGAAAAAATACTAAAAGTAGCAAAAAGTGTTCTGGTGTTCAGGAATCATATGACCACCAGCATAACATACTTTCGTCACACAGCTCATCAAACGAAAAAAAGAGAGCAAAAAGTGTCATGACCAGGGATCATATGACGACTACCGTAACATCACCCTTAGAAGTTTCCTTGTTCGGCTTGAATACAGTGTAAGTGAAGCTGATCAATGTTTGTACATAAGAGAAGAGAATGACACAAAGCTCATATTGGCTTTGTACGTTGAAAATGGCTTAGCAGTAGCAACAAAACATCGAGATTTGGAAGTTTTTGTCAAAGAATTGGAATCAGAGTTTAAGATAGTTTCAAAGTGAGCAGAGTATTTTTTTGGGTTTCAAGATCCAAAATAGATCAGAAAGCGTATGCTCGAAGGATTCTCGAGCGCTTAAAATTTTTGGAGTGCAAGCCAGTATCCACTGCAATACTTAAGACATCCGAAATTTCAAAATCAGGGAAAGAAGATGACAAGACTAGCAAATTTTCGTATCAACAAGCATTGCGAGCCTTAATGAATTTGATGCGTGGAACAAAACCAGATTTAGCGTATAGCGTTGGATTTCTTTTAAGATCACTAGAAAATCCATCAACAATGTTGCTCGAGTCAAGAAAATGTTTTGCTATGTTGTTGGAACATGAAATGTTGTAATAGTCTAGCAAACAAATGTTAAGACCGATATACTGGAGTGCTTTAGTGATGCCGACTTCGGTGGATGTACAAAAATAGCAAGGTCAACCTCAGGAGTAGTAGTCTCATAAGCTGGTGGAGCTATTTCTTCGTTAGAAAGTTTTTTGGCTCTCCCGTAAAATTATTTAATTGTAGCTTACGGCTTTTTGATTTAATATGAAGATAATTCAAAAATTCACTGCCTGGGCGTACACAGTTAAGTATATAAATCAGCGTTTAGAATATTTAAATGAGTTAGTGTTTATACTTTGAGCATTAACAAGCGAAATTAACAAGAATAGGTGAGATTACATTTTATGGTCTTGTACTAAATTAAGTGCAATGAGAAAACTTGAGTCATTCTTTGTTTCCTCTGAACTGGTTTACAGTAGTGACAAAGCTAATTTCTTTTAGTATTTATAAAACAAAATGACTGCATTAAATGGTATAGCAATAATATATATTGAAATAACCAAACTTATTTATGTGGTAATAATAAAATAATAATAATAATAATTTGTGTAATTCATGTAATTAATTTGATCAGTTCAAGCCAAAAAGTAATTAATACAAGTGTCACCATTATAGTATAATGCAGGCGCGTACGCAGGGGGGTTTTGGGGGTTAGAACCCCTCCGAATTGAAAGAATTTAAATGAGCTTCGAGAGCAACACTCAGCACAACATGGTAGCCGTTGTGTGTTTATGGCCACGACAAAGATCTTTAAATGACATTTGACATTGGAAAAAAAATAAAAAGACTCAATTTAAAACATTAGCTGCGTTCCATTCGCTGCAAAATAATCCAGATTATTTTTTACATGCAAAACAAAAACAAAAATAATAATCCTATAACAAATAGGATTATTTTTGCTATCCATATAAAATTGTAATATAGCCTTTAAAAAATTTGAAACACAGGTGCCGCACCTGTATGATTTTATGAGCTGTTATTTCATTTTTTTTAATAATTTGTTTGTTTGATACAATGACTATAAGGTAGCCATGACAGCTACCTATTTTCTCACGAGCTGCGATCATCGAATTTTTAACAAAAGAAAACAAAACAAGCCGCGTGTGTCACACACATTGGACGCATTCAGCGGAGCCAACAATTGCACTTAAATTATTTATATAATTGCATAAAATTCAAAATTAAATTAAATAATTTACAATTTTTCTGACGTTTAGAGTAAAACACATTCAGAGAATAACATGGTTCACTAAGGTATCGCTACCATAACAGTTCACAACAGTTTTGAACGACACACGTTCTCATGACACCTAATAGTTATTGTATCATGATTGCTTGTTTGAATTTAATTTTGATTACAACGATAGTGCCCTCTACGAGTCGTTTTTCTTGCCGTTCCTTTGAGAAAATTTGTTATCGCGATTATATTAAGGCGAAAGGAACGCAGCTATTTATTGTGAAAAGACTATAATATTGTATATAGACTTAAAATTTTTTAAGCACACTGAGGGAACATGTATTAAAATTTAATGGTAATGTATTCATATTAAATGAATTTGTTTTTGAAATAGAGCTTGAAAAAAAAATTTCATTTAACCTAAACTCAAATGTTTGAACTATTCAATTAAAAACAAAGTTTTTTTCAAAACAATGTTTTTAAATATACTTTTATACATAGTAAACATTTACAGTTTAAAAACATTTGTTAAAAAAATTTTAAGACAAAATCTTTAGTATTGAAAACAAATATTTTAAGACATAATTTAAAAATATCGTTCTTAAATTAAAAACAATAAAATTAAACCGCCATTTTTTCGATTCCATTTTTTAATTTTTCGAGTTTTCGACGTCATATTCGTAATTAGCGACTCCCGGAACCCTTCGAATTCCATATTTAAACTCCATTCGATGAAGTTTGGGTTTATTGCGGCTTAAAATGTTAAAATATTTTATTTTTAAAGCATTACAGCAATAAATTTGTTTCAATTTCGTATAATGTTAATTATTTGTAACATCAATTTAATAAATATTTTTACACAATCAAATGTAAAATTGGGGTTTTTCTCAGCTTGGTCTTAATTATCTGGCAATTATTGCCAAAGATTCTACTGAACATAATTTTTAAATTCAAACTCAGATAGTGACATATTTTTTGTTATTGTAAAGAAATAATAAGAGAAAATTATAAAAAAATGAGTTTCTAGTTGAAAATTTAATACGCTTATATTAATTTTTGTTTTTTATAGTATATTTCTCTCAGTGTAAATAATATAAAAAATTATTTTACAAATAAATTTTTTGTTTGTTTTTAAATGCATCTTCTTCTCGATAGGTGGCATAAAAAAGCAGTCCTTTTCAGCCGGCGTAAGGATATATTGGTCCCAATTTAACGAAAAAATCAAAGTGCATTTTAATAAAGATACTTGTAGCTACAACCTTTACTAGAATTATTAAGTTTGGCCTAATAGGAAAAATTTAGCACGACTTTTTAAAAAATGCTGCAATTTTCAACGCTTTTGATCCCCGTAGCGGGGGAAGATTGTAGCCAAACCTTATAATACTAGTTAAGGTTGTCGTAATCTAATTAATATACACTTTGATTTTTTTTCCGACAAATTGGGACCAAAATATCTTGACACCGGCTGAAAAGGACTACTTGTACTTTGAAAAAAAAATTTATTTTATTTACGTAAAATTTTTTAAGTTTCTTTGTATTGTAGTCTTTTTACAATAAATATCAACGCTAGTTGAATTCGTTGAAAACGTTTTTACGCCATAACTTCTGAACCCTTAAAGAACACACTTTCATTTCATATCTTTGGAAAGGTAATGGAACGTAAAAAGAATGAAAAAATATAACGCTTGTTGCTGGCATGGTATTAAACGTTGAAATTAATAATGGGTCTTGTAACTGCAATTTTTTAAAAAGTTTAATATTTTTTCCTAAAAATAAAGTTTCCAATGATATCCTATTTACGAAAATCGTACTTAAATTGACTGAGCTATGTTGTCTCAAAATAGATCCTATTTTGGTATTCACATGGCAATGGGTCCGCGAAAAAATCTCAAAACCTCAAACTCCGGATTTGGTTTTCTAAACAATAAACTAATCTAAGCCCAAAATTTTAGCCAAATCGGAGATGGTCAGTGCAACTGATATTAAACACTTCAATGTAAAATGGGTGACATATTGAAAACAATTTGTTCCTACTCTGACGAAATATGTTTAATGCAAATTTTTTTTACATATTGTTAAAAAATGGTTAAAAAATTGCTTGAAACGTTTTTTTAAATTTTCTATGAAAAATCATGCATTGATATTAAAGGCATTGTCTTGAATTTAAATACGTGACGATTTTTCGAGTGCATAAATTGCTTTTGATCAATATTTTCTACCTCATATTTGTAGGCACTGATTAAATCAGACAAATCGACCTGATTTATCGTCACTTCGAAGACTCAAAACATGCATGAGAAGCAAAACTGGAGAAGAAAGGCTCAATGGGTTAGCTCTTCTAAAGTTTCACAGGGATATGGAAGTGACCGCGGAGGAAATTTTAAATGCACTTGCCCAAAAAAAATATATGTATACTATTATTATATATTATATAAAAAACAAATTGGAATAAGTCTAAACAAAAAAAACCCCCCCAAATTTGTTTCTGGGTACGCGCCTGGTACAATGCAATGACGTGAGTGAGTCTTAATTTTCTTACAGTTGTGGCCAGTGTTGCCATGAAAAAAAATTTTACAACGTAACTTTTTCACTCTGCTCATCGGATTTCTCGTCGGATTTGTGAAACTCTGAAAA
The DNA here is from genome assembly GCA_963920525.1 of Dichetophora obliterata. NCBI lineage: Eukaryota > Metazoa > Arthropoda > Insecta > Diptera > Sciomyzidae > Dichetophora > Dichetophora obliterata. Next base: position 128,794,115 of record OY986439.1, read on the forward strand.
CAAGAACTAAGAAATTTCAGTCGGATTGTACAACAAAGAAGACAAATAAAATATTGCATTTTAGTAGACGTATGACGTATATTTAAGGTTTATTTGTTTACATAAATAACATTTTTTTCAAAAGTCAATTCAATAATCATTATAAATTTAGAAAATATATTATAATAAATTACATTTTGAAAATATTTTTGAACACATAAACGAAGAGTAAAAATCAAATTAAATACATTTGCAACACAGTTTGATTTAATGTAGATCTCCTAAATCGGTAAAAATGAAATGCATAGAGCTTAAATACTTAATTTTTCAACGAAAAAATGTTGTTGTTTTAAGCCAGCAAAACTACAAAAAAATTAGATTTTAGTGAAAAAAATATGTGTAAAAAAATATAATTTTTTCGAAGTCATATAAACATTGCTTCATAAAAGTTATTTATCAATTCTTTATCAATTTCAAGCCTAAAACAGTTATAAGATTTCATACGCAGATAATCTTTTGTATGCAGAATTTCTTCCATTGTATCTAACTCTAATCTATTGCAAACTTAAGTTTTATTAATATTTATTTGGCTAAAAGTTCGCTCAATGTTAGCTGAGGAATTCGGTAAGCTCAAGAATTCAAAAATAAATTTTCCCATTATTGGAAATGCGGAAGTACCATCGCATCTTTTTATTTTAAAGTTGCCATCAATTTAATTATATTTTATTTTATGTATATAAAAATATATGCAAAATTGGACGCCGGATCTACTTTTTCTGAAATCGTAACATTTTGAAGAATTTTGGTCAAATATCGGAACGTCGGATTCAAGTATTAAAATCGTAACATATCCGATATATCGGACCATATGGCAACGCTGGTTGTGGCACATAGATTGCTTCTTTTAACAAAAGTATAGCAGATATTTATATAAGTTTATTTTAAAAATCCGTTAATTTAAAATAATACTTCATGTTTTGAATTAAATCCTAACGATTAATAACATTCATTTAAAATAAATGTGTGTAAGGGAATAGCCGCTACAGCTTTAAGTTTTTCGTTGTCAAAATATCTATAATATATCCCATTTTTCCTTAACCGCACACATTAATCTTAGAAAATTATGACAGGTATTCTTGAATTTGAACATAAGATTTTTCTGACCCCAAGATTCTTCTGGCAGCTTCCAACAGCAGTCGTTAATAAAAACATGCATCTCATTTGAAAGACATAATTTGCATCCATGCAACATAATTTCTTTATAATTAAATTTATGAGCCTTATGTCAAGTAACTTTATGAAAGAAAGCAACATCAACAACAACAATAACAACTCTGTTGCTTTCTTTCATAGCATTACTTGATTTAAAGCTCATAAAATCATAACCTTGTAATTTCTTTATGTTTCCTAGAGATTTGTTCGAATGAATCTTGAATCAACCAAGGAAAATATAAGCCACTTGGGTTCCGCAACATGAAATTTGTTGTCGGTTAGAAAATAGCTCAAGTCTCAAGCAATGTTATCGTGAGCAGAAGGCGCACAATTAACACGTGCAACCATGAAACTGGCACAAAAAATCCACCAGAAGGAGAGTCAAATTAAATCACTTTCATTTTCATTCGGTTTCATTAAGAAAACCTCTAATTGCAACAACAAAAACACTTATAAAGACTACAATAATAACAAATAAATGTTTGTTTAAATGCGGAATTAAAAGCATGTTTTAGAAAGAGATGGAAGAATAACAGACAAATGCAGCATAAACAACAATACTAAAGTAAGAAATGCTGTTGAAAATTGACTTATGTACAACAACAGCAACAATAGCAATAGCAACGTGTTGCAACCAACAATCACGAAGCTGAACATGATCAAACTCAAAACATCCATCATCCATGCATCACACACACACATAGCGAGACTGACGGATGGACGGACGGAAAGATGAACAGCCAATAATAGCAATTTTTGGCTCAAAGCCTGTTGAAAAATCTTATTTAACAGAAATTATTTATTTTTGTATCTATGAAATTGAAAACTAGGAAATATCAGAGCTCGCAGCATGAACGCTGCAAGCGAATGCAACGAGACGCAGCAATAACTTCCACTATCTACACCAAGCGAGCGCATAAATTCGATTCGGTAATTAATTACGTGCAATTAAAATTTATATTTCTTGCATAGTTACAAATACAACTTCAGACATATAAACGGCAGCAATATTAACAGCAACAACAACAAAACCAATGCGAGTGCTGCAGATACATTGCAGTTAGAGTTGGAGATGAATGCAGGGAAAAAAAAATCCTAACAGATACACGCTGAATTGAAAAAGTTGGCAACGCACAAACCTATGTGCGAGTACTTGATTTGTGGCGAATACATATCTTGCAAATGTACACTAAAAAATATAAAGCGCATGCGCAACACTCAAATACAACAAAAAAGCAACAGCTACAAGAATGCAACTAAAAGTTTCGCTTTTGTTTGATTCAATAAAAAATATGCAATAATCGCAACACGATTAAGAAAAGCACTCTAAAAACAAAATTAGTGAAAAATTGTTATGAAAACGACTGAAACTTCACAATTATGTTATATTAGCTATTGCCTTACTGTTTAGTTTTTGTATCCTAAAGATTAAGTCGATTGTTGCTTCCTTCATATGCGTGCGAAATTCGTTAGTTGGATTTTCAATTATTCGACATTTTTTAGTCTGGGTTTTTAAATATTTCAAAAAGTCTTGTAATAGGTATCCGAATATGAATTGTTAAAAATATTCGGTCAATCGAATAATAGTTTTGTTTTTTAAAACCATTCAGCAATATATTTAAAACATGTGTTTTCATTCTTAAATCGTTTTTTGTTTGAAATCTAGGGGCCGAATTACAGCAGCCGTGATAGAATGGAATCTGTTGCGTATAATTAATTTCGTATGATAGCTGCTGTAAACTAGTAAAATACAGTCGAGTCTGGATATAGCAGTGAACTAATTTTTGCAAGGCATCTCAGCAAAAAAGTGCTTCCAAAAGAAGCTAAGTGGAAGGGAAAGTCTTGAATTCCATCCCTATCACTTTCATACCCAGAAGGCATTCTTTTAACATATGCATGTCATTGGGAGTAATTACAGAACTTTTTCAATAGAAGATTTATTTGAGCCCTTCAATGTACGGATTCTAGTAGGTGTTTTCCAGAAGAACTTTAAGAAGGCATTCCATGGAATTCATTCCCGACATTCTCTCGATTTTGACGTTGGAAATGAGAAGTTTTTGGGTTTTGTTGGGAGTTTAAAAAAAATCCACGTAAATATCCTTTTTCCCAATTTTTAAAGCATTTTGCTGTTGGAAGTAGTAAGTGGTTGGGTTCAAAAATTCCCACGGGAAATATCTAAAACATATATTATAGTTATATATAATTTTTTACTTTAATTGAATTTAAATGCCATTTGAATGTATTTCAGAAAAAGGATATAAGAATGCCTCTTGAAAGAACTTCTTTACAAGGCTAATTTGAAATGAGTCATTAAAAAGTGTTTACTGTAGTAGTATGTGTAGTAGGCGAGTGGGGCAGTCGCCCAGGGCGCAAAGATTCGGGGGCGGCAAAACGAGCTCCGCTGTTCCTCAAAATGAAGAAATGATACACAACAGTTTTTTTATACAAAATTTTTTATTACAATCTCAATTTTTAAGTCTATGAAAAAGATGACGTTGACATTTAATATGAATTTTTGATGAAAAATAAAACTTCGATTTTATTAGCGATTGATCAGTGACGTACGAATATGTTCGCGAATTTGCGTGAATAATGAAATAAGAAAAATTTTGCTGGGATGTTCATTGTATCCAGACAGTTCGCATTTTCGAGATAGAATTTTTTTTTCATTTGAGAAGACTGTTTTGTTTATATATATAATAAGTTGGGGATTTGCCGAAGCAGACCACAGTGGGTCCCTTTTCGTCCCCCATTGGACAAAGGGTACTACTGCTCGGAGTACTCGTACGTGAGCATGCTCCTCGTGTAAGCATCCTTTGTCACCTCAAGCATATCCTTATAGGTTAGTTGGCCAATCTCGGCTTCGCCAATAAATGGGCGTCCCAGAGTGGTCAATCTTATGCTTGCCAGCGTCGGACACTGGCACAGAATGTGTGCTGCTGTTTCCGGCTCCTCTAGGCATAACCTACACGCATCGTCCTCGGTCAGAGTCATCTTCCCGAGATGGTACATGAAGGGACCGTGTCCTGTGACCAGTGCAGTAAGCCAGCTTAAAGTCCTTCGATTGTATCGGATAACTTTTGCTGCCTCACTACGAGACCACTTCACGGCCGCCTTTGATTGCCTGCAGTTAACAGCTTCTTCCCACCTTTTACTGTGTTCCGAGTCCGTCCATTGTTTAATAAGGCCTGCCACCATATTGTCGCCTATGGCGATACGTGGTTCTGGTCCACAGAATTCTTCTGCTGATCCTGCTCTTGCTAAAGAATCAGCTTCTTCAGTCTGTTCTATGCCAGAGTGTCCTCTCACCCACATAAGTGTGAGCTCATTCGTCTGAGCGCACCTATTGAGTTTTGTAAGACATTCTATGGCCAACCTGGAAGTGATGTCTGTCCGTTGCATACACCTAATCACAGACTGATTGTCGAGAGCGATGACAATTTTCTTGCCACTGATCCGGCCATCTATCAGGTGGTCCAGCGCATGCACTACGCCAAGCATTTCTGCCTGGTATACAGACACAAACCTCCCCAACCTCAGTACACATGATAGGCTTAACTCTTTTGAGTACACGCCTGTCCCGGCACGGCCATTCATCAGAAAGCCGTCTGTGAATATACTGATATCGCTACCAGCGATTTCTTCACAAACGGCTCCATCCGTTATAAGAGTTTTATAACATTTTTCTGTTATTTTTACTCTCTGCCTTCCATCCATAGGCATAAACGCCTCCCTGACATCTCTCTGTACAATATCAAGGATGCGAATATGACCATGCAGGGCCGTTGCCCCATGCCACGTAGCATTTCGCAACATCCTGAGGGCTGACAGCGCCGCTGTTTTCTTTATTTCTAAATCCAACGGCAGCATACCTAACAGAACCTCCATTGCGCTTGTTGGAGTGGTGCGTATTGCACCTGTTATTCTGTTATACTATTTTGCTTAAGATCCTTTGAAATGTCAATTACTTAAACGTTCACTATTTCGATTTTGTTTTCCGAAATGCCATTCTATTGGACTATTGTTGACGAATGGAAATTTTTTGCTTTGCTCATACAAAAATGTAAGATACTGTTACATTTAAAATATTAACAATTATTTAAATATGGTTTATTTATAGGACAAATGTTAATAAAATAAACGCCATTCAGAAAACTGAGCTAGCGAAATTCATAGCGAGCCATCACGACTTGGCGAAAAATATTATTCAAAGCAGTGTCCAAGGCAAAGCGACGGATGTTTATTTATATATACTTATAGCAGTTGACAAGAAAGCTCAACGCCACCGGCCCACCAATTAAGGATTTATTGTAAAAGGACCTTATTAAATTATCTGTGATGCAATGTACTCTCCAATTTTTTATAAACTGTAAGAGAGAAAATTTATTTTTTTGTGCATCAAATTTTGATGCTGTTTTAAATTTTTTTTATCGAAACAATACAATAACAAAATAAATTTTGTTTAGAATAAAACTTACTTTTTAATTTCTTTCGTATAACAAAATTACTGGGCCGAAATTTAAATGGCGCTACACCTGGAGTTTTGTATATTCGAAGTTTTCAATGTTTTATTATTGTATTGTATTGAGTTTTCAGTTTTTTTTAACAAATTCTAAACATCAAGTGCATAATTAAGATTAAAATTTATATGAAAAATTGTAAGCCATTGTACTATTTGTTTTGCACTCACAGAACTAAACCCTTTGCCGCAACCGAAAAATTGCCCTACTAACTTTGTCGATTGTCGGCAATTTTCTAAATGCAATTGCCACAATCGCCAATTTCCCAATTGAGCTAATTGCGTCATTCCGTTGCGAGAACGGAACTGCAGACAAGCTTTTGAGCCATTCGGTTGTGAACAACGAACTGTTTATCGCGGTTACCAGATGTCAGTTATATGAACCGAGTCTTCCCATCGTTTCGACTTACGAGTGTGAAAAATAAACGATGAAAATAAACATGCTTTGTTGATGCTAATTTTGCAAATTTGCATATTTTTAAGAAGAAATAAATTAGATTTATTTCAACTGCACAAGTTTTATTTATTAAAAATTGAATCACTTCACTTTGAACACTTAACTAACCACTTGCAGCGAGAATACCGACCGAGCCATAAACAAAGGCGCGACGAGCAACATAGCGAGTGTAAAAATCAAACGACGGAAACAAGGATTGTTTTGTTGTTGTTTTTTATTGTACATTTGCAGTTATTTAAGAAGAAATTAATTTAATAAATACAGACTGCACAAGTTATATATATTTTATATTAGATAAAATATATTTTTTAATTAATTTCTTTACCTAAAAACACTTCAACAACTTGCACCGAGAACACACACTAGAAATCAACCGAATACTGAACAAAAGAGGAACGAGCAACACAGCGAGCGTGAAAAAAGCGACGGTTGTAGTTAAGGTGACCACATGTAAGTTATTTTTATTGACTATTCGTCTGTTGCAATTGACTTTGGTGGCGGTGCAACTGAATATTGAAACATCGTTGCAATTCGGTGGTAACGCAAGAAAAATTCTATTGACAGAATTAACAATGCGGATATTTCAACTACTCCTTTTATCCGTAAATCTGTAATTGTACTGGTCAGTTGTTTTGGATAAATTGAGATTGCTTAGACGGGAAGTAAGTTGAAATGACAAATTCCATTGAGTTCTTGCAACTTAAGCATAAATATTGAATGTTAACCGAATTGTTATTTAGGCATGAAGTTACAATAATAAAATAAGCATTTACGTCAGCCGAAAGTCGATTATGCTTATATAATTACAGTTAAATAAACAGAGTTTTAATTGAAACAAACACTTTATGAGAACCCCACTTAAAATGTATTTACTATAACCTAACGCCAACAAATTATTTTTGTGAGTGTGGAATTAAAGAAGATTTTAAAGTTTTCCTAAAGTCAATTTGTATAAGACGTAGGCGTGGTTTTCATTCGATTTTTACAAATTTAATTCTCAGAGTGCATATTAAGGCTTAAAGCTTATGTGCTATATATGAAGTCATAATTCATTTTTGTGGAAAGATTTTACTATTTTGTTGAAGTCGCTTTGTATGGGAGGTAGGCGTGGTTTTCATCCGATTTGGCTCATTTTCAAAGTAGATCTCTATTTTTTAATAAAAAGCTTATATATTGAATTTTGTTGCGATAGCTCTTAAATAGGCTGTTATTGTGGTCACAGATGAGCAGACGGACATGCACGGAGATAATTATTTTGTGTAAATCAAACAAATGTTTTGCTTTATAGCAAATCAGCAAAACTTGGCTCAATCACGGTGTGATTTTAGAAAAAGATTGCTAAATTGAAATTACTGCTCATATATTTAGGAAAAAGCAAAATTTTGATTAAATTCAAGCAAAATTTTGCTAAGTTATCATAAACTCAAATAGTAAATTTTTACTAAATTCAAGCAAATTTCTTCTAAATACACGAGCACACGTTTATTCTTAATGAAGAAAATTAGGCGACGATTGGTTAACAACTGCGATGGTGGAATGGATAAGCCCAAGGCTTTACACTCACGCGGCCGAGTTTCAAGTCTCCGGATAACGGTAATTTTTCAATTTAATTTAATGTTAATAATTATTTCTCTTAAAATATATGCTACATTTCAGCAAAAACTAATCAAAATTTGCTTTTTCAATTTTAAAAAAAAGTGTAAAATAAAAAGAGTGTTTTTAAAACCATGTAAAAATATTTAAACGAAAGCATTTTATTTTTTTTAAATCATTCCGAAATAAACCTTTAAAATTAGGGCAGAGCACCGGACTACATCCTTAATTCAACACAATTATTCGAAGTTATTTTCAACTTACAGCCCTATTCTGGCAAATTAACAAATTTTTTACCAGTATTTTGAATATTTCTATGTGTTTGTTGTTTTCAAAACAAAATATAAAGCTCAAAAAACAAAATTTTTTAATGAAATTGTCAATAACTGAAAAGCAGTTGACAATTTTTATCAAAATTTTTTATTTTTGAGCTTCAAATATTATTTTGAAATAAAAAAATTACAACAAGCACATAGAAATATTCAAAATACTGGTTAACAATTTGTTAATTTGCCAGAATAGGGCTGTTAGTTTGTATAAGATAAATGTGCAGCTTTTTAAAAATAACAATATGCTTAAAAATAATACAAGTATAAAGCCAGTTTACGAAGTTATAGCATACTAGTACTAGTACAACTGGTTTCAAAAAGACTGTGGCAAAACGAAAACTAGCATACAACTAGTATGAAAACTACTAGAATTGAACTGGCTAAAATAATACTGATATGAAACTGGTCAATATTAAACTAGTATTTAACTAGTTAAAAATATACTAGCACAAAGGTGGCTCAAATCATACCAGTTAAAAGCCTAGTTTTGATTATACTAGTATTTTACTGGTTTAAAAAAGTTAGCTACTACAATAATTCAAATTATGTCAGTAAAAATACTACCTTAATTCATATCGAGAACAGGACAATTGTCTTTTCCTATGATACCACAGTAAAATAACCAGTTTGCGCAATGTAAAAAGCATTTGAACTGAACTAGTACTGGTATTTTTGACCTAGTATATTTAATAGCATGTTAACTATTTGGCTACACTACAGGGCTGTATCTATTTGTTTAAAAATTTGTATTAAAGTCTTTTAAAATACTTATACTTTTCTGTTGATTTTATTTTAACGAATAATTAAATTTTCGATTTGATTTTTAATTTAAATATACTTTAATTTTTAAATTTAATTTGAGTTTAACTTTTAAATATATACATTAGAAAGGAACGAATTTTTGACCTCAGCGGCTTCATATATTTTTGGAAACTACTCGTCAAAACAAATTTTTCTGCGTCCTAAGTTTTTTTTGTGACACACCTTTTGACTTTGCCCGAGGGTTTTGTATTTCATTGGCATATTTTTTTTCACTGAAATTTTTTTTTAATCTGTAATCGAAAAATTTACTTCCAACTTTCAGTCTCTTTTTGACTGCTGGAGAGTGCAGAAGTGTAATATCGTGTAATCTCTGGAGCGTTGATCTTTAATCTCTTTAACATTACGTCGCGCGATTTTGTTGCGTTTGCTTTCACTTCACAAAAAAAAAAAAAACTTTATTGTATTGTCAAGTATCCTAAAAAGTTACCCACAATGGGAGGTCTCCTTTTTGATAGGGACAAAAGACTGTTGAACCCAGGTTCGATTCAACCCGTTTTCCTAATCATGACAAGAACCGGATTCAGTAGGAGGTAAAGTTAATGTCTGTAAAAAATTGAAATCCGGACAGCTTTTAATCCAATGCATAAATGGAAAACAGGCGAGTAACATAATTCAAATGCTGAAGCTTTCCCCAGAAATCTTTGTCAAGGTTGAAGAACATGTGTCATTAAATAAATCAAAGGGAACTTTCTACACCGACGAGTTACGTTACCTGTCTGACACCGAAATAATTAATGGAATCCGAGAACAAAACCCAAATGCAATCGAAGTAAAAAGATTAAAAAGCGTGATCCGGTTTCAAAAAAACTAATGGAAGACGATCTTGGACTATATATTGTTTCTTTCAACGTATCTGATTTACCAGAAAGAATTTTGATTGGGTACAACTCAATTGGAATCAAACCATATATTCCGAATCCTTTACGTTGCTTTAAATGTTTCCAATTTGGACACATATCCGAGAACTGTTCATCTATCAACAAAATCTGTCCACATTGCAGCAGCGTAGAGCATATGGCTGTTGATACTACCGGCCTCCGCGAAAAATGTGATAGACAAGCAAAATGCGTTAACTGTCAAAATCAACACAACAGTTTCTCCAAAGAATGCAATATTTATAAAAAAGAATATGCTATTCAAAAAATAAAAGTAACACAAAAAAAACGCTTATCGAAGCCCGTAAACAATATGAAAAACAAAATTCACTCTCAACATCATATGCTAACACAACTAGAACGTGCAACTGTAAATGCACATGTCAAAACAATAATGACCAAAAGCTCTCAACAGAAAGTCAAACCAAAGAAAATTTGAAAACCAATGCCGTAGAAAAAACCACAGAATTAGCAATTGAACAAATACTCTCTTCAATCTCACCTATTCGACAAACAACAAACACTTGTGGGTCGACAATCAACATTCTTCCAAAAAACATTACAAAGAGGAAAAAACGAGAATTGATAAAAGCGGAGAAAAGGAAGAAGGAAAATAAGAGATCAACTTCTCTTAAGTCTACAAGTGATCAAATAGATTTTAGTGATATAGAAAACGATTTAATGCTATCTAGCTCTTCTTTTTATGAGTAACCAGTTTAAAATAATTCAATGGAATTGTAATGGGTTTGCTAGTCATTGAGAAGATATTAAAATGATCCTGTCTAATTACAATATAATTGTCTTGCTTTATGTATCCAAGAAACAAAATTTAAGCCAAATTTTTACAAAAAACTTAAAAACTTTTCTTGTTACTTTAATAACGCATACCCAACAGCAAATGCACACGATGGAGTTTGTATTTATCTTAATGATTTGTTTGAGGGAGAAGAAATATCTATTACTTCCCAATTACAGGTAATAGCGATAAAAGTTAAGTTTCCGTTTAAGTTTATTATATGTTCCATTTATCTTCCTGGATCTGAAAATATATCTCAAATTGATCTTAATAATTTAATTGCACAATTTGATCTCCCTTACATTATGTTAGGAGATTTCAACGCCCACAACTCTATCTGGGGATCAAATAGAACTGACTCAAGAGGAAAAATTATTGAAAAAATTTTATATGATAATAATATAAATATTTTTAATAGCATTGACAATCCCACGCACTTTAGCCTTGCTTATAAGTCTTTCAGTCATTTAGATTTAAGTCTCATATCGCCTAACATCCAACAATATTTCGAATGGAATATATGTGATGATCTGTACAATAGTGACCATTTTCCGATCGTTATTGAGCTAAGCGGAACTTCATTCAGTTTTGAAAAAAGACCTTGTTGGAACATGAAAAAGGCGCAATGGGAAAAATGGGTCTGTGATTTCTTAATACCTTTAAATAGCTTCCGAAATAAAGACGAACTAGAAAATTATATAACGAAGACTATACTGAATGCAGCAAAAGTTACAATACCAATGAGGTCTAGAATTTATAACAGAAAGGAAGTTCCATGGTGGAATGAAAATATTAAACAATTAATTAAAGAAAGGAAAAAATTAATTAAACAATTTAAAAGAAACATGAACTCGGAAAACCTGACGAAATTTCTTAAAATAAAATCATTGACCCGAAAGACTATTAGGGAAAGTAAGAAAAATTCCTGGACTGAATTTTGTGAGAGTATCAATATAAGAACTCCATCATCGGAAGTTTTTAAAAAAATTAGATCACTTAATGGATGCTCTAACTTCCAAGAAATAATATCAATAGAACACAACAATATTTTATTAACTGATAGAAATGATATTGCAAATTGCTTAGGACACAATTTTTCACAAAATGCATCGTCATCAAACTATACACAGAATTTTAGAACATATGCAGCATCCCAATACGTTCCAATAAATAAACTAAACAATGACGAACTATATAACAAAAAACTTACTCTAGCTGAACTTAAGTCTGCTTTAGAAACATGCCATGGTTCTTCGCCAGGGCCCGACAATGTTCGTTATGAAATGCTAAAAAAACTCGACGAAAAAGCAAAACAATATACAATATATTGGATTTTTACAATATTATATGGTCACAACAAGTCTTTCCAAGCAACTGGAAAAATGCCATTGTCATCCCTATTCTTAAAAAAGGTAAAGATAAAACTAACAAAAAAAATTATAGGCCCATATCCCTTACAAACTGTCTCTGCAAACTGTTAGAAAGAATGATAAACAAAAGACTTCAATGGTTTATCGAAAAAAACAACGTTTTGAATATCAATCAATCTGGTTTTAGGAAAAATAGAGGAACAATAGACAACTTAGCTATTCTTCAATCTGATATTTTGGAAAATTTTTCATTTAAAAGAGATCTTGTAGCAGTCTTGTTCGTTATCCGTAAAGCTTACGACTGTGTTTGGAGAAAATTAATTTTCAAAAACTCAGTTCAGTGGGCATGAGTGGAAACCTGATTGCCTTCATCTCAAATTTTCTCCAGGACAGAAAGTTTTGCTGTATGATTGGTAACACCACATCTCAGTTCTTTGATCTCGAAAATGGTGTCCCTCAGGGATCGGTAATTAGCGTAACACTTTTCTTATTAGCAATCAACGATATCTTAAATAATGTGCCAAAAGATGTTAAAGCCTTACTTTATGCAGATGATCTGGTAATATATAGCTCAGGGAAAAGAGTTTCTGCCATAATCAGAAAAATTCAAAAAACAATTGAAAAATTAGAATCATGGAGCAACATCAGTGGTTTTCAATTTAATGAAGAAAAAACAGTTGCTATTAAATTCTCTAGACGCCGCAAAAGTGCAAACGATATATTGTATCTAAAATTAAGCGACATAAATATCCAATTTTTAGATAAACATAATTTTTTGGGAGTAATCCTTGACAAAAGGTTATCTTTTAAATATCATATACAATATATAAAGGCAAGAGCAAATAAAAACTTAATATAATCAAAATGCTCAGATGCTCCCGCTACGGGTCCGATCCGAAAACCCTTTTAAAGATACTACACTTAATAATACTCCCAACAATAGACTAAGCATCAGTCATATACGCTGGCGCAAGCAAAGCAAGCTTAAAAATACTTGACCCCATCTTGAACACTGGAATAAGACTCTCTATAGGAGCATTTAGAACCAGCCCAGCAAATAGTCTTCAAGTCATTTCGTCATCACCACCTCTAGACCTTAGAAGATTAAAGTGCTTACTTAATTACTCACTTAAATTATTTTCATTAAAAGACCACCCACTTTATGGTAGGATTACTAATAAAACTAAAATCCAAGAGTTTCAACTACGGCAACAAAAATATGTTCCATTTTATGTACAAGCCTTCTATGAAATTAACAAAGTAATTTCATCGTTCAGGATTAATACAGATAATATAGACACAACAACTCTTCTTGACACGCCCCCATGGTGCTTTAATGATATAAATATAGATTTTTCTCTCACTTATTGCTATAAACGAAATATGATCCCCTCTGAAATACAACAAAAATTTTTAGAAAAAATTAATACCACTTATTCTAACTACACTTATTTCTACACTGATGGCTCATAAATCATAAATCATAAAGCAGGTTTTGCAGTTTATGGAGAAAATCTGGTTATTAAAAAACGCATTCACGACCACTCATCTATATATACCAGTGAGTTGTTGGCAATAAAAACATGTGTGGAAAACCTTAATCATATTTATCGCGACCAAAAAACTCTTATCATAACGGATAGCAAAAGCGTTCTCCAAGGATTACTCGATCCATTCAATAAAAACAATATCATACAACAAATAAGAATATATATAACTAACCTAAGAAATCAAAAAAATAGATTTTCTGTGGGCTCCAAGCCATCTTAATATAAAGGGCAATGAATATGTAGACAAATTAGCTAAAAATTCTTTATTAGAAAACATTTCACCTTATTTCAAGTACCAGTACGCCGACTACAGACAATTTATTAAAAAATATTTACACAACCTTTGGAACAATACGTGGAAAAACTGTAATCAATCAAAATTGTTTGCGATCCAAAATACAGTCACTGATAAATTCGAAAACTACAATCTACCCAAAAATGATTTAATGAAGTTACTTCGACTAAAAATTGGCCATTGTCGATTTACCCACAGACACGTTATTGAAAAAATACAACCTCCACTATGTGAATGCGGACTAAACTTAAATGTACTACATATTTTTAACGAATGCACTAGCCAACCCGTGCAGAACAAAAAATTAAAATATAACATAAATAATATTAAAATCCTACAAAATATATCTAATTTCGGAAACGTAAAAAACTTTCTAACCGAATTAAACACATATGACCTGATTTAAATTTTTTATTAATATTATTATTTATTATACATGTATTGTAATAGGTCATAATCATAACATTTAGGCAAGAAGCCAAACATTTATTTAAATTTTAAAGATGAAAAATATAAAATTGTATGTATAATTAGATTAAAAGCTCATAGCAATCAAATAAGGCTTATATAACCTTACTGTGTTGGGGCCTTTAAAATCCAAATAAATAAATAAATAAATAATACTTCCAACTTTTTTATTGCAAACCTCTTCATTCAGGAATAATTAACACCCTGTCATGAGGTACCTACGATATCATGTACGTGGTCATGAGCGTCCGCAGGATTTCTTCCAGGGAGGAGGGGTGCAAAGGCAAAAAAGGGTCTAGAATGAGCATAAAGAAAATGTAGCTTATCTTTATATATAAAATTCTTCTGTGTATGGATTTGTCACTAAACTCCTCCTAAAATGCTTGACCGATTTTGATGAAATTCGGTGTGTGTGTGTGGATAGTTCTGTAGATGGTTTTGTTTTTCAGTTTGACCCGGTAGGTGGCGCTGTTGTTGCTATGGCAGTGTTTAAAGGGGTATTTGAGAGTATAACTCAAAAACGAATTGAGCAATTGTCATAATTCTTTCACTACACCATTACTTTTTATGCAAGCAGAATTACAAAAATACGTAATGAATATACATAAACAAAAAAATCTTAAATTTTTATGATAGTTAGGCTTGATTTTTCAATCGTGTGAAACGTTTTTTAATTTTTACGATAGAAACTTTAAATAAACTCTACATTTATGCATACCATATGAAAGAACATTAAAAAAGCCATTTTTGGTTTTGAATATTTTCTCAACAACAAATATTTTTATCAAAGTTTTTTGCTAAATAAAGAAATTCGTTAAGGATTTATTTTTAATTATAAAAATTAGGAGGGAAACGAAAATGAAAAAGATTGAAACACGATTGGACGTTCTAAAACCAAGAATGTTATTGTACTTACCACAAAGGTATGCAAGTACCAAATCGCAATAATATAACTTTGAAAACTATTGCAAGGCATATTAGTTACCTTAAAAATTTAAGGTGTTTGATGAATCTGAGGCCCTTAGTATGTTTGGCGATGACAAAAAGGTTAAAAATTTGAGGTAAAGATATATAGCTTCTCCATTAACACCGGGTATATCAGCTAGTACAATTATATTTTCTTAGATTTTTGCTTCTTATTACACATAGGAAAATAGGAGTACTGCTATTATTTTGACCACAGCTGTATACATATATGCATAGCAAAGAGGGAAATTAGGCATTTTTAGAAGATCCTCATTTTCTTCCAGAAGATCCGAAAATCAGTTGTTCAAATTTTTTTAATAAAGCGAAAATCGATAAAGTTTTCAACGAAAAATATCAATAAGCATTTAAGTCATATATAAAGTATTTTATAGCATTTGGAGTTTATTGAAACTCTTGCAACACAAAGAAATGGAAGATTTCTTAAAAAACTTTACATTTTACTATATATAAAATCGATTCTTAAGGATTAAACTCCAAAATATGCTTATAAATAGTTTTCATATCACATAATTAACGTACGTTTTGTATAAAATTCTTTTATCGATCTTTTTCGATTTTTGCTTTCATTTCTACTTTTTAAGGTGATTAAAATTTATATAAATTCGATCTGTTTATTGGAACAAGATTAAACTAATACAAATTTTTACAATAACAATACTCTCGCGATTCTCTAACCCACACAATTTTAAGAGCCTTATAGACAGCAGTTTTAGTGTCATATATGTCATATATACTTATAAGTGTCGTGGATATATTAATTTGTATCAGATAAATATAGTTTTTCTTAAAATTAATTCGCAGTTGCTATGAAATAAAATTGAAATTTATGTGAAATTCAGAGAATTTGAGGATCCAATATTTTGAATCAGAGCAGCACTTTTACTTTCAGAGGATCAGAAAACCCACAGAAGATCCGGTTATTTCCCTCCCCGATCAAATCGAATCAAATGTGTTTTAGGTTATAAAATTATATTAATTTTTCTTGGCTTTTTTTACATAATTACGATTGCATTTTCGCACGTAATGATGCACGTTCAAAAATGCCAACCCGTTCAAACGGTCTTCACTTGTTTTGCTTCGCAGAAACGTTTTTAATCTGTGTAGATATGAAAATAAGCGTACGGTGTTTGGGTACATTTGATCCGAAAAATGTGGTGTTTTTGTGGCTTCAGGTTGCGGTTACATGTATGACTGCTTACAGCTAAAGGCGCGATATCGCAAAAAAACTAAGCAAAAACAGGAACAAAATTCAGTCCATTAGCAATAAAACGGCTACCAACGTTTGCAGCATATGGGTGTGAAAATCTAAAATTAATTGTAGAAAAACCAATGTTTTTCTTTTTGATACCCTTAGCCCACATAAGAAGCCCATTTGAATACATCATATTTAAATACAATTCTCCCAGAATTCAGGGGGTTCAAACTCCCCTGATCTCAGCAACGTCTAAAATTTCCTCTCACACCGTGCTCTTCCATCTCTTATGGCTTAGCTTTTATTTAAGGTATGACCGCGGTTCAAGCCCACAAAAATAATGTTTTTTCAAATCGATGCAGCTCAGTCGTTTTTCAATTTATCAACTTTGGGTTTCTTTTACGTTTAAGTAGACGTAATTTTTTAATTTTTTCCGTACTTTTTTATGTTTCGATGTTTTTTTATCCCCCCTCCCAGAGCGATGAAAATGGGTACGTAAAAATAAGAAGGCAAACGGACTTTCGTTTTTCTTGATAACGAGATGTCGTATCGAAATTCTGCGGGTGGCAGAATTGTTGGTCCTGGACTAGGATATTTCAAAAATATAAAAAATTGACAAAATGGCGCGATTTTTTTAAAAAAGTTAAAAAATTAGCCGGTTTTGAGGGTTTTTGCCCACCCCTCCCCCGATAGTAGAGAAAGCTTTATTATCCTCGTACAGGACCTGCCTTACGTGATTACCTACAAAATGCCGCCCGCCGCATCTTTATCCGACTTCTGGTTTCCGAGAAAAACGACACATTTTTTTGAAAAAAGTAATTTCGAGAAAAACGCATTTAAAGTTTCATTTTAACACTTCGGCGCGAGTGTATATATACATTTATAGCTCTGTAACTCCAAAAATAATTCGATTTTCAAAAAATCCTTTTAAGGCATTATTTTTTAAGGATTTTAGAAAACATTTATGAAAAAAAAAATCAAAAAAAATTTTTTAATCGCAGGTCATACATACCTTAAGAAATTATCTTTTAACGCTCATATTTCAGGTCAAAGGTACAAAATATTTGATGCACTCCTTCTCTCTGGTAGGAGAAAATGGTTTACGTCCATTTATACATAGATTATTTTACTGTTTCGTATGATTAAGCTGTGATCAACTCACTGTTAAACTTGTATATGATAATACGACTATAATATATATAAATAGCTTAATGCGCTAAATGTCATATGATTAAGTAGCCGATTTCTACGTAAAATTCTTAAGAATTTGTTCAAACATGTGTGAAATCATATAATCACTCGAAGAATACTGGAGAGGAAATGTAGCGATTTTCGAAACAGACTGTCTAGTCAGCTAAGTGATTGATTCTATAAAGAGTTGTTGTTGTTGTTGCCTTCTTGAAATCTTACTTGATCTAAAGCTCACAATTAAATTCATGTAATAATTAACTAAGTAACGCTACGGACTTACTCTAAAATGTAATAATAATCGCATTTAAAAGTACGATACTAACGATAACATGACGAAATAAGATCTGTTCTGACATAAAAAAATATATTAAAGGGGTGCAAGTAGGCCGGATGTAATCGTCGACAGGTGGAAATCGGCCTGCTATGAAAAAATGATATGAAAAAATCCGAGTATCTCTTTAAAATCAATAAAAACTAAGTAATGCACACACGTGTCAACCGATGAAAGGTGATAAAACGTAAAGGCAGTGAGGAAAATATTTGTGTCTGTCTGTAATAGCAAATAACAACAAAGAGGGGTTGGTTAAGGTTGAGTGCCAGCCAACAATTTCCTCCACTCTACAAATGTTGTGGGACTTGAAAGTGTTTGTATTTCGCTTGTGAGCTCAGCTTAGCCTCGCTGCTTCCAAAACACTCCAAATCTTCCACGGGTTAATTCTGAAATTCAATTTATGTAACATGTAATATGCGAAAAACATTTCCTCCTGCATAATTTATTCAATTTTTATTTCATCATTACAGCATATCAACATTTTAATTGAATGACCTTTTCACTTTCTTTTTTTCAATGTAAACTTTACCATTTAATTACTTAATTTCACGCAATTTATCTGCAGAATAAACAAGCAAATTAAAGACGGTAAAGCATACATATCCCCGAAGTCATCATTACAATCCACTTAACAGCTTGAAAACGAGGATAATCGGCCAACATGACTGCATGATGACTTTTTGCCGCAGCAACAACCACCTCGTGGGATGTGAGCATAATGCAAAAAAACACCCCTCATGAAGGATAAGCAGCCACCACCCACCCGCCGAGGACACATTTATCATGCTGCGCAAAGACAGCATCAGCACAGGACATGAACAAATACCAACAACAACTCCGACAGACGGACAAATTGACTCTTGAAGTGATGAGGGTGCGGTTGGTGCTGAGCTGACTGAGGGTGCCCGCGCTACAACATGTTTTGGCTGCTGTTAATTGTCGAAAGCACGGACAATAAAGATCAGCACTTATTATGTTATAATCCTGCGTGTTGTTATTCTGCCTAAAATATGGGATTGGTAACAATGTGGCTGCAAAAGACTACAGGGGTGCGTTAGTCGCCACCCCACTTCTTCAATTGCCATAACCGAGCGAATCACGCCTTTGTTGTCTAGATTTGAAAGGTTTCTTTCAACGGTACTTTTGGTTTATTATCTAACCCATTATATATGACTGTAACTATGTTGTTTATTTCTTTTTAATTTGGACCATAAGTTTTTCGTGTAAGAAACTTTAAGATAATTTTTAGATCATCTCCCGGACCATAAGTTTTTCGTGTAAGAAACTTTTATATAATTTTTTAGATGATAAAATAAAATATTTATATGTACATGTACATAGCTGTATTTTTGTTTCTAACAGTATTTGCGGCATAAATAACCTAATTAAGCACTTGAGCAAAAAGTTTTGAATAATTTTTCAAGGCGACATGCTCGGATTGCAGATTGGCTTAACCAAAGGAGAGCTGTTAAGAGAGAGAGTGTGGGCAAAACAATTGCTATTTCATGGGATGTTCACTTTAGAATTCTTTGCTTACGCATGCCAATTATGCTTACTAAGGCTTCCAATCCCAGGACCCTGGGATCTTGGACTTTTTCCAGTCTCGACAGTCCCAGGATAATAAAGCCTTAAATCCCGGGATTTTCGGGATCCCGGGATTGCTTTCAAATTGCAAAATGCAACACTTTAATTTGACATTCGAGTAAAAATTTTTCAAAAATTTAATAGGGTACTTTTTATCACAACATAAATAATACTCGATTACAAATAAAACGCCTGCTAACAAACTTAATTGAAGCTATTATTTAACCAGGATCCGCATCTGGTAAACACACATTTACACCAAAAATACCAATGAAACCTACGGATTTTTCCTTTAAATTCAAACGCCTAAGCTTTTCAGCACAAGTTTGCTTTGCAATAAGTAGTGCCTTTGACATAACCCTTTAAAATATTTTTTTTTATTTACATACAAGTTTGCTTTGCAATGACTATCAATAAGACTCAAGGCCAGTCTTTAATATGGTTGGTGTTGATTTGAGCAAGGATGTATTTGCGAATGGACTCTCTCGAATTAGCAATGTGCTAAACTAATAAGGGATATTCGATATACATCAATGAATCAGATTTACTCGTTGTTTACAATGCGATATATCGACTTGATCCGATGTTTTGAAAAGCTATTGATTTACTCGATGAATCGATGTATTTTAACAAAACATCGAATGAATTTTAACCAGCTAATGAAATGATTATATTAAAGAATAAATAAAGAAAAATAAAGAAAAAGTCTGTTCTGCGCTACTGGCAGTGTAAATACCAGTAACAGTTACTAAATATGTAATGTAAACGTAGCATAAGCGGAATCTTGAAATTGATATTGGCAACTCAAGAAAAATCTGGCAATCAAGACAATCAACACATTAGTCCAAGTCTCAAAGAAATCTTGAATGAATCATGCACTATTTTTCTTTATCTTAGACTAGGGCCGTCCAGAATTCTTGCCCGTGCGTCGACAGAGGGCTGGCAGTGCACTTTGTCGTCTGCTGGATAAATTCAGGGGTGAATCGGAAAGGGGAGCGAAAAATTTTGAGAGGATGAAGAGTGTAAATGTACAGAACCCGTGAGAGCGAGATCATGTTGTTATGAAAAAGCAGTGTTGCACATTCTGCATATTAAGACAATTTTTCCTTAAAATCTTTTTTATTATTTGACATAGCTACAAAAAACTATGTTGCTTTGACGTATAATTACGTCTTACAACGCGGTTTTCACAAATTTGTTTGTTTGTTTTTCTTTAAACTTTGGGGTAAACGTACAGCATTTAATATTGAATATTCAATGATAAAACATATGCCCAAAATATCAGTTATGTGGCGAATATTGACCAAAGTGTGTAACTTTTTTCGCAGGTACCATTAGAAACTCTCACATTGTAGAATATCAGGCAAATTTTGACTTTTATTTTTATATTTATATGTATATTTTATTTTGTATTAAAACATTTTTTCCTCAAAATTTTGAACGTCAAATGATTACTATATTTTTTGTTTTTTATTACAAAATACATACTCGATACGGTAACTGGAATTATTGCCAATTATTAACTATTAAAGTTATAAAACGCCCGGTTTTTCATATCACTGAGAATGCAACATTTATTTTGGACGGCTCTGAGCGCAATAAGAGTAATTATAATTTTTGCAATGCAGATGCTCTTGCTAGGGTTACCATACCACTGTTTTTTGAGAATAAAAACGATATAATTTTAATTCAATATATAAATACTACTTCTATCACACATAAAATTATACTGCTATTTAAAATATTACGATTTAAAATTGTAGAAAATTTCTTCTTTAAACTTTGCCTTAATGCGAAAAAAAAATTTAATTTATGAAATGAACAATTTAATAAAAGCGTTCAGTTAAAAATTAGTTTTTTGGAATCGCTAACTTGGAGAATATAATTTTAATTTTTTTCCTTGCCTCGAAACTCTATCAAAATTTCAAGATTTGAACATTTCAAAATATGCTGAGGAAGTAACTGTATTGGAAAACCAACTTAAGCTAAGGTTAAGGAAATGTTAAGGTTTAAGCTAAGGCTTGTTTTCAGCAGATATTATTGCAAAATAATAGCAGCATTGGAAGCACATTCTCCTTCGAGGAACTATTTTTTATAATGAATGGATTGGAACGAAATATTAAAAAAATTGTTACTGACTTTGTAAGCCCAGCTTTGGCTTCGATATGTAGTACTCTTAAGAGAGCTTCTCAGCGCAATCGTGACTCAAGCCACAAATAAATTATTATTGTGCTGACTAGTGTAATTAAATGTACAAAAAGAAAGCGAAACAATTTTGCATACTTGATTTATATTTTGTGCGTTGGGCGACTATTGCATTGAGCAGCTTATATGAGAATTATTTAAACTATGTTGATTTTTACATGATTTAAATACAAATTCGAAATGTTTGATAGTTTAAATCATACTTGATTTTAAATACCAATTCTTATGAAATGAGAATTCTATTCAAATGAGACCTTAAGCTCAATTAACGATTTTAAACTATCAAACAACTTGAATTTGTATTTAAAATCAAGTATGATTTAAACTATCAAACATTTAGAATTTGTATTTAAATCATATAAAAATCAGCATAATAAATAACAAGGTCATTTAGAAAAAACTTTAATTATTTAAATTATCATATACGAATAAAAAAGCAATACGAATATGTTGTTTTATTTAAATTTAAAATAAACAATGTACTTTATAAAGACGCGTTTTCACAATTAACTATCTACATATGACCTTCTCCGAGAAAAGGGATTTAGTGTGTGAAAATGAAGTTTTGAGAAAAACGCATTTAAAGTTCTATAACGCATTTTTATCGATTTCCCAAGTTCGTTTTGTACGTTTTTATGGGGTAAATAAATTTTTATCAGAAATCTAACTCATTTCATCTTATTCTACACCCTTTTAGGTACCAGAATCCACTCTTAAGTCCAAACCCGTTTTTTTACACACTAGGTCCCTTTTCTCGGAGAAGGTCACATATATTACCTACTATCTAAAGGTGAACTTCTAACTTTTCTTGCGGAAAAAATTTGATTGTGAAATCGTGGTTTTACTTGAAGTAAATTAAGAATGTTAAAGTAGTTAAAAAAACAATTTTTAAACCGCAATATTATTAAACTAAATTTGATTTTACACACTAACTGTCCGTTATAAGATATTTTTATAACTTTTATAAGATATTTAGCTTAAATTTATAAAGTATTTAATAACAAAAATCTGGTAGCCCTGAATACATTAATGAGCTCAATTATGATTTTGTTAAGCAGACTCTCACACTCACCATCAGTGCTGCCAGTTCAGCTATTTTATAGCTGGATTCATTTTATTTTTCGAAAATTATGTTTTAGCTCTTAGCTCCTTTTTTAGCTTTTTTTCTAGCTACTACTTTTTTGTTAATAAAGGGCAATATTAAGCTATATATGAAAATTTAAAAATATCAAAAATACCTTTATTCAATTTAATATACATACCATTCTATCAATTTTCTTTAATTTTGTGTGTATAAAATTGAATAAATGTAGTTTTTAACAATTTTTTATGCAGCAATACATTGCATTTACAAATTAATCAATATGATTGATAAACTGATTAATCTGATAAACTGATTTAATATAGCAGTTGTGTTTTTTTAAAGCATATTCTTTTTTTTTGCTTTAAAAAATGATTAGCTCTTTTTAGCTACTTTTCATAGCAATTTTCGCTACAGGCTTAAAAATTTGCAGGCAACACTGATCACGATATAAATGGCGCTTTTTATTACGCTCTTTCTCATTCTCTTCGTACATGTCCCTCGTTCCTTTTACCACAAAATTCATCCAGCATATGCTGTCGCTCGTGCTGCTTGCTGCGGGCAGGCAGAACGCCCGTATGGGAAAACACCCGTACAGGCGACTTTGGACACCCCTAACTTTAACATTTCATTGACGAAAATCTCATGTTAAAGATCCAAATGCAGTGCACTTTTTGAAAACTTCTTGATGAATGAAAACAAGACAGATTTGGTAAAAAATTATCGACAAAGTTTCTTTAAAAAATCATCGTGAAATATTCGTGCACGATGCCGTGGACTGCGGTGAAAATTCGTTTGTTTCCTCTGTCTTGGTGACCTTTGAATAAAAAAAAGACACAGTTTCGATAGTATCGTGAGTATAGACGTAGAATTACTTTTTATTCAGTAATAGAGAAAAAATTCTGTTTTTTTCATTTATATTTGTCAAAACTATTTGAAAGCATTTCATCTTTAAATAAAAATTATTAAAAAATAAATTTATTGTTGTTGTTACCTTCTTCAAACTTACTTGATCTAAAAAGCTCACAATTAATATCATGTAAAAACGTGTTTTGTTTTATAAAAAGTTTTCGTTTGATATTTTAAGTAATGAATTTGTTGTTTTTGTTCATTTCGGTTAATACTAAATGTAATTCAAAGTTATGTTTAATAAATGGAAATAAATATCGAAAAAATTTTAATTATTTATTTTTCTGTAGTATAGAGCATGTATATGTATATGTATATTTTAAAAGTAATTAAAATTTTAAATTTCAGTTCACAAAAAATATTTTAATTATGGAAAAAGTATAATGCATAATATAGTAATACATACTGACTCTGTAGCTACACGCATCGGTATTCTCTATTTTATTAATCTTGTTGAAAATAAGCAAAACCAATAACAAACGACAAAAACGAAAGCATCTAATGTGTATTTATATATGTACATTTTACATATATATTAATAACAACAACAACAACAACAAAAGCAGCACAACAACAAACGACACGATTTCGAACCCAACAAACAACAACAATAACAACAGCATAAGCAGCTACTGAAGCAGCTTGTGTATTTCTCATAGGAATATATGCATTTTTTTCTTCTTAAATTTTGCTGTTTTGTGTCTTTATTAAAGAACTGACAAAATCAAAAGTTAGATATTCGTTTTGTTCGTACTCTAACTGATATTTTGGAATACATTTGTTCTTTGTACGATGAATATTAAAAGCTGTAGGCATACCCAAAGTGTCAACTAAACTTGTTAAATGTGCTTGAAAAAATTTGTGAAAATGACCCCCATACAAACCGCGATGTAAGACGAAATTCTACGTCAAAACGTTATATTACATTTGATTTTACTTCTGTCGTGAATTTCCATTTTTTATGAAGTGTTAAGGAAGGGCTGACTTCAGCATTGTGATGTAATGCTGAAAAAAACACTCGTTTTAGAAAAGACATCTATGTTTCTCAGCGATATATCGGACAATATCGATGCACTACATCGAAAAAAACATCGATGTTTTTTCCAAGTGGACACCTCTAAAACTAATATATTTTAACTTTAAATAATGCAAGAAACAACTAAAAGTACTGTTTATCGTAAAATAATTTTAGTTATGATTGTTTGAATTGGACTTTTTGGTTATAATTTGAGGTGGCTTTTTTTATCTTACTAAATGTTTTACCAAATTTTGAGTTGTTACAAAAAAACCCACCACTAATATATTTTTTTGCTTATTTTATATGTATTGACATTTTTTTTCAGTTTAATGATATAGTGTGGCGTATTAAGAATTTTTAACTCCTCGATTACAGTCTCATCGACCAAAAATCGATTACAGTCTCATCGACCATTGTAATACCAAGGGTTAATTTTTCTTATCTCTATTTAAACCAGTTTGAGCTGTTTCCTAAGCCTAGGATTCGGTAAACCGAAGATTCCGAGAGTACATCAAGTTCATTGCAGAACCAGTTACCTAAGTGGAGGAAGCGTTTACGAGCCAGCGCTAATATGAAGTGCCCTTTTTTATTTTCCAAAACATTTTGCCAAATTTCCCGTTTTTACGCATTTATGTATATGCTTAAATACCGTTTTAATTTGCAAACATTTTTTGTGTTCCCAAAGTCCGGTTAGTGTCCTTTTTTTATGAAATGATCTGCAAGCGCTGTTTTTTGAACACTTTTCGATTTAAGGTCCGATTTGTGCGCAGATAATCATGTCCGTAATTAAGATTTTGTCGTTTCAACATGTACTTAGTCGCATAGTACAGGAACATATGTTACTCCTTTGCAACATTTGGGTTCCGGTTTTTCTTTATTTATAACCTTCTATATTTCGGTTGATATTTCTTCTTAGTAGGCGTTTTGTAGTCTGTGCTGGAAAATCGTCCAGACTGAGTGTGTGTATTATTCGTTGTCTGTTGTCTTTGTAGAAAGCTTGGTCGCTGATGCTGAAGACCCGGCCAATAAAGTTTTTGGCTGTACCAATGGGACAGTTTTCATTGGGTATTTTGAGTGCAAGTTAATGACTCTTCCTGATGATGTGGGTTTTTGATATCAGTCTGTCTTCAACACATTGCCTTTTTTTACTACTAAATAAAGCAAGTGTCCTTCACTCTCTTCTTCTGAAGTGAATTTGATTACACTATGGCTGGCATTAAGGATTTTGAACGTATCTTCTAATGCCTCAGTTTGTATAATAGCAAAAATAACGTGAAACTAGAGGCAAAGGATAGCAAAAATGCTTTTTCACCTTTTTCTCTGAAACGTCATGATTTGTTTTAAAGGAATTGTTTAAAAAAGTTTATTTAATTATTTAAAACCTTAAGAAAAATTTCAAATGTAAATCAAATGAAAGAGGACAATCTATTTTATCAGAAAGAACTGGAGGAGGAGCTTCGAGAGATGGAAAAGAAAGCTCGTGAAAAAGAATAAGCTCGATAAGAACGACTTGTTGATTAGAAACTACTAGAAAAGCGAAAGCCTACAGATTATGATAAGTTACGAAATGAAGAGAACATTAAATTGGAAGAACGAGAAAAAGAAGCTAAACGCTTAAAGGAATTCGTTGAAGATTATGATGAACGGGACGATATAAGATATTATCGAGGAAGAGAACTTCAACGACGTTTAGCTGAACGAGTTCGTGAAGCTGATTTAAGCGCTAACGATCGAATAAGGATAAGCCACATATTTTTAAAGATGTCAATTTAGAAATGACACAAAGAAAATAACATGAACAGAAATTTTTAAAGGAAAAAAAAAATTAATATTGAAAAACATCGTCCAAATCAAGAAATTCACAATATTGAGGAAAAGTAAAAAATATGCCAAAATTCGAAACGGTTGATTCCGTATCTAATGATAGTACAAACTCTGGTCTAGGGTATGTTTCTAATGTTGACAGTAATCACAGCAGGCAGTGCAATCACTTACAAGACTTTTACTCTTTATCACAATCACCCACTCTAGGGTTTAAAAATGCAGGTCTTCAGAGTTCTGACGTTCTAGAGAAAAAGTGAGAACGCAGCTTTACTGTCCTTTGTCTCTAATTTCACGTGTGTATAGTTTACTTCATTAATGAAAAGTGCTGTCGTACGATGTTATAGCTCTTAAACTAATGGTTTAATTTTGCTGATTTATTTTTTTAAATAAATTCTAAAAATCCAAATTTGAGAAATTGCAATGAAATATTGTTTAAATATTTTCTGAAACCACACTTAATTCAAATGAGGAGTGTCTGTTCAAAAGTTCCCATTTAACATTTTTAAAAAAAAGCAGTTTTTACGATAGTTTAGCCCTTAAAATATTTAATCTTTTGCACAAAAAAAAAATTAAGAAAATCGTAAATTTTTCCAATATTTTTTTGCATAAAAGTTTATGTTTCTGTTCAAAAGGGCCTAAATATGCATACTGACAAATTGCTTTTAAAGATATTTGAAAAAAAGGGACTAACTTTCATACAAGGTTTTAGTTTTTGTACAATATTTAATCAAACGGTCTTATATATATTTTTTTTAAGACTCAATTACAAGTTCTCTTTAAGGTAAGAAACTGATTATTCAATGAATGAAAGTCCTCAATGAATCCTCATTACTACAATGAGAAACCGACGAAGAATGTGAGCGCATTGAGCCCGATATAGGGCACTTACGTGTTTATTGAATTAATTATTTCTGTGAAAAATTCTTATGTATATTTTATTGTTTTGTTCATTTTATAAAATGCTTAAAAACCTTATTAAAATGCCTATTTCTTCAGTGACTGCACAAAAGGACATATTTTAAATTTGAATTCTCTATAACTTTGAAGCCATTAAAAATTTTTTATCCATGCTTTTGAAATAAGCTCTTTCACTTATAAAATACAAAAAATTGTGCGATTACGTTGCTTACTCAATCCCCAAAAATACGAAAATGCAAAATTAAAAATAAAAACGTCATAACGCATAACATTTAAATCACAAGGAATTTAAAAAAAAACTATATTTATCATTTAAAATGATCTATATAATTTAAAAAAATATTTCTGACTTTCGTTTTAAAAAATACTCAGTACTAAGTTATAAAGTAAGTTTAAATATTTTAAAATACCAACTCTACAAAATAATCAAAGTGAAATATAAATGTTAAACATTTCAATTGACGTTACTAAACTAGTGATTATACGCTTATTAAATTTTTCTGTTTTAGTAATTAATTTTTGGGAAAAAACAACAAAGAATGTGAATTCTTTGACAATCTTGATCACAAATGTATTAAGTTGGAGCTGCGACCACATTAATGGCAATTTGGATATCAAAAGTTTTTATTGTTTTTATAAGTTGAAATGCGAGAGGCGATATTGTGGTATTTCGAAATTCGGTTGCTTTGTTTTACATACGCTTGTGCTCCTTGTTGTTTACCATTCATGACAGCCGCACCATCGTAACCCTGCCCGTGCATAAAATCACTATCTATTCCGAAGTCCTTATATTATCTATGATCTGCAACTTGTTACGCTGTTGTGTTGTAGTTGCCTTAATGCTAATATGTTAGATGTTTAAACTTTTTAGATCCTAAGGGGGGTTTTAAACCCTAAAA
Source organism: Dichetophora obliterata (assembly GCA_963920525.1). Lineage (NCBI taxonomy): Eukaryota > Metazoa > Arthropoda > Insecta > Diptera > Sciomyzidae > Dichetophora > Dichetophora obliterata. Next base: position 128,822,519 of record OY986439.1, read on the forward strand.
CCCCACCCTTGACTAAGGGCCTGCCTCCCATACAAGCCAAATTTTCCCTATCGCCCACAAACAAAAAAGTATATATCAGATTGCTTTGATCATAAAAAACTAAAATGTAGCGATTTTGTTCATATGGTTACTGTCTGTAACTGTACAAAAAATAGGGGTGGCAGCACTATATCTACGCCCACTTTTTCGAAATCATGCCAACTCCGGAGTGGTATACGTTTTTATAGTGAAACTTGGTATGTAGGTGCTCAAAGTGGCGGTCACTACATATATAAATGTTGCCACGCCCACTTTTATCACCCACAATTTAATAGAACTTCTATATATCAGACGGTTTTGATCGTACAATACTACAATTTGGTAGTTTAGCTTATATGTCTGAACCGATTTTCAAGAATATTTAGGAAGTTATTAAACACAACATATAGAGGGTTTTGCATGGGAAAATGGGGCGTGGCCCCTAACACACAACCCAAACTTGCGATATCGAATAGATTTGGAGTAATAGATGGCCTCGGAATTTAGTGTTCGAACTCAATTTACGCGTTCAGTTTTACTGATAACATTGTATGACGTTGGACAAGGGGGAGTGGCACCTCCCATACAACCCAAATTTTAGAAATGGTATAACTTTTGAGTTGTAGGTCGTACAGTCTCGGAATTCCGTATTCGACCACAATTTAAACATGCCGTTTCACCGATAACATTTTATGGGCGTTAGACAAGTGAGCGTGGCACCCATACAACCCAAATTTGCAAAACCAGCGGCATATGTTTTTGACCGGCATGTTTGTATGTATATTCATCTGTTCCACCCTCACTTCTAAACTACTTATCATAATTTGACAAATGAGGTATCGTTGGAAGCTTTTTGATCGTTTGCTGGTTATAGACTATGTGACGTCACATTAAATTTAATATGACGCCCTCCAGAGGACAGAATAAATCCCAGGATAAATAAAGGATTAGAGAATTCTCAAGTATGCCAAGCATCTAATATTTTTGTTCTTTATCGATAACTGAATCCAAAACTTTCATATCTTCGCCTCTTTTTAAAATAAAACTAAGGGGCGAAAGAGCTAAAAGATCTCGAACCGCCTGATTCTTATACTCATAACAGCTTATAGCTGCTTATTTGGTCAAGCTGCTATGTTGAACACAACATAGTTCTTTTTGAAAGGCGGTTACTGCTAAGACTAAAAACAATCCATAGCATTTTGATTAAATCACGTTGACTGATTTTGAACGATGAAGACGTTAAAGTGTAACAAGGACAATCTTGATTACGAAAACTGAATGATGAAGAACGTTATTGGCAAAAACTAAATTTCAGCTATTTAACTCAGCCTCGTTAAAAAACACTAAGTGACCAGCTGCATTGATGCTAGTGAAGATTGAACTCGTGAATATTTGAAGTATTTAGTCCAGCTCATCTGCTTGATTAACAGATTTTTTTCAAGTCAGTTATTAGAGATATAAACACTACTAAATAGGCGCACCTTTTTTAACACACCCAAAAAGTATGGCATATAACCAAGAAAAAAAAAGAAGAATCAACAAAAAAGAGGCAGGACAAGAAATCATTACGTAACTAGCTACATAGCTCGAACTGAACATCTGCTGACAGTTAAACAATCTGTCAGAACAAACTAACGAACGCACAACGTTTGCCGCTGCCTGTCAGTAAAACACGTATCCAAGGCAACTCATCGGTAATCAAGATTGCAACAAAGCGTCATATAGACAGACAGGCAGACAGGTCAGCGCACAGTGCCATTTCTTCAATTTTAAAAGGACAAAATTTACACAAATTTTTTGTTGTATCTGAACAAAATGGGATCTATCCGTAAGTCTTACCATTTGGCTAACCAGGATACAAAATTGTCATATTTATGATTCCTTTATGAGTCTCTTTTTTTAGCCTCATAAAACAGTCAAATTTATGATTTCATTATGAGTCTTTGTCATATGTAGGGCATTTTAATGAGACCCTTTTATGAGTACTCATAAAGCAGGCATAATAATGACTCTTTTGAGGGTCTTGTTTTTGAGCAATCAATTTAATATTTAACAATGATATTAAAGAATCTTTCAAGAGCGCTTTTAAATAGTCCTCATAAAACACGCATAAAAAATACTTATTTTGGAGTCGTTTTTTTGGACGGGCTCAGTGGCGGATCTACATACGAGCTGAAAGGGCTTTATTCCCCCGCTTGGAGAATTTTTTTTATGTGATAATAATGTAAATAAGCCCTAAAAGCCGTTTCAGCCCCCCGCCCTTGGGTTAGAAAACTGATAAGCTCAGTAGCAGCAATAAATTTCCAAAGTTCGATAAACAAATTCAAACATCTAATGCCTATAGCAATCTAAACTAAAATAGTACGAAAAACGCGTAAAAAAAGCTTTCATCGGTTAAGCTGTTATGACGCTGGTTTTTTTCTTAAGACCTTGAAAATGCAAGCTGAGAAGCACGCACAGAAAAGCGAAATAGGACCAGTGTGACCAGAAGAATTTTGAAAAAATATGCTATTTTTAAAATAAAAAATATTCTTAAATATTCCACTTTGATTTTAAAGATATATACTAAAGAAACACAAAAGCATATTTAAGGAAATTATTTGTTGATAATTATCGAACTTAAATACAATAAACATGAATTAATATTATTTCTACTATACAAAATTATTTCCAATTATTACTTTCCGCTAAGAACTTTCACTAAGTTACTTTTTTTCAAACGGAAAACTTTAAGTTTAAAACAAAAACTCATCGGTGTTAAATATATATTTATGCATAAAAATACAATTTAGGAACATCGTCGAGATCAATATTGAAATTGAGCTCTGTGTTATTTTGATATAAATTCGTGGTCTTAAATTTTTTTATTGAACTATCAGGTATTTGGTAATTATTACAAATTTTTTTTAAACATGTAGCCAAGTTTTAACATTTAACAAATTATTTAAAAGTTTATCTTTAATTTTGTTTCGTATTTTTATTTTAAAAGTTTCATACAGCTAAAAATTCGCTCACCTCAGCATTGCTACACAGTTAATTTAGTAAGGAAAGCACAAATTGCGTTAAATCTGAATTGTGTTTATGCTGTACAGTAGGGCGTATCGAATTACAATTATTTTTTAATTTCACATTCTTAGAGGTCTAAAAAATTGAATAGAGTGGTCAAGATCTCCCAAAAGGAATTTTAAAAATATATAAGGATCTGTTCCTCTCCCGCAAGGACAGAGTTATTTTATGAGGAAGATAGTAAAAAATCACGGTCTCAAAATGATTTCATTTTTGTAAGTAAAACTACATGTCTTCTTTTTTTTTAGATTGAACCAACGCTCAGAGGATGCCCCCTCTGTATATGTATAAATGTATAAGCATTGTGTTGATTCGGAAGATGGGTGATAGTTTGTTGAAAGGTGGATAAATGGAGTAGTGTCGGTGAAGATTTGTTTTGAATTTGCATAGCTCAAAACTGCCGGGAAACACGCTCGCAGGGAGAGAGAATGAAATACTTTCATCCCCTATCAAATATATCGCACGACGTTGAATTCGATCCAGAAGCTCCAAATAAGATTTTGAAGCACCTGCCCCTGGCAAACATGTGCGAATTGTACTCATTTTCCGCCTTATATATGAGGTGTAAATCATGCGAAGATCAGCTGAAGTGAAATATTTTTTGCACCGTTTTAAAAAACCTAGGCACTTGCCCGCATCTTTCAACACATCGAAAATATGATCATTGCAACGAAGATCAGATTGGATCGATATGCCCAGAACGTCAAGAGTGGCTGATTCCACAAGATTTACACCATTCATATTGAGAGGAGCTAAGGGGCAATCCACCCGCTTGTGGGTTAACAGTCTTAAAGTAAAAATAGACTTTAACTAACAATATTTTGGCAAACATGATGCCACTCTTGGCTTTTACCCACAGTGTCCTGTGTGAAGCATATTCGAATCCAAATGTACACTCGAGATTGCACAGAACTTATTAGTTATCTGATTATCTAAATTTTGATGACATTGATTGCAGTGTTATCGTTTCCCTTACATACTTATTAAAAATAATTATTAAGTTAATTGCGGCCCATCGAATTTCAAACTCAGAAACTTAAAAATTTAGAATAAAATTTTTGTGAATGCTGAGTTGAGGTGTTTTAACGAAATAATAAAATTCATGCTCAGGGTGTTGTTCAGAAATATTTGAAGAGTCTAAATTAAGGAAATTATCATCTTCTGGTGCCCGAGATATAAAAAATTATGGCGTTTTCTTTTCTCGCGATAATGGCCGCATTCAGCGCAGACATCAGTTGGCAACTATTGTGTAAAAATTCGCTGAATGGTACAAATTTGGTAGCGCTAACTTAAACTGATAAAGTAGCGAACGCCTTTTAATCGAGCGAACTAATTTGTTCATGAACATGAACACAACTGTTTGCTTAACTGTCAGATGCTGTTACTGACGCTGTTAAATTAATAAACGCAGAAAGAACGCAGCAAATTTAAGTGAGAAACCTTTGCAATTGAATTAAATTTACATAAAAATGAAATTGAATCTAACTTCTGACGTGTACAGTAGCAACACATTCAGATAAAAACATCGTGAACTAAGGTAGCGGGAAATTGGGGGCGATGGAACAATGTAACATGTCTGACTGTCTCAACCTGGCGAGGCCAGCATAATCTTTGTGAAATCGCCTCAAGTCGACTCAAACCTCCACGTGGTGTTTCCTGGGCAACGTCAAAACTGACAACCGTTAGTTTGGCGGCTAATCTGAGCGGCGGGCCTCCCTAGGCTTAAAATAGGTTCTGCGTCGGGTTTGAAGCCCACCCGTAAAAACCAATTTCAATGAAAACATGTAAGAAAAGAAGAAAAATTATCCCCAAATCTGATGACGACTACCGCAAACGAAAAACTGATAATGATTTACGGATATGCACCTGGAATGTCCGAACCCTTAATTGGGAAGGTGCCTCTATCCAACTGACTGATGTCTTGGAAAAATAAAAAGCTGATATCACTGCTATCCAAGAAATGCGATGGAAGGGACAGGGTTACATTCGGCATGCACCCTGTGATATCTACTACAGCGGCCATGCGGAGAAGCACGAGTTTGGATGCGGATTTGTAGTTGGCAAGAGACTACGGCCCCACGTCCTGCGATTCACACCTGTGAACGAACGACTTGCCATAATCCGCATCAAGGTTCGATTTTTCAATATAAGCCTAATATGTGCGCACGCTCCGACAGAAGACAAGGACGATGAGATCAAGGAAATTTTCTACGAGCGCCTTGAAAATGCTTACGAGCGTTGCCCCCGCCACGACGTAAAAATCGTGCTTGGTGACTTCAACGCTAAGGTGGGCAAGGAAAATATTTTTGGTCCAACAGTCGGAAAGTTCAGCCTCCACGACAACACCTCCGATAACGGAATGAGGCTGATTGACTTTGCCGCAGCACGAAACATGGTCGTAAGTAGCACTAGATTCAAGCATCTCAATATTCATAAAGCCACCTGGATGTCCCCTGATCAAAAAACAAAAAATCAAATTGATCACGTTTTGATCGACGGAAGGCACTCTTCCAGTGTATTGGATGTACGCACGATCCGTGGTGCAAACATTGACTCGGATCACTATCTTGTTGCAGCCAAGATCCGTACACGTCTGTGCGCAGCTAAGAATACACGCAACCCTACACAGAGAAAGCTAGACGTCGACAAGCTGCAATCGAAACAGACAGCCGATGCTTTCGCCACTCGACTCTCACTCCTGCTTCAAAGCACTCCTCCAATCGATGATATATGCGAGCAGTGGACACACATTTCCAACTCCATGCGTGCGGCTGCTGAAGAGGTGATTGGCTACCAACGCCCTCGCCGAAACCAGTGGTACGGCCAGGAGTGTCGCGACGCCACTGCAGAGAAAGACGCCGCCTACAAAGCCACCCTGCAGTCGGTTGTAACGCGCGCTGCTAAGGAGCGATACAAAGAAAAGAGAAGGGAAGAGAGACATATTTTCAGGCGGAAAAAAAGAGAGGCAGAAAAGCGCGAGCAGGAGAAGATTGAGATGTATGGTGACAGGAATGAGGCCCGAAAATTTTTCGAAAAAATAAGACGCCTTGCCGATGGTTTTAAAACCGGGGCCTCTTCCTGCAAGGATGAAAACGGGAATCTAGTGACAGATGTGCAGAGCACACTGACGTTATGGAGGGAACACTTCTCTAAGCTTCTAAATGGCGACGCTGACAACAATCCCGCCAATAGAGATGATATTCCGGAAACCCCAATTTTGGATGACAGCGTTGAGGTTCCGCTGCCCGACTATGATGAAGTTCTGACAGCTATAGCTCGGCTTAAAAATAACAAAGCCGCGGGAGCTGATGGCTTACCAGCTGAGCTGTTTAAGAATGGAGGCGAAGCTCTACTTAAATGCATTCACGAGCTTTTATGCAGAATATGGTCGGAAGAATGCATTCCGAACGATTGGAATATCAGTGTGCTCTGCCCAATCCACAAGAATGGCGATCCCACTATCTGTGCCAATTACCGTGGGATAAGCCTTCTTAATATCGCATATAAGGTCCTGTCGAGCGTTTTATGTGAAAGATTAAAGCCCATTGTAAACGAACTGATCGGACCTTATCAGTGTGGCTTCAGACCTGGAAAGTCCACCATCGACCAGATTTTCACGCTACGACAAATCTTGGAGAAGACTCAAGAAAAACAAGTCGACACCCACCATCTTTTTGTCGACTACAAAGCCACCTTCGACAGCCCAATAAGGAAGCACCTGTACTCCACCATGTCTGAATTTGGTATTCCTGCAAAACTAATACGACTTTGCAGGATGACACTGAGCAACACCAGCAGCGCAGTTAAAATCGGGAAGGACCTCTCCCCACCATTTATTACCAAACGAGGTTTCAGACAAGGTGATTCCTTATCGTGCGACTTTTTCAACCTAATGATGGAAAAGATCATCCGAGCTGCTGATCTGAGACGTAGTGGCACAATATTCTACAAGAGTGTTATGCTGCTTGCGTATGCTGATGACATCGATATCATTGGCCATAATACGCGCGAAGTAAGTGCAGCATTTTCCAGATTAGAAAGAGAATCAAGTCGAATGGGTCTGTCAGTGAATGCAGATAAGACGAAATACTTAGTGTCAACAAACAAACAGTCCCAGCGTCTTGGAACCCACGTTACCGTTGACAATACCTCCTTCGAGGTTGTGAAGAACTTCGTTTATCTGGGATCCAGCATTAATTCAACCAACGACATCAGCATTGAGATCAAACGAAGAATAACTCTTGCCAACAGGTGTTATTTTGGGCTCAGTAGACAATTGAGAAGCAGAGCCCTCTCTCGACGAACGAAAATCACGCTCTACAAATCGCTCATCATGCCCGTCCTACTTTACGCATCACAAACCTGGACGCTGAGCAGTTTAGATGAAAAGACTTTAGGAGCATTCGAGAGAAAGATTCTTCGTAACGCTGAGCAGTACAAATGACGTAACGCAGTTTAGATGAAAAGACTTTAGGAGCATTCGAGAGAAAGATTCTTCGTAAGATCTACGGACCAATCTGCGTCAATGGCGAGTACCGAATACGGTGGAATGATGAACTGTATGAGCTGTACGCTGACATCGACAAAGTAAAGCGTATTAAAATCGAGCGGCTTCGCTGGCTTGGTCATGTTCAGCGCATGAAAGACGATGCTCCAGTGAAGAAAACATTCGATTCGGTACCCAGCGGCGGTCAACGCAGAAGAGGACGACCGCATCTTCGTTGGAAAGACCAAGTAGAGGACAACCTGACGAAGCTTGGAATTTCCAACTGGCGCCAGCAAGCGAAAGACAGAAATGGCTGGCGCAAATTCTTAGATGAGGCCCAGACCGACATACGGTTGTAGCGCTAACTAAGTAAGTAAGTAAGAACTAAGGTAGCGCTACTTTTACAGTTCACAACAGTTATCTGCGCTGAATGCGGCCAATGTTGCATTTATTCTTCCCTGCGCCGGGCTGTCAAATTTTCGTGTTCTTTTCTCACCATATTTATAGGGTTGCGTGCTCTTTTCTCAAAATGTTGCACTCTGATCCGGCAAAAGTGCGACATTTTCTACCCTTGTGGAATCGTAAAGGCGGAATGCAACATTATCACGAGAAAAGAAAACTCTATAACAGTGAGCGTTGCCCATCGGATTTTTATATATCGTTTATAATTTATAGATAAAGATTTTGTTATAATGGATGTAAATTGTAAAATTTTATTTAGCTGATTTGTGGCAGGGTTGCATTTTTTTTGTTCTGTTCTCATATGAAAAATGCAACATTTTCGCAGGAAGTATGGCAATATTTTCGTAATGTTGCCATATAATGAGGTGACATTTTGATCGAGAAAAGAAAACGCCAAAATATTAATTTTTTTGAAAAAGTTAAAAAATTGCATTGCATTTCTCAAAAATAAGAAAATGCATAACGGATAACGTCAACACTATAATCAAAATTACCAAAATTAAGACAATCAGACAGCAATCAAAAGTTATGTGCTACCTCGAGTGTATCTGTAGTTTCAAATATCCTTCACACAGGACCTTGTGGGTAAAAATCGAGATTGGCATCTTGTTTTGAAGGATATTGTTAAAGTCTTTATTTACTTTTACTTTGAGACATATGAAGTTGTTTTTTTTTTTGCAAAAATCAAAGCATTTTGAGATCGTATTTTTTACTGTTTTTCTTAAAAACAACTTTGTCTTTGAAAAATTTTGATTTTTCGTGATATCTCAAATTTAAAAAACAAGTTTTAAATAAAATTTTTGTAGAAATTTAGGCTTAAATACAAAAATATTTCGAGTGCATTAATTTGAAATTTTAATTTATAGTAACAATATGAAAATGTGATATTTTTATATATCAAATCTATATATCAAATTATGCAACAATTGAGAAAACCTTAGTCCTTTAGTATTTTAGAAGCATCAACATTATTGCTTTCAAAGATTAACAGCCCGATTTTGTCAAAGTATCAATTATTACTCAGTATTTTTGTTATTTCTATGTGTTTTTTGTAATTTTTTGATTTCAAAACAAAATTTTAAGCTCAAAAATAATTAATTTTGATAAAAATTGTCACGTGCTTTTCAGATAGTCACAATTTCATTAAAAAATTTTGTTTTTTGAGCTTCAAGTTTTGTTTTGAAATAAAAAAATGACAACAAACACATAGAAATACTGTGTAACAATTGATCTTTGCCGTAATCCCAGTGGGCATTTTAGCTAGCGATACGCAAAAGAAAGCATGCTAGCAGTGCTCTTATTGGCGTCAATATAACTTCCATGCTCGCTGTATTGATGAGTGCTTCTGTAAGGCCTTCCTTTTGAAGGTTTGGAGTCTTTTCATGTTATTTTATCTAAAAAATTTTTAAAAAAAAATTTGAAAAAATTATAAATTAAAAAAAAAATCAAAACTTAAAGAAAAAACAAAAAATTTTTTTTCCGAGTTGGGTCGCGAGCTCAGGTCTCCGAAATCTAACACATTACATATCACATTATAAGAAACTTTTATATGGAAAAATTCTAAAGTCTTTTCTATTTTTTTTTATATGAAGAAATTTTACAAAAAAATTCCAAAAAATTTTTAAATGAACAGAAATATTTGTAAAAAAATGTAGATTTTAAACAAAATACCAAAAAAACAATTTTTTGGTCCAAGCTGGATCTCGAACCCGCGCTCCCGAAAGCTTACTTTCATTTGTAATGATGCAAAATTAGCTGAAGTTCGTTAAGAACTGCGGTAGACGAGTGGATAAGATGCCGGATTGCCACATGAGAGGACGTTGGTTCAAATCAGGAAATTGTCAAATTTTTTTTTATTTGAAGTTGATATTTATATTGGTTTTCTTTCTAATGTACATTCTCAAAAAGGGCTTCTAGCAGGCTTCTTTAGAGTCGCAAAAGATAAAGGCCTAGAAAATTTTCTCGTTTCATATAAAAAAGTTAATGGGCTTGGAAATGAGTAAGGAAGGGCTAGAAATCCATATGATGGCCTGCTAGAAGCACTTCAAAGCCCTGCTTTTGCCCACTGGGATAGGGATAAAAATTTACTTTATTAACTTCCACCAATACATATTTAAGAAAAACAATAAATTTGAAAATATTTTTGTCGCTAAACAATTCATGTAACTGTTTTGCTTTAAAACAATTTTCTTGGACTCAAGAAATTCCAAAATATGTACGTTATTAAAGTCATTGCTCGGAAATTTATTTTTTGTTTTGCAAGATTCTTCAAAGAAAAAAAAATTTTAAATGTCGATATATAAATAAACTCACAGTAATTTTTGATAGAAATTTTTGTAAATTTAGACAAAATATAGGAATAAAAAATGTATTCTACTTTTTCTGCTGCATATTTTTTTAAAATATGCTCTCCGAAAGAAAAATATTCCACTCTGGTCAGACTGAACAGGACCTCGATTTTTTTATATTTTATATAATATAAAGTATATAATATATATAATAATAGATGGGTTTTAAGGTTACTCAATAAAATTAAATTTATTTTTATTAAGAGCAAGAAAATTTCTTAATTGGTATATTCAATTAACATATTTCTATTTACTCATTTCTTTGTTGATACCTCACAGTATTGAAATGTAAAAGAAAATTATTCTAATATTCCTTTTTTTATGGCTTTTTCTTTTACCCCTTGAAAAAATGTGTAATTCGTTAATTTTTCTCCAGTTGTATGGAAACAAGGAGTGGCCATTAAACCATCACGACCCATTTTTTGTAGCTATCACTATTTTGATCTTCAAAGTTTTTGTACACAATTTACTGTCTCCAGCTGTAATACTTTTTGCAATGTGAGTTTTGTCCTCCTAAAATTGAAAAAATCGCACTGTGCGTCTGACTTACAAGCAGACAGTCAAGCAGTCGAGCAAACAAACTGGAGCGCGCAACCCTCGCGCGCACACCTTGATACACAATCAATAATAAACAATAAATCAGAGGGTTAAAAATGCCCGAATTCGTGTTTCAACCACAAAAGCAAATTAAGCCAAAATAAAAAGATGTTGGGGAAAGAAAGCGAGCAGCAAAAGAACAGTTGCTCCGAAGTCGACGCCTTGCCGCATGTCATTGACCGATCCGAATGCGATGCGAATCGACGTTCGCGACGGTCAGTTGCCGCTGGTAACGATGGATACGGCTTGGTCAAAGAATGCCATAAAATAGTTCAACATGATCATAAAAAATAAATAACTTAAAAACGCAACTCAGCGGGATCATCTGCCACCTTAAGAATGTTTCTAGCAAGACATGATTAAATTAGTTCAAGGAGCTTGATCTTCTAGCCTAGGCTAGTGCCCATTGCAAAATTTTTGCATCTCTCTCCACTGCATCGGCTTCCCAACTCTTTACGCATCTTTTTAGAATACGTTATAAGGATTCTTAGTATGCGATCCAAGTGGCAACAGTTGTGATCCTGCTCTTTTTGTTGGCATTTACGCACAACCAGTTTAACCTGCCACAGAGCATCTGATTTGCACTCCACGGCTGTGGAGTATAACATTTATGTTATAATCTGGACGCAGGTCCTTTTGGCTCGTGCTGGCTGTCTGAAATAATTTTAAGAATATGTTGGCTCAAGACGCGGATTGCATCGCGCGCCAAAGATCATCCCTGTTGATAAATGCAGCTTGCTATTTATTGCGGTTGTGGCCACGGCCAAACAACAACCGGTTCGCTGACTGCACTTGCTCAAGGCAATTAACGAGTCCTTGATCCTGCAAAGGACTGAGCACTCACTCCGATATTCATGTAGTTAAGATCTTGTTGCTGTCTGCAAAATTTTTTTTTATTTTTGCTCTAGATTAACAGGACCTTTGATGATGCAATGCGGTGCATCACCTCGCAAGGATGTTGCTGGTGCAGCAACGCGCGTGCCACTGCATTGCGGATCTTCGGCTGAATGTTTTTCTTAGACTTAATTTATATCGTTTACTGGTTTGTTGTGATGCCAAAGCAGTTGTTTTATGCACCTGCCGCTGTCTCTTTGTTGGCCGTTTTAATGATCCTTCTTTGACGATTCTGCATCGCGAGGGTCCATAAAATTGTAATACATTTTTTTATGCGGTCGGTAAATTAATGACCTGCAATGAATGCATCGGTTTTGATGTTGCTGCAGCAACACAGTTTAAAAGCAGCAATATTTTGAGGTCACGTGCTAAAAACCGTTCAGAGGTCCTCTCATAAGTAAGTGGTCACAGTCTTAAAGTCGTATTTCTTTACTCCGGAATCTATTTATTTAATATTTTCAATTATTTTTTTTATTTAATGTGCATTTTCGTAAATTATTGCGGTAACGTTAAAATTTAACATTTAAAAAAAGCAACAACCATAGAGAAAAACCTGTTCATATCAGTCGATTTATGGCACCTAGCCTAATCTTTTGAATTAGCTTTTCGCTATGATCTCATCGAGGTTTCTCCTGAAAAAACCCATTCAAAATTATTCCCACAAACAATTGTAGCGCCGCCAATCGAACTTGTCGCCTTCATTAAGCACAATGCATTTCTTTCTTTGACTTTGAATTTTGTCGTTCAGTGTCTATCTCATTGTTTGCTTGCATAATTCTAGTATAAATATTTGAAATCAGCAAAATCAACCTAATATGTTGAATTCATTCCATTCTTCCCCATAAACTTGCTTAACTTATCAATTACTTTATTTTCATTTTCAGATTTAATGCGTCATTATGATTTATTGTAGTTGTAAGTAAAGTATAGAATTATTAGGAATAACTAGTTTTATTGCTGAACAGTGCTAAGAAAATGTTAGCCTGTACCATAGGCACTGCCACAGATCTACGTGCTCACGTTAGTAACTCTCGGTCAGTGTGTGTTTTGCAGCCACCCAGTAAATAGCATCCCTATAGGAACAAACTAACTTGTTTTTAAAAACAACTTATTAAAAAACTAATTTAAAATAAACACGTTTATGAACTACTTTGAATTATATTAAAGCGGCATTCACTTCAATTTTGAATAGTTTTTATTACATTTTATATGAAGTAATTGAAAAACTACTTCAAAACAAGGGGCTTAAAAACTACTTTGAATTATATTAAGGCCGCGACTACTCTAATTTTGACATGTTTTTCTTGCAAATTTTTATTAGATTGCAAGTTTATATATATTTAACCATGCTATTTCATCAAATATTATTAACATTAGGCTTTCTTATTAAATTTTTATTAGATTGCAAGTTTATATATATTTAACCATGCTATTTCATCAAATATTATTAACTTTAGGCTTTCTTATTAAATTTTTATTAGATTGCAAGTTTATATATATTTAATCATGCTATTTCATCAAATATTATTAACTTTAGGCTTTCTTTAATATGAATTTATGTATTTCTTTTCAAAACAATAAAATAAATGATCTCTTTGATGCATAGAAATTTAAAATTTTTATGCTTTAAAATTCATCTTCAGTAAGTGGAATATTAACTAGTTTTCAATTGATTTATTTTAAAGTAATACAAATAATAATTTAAATTTAACTAATTTATCAGGTAGTTGAAAATATATGCGGTTTTGAATCGATTTATTTTAAAGTAGTTAAAAAAATAATTCAAATTTAACTTATTTAACAATTAGTTGAAAACTGATGTGGTTGACAAAAAACTACTTTTTCAACTACTTTTAAATTAGTTGATTTTCCTACCGGAATACCACTGCCAAGCATTACCGGGAACTAACAATAACCAAACCATACCATATCATATTTTCCTTTGCCATATCCCAGAACACTCTAGGAAGAAATACAAAATTTCTTTCAACTTGATTATACTGAACCGAAATTATATTAAATTTTTAATACAGCGCCCACTTTTGTAGAAGAAGGAACTTGTGCAATATTTCAATTATTGAATGTCACTATAGTTTTTGGAAGTAATTTTTGACAAAAAACATTACAATTTGCAATCCAAGTTTTATCATCTTGGAATATCTCTTACTATATTATTTAATTTTATTAGAAAATCGTCGCTGTGTTACAAAAATGTGTTATCTATTGTTTTTTGACAACTTTCCTGGAGAAAAAAAACTGATTTTCACGTGTAAAATTATGAAGATGTTTTTATTTCGTATTTGCTGCTATATAATTCTAGGGAGAATTTTTATGAGCATCTTTTTCTTTTGCTATGAGCCATTTTTGTACTTTACTAGAACTTATTTGTTTAACGAGCAATAATGCTTAACATATTTGCCTTATTAAGTCATACTATCTTTATGCTTTAACGGTCTCCATCATAGTTGTCAGCTTATATTCCCACACAAATTCTCTTTTTCCGACAGCAAGATCCCACAAAACATAAAAATTTATTTATTAGTTTATTATATGATATGATAATAACTTGTTCTCACATATTGTTCTCCCAATTTAAAACGCAGCTTACATACAAAACCAAAAAACACGACAACGTAATTAGAGCACAAGGACCTAATTAAAGGTTATATATAGACTGCGGATTTTTATGCAGAAAATGGTTTTTCTTAAAATTGGTGTTTTAACGGTTCTTACCTTTATATCAAACGGTCGGAATTTTAAAATTTGTATTTGCTCTCAAATTCTTCTCTGGGTGTGCTCATTTGCTCGTTCGCAAAATATGCATATTTTATAAAGCAAACCCAGCAATCCAAAGTATTGACACTTAAGTGTCAAAATCAGTTACAGTTATCAGTTGTCGGCCTTTGTAGTCTAGTGGAGAGTGCACTAGACTATCAACCCAGAGGTCCCTGGTTCGAATCCAGGTTCGGGCATGGTTATTTTCACTTTTTTTGTTGTTTCCTACATTTAAGAATTATGGAAAACTTAAAATCCACAGCTAAATTGAGGAAAATGTGGAATTAAAGAACAGGAAGAATTAAAGGCTGGAAATGCTTGCCGAGGTTAAGGCATAACAATAGCCTCGGTTAAGCAATTCAAATTGTCTTTCACGGTTGTTTCGACTAATCAATAATTCACGTATGGTACCAATCAACTCCTCTAAATAAATCTATCCCTTTCCTTTCAGGTCAAAGACCAAACCTTGTTTGTATAAGGAGCATGCCTTGGTTCTTTGATCTTTAAAAAAAAAATAGTGAGAACCCACCCTAAATTAACAGATTGCACGAATTTCGCTTTTTAATATTGAAACCTTATTCATATTTATTAAGGTGGATTATTTTGTTCAGGTGTAAAAAAAAACTTTTTCGACACTCATATTCTGAATGCTGGATTCAAGCAGATCATAAATCCAAAATTATATCGAAATCGGTTTGACTTTCCGACAGCAATTTTCATTTAAAAAAATCACTTTTTCGTCAAAAATCAACGACCTTTTCGCCGTAAATTTTAATCAAGCTTAAATAACTAACCCAAAGTAGGGTGATTAGCACCAAAGGTATCTAGGGCCCCGAAGTTGTGAATAGGAAGATTGTTAGATTCGGGAATTTTTTAGTGCAACAGTGTTCAGATTTCGGTAAAAATTTTAGACAATACTCTCTCCGATTTAAGATAAACTTGAACCAGCATTTAGAATATGAGTGTCGAAAAGTGTATTTTCGATCCAACTTAATATTTATATAAGGAAACAAAAATTATGTGTGGGAAAAAAATCAAAACAAATACCAAAGTATCCCTCATTGAATTACCTACATTGAATGAGAGTTACCATTTCCCACAGCAATTAGAATTTCGCACAAATCGGAAATTTCCCACAAAACTGGCAATTATGGTCTCGATACTCAAATGGCTGCGCATTAGGGTAGGTCACCAAAAAATATTTGAAAAACCGTCCCTCATTTGAAAGCTTTTGTTGAAAAGATTTTAGTACCATAAAAAATTTTTTGTGGACCCAAAAAACGGCCGAAATTGTCTTGTAAAACTAAGTATGTCATTGGATAGATCTCAATATAGACAACAATCCTAACAATTTTGTACCTCCAATTCCATCTTTGACTAGATATTTTAATTTTACGTTTCAATTAAAATTTTTTTTTAAGAAAAAAAAAAGTTCATAAAAATCATTAAACTTTTTATTTATTTATTTATTTATTTATTTAATTATAACAGAATACATTGTACAAATAAGATTTCTCTTTTTAGTAAGTACAAACATTTAACAATTTTACATCCAAATAATAGCAATAAAAGCAAACATGATTGTTGTAGTTTAATAAAATTATAAGTTTAGGATTACATATTATGTGCAAAATAAAAGTATAAAGTATAAAAATTTAAAATATAAATTACCCAGACTTGGCAAGATGAAATAAAAGTTTAAAAGAAGGAAATCAAAGTGAGAAAGTGGAAACGGAGTGGAGAAAAGAAGTTATTGAGAGATACTAAAATGCTGAAAGAGTTTTTGTTTGAATGTGTTTGCGTTGCCTGATGTTTTTATATTAGTGGGGAGAGCATTCCACAGATTTATCGCATGCACAAAGAAATGTCTGGAGGTTAATAAGTATTTATGTACTGGTAATATTAGTTGAGCAGTTCTCTGAGTCCTAGCAAATCTTACTATTTCAAAAAGATAGTCTGGTTCCTTATTTCTTATTATATTAAATAGTAATAACAACGTGCGGTAATTTAAAAAGCTGTTTAACGAGCAACCAGTAATTTTATTTGTGAAGGCAGAGATATGAGTTTGTCTATTGATGTTAAAAATAAATCTAGCACAACTATTAAAGGCAACATTTAGCTTCCGATTTGACTCCTGGTCCATGTTTGAAAAAAGTTCACAACTATACATCATTATGGGTAGAATGAAGGACTTTACAAGTCTAAGTTTAACATCGGATGACAAATATTGAGAGGTTGGGCTTAGACCACGCAAGGCACCATAAGTCTTTGCGACTACTCGGTTTATATGAGTACTCCATGTAAAATTATTATTTAGGTATACTCCAAGATTTTTAAAATATTCAACATACTCGATTGAAGAATTGTTAAGGTAAAGAGGAGGACACTCTTCATTTACTTTACGCCTATCGATAAGCATCGCTTTGGTTTTAGTTGGATTGAGACTCAATCCATTTTCTAATGACCATTGGAAAACTTTGTTCAACTCCGCATTAATTTCACTTGAAGCAGTGGTTTTAGATGACTTTGGGAATATATTATACAGTTGAATGTCATCAGCATATATATGATGTTCACACGTAGTGAAACAATTAACAATGTCATTGATAAAAGTTGAAAATAGCAAAGGACCCAAAACGGAGCCCTGAGGCACACCAGATAAGACCTTTAGATTTGACGAGCATTTATTATTTGAATAGACGTATTGTGTACGATTACCAAGGTATGAAGTCATCAAATTACACAGGGAGCTATGAAAGAAGAACTGAGCGCCAAGTTTTTGTACAAGCAGCTTATGGTCAATACAATCGAAGGCTTTCGAGAAATCTAAAAACAATATTAAACACAACATGTCTTTATCTAAACCGGACCTTATGTCTTCACATACTTTAAGAAGCGCTGTAGTACAACTATGTTTCGCACGAAAGCCAGATTGGTGTTTTGTTATAAGCTTATTATGGTAAAAATACGTTTTTAATTGATTGCTTAAAATAATTTCAAAGGATTTGCTAAGAAATGGAAGAATTGCTATTGGACGATATTCGGTAATATTAGATGATGTTGATTTTTGTAGTGGAAGAATTTTTGATATTTTCCACAAAGAAGGAAATTTAGACGTTGTAATTATAGTATTAAAAATGTACGTTATATGGCCAAGAATGGCAGGTAAAATAATTTTAACAAATTCAGGATGAATTCCATCTGAGCCTATGGCTTTAGATTTAATTTTGAGAATAACTTCACCAACACTTATTGCGTCAACACACGACAATGCAAAAGCACCATCAGCAGAGCTTCTAGGAACAGAGAAGTGCACGCTGTTGGTTGAACTAGCTGGCTGTATAAATTTTCTATTAAGATCATCCAGATTAACGCTATTTGGAATATTTTGCGGTTCCTTAGAGAGCCCAGCTTGGCGTATGTTTTTCCAAAATGAGGAGCTCGAGCGACATCTAGCAAATCTACTTTCATAAAAAGATTTTTTATTTCTGCGAATGATAGCAGTTACAGCGTTACGTGCACATTTAAATTCAGAATAGATACTAGAGCATCTATAACGTTTCCATCTTGTGTAAAAAGTGTCCCGCTTTTCAATAAGCCATTTTACTTCTTGAGTGAACCATGGGTAATTGCTACATTTAAATTTCTTTGTTTTGGCTGGAACATGATGAGTAAATAGGGTGCAGATGTTGTTATTTAAAACTTCAACTTGCCTACTTGTATCGTTTGTGGCGTAGATTAATGACCAATCTAAATTCTGGCATTCGAAAAAAACGTTATTTAAGTTAGTGTTTGGAAAGTCAGGGTAACTGTACGAAATTTCATTACTAGCAGCTGGAGTGATGTTTAAAGATAGAAAAATTAAATCGTGATGTGAAAAAGCCGGTACGGGAAGTTGGTCATAGTGTAATATTAAGTTAATATGAGAAACCAAGAACAAATCTAAAAGGGATGGTAAGCAGTTAGGTCTAAAATGAGTTGGAGTTTGCTGGTTCGCAAATTTCCAGTTGAATTGTTCAACCATGTACATAAACGATTTATTAGCGTTATTCAGTAAGTTTAGATTAAAGTCTCCACATAAAACAATGTTCGAAAAACGAGGAGCTATTTCTTCCAGTGCGTCCCATAGAAGTGTAGAATTAGCAATATTAGGAGCCATATATATGCAGCCAATTAATAAATTACCAGATTCCAGTGAAACTTCAACAAAAATGAACTCAAAAACGTCGTTCGCATTGGATAATTTTACAACGCGAAACTTATGTGAGCTTTTTAAATAAATACAAACCCCCCCGCCAGTTTTACCATGTCTATCTGCTCGAACCAAATTATAATTATTAACCTTAAACAGACCACCGCTCATCTCCGTCTTAAGCCACGTTTCAGACAAACAGATGATGTCAATAGAGCTATTATTAACAAGAAAACGCAAGTCATCAATTTTGTGTTTAAGACTCTGAGCATTTAAATGGCACATATTAAAGCCCTTATTATTTTTACAAATTATATTAAGCAAAGAATGCGATAAATCTATGTGGCCTCCCCAAGGTTGCGCTACATTAAACATTGAAATATACTATTAAGCGATACATGCAACACAAACACAGACAGAAGATATTCAATTAAAATATTCAATAGATCAGAGAAAGATAGTAAAGGTTTATAAGGCAAACTTAAATAAATAGAGTGAAAAGATTCGGACACTATATTAAACGTAATCTGAATCAAAAACAAGATCAATAGTAATTTAAAAAGAGAGAGTTTAAACAGAAGAAGAGTTAACAGAAAAAACACAATAACGGAATAAAAAAATCTTTTTAAATATTTTGGGAACACAATACAATTTAAATACAATAGAAATACAATTAAAATTTCCTTAAAAGATAATTTAGATATCACGCTGCATATCGCCACGAAAAAATTCTGTTGGCTGCTCAAACTTCTCCGCAATGCCATATAATTGATTTTCGTTAATTATTTTTATAGCGTTCCCACTTTTACTTTCTGTCACCAAAACAGAGCCATGCCTTATAAAAACGGAGAAAAGCTGCTTGTGTCGTTTCATACGAGCAGCTTGTTGGAAGAGGGTACGGTTTCTCAATGTAAGACTCTCGTTCATAAAGATGTGCTTGTCTGAGTCTAAGCCTACATCGCGAAGACTAAGTTGCCTACTCTGGGTCTTACGCAGGGCACCAATGCTTTTAAAAATCAAATTTTTATCTTGTGGTGATTTAAATTTTATTATAATGGGTGGATCTGAAGATTGGTTACGGGGGCGAGGTCTAAAAATTGAATTTAAAGCTGGTGGTTTACAATTTATAGAATTGCATAATCTTAAAAAAGACATTGTTAGATTCTCTTCAGGTATGTAAGGAACACCGAAGAGAATGGCATCTGCTGCAAGATTTCCTCTTTCCAGTTCGTCACATCTATCAGTGACGCTCGCAATTTCATGATTAAGAGCGGCTACTTCGTTTGAGTGCATATTCATTTTCTCCTCTTTTTCCACCTCTAATTTCTCAACACGCCACTGAAGGTTGTCGAAAGTTTCTTGAAGTAGTATAAATTTACCTTCGATGATAGAGATTTTCTTTTGTGAAAGAAGTTTTTCATATCATTCATTGGAAAAAAAGTTACAGCGAATTAACGTTTTGGTGAAGCTTGTTTCCGCTCACAGTTTCCGCTCCGAGTTGGTACATTTTGCAAAAGATTTACAATTTCAAAATCTTTTTCAAAAAGCAAAATTTGGTAAAACTGTTCGAGAAATGTTCAAAGTTATGTTTAGTGAAAACTTGTATTGCATTCAGTTTTGAAATTTGAGAAATTTGAAATTTATATACTTTTCTTGTCATATATACTAAAAATTAGGGACCCAAAATGATCGTTATTTTTAAATTTTTTAATGAAATGATCACATGTAAAAAGTTATTGTTATATACATTTGAATATAGTCACGTGATGTCTATAAGCTGCGGAATTAATTTTTGGCATAATCTTATGTGCTATGATTTTTATAATATAAATCAAATTATACCATCGTTATTTCTTCCATCGGAAATAAACATCAATCTTTGATCAATATTTTTTTCAATCAAAAATAAAAATCAAATCAATTTTGAGGAGCTACTTCGAGCAGTAAGAACAGAGGCTATGTTTTCTATTTCTGTGCATTCCTCAATTCAAAATTCTTTCAAAGCCAAAACAGCTTGAAGCATTTTAAAAGTAGAGCTCCAGCGTGTTGCGACATCCATTGGTTGAGAATTAAATTCTCCATTTAATATGTTCATTCCATTTGATTTAAATTTCTGGTCGAAAAAATAACGATCAAAACTTAATTGGTATAATTTGATTTATATTATAGAATTTCATAATTGGTTGCATTTCTGTTAAAAATCATTAAAAATTTAAACACAGAACTCCAATCCGAAAATGTAAGGCTCTTATTTTTGTACTCACTATTAGAAATGAATTTTTAATTACTGTTATGTAAATATGAGTAACGATTTCATAATATGAAGCAACTGATTACAAAATTTTAATATTAATGACTCAGGACATTTTTTTAGACTTGAGGATGTTTAGTGAGGATTGGCACCAAAGCAGAAACATTTCTTTACTCAGAAAATGGTTCTTATTTTCAAAGATTATATGTATATGGTCATTCTTTTACAAACCGAACACCATTCTGACCGGCACAGTTTTGATTTGCAAGAAATTTTTTTTACGGGTTCTATATCGAACAAAGAGACACGTGTTTGAAGATTTTCTCTTTTTTTTTCGAAAATAGTTAAAAGTTTGAGATTTTCGTGATTTTTGCCTGGGAGTCTAATTTTCAAAAATTCATAACTTCGGTTCTGTTTAAGCTAGAGACAACAAGCTTGAAGATAAAAAAGTGAATTTTAAGAAAAAAATAGTTTCAAAAAATTTATGAAAAATTTCATATTGTTATACGCAATTTAAATTTTTAAATAAATTTTAACCAATATTACCACCAATTAGTGTGTTTTAAATAGAACCATCGTATTCTACGTCAAATTTTACATAAAAAACTAAATTTTTTATCGATGGAGAAATCATTATTACTATTGCAAAAAAATTAAATAAACTCGCGCGGTACCTGACGTCGCACAGTACTTTGAGCCCATACAAAAGTGAGGAATAAATACAAAGCGCCGTTCGATTTTTATAAAATTTTGCATGCTGATTAATTTATGACCGCTGATTTTAAAAATGAAATCAGATTTAACGTAGATCTATTACTTTCGCTGGAAATAAAGTTTAAATATCGAAATTTCTGTGATTTAAAGGGAATAATAAAATAAGTAAAAACACTTATTAAAAAAAAAATTAAAGATATTAAGTTGTTAAATCTTTAACTTTATAATATTGACCCCGTTTGAAAATATGTTTTTTCGTTTAAAAGATGTACATATAGTTTTTTATGCAATTTTTCCAAAATATAAATCTTTACCAACATATACTAAAAAAATACTTTTTTGCAAAGAAATACTTATTTATGTTGTTATCAACAATTTTTTTTAACAAATGAAACTATAATTTTTAATATTATGAAATTTATAAGAGATCTTAGTTTGTCTCACTTTCAATATAGAAGGTAAAATAAGGGTCTTCCTCATTAAAGTTGTTTTTAAATTTAATATTTCTTTTTGATGATAACTCAGGATCTGTTAAAATCAATAGGTGTGTCATCAAATCCTTATTTAAATTCTCCCGAGAGCTTTTTCTCGTGTGGTTTAGACGAGCATATCTAATATTTTTGTGGGAAGCCTCCAATGCTTCTTCCGATAAACTTCCCTCAAAAGAAAAAGGTTGCGTTATTTATTATTTTATTTCAATTAGAAAAACTAAAGAAAATTCACCTATGGGTAAATCGAAATACTTCATTACTTCGCATCCATGCACTAAAATTTTGTGCACAGAGCTGGGCATATAGTACCAACTGTAACACTTTAAGTATAAGTTCCTGGTATCCATAAGAAGTTTACTAAACTCTTCAATTTTAATTTTTCTTCCACATGACAAAATTCGCAAAATTAATGAGAAGTTATATATTAAATCTTTATTAAGGCCAGTAATTTCTGCAGAAACATCAAAATTGGCAAAGAATTTCCTAGCCGTGTTTCCGTCATTAGTTGTGCCATAACCTTGTTTGACGTGATCTATAAGCAGGCCCATTCTCTCTCTGAATTCTCTTTGTATTCGGCTTTTATTTTCAGAAAAAATGGCTTGATTCTCTTGCCTTACTCGCCAAGCTTTAAATGGCAAACGATATGATATGTGGATTAAACATTCAAAAAACCGAATCCAGCAGCGAAGAGTTGAGAGTCCATACTTATTAGAATCTGTGTTTGCAGATCTAGTAAAATTTATTTTGTTCATTTCAATTGGACTTGCATTACAAATGAAGCATCTGCTAGCTGAATTTGTTTCCGTAAGAACGTTTGCAATGGATCCATCGATCATTGTACATTTCATTTCATATGAAACCTCTACAGATTTCCCATTAAATTCTAATATTTCACATTCTAATTCGGTTATTTGTTTTTTAATATCGTTATTTTCTTGTATAACTAAGGTCCTATTTTCCTTAGCCATTACAATTTTTATGGGTCTGCAGAAAAGAGTAGAAGAAGGGCTTTTGTTTATCCAAAGAGGCTTCTTTGATGACGAATCAATTCAAAAAATAATTGTTTTTTCACTAAAATATACATAGTTAAATTTTTAAACTTTTACTCACTTGATTGGGACAAATGCAATGAAAAATATAAATTCATCGCTGAAATCTTCCGTTGAAAAATTTTGCTTGTGTCGGCTGTGACCCAAGCTGCCATCCATACTCCATTTGCATATCAGTGTTACTTTATCTGGAGTCTCTTCGCCATCACAAAGCTTAAATATACTTTTAGCTGTATTTCGCATGAGTGGTTTTAATTCCACTTCTGCAGAGTTTTCAGAAGCTTTGACAGGTGGTACTATATTCTTTTTAAAATTTTGTATTGCATTTAGGCTTGGAAAGAAATTTTCATGATGTTCATTGACAGTTTTGCGCAGAATATTATACTTTACTTCCGAGAGATCCAAGTTTAAATAAATTGTCAATGCCACCTGTACTGAGAGGACACTTTCTTTTTTAATACTGCCTTTTCTTCTCGCAAAATCTGATGCATATTCTAATTCTTCTTCAGTATAGTCAGATACTATTTCAGCAACTTTTCTTCTTTTCATTTGTTCAGATAACAAGTGGAACTCCTTTTTAGGTCTTCCGCGACTAGTGCTAGGTTGCTTAGATATGAAGATTTATTTAAACTGTGTAAAAACTTTTTTTATTTTTACTTACTTCATCTGGAACAGGAATAATAAAAATTTGGACACTTAACCAGTTTTCATATTTTTTTATAAACAAATTTTTGTTATAGTGGCACTCCTTCCACTTTCTATCTAATTTAATCTGAAAAATCCGAATGTTTTCTATTGTTGCTTCATTAAACAGTCTTTCACCAATTTTGTTTTTAACAAAACTTTTTAAAATCAAAAATTTATCTCTTGGACCAGCAGAAATCCAGCAATTAAATAAATCTTTATTAGTTAAAATTATTGACATTTTTGATAAAAATTAATATATTATGTTTTTTCTTAATGCACATGCAAATAGACTTTAACTTCCACAGCTTTTTTGCACGTTCTCTGTTCTTGTTAAGAAAATACGGTAAAAATTGGGTAGCATTGAGAGAATATGAGAGTTCCCTACATTTATAAATTAATTTGTAGTAATATTAATAACAGTTATTAATATTCAATTCGATTGCTCAAACATTCTTTTGAAGAATAAGTTTATTTATTAATAATAATTTATGAAAAAGTTCTTACATTTCTGTAAAAAAATACAGTGTTATCATTCTCTGTAAGAACTTAACTTTGATAAGCTGATATGCCCTTCTGTTAGGTATAGAGTACAAAGAATATGTTTGTTTACGTTTTTTATTTTTGCATAACATACTGAATGTTACATACACTAACAACATTTAGCTAATTTTTGCAAAACATGATTTTTAGACCATTTTTAAAAAGGCGGTAACTCAAAAAATAGTTCGAAGTTGGATAAAATATTTTATGTTCCTGAAAGATAGATAAACATACAATAATTTATTTTAAAAATTAAATATGACACTTGCGGACATTTTTTTTAAATGACTGCTGAAAACAGCAAATTTAAAATTTTTTTTTTTAATTTTTTATAATTTAAAATAAATTTTTAATACTTATTTTACATTTTCTTATAAATATAAAATAACGTATTGTTTTTTATTATTTAAAAAAAAATAAAATCAATGGAATAGTGTAAAAACGTGCTTACGGCATTTTTTCTTTGAATGAAGCACATAAGCAAAAAATTCACAAAATTATTTTTGGACCATTTTTAAAAACACGATAACTCAAAAAGTGGTTCGAAGTTGGACAAAATATTTAATGTTTCCGAAAGGTAAAGAGACGTAGAAATGCATATGTAAAAATTGAAGGTGACACTTGTGGATATTTTTTTGAAATGACTGTTGAAAACAGCAAATTTTTCAATTTTTTTTCAAAATTTTTTGATAATTTAAAATTCAAATTTTATTACTTATTTTAAATTTTCTTGCTAATATAGTTAAAACTTATTTTTTCTCACTGTTTCCTTAAAAATACAAAAATAAAATCACTTGAATAGCGTAAAAACTGTGCTAACAGCATGTTTTTCTTTAAATACAACGCGAAGTCGAAAATTCTACAATAATAAAAACGCATAAAAAGAGTTGACTTTGAAGAGGTGTAGTTTCCACAAAACTACTTCTTTTGCGAAGAAAATTTAAACTCTTTTTAGTGAAAGTATTACCTAACTTACAATATCTATTTTGTTAGGGTTCGTCAAAATGAAACTCTTGATTTATTCCTACTGGACAAAGTACTGTGCGTCGGCGCGCCAGTTGCAAAGTACACCTCAAATTCTTGTCTCATACCGTTGTTCTCTGTATTAAATGACCAATAGAATATATATATATGTAGTATGTTTTATATTTTTAATTGAACAATATTATTTATTAATAAATGAGGCTTTATAGAAAATTGGGCCAAACTCTCATAATCAATTACATTATTTCAGCAAATAAAGTGATATATTACGATTTCAGTTCATTAGTATTCTACACGTAAATTTTTTTGTCTCAATATAACATCAGTCTTTACTTACTAATTTTTATAATATTTTTTTTCTCATACAAAGAGAATTGCTTTGCTTCCAACTCTTGAAGTGAGACTGGAACCATTCAATGGTATTTTAAAGTATCTTTAATCATTATAGCTTTTTAGAGGCAGGAATCACAGATTTTTTTAACAATAACTCATTAATTACCTATATTTTCATTGCATGTAAGTGATTTGCAGTAACTTTTCGCAATTTTCGTGTTTTTTTTAATGTTTTGTTAAATTTAAACGATTGAAACAAGCATCATTACGAATACTTTTGCCTTGTGATCTTTTAGACTAATTTTCAGGATTTGTTTTATGTTTTTTGTCGGCGTCTTACTGATGGTGAGATTGGTGGCATGGATTGGTGTGAGACAGGGCACAACTGCTGTAACAGCTGAAGTGAAGAATTGATTGATTTATTAGTAAACAATTTTATCTTATTAAATAATAATTAAATTATACCTTTATTACTAATAAGGTTTCCAATCCGGGATCTCGGACTTTTTCCAGTCCCGATAATCCCAAGATTATAAGGCCTAAAATCCCGGAATTTTCGGGATCCCGGGATTGTCTTCAAATTGCAAAAAAAAACACTTTAATTTAACAATCGAGTAAAAACTTTAAAAAAAATAAATTAACCTTAAATGTACCGTTCTTATGTTAGTATTATTATGCCAAAAAATATGAATTTTATGAATTATGCAAGAAATATTTATCAAAAATGATATATTTTCGTCCTTATATAAAAAATTATATAAAAAATAAAATAAAATAACTTTTTATAAAAAATTTAAGTAAACTGTTTTTTTCTTTAATTCCTTTTTTTTAATATCTAGTAATTCCGATACTGTTTTTGAGTACCGAAATTGGAAGCCCTAGACACTACATAATTTATATTATATTATAATACAGACAACAATGATATGAGGCGAGAATATGAGGTGTATTTTGCAACTGGCGCGCCAACGTTATTTAATTTTTTTGCAATAAAATAATCATATCTCCATAGTAAAATTGTGAAAAAGTAAAAAGTGAGTAAAATTGGTTAAAATTTATTTAAAAATTTAAATTGCGTATAACAATATAAAATTTTTCATAAATTTTTTTGAAACTATTTTTTCTTAAAATTCACTTTTTTATCTTTAATATGGAACAAAAAAGTTGTCTTTAGCTTTAACAGAACCGAAGTTATGAATTTTTGAAAATTAGTCTCCAAGGCAAAAATCACGAAAATCTCAAACTTTAAACGCCTTCTATTTTCAAAAAAAAAAAAAAAAAATATAGAACCCGTAAAAAAAATTCCATGGAAATCAAAAATGGGTCTGGTAATTTTTTGTTCAAATCTGTACGGTTTGTAAGAGAATGACCCATATGCAATTTTTTAAACAAGTTTAAGACAGGTTCAATTTTGGAACAGAAGGTTTGAAAGATTGGAATATAAAAACATCTTCACAAGTCATGTCAAAAAACCAAATTTCTTTATTGCCATAAATTAATAATTTGCATCCTCTTATAGAATGCGACCCTGCCGTTATTTTGACTAAGAATCTTTTTCAGCTTTCAAATATTACTTTTTAAAATTGTTATGACGTTGCCTATGTTTTCGGAAAAAGTGAGGGTCATGAAGAATGGATTGGTAGAAATTTGTTGTAATGATTTTATCAATTTTTAAACAGTCTGATGTGCTTTCCATATAGCTCAGCAGCTGCTCAACCCGAAATTTTTTATTTTAACCTGATAAAAACTTAGCTTAGAAATATATTAGAATATAAAACAAAAAACAACGTAATGCTCTTTAAAGAATTGTGCGTCAAACGCAATGAATCCCATTATATTTGGTCTGCAAAATAACAATTTTAATGTATTTATTTTTTTTGTTAATAGCGTATAGCATAATTTTATAATTTTTTGTTATGTTTCGTATGTACACAAATAAACAATATTGAATTATTATAATAAATGTTATCAAACTGTTATATTAAAAAAAAAAGAATTGGAACATTTTTTTTCCCGTTTGGTACATTTTTTCGGAGAATTTGGTACACAAAAAATAAGCGAGTGGCAACCGTGTTTCCGCTTTTCGTCTTTAGCCTTCGGTTCATCTTCGTGTGGCCTCGTTTGTTTTCAAAATGACTTCGTTAACCTTCGGTTTTGTTAGCTAGTCTCCGGTAATCTTCGTTTGGCTTCTTTCGTCATGCAAAGATTGTTCACAATTGCTATGTTCACATTTTATTGATAGAAGCGCCCTTTACCCAAGGGCGTAGACAGGGGGAAACTTCCCTCTAACTCTGGGATTTTTTCTTAATCGATGGTACACTGTAAGGACGTCAAAAGGCGCACGAAAATGCCAAGACATGTAAACTAATTTTTTAGTCGTAAAATTTAGTCGCATACTCAGTTTTTTCCAATCAGTTCAAAATTTCGAGAAATTTGCGATTGAAATTTAGTCACTTTTATACCCTATATTTTCTTTATTTTTGTTGACCAAAAATGTAGACGAGTGTGAACACTCATCAAATCGTTGGTCAAATCGTTTGATGAAAATCAAAATTTTTTGATTTTTCTGCTGATTCGTCAAATTGTGTAGAACGATTTTGTTAGTTCAAAAAAGTTTTCAACCTGAGCAAATCGCGGCAAAAGAGGGAACGAAAGAAAATAATAACAAAATAATAATAAATAACTATTGCAAATAATTTATAAAATAATTTCTTCTTCTTCCAATAAGATTTTAATAACACGTGGTATTAAAAATTTTCCGTCATCGCATTGTGCTACTTCGGTGTTCAAGATAAAATGAAGTTTGACGAAAAATTTGAGCGGTTTGAAATGTGAACAGGCCTATTGACTGACTTTAGTCTGATGTACATAAGAATAAGTCATTGACCGGTACCGGCTTTTGGACAAAGCTGAGATTATGAAAAGCAAAAAAGCTGTTTTTAAAACATGTTTTTTTATATAAAAAATCTTAGTGCAGGGTAATAAGACAAAAAGAAATATTAGGAAAATATAACAAACAAATTTCATTTTAATAAGCGGTGGCACTAAGACTTTGATTCGCTGTAACTTTGGACTTAATAAATGAAACAAAATAGTTTTTTGACTAAAGTTTAATGATTTTTTAATAAGTTGAGTTTTTTTAATTTAAGTTCTAGGGGTAATTATATGTAATAAAATTCTAAATTTGGCATATAACGCCTACACCAAATCTGATGAAATTTTGTTAGAATAATCTCTTGACCCAGAAATAGAATAAAGGCTATTATAGAAAGCCTAAAAAAAAAATCCGTAAGAGGACTATCCAATAACATCTCCCAAAATCAAGAGATTATTCTTACCAAATTTAATCAAATTTAGTGTCGGCGTTTTATACCAAATTTAGAAGCACAAAACATAGTAAGCGCCATCTCTAGGATTTTCACTTTCTGA
This sequence comes from Dichetophora obliterata, assembly GCA_963920525.1. Lineage (NCBI taxonomy): Eukaryota > Metazoa > Arthropoda > Insecta > Diptera > Sciomyzidae > Dichetophora > Dichetophora obliterata. The sequence goes on from OY986439.1 coordinate 128,851,835, forward strand.
TGAAATTTAAACATGAATTTTTTACTCTCTCTAAAACAGTGAACCTCTAGTCTTAACGATGTATAGTTTTTGAGATATTGGACTGTATAAACATAGTATGCATATTAGCCCATATCGAAAAAAAGCACACCAGCTAATCTAAAGCATTATTAGAAGAAAGCATCGAAAAAACCTATTTTTTACCTATTCGACATATTTCTTTATAACTTCGGTATTTACCGTCCAATCTTATAGAATGATATGTCTATGTTTTTGACTTAGAGAGACATATTTTTGTTTTTAGGAAATAGAAAGCCATAAAAAATCATTACCTTTTACTAGAGAAATTTTTCGCTATTTCCACTAGAATTATTTTTAAAATTTTTTTTTAACTTTTTTTGCAAAACGGAGTGTAATTTTTTAAAGTATTTGTCATATCGTATTATTTTATAAAATTTTCACTAAAAACGTTCTTATACGAATCTACCATCCTAATGTACCATTCTAAAGTGATACAATTTAAGCCCTCAAAAAACCATTAAACTCTTCCAAAGAAAGTATATCAATTATCCCAGTAAAAGTATTTTAAAAAAATCCTTAATTTATTTGCTAAAGAAGGGTATCTCTCAGTGTTTGAGATTGCTTGACTATTTTGAAAAGCTTAGCTATGACTGCGAAAAATAAACCAGCAATAGTAAACAGCAACAGCAAAAAAAGAGAAAAAGCAGATCATTCTGCTGAACTTAACTGGGCTGTAGGCTTTGCTAACGAAGACAGTTCAGTCAAATGTTTTGAAAGGATTTAAAAAATTATGCGTACTTCTTTCACCCCGAGAATGTTTTGTTATCGATGATAACGGACCAAGATCCGATAGATCAGAAGCAACAGGCTGCATTCGACAAATGTTCGGTCCAAAAGAAGACAATTTCATATATTTTGGAAAGTGAATCATACTTCAATATGATCAATTGGACAAAATTCATATTGACTGAGCCAACTTACCTACAATTATTCACGAAAGACCAACTTGAAGCATTGCAATACTCAAATGACATAATCGAATTACCAGGTAAAGTAAACAACTTCATTTGCTTATCTATGCCATTCTCAAAATACTGAGCGCTTTGTCCACGTGGTACATGAATCTGCCATTGCTGTCACCGATGAACAACATTTTATCTAAACTCAAGAGCTGTCAGTAATACAGTCTACATGAACCACGTCGAAATTTGATCGCTTTAAACTCGATTTTGATTTTAATATGTGAAAAGTTTCGTACACCCAAAAATAAGCGGAGTAAATAAATTCATATTCAGAGTCAATTCAACTCTTTTCGTGCATGGTATTTTGGCAAAGCTGTAAAAACTATATTTAACCCCATTTGTGTGTGCAATTTACTTCAAAAATTGGTTTTACTTGAAAAGTCGTACTGACTCCATTTTGAGTTGTTTTAAGGTAGAGGAATTGAGAATTTTTAAATTTTGAGTTCACTCAAAAAAAAAAAAACTAGAATCAACTCATTTAAATGTAGCATGAAGCTTTAAAAATAAACAAACTCACCCACAAAAGATTCAAATAAAGAACCCGTAATTTCTTTTGTGTTTAATTATTTTTATTTATTTCTTATTTGAATCGAATACAAAGGAAATTAAAGACATGTTTAACGCCGAAAACAGAATCTCTTCTGCATACTCACAGAGCAGCTTATCCACGATTTGGCAATTTTGAATCTCTGTAATTTCTTATAAAAAAAACTTTTTTTTCTTTTGAGCTTAAATTCCGCACAACTCTCAAAATTTGTTTCAAAGGTGTTTCATTTCTTTGATTTAAGGGGAATTTTTCAAAAAAGGGATTTTTGTATTTAACATATTTGAAGAAAGGGATAAATATTTGCATTGATTTTACGATTGATTGCTGTAGCATTTATCAGGGCTCTCATCACGTAACTTTTAAAACGACTATCGTTTGAACGATGCTATCCGACGATATCGTTCTTAGATTGCTTCATATAAGTCCATCGCTATCGTCTCGTCTACCGTTGTGTTTTCTACAGTTTGAAAGGCTCTGCAAAACATATATTCAGTGCCAAAAGTGATATTTAATTTTGTGTAGAATTTGTTTTTGGATTTGTTTGCTTCAAAAGGGAAAATTTAAGGTAAAATGTAAGAATATTTAATAAGTTATTTTGATGATTATGTTTTGAAAATATATTATTCGGCAGCGACACCTAAGTAAATGAAAATATTGTTACACTTTATTGATGAACATCCGCAGCTGGGCCACAATTACGTCGCAAACATAGTGCAGGAACGACATTCCATCTATTTGTTTAGGACCAGCTTAACAAACAAGCGCCCAAAACATTTTACAATTATTTTTATTATTTCCAACCAGAAAAATAGCCAAACGATACCAAATTAGCTATCGCGCCAAGCAATCGTTTCGACGATACCATTTGACAGTTGTTTGCCATACATGAAGCAAGCAAAACGATATCGCTTAGACGATGCATAAAATTAAAGGTTACGTGATGTTAAAGTATCGTTGAAACGATATCGTCAAACGATTCTCGTCATACGTGATGAGAGCCCTGCATTTATAAATGCATTCATCAAAATGTAGTAAGGATTAAACAACAGGGTGATCGCTAGGTTTATGAAAGTTTTTTAAAAGATGAGTTAGTTGTGTTCCTATACTAATGCAAAAATGGATGTGGCATTTGATGCTAGAATAATTAAATTTGGTACGAAAATAGGTAGAATATTCTCAAGGCGATTTGTGTTAATTGATTTAATTGAGTTAATTGTTAGGGGTGCCTAAATGTCGTCATACATACATTAACAATTTGTTTATTAGTGTTTAAAGTAGTTTCGTTAATAAAATATGGTAATATGTGACTTTAGTACGTTCCAAAAACTCATGAATACCTTTAAAAAAAATGTATGTATCTTGACTTATTGTAAAACAACTGTTGTATACCAAATTTAATACAATTGTTTAGTTTCCTAAAATTTTCTATAAAAAATACATCGCAAGTTAAAGAAAACATTACAGCATAAAGAATAAGATAGATTTTTGTAAAAAAAACAGAGAGAAAGAAAGAGATAGCTTCTCAAACGAAATACAATACAAAATTTTCATAAAAAGTATTCTGTTTATTCAATATTTTCATGTCATTGGTTGGTGTTTCATTTAGTAATACTGGTCTTAATAGTTTGCGATGTATGCGGAATATGTCCGTGATTTGATATTTACGAGATAACGGGAAAAAATTCACCTATGGTGATCTATTGTGTTAGTCCCCATACAAAAAAAATTTTTAAAAATGGCTTTTATAATTCATATCAAAACATCTATAACCCCTAGGGGGGGGGATCAATATATGAGCTGGTCCTATTAATTTTTCCCCCTTAACACTTCTTTTGAAATCACTTTTTCTCTATCTGCCAACCTTCTGGTGATCCCGATACAAAAAACACAAAATGAAACAATGTTTATTATAATTAATATAAAAAAATCTATGACCGTTAGAGGGTCTAATGTCTGGTCCTACTGAATTTTTCATTGAACATTTCTTCTAATCACACCAGCACTCTATCTACCACCCTTCTGGGGGTCCCCATACAAAAAATATCATTGCTTGTGTACACATTTTTTCGTGACGAGATTAAAAAATACTTTCGTGACGAGACTCGAAAAATTTTACCCTCTATATCAAATAACCGCATAATAAAGATAAAGATAACGAAAACATATAACTCGCAATAGTAAAAACGGCACTTTTTTATCATTATGCAACACTTAATTCTTACAGCAAACTTGATTTGCTTGCTAAAATATTTGTGTACTTTCTCTTCATTCAAAGTAAAACGAACAAACGGAAATATTTGCTCGAGCAGACTCTGTTTCGTGCTAAAAATAACTCCGTTTCAGCTTTAAAATACAAAGACGTTCTTCATAGATGGTTGCAATAAGTTTTAATGAAGTTAAAAGGACAAATGTTCGGAGAAGATGCAGGGTTAATTTGAAACTGCTTTTAATTTACTCCAAGCTTTTTAAATGAGTTGTATCAAGCAAAAAAAGTTTTATATTAACAAAAAAAATATTGATGTAATTCATTTTGCGTTTTACGGCGACAAAACGTTATTAACTTCTCAAAAACTCTTTTGACTCATAAAAAAACTTGGGTTAACTCCGCACATTTTTTTCGGTGTATGCACTGGTTATGCTAGGCAAACATGTTTCCTATTTAATTTTATTGATTTTCCTTTCTGATCAATTATTCGTTTCCTGGTTATGCTATGTTTGTTAAAAAAAAATATAAAATTCAGTTATAAAATGAAAATGTTTGGCATGTTTGGCGTGAGAGCGAAGAAATGAGCAGGAGAAAATGTTCATTTCTCATTTTATTCGTAAAACACTAACAACAAAATCAGTTAACCAAACATGTTTGCCTAGCATAACCAGGGCATTAGTAAAAAAATAAAAGTGGGTTTTACGTCAACAATTTTCCAACTATAAGATTCTATGTTTTATTTAAATGATTTTCTTTGGAAGAGTTTAATGGTATTTTGAGGGCTTTAATTGTATTACTTTAGAATGTTACATTAGGATGGTAGATTTGGATAAATTGTAGATTTGGATAAGAACGTTTTCGGTGCATATTTCATAATATAGTACGATATGGAAAAAAATTTTAAAATTTGCCCTACACTCTAAATAATAATGCGGTGTGAATTGAAAAAATACCAATCAAACATTACTTTTAAAACCACTTGTGTAGCAATATTATCAGATGGAGTATATTGTTTTTTATCAATTTGTATATTTTTTATTTTCCCTGAGTGGAATATAAATAAAATATGAATCAGAGGACACTTTATTTTTATTTTTATACTTTCGTCGTTTGTTTTCTTGCTAGTCAATTTTTAAGTTGATGTTTTGTTGTTTGTTCATTTCGTTTTTTGGACGTGTGCATAACAATTCAATAATTAGGGATGCAGCATCGTTCTTAAAAACATCAATGTTTAGAAGCATCGATGATCACTTGACAATTATCGATGATTAAAATTCTCGATTATAAGACCGATATATCGATTTTTTCCGATGTTTTCATTTTTGTATTAGGCCTAGTATTGAGGTTTATAGATTACATATTTTTTATTTGCACTCTATTATAAAATATAAAAGAAAAAATAATTTCTTACAAAGTATGGGCGTAGAAAAATTTACAAAAATAAAATTTGAAAAAAAGAATCAACAAAATTTTTGCATTTTGTATGAAAAATTTCTATTTTTGTAATTTTTCCTCCGACCTCAAAAAAAACTAGGTTTTTTTTGTTCATACAGAACACAGGTGTTTTGTTGTTGTTTTTTTTACAAAACTAAATATATAATATGACTAGTATATAATATGATGACTTCGCTTATGTGTGCGTGTCAGTCACTCTTCGCTACCATGATATAATGAATAAGGTAATATCATGATACAATCCCCAGGTAGTATAAATCGCGACTGCGCGAAGAATAGCCATCTTTCGTTGAATTTTTCATTCGAAATATATTAGGCTAAAAATGAGTGAACTATATCGATGTTTTTCCTTTTCAGACCGATGTATCGACAATGTATCGCTCATTTTTTTTTTTTTTATTTTTTATTTATTTGAACATCACTTAGTACAGAAAGATACAAAAAGATCTTTAATTAGTACAACGCATAAGAATCTATAATCAACTAATGAAATTAGACAGTAATTTTATAGGTAAAAATAAAATAGAAATAAACATAAAAATTAAAAATCATAATCAACAGATGGCAAATAAATATCTTAAAGTTAGATAACTAACTATTTATTTATTGGTCCTATATACATATAACATATAATTATTTATAATTAAAATCAAATTGATTAAAACATAAAAATTTTAAGGCTTTTATTTAACTGTTTTAGATGATCGAAAAATATAACATAATAGATTGTTTGAATTTATTCTTACTGACGATAGATTTAATATTAAGTGGTAGTGAATTCCATAGTTTAATGGCGTTGATGAAGAAAAGACGTTTAGACAGTAAACAACTAAATTTCGGTATTATAAGATTGCATGTTCGATTTGAGGCACAGAAGCGCAATTTTTGATAAAGGTATGAAGGAGTCCTGTAAATAATGAGCTTGTGTAGAAAGATACAGTTTCTCGCGTTCAAATAGCTAATTATGCTACACCCCAAAATATTCTTACTGATCGCAGAGATATCTTCAAAACGACTCAGTCCGTAAACATATCTAGTCGCATCATTAGATTTTTCCAACTATACTATTGATGTGATCAGAACATGACAGTTTTGAGTTAATAAAAAACCCTAGATTTTTTACTTTATTCACCAATTCCAAACTTTTATTATTTAATAGAATAGGAGGGATTTCAAGGTTGCTAAGTTTATCCTTGAGATACCATTTCGGTGCTATAGTAACACCGTTTTTATTTTAGTGCACGTTTTAAAAAAAATATTATAAATATTTCTAGTAGAAATAGCGAAAAATTTCTGTAGTAAAAGTTAAATGATTTTTATGGGCATTCCATTACTGAAATCAAAATGATACCTTAAGATGGTAGAAACTGAGGCCTGGTGGGTCAGCACTATAAAGGGTCAACTGAGGTTAATGCGTTCTAGAAACAAAAGATAGGTCTTCCTGAGATAAAAATACAGACTTATCATTCGGTATCACCTACGTTCGGTAAAAAATTTTTTTTTCGAAACTTTTCAATAATGCTATACATTAGCTGGTGTGCGGTAACATTTTTAGTCCTATAAGGCGAGACGGTCTAATGCACTGCGTCCGAGAGGCAGCGTTGCAACTTTTCAAGGTTTTCTGAAACAATAATTTTTATATAAACTGTTTGTTTAAGTATAATAAATAATAAAAACAAGAATCAGCTGCTAGCGTCTTACTGGAGCTGGCCGTGAAAAACTGTTAACTATGTAGAAAACAATTAAAACAAAAGAATTTCTGAAGACTTTAAAATTCGTAGAGTTACTGTTAGAATAGTAAAGTTTGAAAAAATAACAGTCAGCTGCAAGAAAAATTCGTTATTAATCGTCAGCTACCCTTATGAACCGGTAACAAAATGTGAAAGTAAAAAGTATTTCTAATGTCACGAAATTTCTATGGCGTATTTATAACACCTTCAAAAGGATAAAAAAATAATCAGCTGTACTTCTAATGATGGTAAGACCATCAGCAGGGGGGGATTTGAAGGTGTCGAGTGCGCATAAGATCTCAGCTTCAAGTAATTAATTTAACGAGCTAAATGACCATCTTTCAACTAGTATATCTTCAGCTTACTATTGATTTCATTAATAATAGTATGCAAACTGTTATATATAAAAATTTCAAGCTTTATTAAATTTATTTAATCCATATTTTGTTACTTTAAACTTTTTTTGTGTTTACACTTTAAAGTGTGTTTCTTTTTAAACAAGTATTTTTATATTCGACTAAAAAATATATACAGTGTCGGACTTGGTCTGAATGCGTTCGATCATTTCTTTGTGTATGTCTTCTAAAATGTCAATCGTATCCATCATCAATGTATTTAAAAATAAAGAACATGGTTTATTGTTAACAAATCAATAATATTATTAAAAATATTGGTTGTTCGATAATTAATGTCGTTTTTTCTTATAGATGACGTAAACTGCATATTTCATGTTTGGTTTTCTATTTAATTTTTATTTCATTTTAAAGGTTAGTCTTTAGACTATTTTCTTTTAAAAACTTCGTTAGCGTCGTTAGTTAAAACAAGTTTATTAAAAATTTGATTGAAAATTGCAAATCAAAGAGACCATTGTCGGCATATTTTATTGTTTTACTTCCGAAAGGGCAAAAAAACGGTGCATGCTCCGAAGAAATTATATAATGTTTATGGCGAGGACTGCCTTACTAAACGCAAGACCCAACAATTCTTTGATAATCCGTCAAAAATTGACAGAGCTCAATTGGGAACTGATGCCACATCGAGCTTAGAGTCCTGACTGAGCACCATCAGATTACCATTGGTTTCGCTCCCTTCAAAACCATCTGAATGGTAAAACTTTTGATTTCGATCAAGCTGTTAAAAATGAGTTTCACCAGTCTTGCCCTTCTAAAAACCAAGGCTTCTTCGAACGTGGAATTTTTCAATTTACCGAAATATGGCAAAAGGTCATCCAACAAAATGGTCAATACATCATTGATTAATGTTTGTTGTTAATATAAAAAATTCATGAAAATATGAAAAAACGAGTTTAATTATCGAACAACCTATAGTTCAAGTTTTCACAGTGTTTTACCTTTCATTAATAATAGTATAAAAACTGTTATATATAAAAAGTCCAAGCTTTATTAAATATAGTCCTTAATATAATTCTTAAACTCCTTTTAATTAATTGTCTCCTTCTTCTTCGCTTGAGTCCATTGATGATTGATGATAATAGATAAAAGACTCATTTGCACATAGGTTTTCGATTTTAGTTAATAATTCATCATTTATATTCATAGCTTCGCTCTTAATCAAATTAATGGTTTTCTCTACTGTGTTAAGTTTGTTCGCGACCACGGTTGGTTTTGCGTTTCTTATTACAAAAAATTAATAAAGACCCTGTTTCCTCAGTGGAGCTATCATCTTCGTTCATTGAAATATTTGTAGCTGTAGGTTGTTCACTTGCTTCAATATGAATTGCAGTTGGTCCATTTTTAACGGCTTGGACACCTGTACTGGTATCCTTAGCTCCTTGGCTACAAGTGTTTCTATCCACATGAACACTTTGGCTGCTCGGACCTGAATCTTCTAGATTGCTTCACACAAAAAATCTCGTCGGTAAAATCAAACGATATTTACGGTCACTTTACCGTCAATACGACCATTTAAGACAATTTAAGTTGCTTTAAGCCGAGGCTAGTGTTATGCCTTAACCTCGGCACGCATTTCCAACCCTTAGTTGTGTTTCTGTCCTTTCATTCCACATTTTCCACAATTTATGGATTTTTAGTTTTACATAATTCTTGAATTAAGGAAAGAACAAAGAAAGTGAATAGAACCATGCCCGAGCCCGGATTCCAACCAGGGACCTCTGGGTTGATAGTCTAGCGCACTCTCCACCAGACTACAAAGGCCGACTTTCCAACATTATTTATTTTATTTGGCAATTTAGCATCATTCATACACAATTTATAGTTTTCGCGAATCTCCAATATATTTTTACAATTCTCCAAAGTAATCGGAGTAAATATTATTAAGCTTTCAGATTTCTTTGAACAAAATACACAAAATGGTTTTACTTCTTTCGACATTTTGAACTCTTATAAAGTTGACGTTTTGAAGCAAAATTAATATAATGAAAATTAAAATATCGGCTGGTCAACTAGGCTTGCTTTGAAAAAACGAAACTCTTCTATATGCAGTTACGAATAAAACTGGTCATTCAGAATCCAAAGAAGATAAACAGAAAATATATTTACTCTCTCCAATTAAAGCTAACGGTTATTTTTGAGCACTTTATACGCTACAGTCCAGTAGGGTTTGATGTATATATATATTATTAAATAATGTTCTTGATTTGTCAACAAGAAACTATGTCCTTTTTTTTAAAATGCGTTGATAATGGATGCGATTGACATTTAAGAAAACATACACAAAGAAATGATCGAACGCATTCAGACCAAGTCCGACACTGTATATACAGGGTTGCCCATATTCGACGGACCCATGTTTTTTTTAAAAAACTGAAAGAAAAAAATAAAAATTTGGCGGTTGGCAATCTTAATCATTTAATTTGTTCCAAGTAGATTTGTTTGCATCAATTTTTGAATATGATATCTCTCAAATGGCCGCCTCTGGCGTTGATGGCGTATTGTGCCCTTTTTGCAGCATTTTCCATCGTTTTCGCCAACATTTCGGCCGGAATAGCGGCTATTTCTTCACGAATGTTGTCCTTGAGCTCTTCTACGGTCCTTGGCTTGTTAACGTAAACCTTTGACTTCAAATATCCCCACAAGAAGAAGTCAGGCGGCGTCAAATCGGGCGAACGCGGTGGCCAGTCCAAATCACCACTTTTCGACATCAAACGGCCCGGAAACAAATTCTTCAGAAAATCGATTGTTATGCGACTTGTGTGCGGTGGAGCGCCGTCTTGTTGAAACCAGAACTGCCTCATACGCTTTCGACGAATAATTGGCATCACAAAATTGGTCATCATGTCGCGATAACGCTCCTGGTTGATGGTAACAGCATGGCCATTTTCATTTTGGAAGAAAAACGGCCCAATGACCGTTTTCGCACTAACGCCGCACCAAACTGTGACTTTTTCGTCATGAAGAGGCACTTCTTGAATCTCCTGAGGATTTTCAGTGGCGTAAATACGGCAATTTTGCTTATTTACGGTCCCATTCAATGTGAAATGGGCTTCATCGGACATGATAATTTTGTTCCAAAATTCCTCGTCATCTTCGGCCATTTGGAAGACTCTTTCAGAGCGCTCGCGTGGCGTGTATTGTTCCATGGTAAAAATCTGCTTGGACTGACGCTTCAAACGCGGTATGTCATTAAGCGATCTGACATCTCTGTCAAAAGTTATGGCGTTGCCAGATGGGTCCGTCGAATATGGGCAACCCTGCATTTGTTAGTCGAATATAAAAATACTTGTTTAAAAAGAAACACACTTTTAAAAAAGTTTAAAGTAACAAAATATGGATTAAATAAATTTAATAAAGCTTGAAATTTGTATATATAACAGTTTGTATACTATTATTAATGAAATCAATAGTAAGCTTAAGATATACAGGGTTGCCAATATTCGAAGCGCCCATCTGGCAACACTGTAACTTTCCGCAGTGATGCCAACTCGACTAATGACATACCGCGTTTGAAGCGTCATTCCAAGCAAATGTTTACAATGGAACAGTAAATGCCACGCGAACGCTCTAAAATTGTTGAAATTTACATTCAACAAAACAAGTCAATAGTGAAAACTAAACGTGCTTTCAAAAAAATAAATAAAGTGAAAAGTGCGCCTTCCAAGAAAACAATTTATCGTTTGTATGAAAGATTTACAACTGGTAATACTCTTGGTAACCCAAAGAGGCCAAATAAAAAGCGACCAAGGCGATCGGATGAGAATATTGCAGCCGTACGAGCCAGTATTGAGCAGTCACCAACAACATCCCAAAATCGCCGTTCTCAGCAGCTCGGCATTCCCCGATCCACTTTACAACGCATTTTACGTGTTGATTTGAATTTGTTTCCGTACAAAATTCAATTGGTAAACAAATTGTTGCCTACCGATAAGCCACGTCGATTGGAATGGGCCCAAAGAGTCATCGAAATGGCTGAAGAAGACGAGCAATTTTGGCATAAAATCATCATGAGCGATGAAGCTCATTTTCAGTTGAACGGAACGGTAAACAAACAAAATTGCCGTATTTATGCCACTGAAAATCCACAAGAGATTCAAGACGTACCTCTTCACAATGCAAAAGTCACAGTTTGGTGCGGCGTTTGTGCTAAAATGCTCATTGGGCCGTTCTTTTTCGAAGATGATAATGGCCACAGAGTTACTGTCAATCAGGAGCGTTATCGCGATATGATAAACAATTTTTTCATGCCAATCGTTCGTCGAAAGCGTATCAGGCACTACTGGTTTCAACAAGACGGCGCGCCACCACACACAAGCCGCACTACAATCGATTTTTTGAAGCAATTGTTCCCTGGCCGTTTGATGTCAAAAAATGGTGATTTCGATTGGCCGCCAAGATCACCAGATTTAACGCCTCCAGACTTCTTTTTGTGGGGTTATTTCAAATCAAAGGTTTACGTCAACAAGCCAAAGACCCTAGAAGAGCTGAAAACCAACATCCGTCAAGAAATAACCGCCATTCCCATCGAAATGTTGAAGAAAACCATGGAAAATGCTGCAAAGCGGGCACAATATGTCGTAGAGGCCAATGGCGACCATTTACGAGATATCATATTCAAGAAATAATGTAAGCAAATCTACTTGAACCCAATTAAATGATATTCATGACGAACAGACAAAAAATTGTGGTTTCTTTGATTTATTTAAAAATAAAATGGGCGCTTCGAATATTGGCAGCCCGTACTAGTTGAAAGATGGTCATTTAGCTGGTTAAATAATTACTTGAAGCTGAGATCTTATGCGCACTCGACACCTTCAAACCCCCCCGCTGATGGTCTTACCATCATTAGAAGTACAGCTGATTATTTTTTTATCCTTTTGAATGTGTTATAAATACGCCATAGAAGTTTCATGACTTCAGAAATACTTTTTACTTCCACATTTTTTTACCGGCTCATAAGGGTAGCTGACGATTAATACCGAATTTTCTATGCAGCTGACTGTTATTTTTTCAAACTTTACTATTCTGACAGTAACTCCACGAATTGTCAAGTCTTCAGAAATTCTTTTGTTTTAATTGTTTTTCTACATACTTTACATTTTTTACGGCCAGGTCCATTACTCTTGATTCAGCTGATGCTCAGATCATTGAACGACTGATTAAGAGGAATCATTTAAACAACAATTCATAGTTTCAGAAATGCTTTTCCATTTGCAACGCTGCCTCTCGGACTACAATATTTTACAGCCATTTTAAAAGTGATTCCCGAACTAAGAGCATTTTTGATACCTATTAGCATTTTAAGTATATTTGTTTAGACAATAATTATAAAGGGCAAGGCAACAAATACAAAAACTCAGTTTTCTCAAAACTATGAAAATGTAGATAATAATAGGGGTATTCTCTATGTGTAGCATACATAATTGCATGTGACCACGAATTGTAACAATCCTATACTAAAATATCCAATGAATCGAGAGCGCCCTAAATCAAAACGTAAACGTAAAATCAACAGCTCAAATAACTCCATAATGAGCTGCACTTCATTCTCATTCCACCTACTGTTTGGCTGCTTTTTTATTCCCTTCTCTATCATTACAAACACAGGGTTGCATTTTATAAAATATGCTTCATAGCATCGCCATATACATGGGTTTCAGTGTAGCATACATGGGAAATATTGTACGGTTTTTTTACTTGTATTGTATAGGAATGTATTCCGTGCGTTTACCATTCTATACATTCTGTGAGAGTATTACATATTCTCAAACCATTTACAAAGCGGAACGAATGAGTGCGAAACATTAATTTTGCACATTTCCTCAAATGGTTTTCATGATTTTTGGCATTTGCTTTAATTTTGTCTGCTTCTGATCATGTCAAGTATTTTACTTTCTGGGCAATATGAATTAAAATAATGCGAGTTACAAATTAATACACAAATAGACCTTATATTGTAATTTTAAAAATTATGAAACTTTTTATAATATAATACCTAATAATATGTATTTTTAATAGTCTTAAACATTATTTAGCAGTGTTAGGGTGTCGCTGATTTCGAATCTAAAGTCTACTTACTTACTTAGTTGGCGCTGCAACTGTATGTCGGTCTTGGCCTCATCTAAGAATTTGCGCCAGCCATTTCTGTCTTTCGCTTGCTGGCGCCAGTTGGAAATTCCAAGCTTCGTCAAGTTGTCCTCTACTTGGTCTTTCCAACGAAGATGCGGTCGTCCTCTTCTGCGTTGACCGCCGCTGGGTACCGAATCGAATGTTTTCTTCACTGGAGCATCGTCTTTCATGCGCTGAACATGACCAAGCCAGCGAAGCCGCTCGATTTTAATGCGCTTGACTATGTCGATGTCAGCGTACAGCTCATACAGTTCATCATTCCACCGTATTCGGTACTCGCCATTGACGCAGATTGGTCCGTAGATCTTACGAAGAATCTTTCTCTCGAATGCTCCTAAATTCTTTTCATCTAAACTGCTCAGCGTCCAGGTTTGTGATGCGTAAAGTAGGACGGGCATGATGAGCGATTTGTAGAGCGTGATTTTCGTTCGTCGAGAGAGGGCTCTGCTTCTCAATTGTCTACTGAGCCCAAAATAACACCTGTTGGCAAGAGTTATTCTTCGTTTGATCTCAATGCTGATGTCTTTGGTTGAATTAATGCTGGATCCCAGATAAACGAAGTTCTTCACAACCTCGAATGAGGTATTGTCAACGGTAACGTGGGTTCCAAGACGCTGGGACTGTTTGTTTGTTGACACCAAGTATTTCGTCTTATCTGCATTCACTGACAGACCCATTCGACTTGACTCTCTTTCTAATCTGGAAAATGCTGCACTGACTTCGCGCGCATTATGGCCAATGATATCTATGTCATCAGCATACGCAAGCAGCATAACACTCTTGTAGAATATTGTGCCACTACGTCTTAGATCAGCAGCTCGGATGATCTTTTCCATCATTAGGTTGAAAAAGTCGCACGATAAGGAATCACCTTGTCTGAAACCTCGTTTGGTAATAAATGGTGGGGAGAGGTCCTTCCCGATTTTAACTGCGCTGCTGGTGTTGCTCAGTGTCATCCTGCAAAGTCGTATTAGTTTTGCAGGAATACCAAATTCAGACATGGTGGAGTACAGGTGCTTCCTTATTGGGCTGTCGAAGGTGGCTTTGTAGTCGACAAAAAGATGGTGGGTGTCGACTTGTTTTTCTTTTCCGTTGTAAAAATTTGAAAATTATGAACTTATTAATATAGGGCTGCCACCTAATAATATGTATTCTTAAGAGTCTTAAACATTATGTAACAGTTTTAGGTGGTCATAATTTCGAATCGAGAGTCAGAATTTAAAAATTCAATATAATTAATAAAAATGGGTCACTTAATCCGAATCCGTTGTTAGAATTTGAAAATCATGTAATTTTTTATAACAGGGCTGTCACCTAATAATATGTGTATTTAATAGTTTTACACATCATTTAACAGCGTTAGGGGATCGCTGATTTCGAATCTGAAGTCAGAATTTGAAAATTACAAATGGTGGATAGGCTTTCCACCTTAACTATTTTTATTTTTGCGAATTCGATGCTGGCGCGAACAAAAGATAAAAATGGGTCGCTGAATCCGAATCCGTTGTAGGAAGATTTATTTTATTTGCTGAAAGGAAATCGGCAACGTGTTATATGTTTAATACTTTGTATTTAAATATTTCAAATAAAATACTCTTTGCTATTTATACAAGAAAACAAAAATTTTTTGTATTAACATAATTTCAACGTTTAATAAATCATATAAAACAATACAACCTAAATTTTAGATTCTAAAATATCAAAAAAAATAGAATATTTCACCGTTTTCCCCACCATCCCATTTTAGTCGGAAATCTTGCAAAACGGGAAAAACTCCCCCACCTGGCAGCTCCGGAGTAAGTATACTCAGATCAGCAGCTCGGATGGTCTTCTAAATTATCGTACGACAAGGAATCACTTTGTATTAAACCTGAGAGAGTTGCTTAGTTTCTTGTTAACAGAAAATTTCTTGTTAATTTTTATAAAAATATTATCTTTACTTACGTTACTGGTCATCTTCAGTTTGTCCAATTCATCTTCTTGCCCAATGTAAAAAATGTGCTCAAACTAGTATGTGTAGTTGGCGAATATCAAACAAATTGTTGTTTTTAACATTTAATAAATTATTTTAATTCCTTTTGAGTTTTCTTAAAACAAATATTTTAATTTAACATGATTAACATGAGCAACAAAATTTGGTTTTCCATGGTATTAAACTCAAATTTTTGGTTGTAATGCATTGTGTCGATTTGCTACTAAATGTCTTTTACGTTACAAAAAATCAAATGCGTTTGAAGGTTAATGAACAAGTAATATTTGAAATATTAATATAAAATGTACTTACCTTATGAAAAGCAATATCAAAATTGTAAATGAATATACAAAGCGTAATATAAGCTAATCTGTTTTTAATACATTTTAGTGAACTCGTATGTATACTAGAGTGTATCGACTTGCATGGGAAAAATCTGACCACCAATTCCGGTACCAAAATTAAATAGTATATAAAAAATCCTTTCAATTGGTATAATTTTTTTTGGTCTGAACAATTTTGGCGTCCCCCGAAATGCATTTTTTTTTTTTGCATTTTAAGGAACTTTTGTACTGGAGACCCACTTGCTGTTGATTTGAAAAGAAAATCAAGCTTATCAATCAATTCCCTACATATAAAAACCATAGAACGGCAAATTTTCATCCCACATGACCAATGCTGTAATAAGATTTGACGGTTTTTTTTTCAAATTTAACCTGATTGTTTTATTTTTATTATATTTTTGTTTTTTATAGGAAAGTACTTGTACACTTTTAGGTTCATTTTTGTTTAATGCAAAAGCAAAGTACAAATTTGGAACTGTCACTGTTAACAAAATAAGAACAATTAATTTTTTTTAGATCCTGTAAAGGACTAAAAATCGCTTTTTGTTTCGAATTTCGGTCTTTTGAACAGCCCTCCAACATAGAAAACATTATTAATTTTCTTCGTTCTGCAGAAGCAGCAGCCACTGACGCCTCCGTGACGAGCTTAACATGCCTCTTAGTATAATGAATGTAGCAAGGTACCAGTCGAATTTCGACATCGTCTATCATGTCATTAGAAATGGCTAAGTTGTCAATTGTTTTTTTCGGCAACGAACAAGTGTAAGGTGGTTCCGTGCAATCGTCATCCGTTTGATCTGAATGGCATGTGGTTATATTAACCTTACAATTCATGTTGTCAAGTTTTAACCTGAAATTTTGTAAAAATTTGGTTAAATTAACCAGATTTTTTTCCTAGCTAGTTTCAAGCGCAAAAACAGCGTAAATTTTAATTTGTCAATTTGTTTTTGAATAATATTTGAAGTAAATAAAACACACTTGATGAGATTATTTAATGCAATGATATTAATTTTAATAATTAATTAATAGTTTAAAATGGCTAAATTTATTTTTCATCGCACAATATAAGAAAACAAGAAATGCCAGTTTTACATTTGCTTTTTCTTCTTGATGCTTCTTCTTCTTAAAGCTTGTTCTTATGATGCTGGAAAAAATCTACCTGGTTGGTGCTGATATTCTGTTAACAATCGAGTATGCCTAGTAGTGGCGGCCGTAGCCTAGTGGGTAGAGTGCGTGGCCGCTAAGCTAAAGAACCGCAGTAGTTCCGATTCAATTCCAGCTCAGACAGAAAGTTGTTTCAATTGAATTAGTTTTTCTGTTCGGTAGTCACCTCTCTGCAGACAATGGCAAACCTCAGAGAGTAAAAATTGCCAGGTAAAGCTTCTTCAGAACATAAGCCGTTCAGAGTCGGCATGCAACACGTAGGGTCCAGTTCTCGATCATTTGTGATCAAACATTTAATAACACGCACAACACAATTCATCAATAAGAAGCTAGGTCAAAGTCCTTCTAAGGGCTGAAATGGCCAGTTTATTTATTTTGTTTTATGCCTAGTACATCTTATTGGGTCGTCGAAGGAAATTAAGATAGAAATATATTCGCTGTCAATAGCACCATTCATAACATCGAAAGAGAAGCATGAGCAATGCTCATTGAGCATAAAAATTATCTTCTTGATGATGACGGCATTAGATGAAGAAGGCTACGTCTATATTCGTATGATTGAAGACTATTATAATCACAGGGGTGAGTGCGATAGCAAGAATTGCTTTTGACACTAGGGAAGTCAAAAGCTAAGCAAAACAAGGATGTAGTGGCCCAAATATTTTTGATTTACTTGCTCACCGTTTTATAAAACCGTGCTGTTTAGTGACAATTGACGAAACCTTATCAAAGTGAAGATTAAAGCCCATGTTTTATGTTTTACGATGTTGTTCTTAAGAGAAAAACCTTTAACATTACACTTTTTGACATCAAGGTTTAGTTTATTTTGGTAACACCATTGCTTCGGGGACAATAATTTCGGCTGTAAGAAATTTGCATCAGCCTCTTATTTATTTATAAAGTATATCTTTAAATCATCTGCGTTCATAAGATGTTGGATATCGTTCAAAACATATAGATACGTCCAACGTATAAGTTAGTAACAACATTAATTAAAAACTTTAACCCTTTTGGCCCTGGCGGTGGCAATTGCCACTATCAAATTCAGAGATAAGCATTACCAGCGCAACAGCATATTTACAACAAGTGCAACAATGAATTTATTTTTTATTTACGTGATTAAGTAATAAACAATAGGAAAAAATTAATTTTTTACGAAAAATAGTTCATGGCTGAAAGGGTTAAGTGAGACTATTTATGTGAAGATTTTGTTTTTCCAAGGACACAGAAGAGTAAAACTGAGTATAGGGATTTAAAGATAAGAGATAAAAATGCAAATTTCTGTACCCAATTTTGGTTTTCTATTTTATTTTTATAACGGAAATAATACTCAAAAAGTTATCCTAAAAAACTTAATATAGTGAGCTACCAACTTATACGTTGGACGTATCGATATAAGCACAAATAAAACAAAAGAGCTGCATAAATATAAAACTGTAATAACTAATAACTTTAACTTATGTTACAAACAATTTTAGTTTGTGACACCTCCGAAGGCATCTGATTTACTTAACCAATACTAACGCAGGGTGGGTTACTTCCATAAGTTATACAAAATAGAAAAAACTAATTGATAGGGTAATGGTACGAACATTATATCACATGTAATCTCTTTCTACAAATTTTTCTATATTCTAAATCAAAATTTTTATATTTTTTATAACTAAATTAGAAAATAAAAATCATTTTAAAAAGTGTCTGGGTGTTTTCCACCCACGTTAGTAATGGAGAAACAAGAATTTCGGGAGGTTGATACCCACGTTACGTTAGTAACCACGTTATATTATTTACTATAAAAGTGTGATTTGTTTCTCAAGTAAAATTAAAAAGGTTTTAAATAAAAAAACCTTTCCTGAGCAACACAGGAAATTAAAATTAAACATTTAAACCTTTGCTCGACTTAAACAGCTTCGACGATTTCATCACGCTATGTAAAGCAATAAAAAAAATTTAAGAATGCGGACGTGTTTGTGCTGGCAAGATCTCATCTCATCTTTTTCAACACTGTGAATCTAGATTTAGCCCTGTGCAAATGGTCGAATTTCCGAAAACGGAATATTCAATATTTGACTAGCCATTTGACAAAAAATTTGAACATGGGAACAGATTTTTTGTCATAATTTGCAATTACTGATTGGTGCGAAGGTTTTTTAATTTTCTTTCTTTTTAATTTATTTTATCTAAAAACCATTTTTTATTTTGTACTTTTTATTTGAAAATATTTTTAAAACTATTTATTTGCAAATGTTTTGTACAACTAAAATTTTCAGATGAAAATTTTTGATACATAAAAATATTATTATTATTTATTATGTTGATTTTATATGATTTAAATACAAATTCTAGTTGTTTGATAGTTTAAAATCGTTTATTGAGCGCTTAAGGTCAAAGTAAGAACAAATAATTGTTCTAACGAATCTTTCCAAAGAAACAAATACAAAAACAAATTTTTTTCAATATGAAAAGGAAAAAATCACTAGCTGATTTTATTGCAATTTCGGCCATGTTAAAGGCTTCATCAGAAATCTTTGTGATACCCGCGCAAGCGTGCACTAGCGCACTGCACCGCAGAGGCGATGAGATTTGAAGTGTCAATTTCTCAGTTCTTCTCCCATTTCACATTCTCACATTTGTTGTTGTATTTTTGCTTTACTTTAGTCTTTATGCTTATGTTATTATTATGGAGTCCAACAGTGTGCTGGAAGTCTTCCACTATCAAAGCATGGTTACTGAAGTTGTTTTTAGATTTTTGCTGATATATTTTCAGCTTGTTTCTGTTTGGTCGTGCTCTACCATTTGATTAAAGTTTTTTTCTAAGGTCATTTAGACCTATTAATATAATATTATTATTATTATTAGTCTTTCTTGAGTCTATGGGCAAAAAAATCCTTACAGACTAGAATACATTATTTTTATATATAGTAAAGATTAAAATTTATGATATTATTAAGATGAACACAATTTATGAGTGACAATAGAAATTTTATATAATCTTAAAATGAATTTAACACAAAATTTTTGAAGCAAGTCTTAGACAAAGAAAAATCAAAAAGTATTTAACCGACAAATCATTATATAAGCTCAAAGCTCTGATAACGGGCTCATTTAAAGCTTAGTTAGTACGATGGTATTTGATAAAAAATAATTTAAAACACCGCAACTGCCTTGGAGGAATATTAAACTCAATTAATTTCAGTAAAAAATTATCATCAATATTACCTGATATAATGTCATAAATAAATAATAAATATTTTATTTTTCTCCTTATCTCAAGGGGCTTAAGACCCATTAACAAACATCGAGCATTATAAGAGGGTAAATTAGCATAAAAGGGCTTCAACATATACTTTGTAGCAGTTTTCTGAACTCTTTCCAATCTCAAAGAATGAACCGCACAATAAGGATTCCAAATAAAAGCAGCATACTCCAACCTTGATCTAACTATAGAATTGTACAGTGTTTTTAAGGAATAAGGGTCCTTAAATTCCACACTATTTCTCCGAATAAAGGCGAGAAGGGAATACACTTTAGGCACAATGAAATTCAGATGCTCAACGAACATGAACCTAGAGTCAAAAATTACTCCCAAGTCACGAACAATAAGAAGTTTTTGAAGTGGTAGGCTCGCCATAGAGTTAGTTGTGCATATAACATTGTTAGATTTACTGAACGAAGCATTAGAACACTTGCTAATATTTAAAGGCAAACCATTTCGAATACTCCAATCAGACACATTATTGAGGTCGAGTTGCAGTAAGGCAGCTTCACCCATATTGCTGACTCTCTGGAAAATCTTAAGGTCGTCTGCATATAAAAGAAATTGTGAATTACAAAAACATTTCCGCATATCGTTTATAAATAAAACGAATAACAGAGACCCAAATATGCTTCCCTGAGAAACACCGAAGGTAACTCCAAACCAATATGATTGAAGACCGTTTATTGTCACATAGCACAATCTACCACTTAAATAAGATTTAATCCAATTTAGGAAGACCGAGTGACACCCCATTTTTCTCAGTGTGGCAATCAGAATAGCATGAGAAACCTTATCAAACGCTTTCGAGAAATCAGTGTAAAGGGTATCAACTTAATGACCACATTCAAAAGCAGAGATACAAAAATTTAAAAAGAGAGCAAGATTAGTCACATATTAGTTATATATGCCGCTTAACAAAAGAGTATAATTTTGGCTTTATAATAGATTCAAAAAGCTTTGATATGTTAGACATCTTCGAGAGTTTTGTGAATAATAATGAAAATGTTTTTTATACACAAGTGTTTTTAGCTAAGTGTAGAACAAGGTAACAGCTATACATATAAGGTAATTAATAAGTTAATTCATAAAGTGAAAAAGGTAAGTAAGTTGTATGTTAAGATAGAGATCAACGTAACAAAAAAAGGTAAGTATTATAGAGTGTAAGAATTTAACTTGGTGATAAAACAAGGCACCACAATTGCATCATTCAATTACTTTTGTAATGGTCCAATTAGCCATGGCTTAACAAGTGTAACATAGAAATCTGTTTAATGGGATTTGCGTGTATCTGATTATGCACAATATGGCAATGCTCAGATAAAAACAGAAATGCATCTCTAAATATATAGATAAACATAAAAGATCTATTTAATTTTGATTTCAGCGTATTCTTCTATGTATTCGACAAATTGGCAAAACAAATGTGAAATTGTAAAGGTCTTTAACCAAGAATTAATTTGATTGTTCTATTTTGACTATATGATTAAGTTTTGCATAGTCGCCATTTATTCGATGTGCTAGCCGCTTATCTACAATGCTTGCGCTGCTGTGCCATGAGAGGCTAATGTTTCCATTATAACGAATAATAAGAGGTCATTATTTAAAAAATTTTCATTGCAAAAAAATAATATAGATAATTTTTTTATACATCTTTAAGCTTTTCAAATTGGCCCTCTCAAAGAACATGGCAAATTATTTGACCTCATGTGAAGTTATCCAAACCATTATAATATTTTTTTTTTAGTTCTCTAATTAACGTTATTTTGATATATTTTTATTAAAATGAAATATTAATTTAACTGGACGAATTTTATGTTTAATAGAATAATAAAATAAACGAAATTATAACATAACATACCATAAGATAACATAACATAACATAACATAACATAACATAACATAACATAACATAACATAACATAACATAACATAACATAACATAACATAACATAACATAACATAACATAACATAACATAACATAACATAACATAACATAACATAACATAACATAACATAACATAACATAACATAACATAACATAACATAACATAACATAACATAACATAACATAACATAACATAACATAACATAACATAACATAACATAACATAACATAACATAACATAACATAACATAACATAACATAACATAACATAACATAACATAACATAACATAACATAACATAACATAACATAACATAACATAACATAACATAACATAACATAACATAACATAACATAACATAACATAACATAACATAACATAACATAACATAACATAACATAACATAACATAACCAATTTACACATAACATAACATAACATAACATAACATAACATAACATAACATAACATAACATAACATAACATAACATAACATAACATAACATAACATAACATAACATAACATAACATAACATAACATAACATAACATAACATAACATAACATAACATAACATAACATAACATAACATAACATAACATAACATAACATAACATAACATAACATAACATAACATAACATAACATAACATAACATAACATAACATAACATAACATAACATAACATAACATAACATAACATAACATAACATAACATAACATAACATAACATAACATAACATAACATAAACATAACATAACATAACATAACATAACATAACATAACATAACATAACATAACATAACATAACATAACATAACATAACATAACATAACATAACATAACATAACATAACATAACATAACATAACATAACATAACATAACATAACATAACATAACATAACATAACATAACATAACATAACATAACATAACATAACATAACATAACATAACATAACATAACATAACATAACATAACATAACATAACATAACATAACATAACATAACATAACATAACATAACATAACATAACATGACATAACCAATTTACACATAACCAATTTACACATAACATAACATAACATAACAAAACAAAACATAACATAACATAACATAACATAACATAACATAACATAACATAACATAACATAACATAACATAACATAACATAACATAACATAACATAACATAACATAACATAACATAACATAACATAACATAACATAACCTAACACTACATAACATAACATAACATATCATAAAATAACATTCAAGAACAAGATTTAATATATTTACCATAGCACAGACCTTCGTCAAAACTTGATCGACCAAGATTGAGACCAGAAGTTATCATGCTGAGAATTACTAACTTTCAACTGTAATTCTCCCTCATACATCATCAGTCGTTGAAATGATGTTGATGAAAAAATATTTCGTTCCATATAAACAAACCTTGTTCCCTTGTTCGAAGCCGCTAGTAAAACCACTTTCAGAGAGAAGAAAATTTTTCATAACACAAAAAAGAAGTGTTTGCAAGATAACAAAACAAGATCATGAAGAAAATAAGTAGAAGAAGAGGAAGAGGAAGAAATGTCATATGGTGACTTCGTCGTCACTGCAGCTGAGGGCACGTGCCCTCTCATGCGAGAAAAACTGAATGTTGCACACCGAGCTGCACTTCATAAAAATGCGCGCCATTTTCATTTCCTCTGTACTTCTTCTCAAATAGTCAGTCACTTGATTACGACCTGCGGCTGCAAGATGTGCCTGACTTTGGAGTGTAGTTGTTGTTGATTTGCTTTTGCTCTTGCAGAGTGGCTTACCAGCGCTTCTTCGCTGCCCTATTCTTCCATAATTTGTTGGCCTTAATGGGATGAAAAAAGAAATGCAATGGTCACATTTTTTTGTAACGCTCGATAAGTTGTTTGTTGGTTGCATTTGTTGTAGTTGCTCTGCTGCTGGTCCCACTAAATTACCTGACAATGACAATGCAGTGATGGACCCTTATTTTAACGCGCTTGTTAATGTACCAAATTTGATATTTTTCTTAAAGTCTAGAAAGAATAAAGAAAACTCGATTAAGAAGTCAAACACATGTTGTAGCATAGCTGCTGCTTTTGCCCTAAGGAGTGATAAAACAGCTCATTACACGCAGTATTCTTTTTCCATTGGAGCCACATTCGTGGCAATGGTAAAATTATGTCGGTTACATCAAGATTCTATACATTGCACTACACGAGGAATAATACAACTAAAAAAGAAAGACAACTAAATCATAATTTATAGAAAGACTTATCGCTCCACGAAATGGTACTTGCATACCATAGCTTACATAACTACATCATACCATCTTTTGTCATAAATACATCATGATATACTATATGTTTGAGCATTCTTGCTCGGAATATGGAGATTCGAGTTTTGAATCGAAGCAGTCGTGTTTTCAAGCGTTCTAATTTGTATCTATAAAAATCTATAAAATAAAAATTTATAAATATATTTTAAAAATATAGACATCTGTATTAGCATTTCATAAGGATGAGTTCCATTAATAATAATTATCACATTGAGCCTGATGAAGGTGCTTCTGCTGCCTTACTGCAATCGATATATCATCAGACTCTTGTCGATCTATGGGCTCTCAATTAGTACCTCTTCCTACTGAGAGTACCAAAATTCTTCACGATTCATTCTCAGAAAATAAGATGAACATTTTTGACGACAGCTCATTGAGACAGGCCAGCAATTCGCATGTAAGCGAATCTTCAACAATCGTTAACATTCAAAGTTCACCTGACACCATCTTTGCCATGAGTAATAGTTGTGTTGCTGACACTGTTGACTTTCAAAATGTTGTTCCTTCAAATAATAAAATAAGCGTCTCAACACAGGAAAATTCTTCAAGCCTCAATTCGTAATGACAATTCAGATTTTATTACAGCAAGAACATCTTATTCTGGAGGAATTCTATGGTATTTGGGTAAAGGGGTAAATATCAATTTATTGTGATTTCCATATTTATTCATAGATGGCTTCAGTAAGGTGATTTCCATGTGTGGATAGAGATAAATAATTCAGTTTCTTAAGACGTCATTTGGGAAAAAGAAGTGCAAAGAGATACAACTGAGAAATTTGAGAGTTCGGTTTGGGTAGAAGGGTATAAGTACACTTGTACCTTTTTACCCGCATTACCTTGACCATCTGAACGGGGTAGAAGGATACATGCGAAGTAGGTTATCAAGGGCATTTGGAGTTTTCCCGGAGAATCTCGGTGACGTAAGTGACGAGCATGATGAAAGATTGTACCAAGACATGAAAATCATTGAGCAGCGCTATAAGGGATTTCGGGATGAGAGAGTGCTGAGAAACTATATTTGGTTCCTTATCAGAGAAACGAACCCAGAGAAAAACAGAAAAAGCAAGGGCAGAAAAAAATATTTCTAACTTTTACATATATATTTTAATTCGATACTAACAAATAATGAAATTATTAAATAAACGTTTATTATATACTGCTAGCGAGCCCGACAGACGTTGTACTGCCGCAATTCAACTAATTTCTTTGTGATCATTTTCATTTTGTGAATTTTTGAAAAGTGTGGAAGTGTCCAAATAATGTGCCACTCGAGCCACACATGCCACACGTTTCTTTTTTATGTTTCTATTCGTGACTTTAAAAACCGTCTTAAAGCATTTTTATTTAATTGTGGATGGTAAAAGGGGGTGTGGCTATTTTTTATTAACCGAGATATTAACCTTAATAACATGTGCTGTATATTTGGTGGCCCAAAAAGTTTTCGTTCCTGAGATGTTAAGAGACACAGCATGAACGATTGTGTGTACATAGAAGGGCGGTAAAAGGAGGCGTGACAACATTTATATACATAGTGATCACTACTGGGTCTCGTAGCACATATACACCAATTTTTATTATAAAACATGTAAAACTCGGTAATTACAATGGTTTCTGGAAAGTGGGCATAGTTATAGTTTGACCACGCCCATTTTTAGCCAAGTTGCCGAGAGTAACCATACGAACTAAATTACAAATTGTTTTCCCGATACAGCAAAAATCGTCTGAAATATAGCATTTTAGTTAATTTGTGGTGGTTATAGGGGGTGCGGCAACTTTCTTTTTTTATAACTTGAGATGAAACCCTGATAGCAGATGTTGTATTTTTAATGGCTTAAGGTGTTGCCGTTCCTGAGATCTTAAAAGACACTGTACAAACGATTTTGTGTGTAAAGAAGGGGAGGTAAAAGTAGGCGTGGCAATATTTATGTATAAAGTGACCACCACTTGGTCTCGTAGCACATATACATACACCAAGTTTCAATATAAAAACATGCACAACTCAGGACTTATCTTTCGTGCCTGAAACACAAAAAAACCTTTTAGTACTAATTTTATTTTTTGGTGAAATAGAAAAAAAGTATTGCAAAAGATTGCATTTCTTTTTTTTTTGTTTGAAATTTTGATTAGTTGTCCGTGTTGATCCAATCGTGTTTCAATCTTTTTAATTTTCGTTTCCCTTCTAATTTTTATAATTTTCCAAAAGGAACCTTAACGAATTTCTTTATTACGCAAAAAACTTTGGTAAAAATATTTGTTGTTGAAAAAATATTCAAAACCAAAAATGGCTTTTTTAATGTGCTTTCATATTTTATGCATCAATGTAGGGTTTATTTAAAGTTTCTATCGTAAAAATTTAAAAACGTTTTATATGATCGCAAAATCAAGCATATCATAAAAAGTTAAGATTATTTTTTGTTTGTGTTTATTCATTTTGTACTTTTGTAATTTTGTTTACATAAAAAGTAATGGTGAAGTGAAAGAATCATGACAGAATCTTAACTCGTTTCTGAGTTATACTCTCAAATACCCTTTAAAGCACTGCCACATCAACAACAGCGCAACCTACCGAGTCAAACCTTCGATTTAAATCATCGACAGACCCAGCCGCACACACATACCAAAATGTCATCAAAATCGGTCTTGCTGTTTAGGAGGAGCTCAGTGACAAAGCCATGTACAGAAGAATTTTTTGTATAAAGATATTGCCCAGCAGACGTTGTCCTTCCACCGCCTTTCTGCCATTTACGAATTTTTATGCTAATCGTAAAAAAACATTTTATATTTTCACCATTTTTAGTAAATTGCTGAACGTAACTATATTAAATTACCAAATTTTATTCTAATACAACCAAAACTGACCAAAATATAGCATTTTTGTTGATTTTTAGACGGTAAAAGAGGGTGTAGCAAAATATTTTTACATTGAACCATCTGGAACTCAAAACAAATCAAGTGCCAAAATTTGAGCTTAATTTGGTTTATACCTATCGAACTTTACTTCACTTCATGCTTTTCCCCTAAAAAAGGGTCGTAAACATAGTGAGACCACGCCAATTTTTAGTACAGTTGCTGAAAGTAACCATACGAACTATTTAACCAAATTTTAATCTTAAACCACCAAAATCGATTGAAATAAACCATTTTCATTGAGTTGTGGGCGGTAAAAGGGGGCGTGGAAACCGATTCTAAGTACAATATCCGACAGTAAGCCTACATAATAAATTACCAAATTTTAACCTTATACGACCAAATTCGTCTGAAATATGGTATTTTAATTGATTTGTGGGTGGTAAAAGTTGGCGTGGAAAGCCATTTTTAGTACAGTTTCCGACAATAAAATAAAAAAATAAACTACCAAGTTTTAGTCTTATGCAACCAAAACTGTCGCAAATATATAGTTTTTATTGACTTGTGAGCGGTGAAATGTGGTGTGGCAAAAATTTTGTCTTTTACAAACCTTGTCATAATTACAAACACAACAAAAAAGCCGAAGCAAATC
Source organism: Dichetophora obliterata (assembly GCA_963920525.1). Lineage (NCBI taxonomy): Eukaryota > Metazoa > Arthropoda > Insecta > Diptera > Sciomyzidae > Dichetophora > Dichetophora obliterata. The sequence continues at coordinate 128,879,818 of OY986439.1, forward strand.
GGACGCTTCGTTCTTTAGTTATGGAATTTCAAATACATTTCACGACTTTGTTTTATATATATAGATTTTATTTTTGGCAAGAAAATCGATGTTTCTCGTATATTTTTTGCACATTACAGCTAAAAAACTGAACCAATTGGACAACAATGTTAAAAGTGATTGTTGAAATTTTGATATCCTCTGATTTTATATCTAGTTGGACCCAATTTGAAGCCTTTAACTCGAGAAATGAAATGGAATTTGAAAATATTGAATTTTGATAGCATCACTCAATTGCTCATAACTCCGGTATTTATCCATAGATTTCCTTCATCAATAACTCATTTGCTTTTAAAAATTTGTTTTATACGTCAATAATTTATATATATTTTTTGTAAATTTGTTACTAATTTTGCATGGCTATAGATTTAAAATTTGGCCTATGTATCTTGTGCAAATCTATTGGACGTCACTAATTCGAGATATATTCTGATATGTGAACCTACCTTAATAAAAAAAAAATTCAAAAATTCATATCTCGAAAACCTATCCATAAAAATAAGCATAAGAACTTATTTGCATTGAATGTACACTGAGAAAACAAAAAAACAAAAACGCACATTTTAATATTAAAATATAATATATAATAGTAAAATTAATATTTTTAAAAATATTTTACGCCATACAAAAATGAAAATGCACATTTTTAAATAGAAAAGTAAAACGAAACGTTTTTAAAACAACCACGAATATTTTACTATGATAAAGTAGGATAAAATTAATATTTTTAAAAACATTTTACGCCATACAAAAATGAAAACGCACATTTTTAAATAGAAAAGTAAAACGTTTTTAAAACAACTACGAACGTTTTACCATGACATAGTAAAATTCACATACTTTGTAAATTTCACATACATAGTAAATTCAAAACACTTGTTAATAACGAATTGTTTGTTTTATATATTTCATTGACTTATGTATTTGATATTTGTTCAGAAAATAAAATATTTTTCATTCTCGAATTCATCACTCTGCAGTTTGCCTGCAAGAAAGTAATGAAAGAGTTTGAGTTGGAGCATATTTGCTGCCATAACTAAAAGGTAAGTATTTTAAATAATATGAATAATATCTGAAAAAATCTTATTTTTTATAGACGCTGGAATACAGTATCATAATCTAAAAAATTTTAACGAGATGAACATAGCTGATGATAAAAAACTAAAATAAAACTGTAATTTGAAAACCAATAAAGCTTTTTTTAATTAATAGAGGAAATGTGGATTTCTGTAAATTTTTTGAATTAATGGGAAATAATGAACATTTTCGTTTTTAAAATATAACTAATTGTTGTACCATTGCATTTTAAAATGTTTATTGTTCCAAATCGAACGAACACTTTAGAATCTCGTTTTAAAATTTCCGTTTTTAAAATGAAAATAAACATTTTACTACAGCATTTTAAAATATCCATTGTTAAAAATCAAACGAACATTTTAGAATCTCATTTTAAAATGTAAGTTTTTAAAATGAAAATAAACGTTTTACTATTTAATTTTAAAATGTTCGTTTTTAAAATTAAAATAAACGTTAGAAGTTCAAAATCTGGGTGAAACGTTTTCAAAAGTAGCTCGTTTCTGCCACTTTTGAAAATGCTGTTTTCTCTGTGTACGTATATATATATATTTTTTTTGTAAACGTTTAAAATATTTAAAAAAGATATAATTTTCGTAAGATTTAGTGGTAAAAACAAAGGTTAGTATTGATTTGTTCTTTGGGCTGGTGAAAAATTGCCTCTCAGGTAAGGTTTCATCGAAAACATTCTACGTCATGAAACCTTTACAAAAATAAAATATTGCAGCTCCAGAGCAAGAACACAAGTTTGGAAAGATGTGAAGTGGTTGCTCTATGAAAAGGGCAATCATTTAGTGCAATACAAAAATACTTTGGACTTAAATGTGCCATTTAATTATATAAGAATTCTTAAAAGGAGCATAGCAGTCTCCAAGTAATATCATTGAGCTATGACGGTCCTGTTAAAATATCCGTGGCTAAAAAAAATATCTTTTAGATTTTATATGTTTGATACCACCAGTTTTTAGAGAATTTTACAAAAATTTGCCAACGGATAACGGGCCTGATACTTTGCCTGATTTGGACGACGAAGATGAGGAGGAATAATACCATGTTTTTGTTGCAAAACGTTTTTAAGAATAGTATTTTATTTACTCTTTTTGTTAAACCAATAAATGTTTTGTGTTTATTCTTTGTGTTGAATCAGTTTTCTCAATTGAGGTGCATGTTAAAAAATGTGGTCAAAAGGGTACAAGTCAGATATTGTTTGGTAAAAAGGGTAGATGTAAAAATTTCTAAATTTCAATTTCACCACAAAAAGCACACGTCTATATTTTAGAAATACTACAGAAACCAACAGTTTCCAAAAAGTCTGATTTCATTTAACCTGCGATTTCTGAGAATGTTTTCAATTCTGTATTTGCAATTCTGAGTATTTCCAAAATTTGACATTTACTCCTTTACCCCAACACCACACAATTGGATGTTTCAAGTTTTCCAGTCCAGAACAACAAAAATAGTTTTGCTGCTCTATCTGACATTTCTATCGAGCCGGCACAGTTGCCGAAAAAAGTGGTAAGTTTCGATAAGGGTGTTATGACTGATAATATAAAAAAAATTTTAAATTCTGCCAGCCTAAACAAAACTCAAAAAATCCTGAAATTGATTGTAAAATAATCAATAAATTTGCTTCTAAAAGTAAGCTATATTTTAGAGATCCTTCCATTCATCATGAAATTATGGCCCTTTTAAGGGAACAAAAAAATGTATTCATTTTCTTTTACGCCAAAACATTCTAGGCAAGTCAGCCTTGTTTTACGAGGTTTTCATTATTTATTTCACATAAATTAAAATAAAACAGAATTAGACATAATGGCCTATAACCATAGTTAAAATAAAAATCGACTCTAAATTGAGTATAAGTATTTTAGACAGTTTTTTAATATATGTAGTCAAAAAGTTTGCTTTAAATTTAGAGTTGACTTTTATTTTGACTATGGTTATGGGCCAATTGCTTTAAATATGGTGCAAAAAGTGGAAAAATTCACTACTCCTTTCAATACCTATATCTTTATGATATCTATATCTATATCTTTATCTTCTTTACTATTGTATAAAATTGAATTGTCAATTTTATGTTACAAGATTTGTAGGCCATTGACAAACAGTAAGATTTGTAGGTCATATTTGCAACTTTGGAGGTCTTTAACTTTTAAATCAAATAGCGAACGGCCTAAAATTTTTCCTGACTTGGCGTCATTGGTTACAAGAAAAAGGGAAGCTTTTACGCAGTTTCATATGTTTGATAATTTAATGGTTTTTGTAATAAAAAAATTTTAAATACCACAATGTTAACTAAAAAAACATAATATTCCCACTAGTTAATTTTATTACCTTACATAACTTTATATTTATTTTGATTTATTTTTGTAAATGTTTTTCAATTATTATTATGGAAATTTATTAATGAAATTATTGGTTTTTAATATCTAAAATATCAAACGTATATTATATAGATGTATTTCATCGTTATTTCTAGTAAATATTACATCAATAGTAGTCCCTAATCGTGTTGTGCAAATATTTGGATCGTTTATCATACGTAATATAATCATTCGTACATTCGTAACATCATTCGTTATATTTATCAAAACAACATTGTTTAAAGCCTGGAATTTTTACGAAATTTTTTTTTTGATATTTCAAAGGTAGAGGTCTTTTTGACGTTGTTTTCACTTCTACAGCCTTTTTAGAAGGTGTCGAGCCACAGTCTTTCGTCTACATTTATTCTCTTTATACTTATTTATCTCGAAACTATTTTTTTCGGCATGGTGTTGCAATTTATCATCTACAATTTAAATATGCTATTCATAACATCGGTGGCTATCGGATCTAGAATCAAAGTTGTATTTCAAAAACTTCGTATGTTTAACACTTCATAACCGGTAGAAAACAAGCTGTTTTAAGAACTTAATTTATAAAAGCGCGTATTTTTGTCAATTTTCAATATTTTTTTCTGCCCCTTTTCCTTGAGAGCGTCTCATTGAGCGCCATTTTGAACAAGATCAAATTAAAAAATTATGTTTTTTATGATGAATGAGTTTTATAACATTTAAGGTAATGTTTGAATATCGTTGTTCAATATTTTAACTTTTTTAAAAAATCCTAAAAATACCTTAAATTTGCCTGGCCTTAAGTGCCTGTGAGCATTCATGACTGAATTCGCAATTAAAATCTATACCTAAAACAATTAGCATCTTGTGATACTTCTTAAAACGTTCAATGGAACCTTGCTACTTTTGTTGTTTGGATAGCTACCCAGCAAAAAAAGGGCTTCCAAAAGAAGATAAAGTGGAAGGGAAAGTCTTGAGTTCCATACCTTTCACTTCAATACCAAGAAGGCATTCTTTCAACATATGCAGGTCATTGAGGGGAATGCTTTCCTTAGTCTTCTCTAGAAGTGCTTCCGGATTTTTTTCAGTGGAAGATTTCTTTGAGCCCTTCAATGAAAGGATTCAAGTAGGTGTTTTCCAGGAGAGCTTTAAGAAGGCATTCCATGGAATGAAATGGTTTTTGTGGTTAAAGGGTGTTTAAAAAATTCCACGTAAAATATCCTTTTCGCCGATTTTCACGGCATTTTGGTGCTAGAAGTGGTTGGGCTTTGTTGAGGGTTTGAAAAATCTTACGGAAAATATCGTTTTCCCAATTTTCACGGCATTTTAATATGAGACGTATGAAGTGGTTGGGTTTTGTTGGGGGTTAAAAAATACCACGGAAAATATTTATCTAAGACATATTTTATAATAACAGTGGAATTCGGTTATAAGGACCCTGAAGGGACCGGAATATTTCGTCGTTACAACCGAATGTCGTTACATGCACACATCATTTTTTTTTTTTTTGTTATTATTAACTTAATTCAGTTATCTATCTATATATATAAAAATAAGTCCGTATATGTACGTCGCCGAACTACTCATAAACGCGTCGTGCGATTTCAACTATACACTAGGATTTATACACTAGGTAGGTAGTGGCCCATATATGGTTTATATGAAGTTTGGTTGAAATCCGATAACGCATGTGTGTGCGGTGCGTATGTTAAGTGAGTGTGTTTTTGCCGCAGGCTAAGAATGTTTTGGAATATTATTGAAATGTTATTGGAGTGTAATTGGAGTATTTTTGCTATGTTTTTGGATGTTTTTTATAATTTTTTTTTTAAATCTTCGATTTATCTAATATATAAAAATTAATATTTGTTTGTTTGTTGGTTTGTTCGTATGTTATGTGCTGCCAAACCGCTCATCCGTTTTTGATGGGGTTTTTTTGCAAAATGTTCAGAAAAATCCCGGGAAGGTTATAGGCTATTTAAAGTTGGGATTAGACAAAGGGGAGGTGCCACGCCCATACAAAACAAAACTTTAAATCCTCATTTTTTTAGACAATGGCAGCAGTAAGGTGATTATATTTGGTACGTATGGTGTTGGTATCAAAAGAAGTCGCTTCATGTTAAAAGTGGGCGAAGCCACGCCCCTTTCTAGAGGAAGTAAAGACTTTTTATCATGGCCGTAGCTGCAAAATTTAAAAGTTACTACCGGCTTAAGCCCCATTTTCGATTTCGGCACATATTTTTATTAGATTTTAGGCAATAAAAAAAGGGGTGAGGAGCCACGAACTGCAATTTTTTGACCTAATTTCTTCATAAAAGCCCCAAACTTAGTTCGCCCTCCCCTTTTTATTGCCAAAAATCTAATAAAAATATGTGCCAAAATCGAAAATGGGGCTTAGGCCGGTAGCAGCTTTCAAAAATTCCAGCTACGGCCATGCTTCTTATATCTAATATATAAAAATGAATGTTTGTCTGTTTCTTCGTTCGCTATGCGCTGCAATACCGTTCATCCGATTGCGATAAAACTTTGTCAACTTATTGCTTGCACTTATGCGAACAATATAGGCATATTTAAAATTTACCACACCCCTTTCACTGAACACAAACCAATAAAAATGCTATATTTAAGACAGTTTTTGTCGTATTAAACTAAAATTTGGTAATTAAGTCCTTATGATAACTATCGGTAACTATATTTAAAATAGGCGTGGTCCCACAATAGCTACGCCTACTTTTAAGAAAAGATAAACAGACTTCGAAATTACTGGTCCGTTCGAGCTAAAATTTTGGCAGTGGATTTTTTTCGAGTACGAGATGGTTTGAGATAAAATTGCCACACCCCCTTTTACCGCCCACAGATATAAAAAAATTCGCGATATCAAATTGCTTTGGAGTTATGGATCGCACAGTCTCGAAATTCGATATTCAACCACAATTAACACATGTCGTTCCACTGATGACATTTTATGGGAGTTAAACAAGGGGGAGTGGAACCTCCGATACAACCAAAACTTGCGATATCGAATAGTTTTGGAGTTACAGGTCACACAGCATTGGCATTCAGTATTCGACTTCAATTTATGCATGCAGTTTCATTAATAACATTTTATGGCCGTTGCAAACGGTAGAGTTTCACCTCCTCCCATACAACCAAAATTTGTGCTATCGAATAGCTTTGAAGTTATAGGTCGCACAGCATCAAAATTCAAAAATCGACCTAAATTTACACATGTAGTTTTACTGAAAACATTTTATGGCGTTGGACAAGTACAGCCCAAACATGCAAAATCTAATAGTTTTACAGTTATGGGTAACACATCGTCAGAATTCAGTATTCGACCTCAATTCATACATGCAGTTTCATTAATAACATTTTATGGGCGTAGGAAAAGGGGGACTGGCATTTCCCATACAACCCAGATTTGTGCTATCGAATAGCTTTGGAATTATAGGTTGCACAGCATCGGAATTCAGTATTCGATCCGAATTTACACATGCACTTTCATTGGAAACATTTTTTGGGCGTTGAACAAGGGAGAATGACACCTCCCATACAACCCAAATTTGCGATATCGAATAGCTTCTGAGTTACGATATCAAATTTACGATATCGAATTGCTTTGGAGTTATAGGTCGCACATCGTCGGAATTCCGTATTCTACCTTAATTTACACATTCAGTTTCATTGATCACATGTAATGGGCGTTGATCAAGGGGGCGTTGCACCTCCCATACTAGGTTGCACAGCATCGAAATTCAGTATTCGACCTCAATTTACACATGCAAGGGAGCGTGGCAGCAACGCGCCGGGTTTCAGCTAGTATATATATAAAACAAAGTCGGGAATTGTTGCACCATTTATAACTCAAGAATGGCTGGACCTATTTTAATGATATTTTATTTGTTGGATTTGTGTTCATCCCGAATAGCAGAATAACTATTCAAATATCGGAAAAAGTCAGGGGGCGTGGCACTTTCCATACAAATCAAATCTTCTATATCGAATAGCTTTGGTATTATAGGTCGCACAGCAACGGAATTCGGAATTCGACCTTAATTTTTACTTGCTGTTATACTGGTAAAATTGTATGGGCGTTGGACGTAGGGCGTGGCACTTTTTCAGCAGCCCAAATTTTCATTAAAACTTTCAAGCTACATTAATGAAACTCGGTTAGAACGTACTATTTAGTCGTGTCTTTCGACTGGCAAAATCGAGCAAGTTTAAGCCAAAGGGGTGTGGCACCGCCCATACTATTCAAATTTATGATATCGAATAGCTTTGGAACTAAATGCCGTATAATAATGAAATTCAGTATGGAGTTGCCACTTGGTGATATCCTTCTACTGGAAAACTGGGATGGGCTTTGGAAAAGGGGGTGTGGCTCCGCCCATACACTTTAAATCTTTGATATCAGATAGTTTTGGAACTAAATGTCGTATAACAACGAAATTCAGTTTGAAATTACTTATTGGTCAGGTATTTCTACTGGAAAACTGGCACGGGCATTGGAAACTTGGCGTGGCTTCGCCCACACAAGCTAAATTCAATTCAATATAATTTACTGCAAAAACTAACTTTTTTCTGGTATGTAATAATCAAAATCAAATCTTCTAAACGAATAAAAATTTCTTCATTTTAAATTTTAAAACCGTAACTTTTGCAACTGAAAGAGATTTTTATCTTCATTACTTTTTGGTAAAGTTGGTTTTGTTGCATTTTCCCTAAAATAAAAAAAAATTAAAAATAAAAAAATAAAAAAACATTTGTTCCGCTCATTGTGATAATCCATCCCACTACCTCATAGCTTCAAAACTGATGGTTGAGCCGACTGAGCTATCGAAAGTACACACATTAATCTAAGCTAATAAAATAAAGTCGGGTTAGTTATACCATTTACATATAACATATAACATATAAAGATCGGCTGGACCTTTTTTTAGCGAAAATCTTCGTTTAATTAATTTAAAAAAAATTCTGTAATTTTCACACCAAAAAAATTCACATATCTTTAAGATTGTACAAATTTTCAGTACAACGTCTTTTTCTAATAACGCCATTTCCTTATGGGCCCCATACACGCTGCAAGCAAAGCAAAGCTGGAAGTGTAACTTGGAAGTTTTTGACAGTTATCACGATGAAGTCGCAGCGTGTGTGTCCAAGTTACGCAACTCATTGACGGTTGCAACTCAGGTTGCAGCAAAATTAAAATCGTTTAATATTTTTGTCTCAGTTGCTGTTTTTTGCTGCGTTGCAGCGTGTATGGCAAAATGGATTGCTGCAACCATCGCAGCGTGTGTGTCAAATGTATTAAAAAAGACGTAATCTGGTTAGTTCCACTAATATATTGATTGCAGTGTGTATGGGCCGCATTAGAATGATAAAAAACCATTTGGCGTATTTCCATACGCTTTAAAAACATCAAAATTTTACGTTTTTTTTTCCCGAGTAACACCGGGTATATCAGCTAGTTATAAATAAAAAAAATTTATTATCAATAGTAAAAATATAACTTAGAGTAGATAAATACAATAAGTTTATTTGTTTCTTTGACTTTCTGATAGTAAATATTTTTCTTTTTAAACTTCCATCCATGTTTGCAGCAACCAAGACTGTAACAAGAACCGTCACAACTTTTCCTCCTAATCGGGCAACTTTTCCTTCTATCGGGCATGAGTTTAAAAACGAACCTTATCTCATCAGCATTATACATTTTTTCTGAGTCATAATAGCCATCTCGAAGTTTTAGGAAAAAAATTCTGTAGTCACCTTGGGATACATCACCTGCTTCACCTGAAACCTTGCAGCTAACAATGCAGTGTCGCTATCGAAAATGATAAATCTAACTTTCTGAACAAGAAAAATTCGTTTTACCTAAAATTTTAACTAAATCATCGGCTTTTTCTTGTAAAATATGATCGGTTAGAAGTATATTTCGCGATCTTTGGATTTTAAACCAAGTAAATAGTCATTTTCTACATTTTGAGGAGATGTGATCCTTATCTTTTCCCTATGTTTCCATAAGATGGATATTGAAGAATATGGTGCAAGATATTCTTCGCCGTTTTCAAGCCGCTAGATTGTTGCAGATTTTTCTTCTATGGTGAACGTTTAGCGTTACGTTTTGGCATTTCGTTTAGTTTGTGGAGGCATTTTGAACACAGTAAAAAATCAATCATGCACTTGAAGGAGCAAATATATACTGAGCAACTCACATGCGCAAATGGAGCTATGCAATTTTGTTGTCAATGAATTTTATACGGTTATTTCCCTTTCAACAAAGCGAAAATTGAAAATATGTACACATATAAATAAAAAAAATTCAAAAGTAAGCAAATGTAGTCTCAACTTGCTTTCGTCGTCGCTATATGTGTAAATCTATATATATAAAAATGGATGTATGTATGTGGGTATGTGGGTGGGTATGTGGCTATATCACGTATAGACTCCAAAACCGCTGAACCGATCTTTATAAAATTTTCAAGGAAAATAAAGCCACATCTTGAGAGTGTTCCTGTGAGGTTTCGTAACGATTGGAGAAGGGGGCGTGGTACCTCCCATACAAGCCAAATTTGCTCCATCGATCACAAACAAAAAAAAAGAAAAATATCTCACGGTTTCAATCGTAAAAAACTAAGATTTCGGGATTTTGTTCAGATGGTAACTGTCGGTAACTGTACAAAAAATGGGCGTGGTCGTTATATAAATACGCCCACTTTTTCGAAATCATGGCAATTCCGGAGTTCTGCACATTTTTACAGTGAAACTTGCTCTTTAGGTGCTCCAAGAGACGAACACAATTTATAAATGTTTTCACGCCCACTTTTAACGCCCACAAATCAATATCTATATATATATAAAGCAAAACGATGTGTGTCTGGCTGTGTGATGTCCATAGACTCCAAAACTACTGAACCGATTGACCTGAAATTTTAGCAGTCGATTTGTTTCAGGTACGAGATGGTTGAGGAAAAAAATTTGCCACACCCCCCTTTTACCGCCCCCAAATCAATAAAAATGTTATATTTCAGTCGGTTTGGGTCGTATATGGCTAAAATTTTGTAATTTAGTATGTACGGTTACTGTCGACAACTGTCCTAAAAATGGGTTTCCACGCCCCCTTTTACCGCCCACAAATAAATGAAAATGGTTTATTTCAGACGGTTTTGGTCGTATAAGACTTAAATTTGTTACTTTAGTTTGTGAAGTTACTGACAGTAACTGTACGAAAAATTGGTTTCCACGCCCCCTTTTGCGCCCACAAATCAGTGAAAATGCTATATTTCATGCAGTTTTGGCCGTATGAGACTAACATATGATACTTAAGTTTGTATGGTTACTTTCGGCAATTGTACTAAAAAAGGGCGTCAGCGCTATATAGCCACACCCACTTTTTAAGAAACCATCAAAATTGACTACTGGGTCGATTGAGCTAAAATGTTGGCTTAGTTTGTACGGTAACTGTTAGCAACTGTACTAAAAATTGGTCTCCACGCCCCCCTTTTACCGCCCACAAACCAATGAAAACGTTTTATTTCAACGGTTTGGGTCGTATTAGACAAAAATTTTGTAATTCAGTACATATGGTTACTCTCGGCAAGTGCACTAAAAATAGGCCTGCCCTACTTTAGTTAAACTCACTTTTCGGGGAGTGAGCGTCCAGTGAAGTAAAGTGCGCCAGGCTTAACCTAAATTGAGCTGAAATTTGGGCAGTCGATTTGTTTCGATTACGAGATGGCTCAAGGGAAACATTTTACCGCACCCCTTTTTACCGCTTGCAAAACAACAAAAATGCTATATTTCGCACGGTTTTGATCGTATTAGACTAAAATGTGGTTATTTAGTGCACATGGCTACTTTCGGCAGCTGTACTGAAAATGGTGAATATATTTGACATTTCTTGACATTTTTGTGTATAGCAGTAAGGCGGTCTGTGGCAGAACAACGTTTGCCGAGGAGATAGATTGTTCCTGTGAGGTTTGGTAACGTTTGGACGAGGGGGCGTGGTTCCTCCCATACAAGCCAAATTTGCGCTATCGACCACAAACCAAATAAGGGATATATATCAGACGGTTTCGATCGTAAAAACTAAGATATTATCATTTTGTTCAGATGGTAACTGTCAGTAACTGTACAAAAATAACTTTTTCATCGCAATATATATACGCTCACTTTTTCGAAATCATGGCAATTCCGGAGTTCTACACATTTTTATACTGAAACTTGCTGTGTAGGTGCTCCAAAAGGCAGTCACGATACATAAATGTTTTCACGCCCACTTTTAGCGCCCACAAATCAATATCTGTACATATAAAAATGAATCGTGATTTGTTCGGATGCTTAAAACTTGAAAACGACTAGACCAAATAGGATACTTCCTTCTACTGGTTTGTTCGTAACTGCTACGCAAAGGTTTAGGAGAAAAGTAATGCCACACCTCTTTTATCGCCCACAAATCAATAAAAATGCTATATTTAAGAAGGTTTTGGTCGTATTAAATTAAAATTTGGTAAATAAGTTCTTATGATGACTGTCACTAACTTTAATAAAAACGGGCGTTGTCACACTTCATCTACGCCTACTTTTGGAAATATCACAATACTCCGAAACTATTGGTCCGATTGAGCTCAAATTTTGTAAGTGGCTTTGCTTTGAGTACGAGATGGTTTAAGAAGAAATGCCACACCTTCTTTTACCTCCCATTAATATAAAAACAATTTGTGTTATCGAATAGCGTTATGGGTTGCACAGCTTAGAAATTCGGTATTCGACCACAATTTAGACGTACCGTTTCAGTGATGAAATTTTATGGGAGTTGGACAAGGGGGAGGGGCACCTCTCATACAACCCAAATTGGTGATATCGAATAGCTTTGAATTTATAGGAATTCAGCTTTGGAATTCAGTTTTTGACCTCAATTTACACATGCAGTTTAAATGATTTTTTTTTATGGGCGTTGGACAGGGAGGCCTGACATCTCCCTTACATCCCAAATTTGCAATATCGAATTGCTTTGAAGTTATAGGTTGACAGCGTAAGAAATCGGTATTCGACCTAAATTTATACATGCACTTTCATTTCTTACATTTTATGGGCGTAGGGAAAAGGGGAGTGACACTTCCCATACAACCCAACTTTGTGCTATCAAATAGCTTTAGAGTTGTAGGTCGCACAGCATCGGAATTCAGTATTTGACCAAAATTTACGCATGCAGATTTACTGATAAAATTTTTTAGAGTTTGTCGGGGGGCGTGGCACCTCCAACTTAACCCAAATTTGCGATATCGAATAGCTTTGGAGTTATAGGTAACTCAGCCTCGGAATTCAGTATTCGACCTCAATTTACACATGCACTTTCATTGGTTAAATTTTATGGGCGTAAGGAAAAGGGCAGTAGCACCTCCCATACAACCTAAATTTGTGCTATCGAATAGTTTTGGAGATATATGTCGCACAGTTTTGGAATTCGGTATTCAACCTCCATGTACACATGCAGTTTAATTGATTACATTCTATGAGCGGTGAGCAAGAGGGCGTGGCACTTCCTATACAACCCTAATTTGTTATATCGAATGGCTTTGTGGATATAGGTCGCACAGTCTCGGAATTCAGTATTCTACTTCAATTTAGACATGCTGTTTAAATGATAACATTTTATGGGCGTTTGAATAGGGAGAGTGGCAGCAACGCGCCGGGTTTCAGCTAGTATTTATTTTATTTTATGACAACTGCGTCGTTTTATGCAAACTCGTCGTTATATCCACCGGCGTTAAAAACGAACTCAGTTCCTAAGAAATGAGATATTAGAAAATGCGGACTTCAAGAATACGACGTTATAGCAGAAATGTTGTTATAACCGTGGTCGTTATAAGTGAATTCCACTGTATATATAGTCTTTTTTTACTTTAATTGAATTTAAATGCTATTTGAATGTCTTCCAGAAATAATTTATGAGAATGCCTGTTGAAAGCACTTCTTGATAACGTGAAGAAGAAGCACAATTGGATCCATAGAATGTCTTCTGGAAGCAGTGTCACTAAGAATGCATGTCACATTTGTATCAAAAATTTTGCTGGGTAATGACAATGCTTTTGATCGATTATTGTGACCCGCTGCATCATAGCTTCACGCATTCACAATAGACTATGTAGGATAGCTAATGCACAATCCTTTTAATAAATTCTTGTCATCTGCTGCAACATAGCTTCAGTTAATACTTAATATTGAATAAATCACACCATATCATAAATGGTTTTGGGGTAGTAGTTAGTGTGTAGAACTCTCGATGGAAAGGGTGCAAGTTCGATTCTCACTGCTTACAAAGAAATATTTTTAATTTTATATCCTCTTGTTGTAATAGACACAAGTAAAAAAACCAAAAACAATTCTAAGAAAAAGGTGTATGGAAATAAGTGTCGTTTTTGAGATTTCACTCAAGCAAATCACAAAACGAGGCGTAAAAAGCTTCGCTTCAACAATTGTCCGTGGCAAGACCGCTGACAACTGTGGCTTGCTAATTATAAATAAAATAATTACGATTCAAAAAAATTTACTAGTTATAAATTAAAATCAAAATATTTTAAAGTAATACACAAAACTGGGCAGCGAACACAACGTGGTTGACAAATTGTTGCATTTTTCTTGATTTCTTCTCGACAAAGAACAGGTAAACATTTTGTAGGCTCGGGTCAAGGTTCTGAAAATTCTACTTAGCACTATTCTAGGCTATTTCATGAGAGCTTTCCATTTTAACCTAGACTATGTTCGTTCTTTAGGCATTAAAATGAAGGGAGAATATTTTCCCCGTCGTCTAATGCTCTTTGGCATTGTGATTTTGGTCAAGAATATAGTGTCCTGTATTCTACCTATCTGCGAAGACTGTCGCAATTGAACTAATTTCCCTCATCAAAATATAAAGCTCAAAAAATGTTGTGCTCCATTGTTTTCTTGAGGTCGTCAGGTTAGTTCGGGCGAAAAATTATTTTTGAATTTTTCGATGGAATAATAATAGTCTGTGTAAAATATCACACAAAAAAGGCAAACCAAAATTCGTAATTCAAAAAATTATGCGCCTCTGAGCCGACCGCATCAAAGCAGGTAGCGCACTATACACGGAGAAAACTTTTTGCTAAATTTATATTGTGGTTAAGCAAAACTTACGCTTGAATCTCAGTCACTTCAAAATTAGGCTAGATTTCAGCAAAAACTAATCAAAATTTGCTATTACAGTTTACAATAATTTGAATTTAATCAAAATTTTGCTAAGTTATTTATTATAAACTGCAAAAGCAAATTTCGACTTAATTCAAGCAAATATTTGCCAAGTTATTATAATATACAAATTGGAATAGCAAATTTTGATTAGTTTTTGCTGAAATCAAGCAATATTTTTGAAGTGAAATAATTATTAACATTAAATTAAATTGAAAAATTACCACCATCTGGAGATTGAAACCGCGGCCGCGTGAGTGTAAGGGCATGGGCTTATCCATTCGCCATCGCAGTTGTTAACCAATCGTCGCCTAATTTTCTTCATTAAGAATAAACGTGTGCTCGTGTGTTTCTATTTGAGTTTATAATAACTTAGCAAATATTTGCATGAGTTAAGTAAAAATTTTCTATTTGAGTTTATAATAACTTAGCAAATATTTGCTTGACTCAAGTAGAAATGTGCTTTTTGAATCTATAATAACTTAGCAAAATTTTGCTTGTATTTAATCAAAATTTTCCTTTTTCCTAAATACATGAGGAGTGATTTCAATTTAGCAATATTTTTATTGTCACAACATTTGCTTGATTCAAGCAAAATAATTATCTCCGTCTACTTAAGACTTTAAACCTGTTTTCTGGAAAACAACGTTTTTTGAGCTAGCAACTGTCATAACTCAGTCAATTTTTAATGAGTTTTAATTTTTCTTTTTTTCAGAATTCGTGTAATTATCTATGGAATGGACCATATTCTCACCGATACATTGCATATTGTATTTTTTTATCAACAAAAAAATAACGAAAGTTTTCAGTAAAACTTAAAAGTAATTTTTAAACTCTGCTATTTTGTTATTTTTAAATCAATTTCAATAAAAGTTGTCTATTCCATAATAATTAAAGAAGCTAAACTACTAAATAAAATCTTTGCCGCACGGCCCGCATCTCCCAGAGTTCTGCCTCTGGATATTGATTTAATAATCTGAAAATTTTCTACAATCTTCTTTAAAGTACTATTAATAGCACTGAAAAGTTTTGAGTACCTATATTTTTACTTTTTCCAAAAAATATTCATGAAAATTGCCTATTTTTTGGCCTGTCTAAACAGACTGGACCCTTAACTCACTTGTGTCTGAATTCCAGCAATGTCATAGTTCATCAATTTTCTCTTAATATTTACTATAGTTACACACACATTTTTTGTTTAATACTCTGATCAAAATTGGCTGAAAATATGTACATCTTCTATCTTCACCCAACTTAGTAATGACTTATGTTTTTCCTCAGTGTATTGAATTGAATAATAACCCAGTGTGCCGCACGGATCTGTTTCGAATTCGTACGTATCTTCACCCAACTTAGTAATGACTTAATTTTTTCCTCAGTTGTATTTAATTGAATTTTCGAATTCGAGATGGAGTTACTTCTGCGTATATTTTATCCGAAACTGATCCTTTTTCGTATGAAATTCCTCTCAAATACGTGAATCGTTTTTTTCACTTTTTCGGATTTGTCTCGGACTTGGAATGGACTTTATATACAACTCCATTACTGACTCTTTCGATTTGAGATGGAGTCTTTTTTTTTTAAATAATGCGAATTCGTGACGGACTCGTTTTTTTTTAATTGTTTTTGCTTCATTTTTAGTTTTTGTTTAGTGAAACACCAATCTGAAAAAATATCTTTGCAAATAATTTAAGATCTCTAACATATTTTTTAACCTATAATATCTATTTTATTTTGACCAACTTGGCTTTTTATATTTCATTTTGAATAAATAGCATAAAATGATTCAATTTATTACAATGTTAACCTTTCCACCCTTGTTTTGGCAGATTTGTCCGTCGAAACACAAAATATTGATTTCCGCGCTGATGGGCTCGTAACGGGTTCGAAACGGATCCGCATTCATTTTTGTGTTCATTGGGAATTGAATAATATCTATAATACAATAAAAATTACTACAACTCGTAAGTCTAAGTTCATGATACCCAAAACCGTAAAAAATGTATACTTCACTTCTTCATTTATACTATACTTTCAGTTATCACTTTTTCCGTAGTACTACTGTTTCGAAAAGCAAGCAACGTTTCTCAACATGCGTTTTAAAAAAAAAAGAAAAAATTCTACGGAAAAAGGCTATTTTATGCAAATTAGCTTTTCTAAGGTAAAAGCAAAGTTAGACGGATAATTGGAAAGTTATTTAAGGAAAATATAAGTTCATAATAATTACATGAAAGTTTTGTATTTTTTCGAAATAATGTCGATGAAAATTAAATTAAGCAAAAAAAACCGTCTTTTTTAGTTTAGCTGCTTATAAGTTTTTATTTTGGGTTTTTATCTAAAATCTTTAATTCAGTTGCTTAAAGGGCCCTTTCGGAAATTATATTAAAAGTAAAATTAGTGAAGATATGATTTAGGTTTTTCCCTTCTAGCTCCGTAATTGGGGTTGTGCAACCTCCCTTGCCATAAAATTTTTTCTAGTCTTGGCCTATGGAATCAACCAGCATGGGATTGAAACATTGATCTGGGACATCCTGTATTTGACTATAACCAAACTACTCAATTAATCAACGGACATATAAATATTAATATGCACAAATTAATTAAGCCTATTAATTGACCAATTAATTTATACAATATTATAATGCTTAAATTGAAATAATTTCATAACAGTCACTGCGCTAGAAGGTGGCAAGGCAGTTTTCAACGTTATCTGTCTGTCTCCCACGACTTAGCTGTTTTCTCTGTTTAAACTGATAACTTCAATTATCTAAACTTAAAGGTGGCTTTTACATAAAGCCCGCATTTTACCAATATTATTTTCTCAAGCTTTTCCAACGAACTTTATGGGTTTTCTTTTCAGGTTTTCGCTATTGAAACCATTTTTATTACGTTGTTGTGGCATTGCTTATCGAAAGTTTTCAGCGAAGTGCAACGAAAACGCAAATCTTGAGCTCCAACTAAAAAAACGTTATAGACCTCGGTCAACGCATGTGAACAGAAGAAGCATTTTCTAAGGTGTTTTAAAATAACACCTGGGCAAAGAAGTTAATTGTTGTTTTCTTAGGCTGTCGGGGACCTTATCAAAAATACGTTACTAATGACAAAACATTAAGTTGACACATGTGAACGCCAACAAGAGCGTGCTGCTACTGCTCCTCATAACCTCTTTTTTTTTTTTGGCCAGCTGACAAAATCTTTGAAGCGTTGCGCTGACATTCGTTAAGATAACGCATGAAGAAATGGTTTGAAGGGAAGAACTTATGGCAGGCACCTATGGCATAGTTATTATCAAAGGAAAAAATTTAATTAGATTGACGAAGGAGGTTGATGCACGTGAAATCACCCTGGAGAAGGTAAGAGAAGCACGTGGAAGAAGTAAGTGTAGGAAGAACATTTGCAACGCATGTGTCAAAAATGACAAGTTGACTTTGAATGAACTGAATCACTGAAGCATTGAAAAGAGGGAAAAACCTAAAAGGAAATAGAACAAATAACTATCAATAAATAATTTGACTTAAGGCTTTACACGGGGGTTACACGTTCAAGTTTTGCCTTTCAAGTTTCAATACACTCTCACGTTTTTACTAACACACTCTCACTTTTAAAAATTGCCCACTTACTTGCTTTCAAGTCGTGTTGCAACTTGATGGTCAAGTTTTGAACAGCTGATCAGAAAATGCGCTGTTGTGAAAATAAATTTTGCAATTCGATTTGGAAATGTGCTGCCCTAAATTAAGTGATGAATAAAATTAATAAAAATAATGATGTACGTACAGCCTACGTCATAGCTGCCAATTCAAATGAGTTTTGACAAGCTGTATATATGATCAACTTGAAAGCAAAAACTTGAATGTGTAACTGCAGCGTTAGAGACATTGCGTGAAGTATTGAATGTTACTATGCTATTACCATTGCACATGGGCGTCCACAGGGAGAAGGGGGCGCTTTCCATCAATTCAGTGAAAATTTGTTATATATCTTCATATTAAATCAAAAAAGCCGTAAGTTTAAATTAAAAAAAAATTAAGAGAGAAGCAAAAAGCTTTCTAAATTATTAGTTTCGCTTCAACTTAGGGCTTTTAGAACTTTGTTTATAAAAATGTCTTTTTTAGTTGTAGAAGAGTAAAATTTTGCGGAACATGTATTGTGATAAGGTGCATCATAATCAATCAAGAAGTCAATTTTGAATTTTTTGTAACTTACGGCTTTTTTGATTTCATATGACGATATGTACATTACACAGTGTCTACACTTACAATATTTGATTGCATGCGAACTATCAAATTGAATTTCATGATATCCAGGCTGTATTTCAGTATTCATTCTATGCGTTCGGAATAACTTTTGTTTGTTTCTTTATTCAGTTTTGATTATCCGGAATATTCTTTTTGTTTTTCTTTATTCTTACGGAATATTCCAAACTCGTTATTTTTATACTATCAGCTAAGGTAGAATAAAAAGAATATTCCTTGTGTGTGAAGTTTTATTCGACTGTTTGAAGTAAAATGTCGCTAAATGAAAATGCTAAATTTTTTAATTTAAATGTTTTAAATTGCTTTGTTGCATTTTTGTTTTGAAGCGAAACTTTTGACGCCTCGTTTTGTGATTGCTTGAGTGAAATCTGAAAAACGACACTTTTTCCATAATCCTTTTTCTTAGAATTGTTGTTGTTTTTTACTTGCGTCTATTACAACAAAATATATAAAATTAAAAATATTTTTTTGCGAGCAGCACTGAGAATCGATTTCGCACCCTTTCGATCGAGAGTTCTACACACTAACCACTACACCAGAATCCTTCATATTCATTATGGTGTGATTCATTCAATATTAAGTATTGACTGAATCTATGTTGCAGTAGATGACAGGAATTTATTAAAGATATTGTGCATTAACTATTCTACATATTCTATTGTGAATGCGTGAAGCTATAATGCAGAAGATCACAATTATCGATCAAATACTATGTTTCTATGGCGAGTAAAGTTGGGGTTGACTCGGGATTAACTTACCATGGAAACGCGAGTTGAGTTGAATTTCGTCAAATCTACAAAACTCCATGAAGCTATTTAGATTTAACTGAGTTAGATTCGATGCGTTCCGAATATGAAACAGTTGCTCAACTGTTGAACGAGGTTTTATTGATTATTTGTTATTTTATTTCATTTTTGTCACTGCGCTGACATAAAATATAACAAACCATTCAGCAGGCACACAAAGTAGCGGAAACTAATACTGATTAAAGACTCAACATGTTTAGTAAATTTTGTACCTTCTGAACGCACACATTTATACTAAGAAAAAATGGCGAATAGAATGACCGAAGTCCAATTCGATTCAATGGCCGCATTCCTGCCGAAAAAGTGCTGAGGTAGCCAAGTAGCATAAAGTGATACTTTCTGCTGAATGGGTTTTTTTGCAAAACGTCAAACGGCAAACAGCTGTTCGCCATTCGTTTTGTTTTATTTAATCTAAAATTTGTTTATACAATTGTGCATTCGTTTCACACAAGAAATCATTAATTAACAGCTTTATTGAAGAATGATAGAATAATCTACTAATAATTAATAATTATCTATTTTCACTTCACAGCACAACTTCAGCAATAATTAACAATTTGCAGCCATGTTTTTGAGCTGTCAAATTGAAAAGAGCATAAGCAACTCAACCAAAGTAACAAACAATTTTTCGATACCTAAGATGGCGACCGCTCGGGGAACATGTTTTAGGTATCGATTTTAATTGCGAATTCAGACATGAATGTTCATAGGCACTTAGGGCAAGACCGGTGGTCTAGCGCTCGAAAATGTAAGGTATTTTAGTTAAAATATAGAACAACGATATTTAAACTTTTAAGGTACACAGAAAATAAAAAAATTGACTTATTGCCTAAACTTGATTAGGTAATCTGAAATGTTCTACTTCACCTAATCTCTTCGGCAACTTTTCTGCTTGCACAGTTAATAAAACAATCATGCATTAGGTTTTAAACCTAATTAAAAATTGTAAATTCGACTGAAATTTTGTCTAGAAAATAGCCAAATTTTTTATATATTTTTCCTAATGCAAGTTGTTGAGTTCGTATTTCACTTGTTATATAAATTATTTAAAAAAATTATTTTGAAATTTTCTTTAATCATTTTTTAATCATTTTTCAAATATAATTTTTTCAAATGATTTCGAACGTTTCACTAAAAACAAACATATTAAAGAGAACATAATTAACAAAACATCTATCGGATTAGTTAAATTTTATTCCTTTGTACTACTGGCAATGGAAGGGGACCAAATAATTGTTCTGCCAGCAAACAACCTTTGCTCACAGATGCTGAAGCTTCTTTTGGATTGGGGGCTGGAGGAGCTTATTCCTGACTTCACAGGTATTTATACAAGGATAATTTCAGCAAAATGTCGCTAGTAATCCTTTTTTTATAAGCGGACTTTATTTAGCCATGTCCGCTTGTTCGTCTGTCTGTCTGTGATCATGAAAACAGCCGTAATGTTACAGCTATCTAAACGAAATTCAATACATGTATGCATAAGTTTCTCATTCAAAAAAAAAAAAAAGATCAAGTTCGAAAATGAGCCCAATCGTATGAAAACCACGCTTTCCTCTCATACAAAGTGGCTTTACCAAATCGGTAAAATTTCTTTAAATTTCACTGAAATTACTATAATGGCTTTAAATTTTTGAAATTTGTTTAAATGTTTACTATATTTCATGCATGGGCACACTGCAGTAAATATTTACTACATTACTAGAAGCAGTAATCAGTAAACTTTTACTGATAATGAAATGTAGTTTACATACCCAGTAAATTTTTACTGATTACTGGAAAAAATTGCAGTAAAATTTTGTTTTTACTGATTACTGAAAAAATTGCAGTACAATTTTTTTTTTACTGATTACTGAAAAAAATTGCAGTAAAAATAAATTTTTACTGATTACTGAAAAAAATTGCAGTAAAAATAAATTTTAAAAGTAAATAAAAATTTACTGGTAATGCAAATTGAATTTCATTATCAGTAAAAATTTATTTGTACTGCAATTTTTTTCCAGTAATCAGTAAAAATTTAATTTTACTGCAATTTTTTCCAGTAATCAGTAAAAATTTATTGGTAATGCAAATTGAATTTCTTTATCAGTAAAAATTTATTTTTACGTTAATTAGTTTTTATGATCTACTAAATAATTACATGAATTAAGATTGTGAGCTTTAAATCAAGTAAGTTTTTAAGAAGGCAACAACAACAACAACAACTCTGTATAGAGTCAATTACTTAGCTGACTAGACAGTCTGTTTCGGAAATCGCTACATTTTCCTCTTCAGCAATCTTTGAGTGATTAAGCTGTGACCAACTCACTGTTTAAACTAGTATATGAATGTGCAGATTTTGGAATTCATACTTATGAATTGTATGGCTGCCAATCATATGACATTTTAAAGCAGTAGGCTATTTATAGATCACCGCCATCAACTCTATCAAAGGTTGCCATCTGTTCTAGTTGCTTCTTTATTTATTTCAATATTCTTTGGTGTTTGATAGTTTGTCGAAATGCACCATAGAAATGAAACGAGTTTTTGCTTCGCCAGAAGCTAGTGTTTTAACTGAAGTCAGCTAAGTCTAGTCAGCTAAGTGATTGACTCTATACAGAGTTGTTGTTGTTACCTTCTTAAAAACTTACTTGATCTAAAGCTCACAATCTTAATTCATGTAATTTATTTTTACTGCAATTTCACTGGTACTGCAAAGTGCCCATCTATGCTTCCACACAACCCCAATTTGCAATATCGAATCGGTTTGGAGTTATAGGCCGTATAGCTTCGGAATTCGGCATTCGATTACAATTTACACATGCAGTTTCATTGATAATATTTTATGGGTGTTTGGCAACGGGGGCATGCCAGCAGCGCAATGATTTAAATTCGCAAATATTATTGATGGACTGCACAGAGAAGATGCCTATTTCAACTTCGGTGAGGCCAATGATAGCCCTTTTTTAATAACCAAAAATTAGTGCAAAATAAGTAACGCAATTTTAAATTTTTATAGGATGAAAACTTCATTAAATCAACAATCAATATTAGAAAAGAGCATTACCTGGCGAGAAATTTAACCCTACAATCTTTTATAATTGTCGTTGGTGAAACCATTAATTAGCTCCAACACTTGTTTTAATATATTTAATGATGCTATTTATCAAACGGAAAACTTTTTAAAAGCGGTTTCAGTAATTTTTCAAATATAAAATATATGATGTTTTATTGTGAAGAGTTACTAGTAAACAATTTTGACTTACATTTTTATCGTTATAAAATAAGAAGAGAACATAACAAACTTTTAACATTAATTGAACCATCAAATATAAGACTTCCACCACTTCATATTATTACGCTTTCAAATAATGATTTAATCATAAAAATTAAACCACCTTTTATATAGTTTAAATATTACAATGCCTTATTATTTTGCAAAATGTTTAAAATTAATAATACGAAAGAAAAACCTTTTTTAATCAAACTTTTTACTGTTGTTATCATGTGGTAACTATTATTAACTATTTTAATCACTGTGTTTTATATAAACTCAAAATAACTCTCTTTTTTCTTGTGAACAGTTAATTCCACCTGGTTTTGCAATGTTTTTGTTATAAAATTTTATGTTTAAATAAATATTATTGTAATGAGTCACATAAGTTTTTAATAGAACATACTATAAGATAAGTGATTTAAAAAAATAATAGGTAACACAATCACTTTTAAAATTTCAGAACTTATTGTCTGTGTTTTATTTATTTCGATTGGTTTGTATATTTAGTTGTTTATTTACTACAAAAATTTAGATTCCTTAACTAAATCAAAGCGGAAAAATTATCTAAAGAACTGGATGAGTTTTCTAAAATAAGAAGTTGTTTTTCTCACTCTAAAGTAGATATGGTATCAAAATAAATAGTTAATTTTTCTAAAATATTTAGGTGCCGTTCCTACTCCTCTTAAATGAGAAAGCCATCTTAATAATTAGACAAATTTTCTAAAATCAGTAGTTGCTTTTCCAATTCTAGAGTAGATATGCTATCAAAATAAATAGTTGATTTTGTGAAAATATGTAGGTGCCGTTTCTAATTTTAAGTATGCAATGCCGTCTAAATAATAAGATAATTTTTCTACACTTTGTAGGTGTAGAACCTTCTCTGAAGTGGATATTGTTTCAAAAATAAATTGTCAATTCTTCTAATTAATTATGTGTCTTATCTATTTTATGGTCGAAAATAAACCTAAAGATTTATGTGCTTTATATACTAACGCAGTTAGAGTACCTAATTCTTTTCTAATATTTTAACATTTTGAAATTTATAGAGCACCTAAACAAATTCGTTGACTGAAAATCACCGGATTAATTTAGCTGAATTTTCTACATTTTTAGGTAAAATGTCTACTCATTTTTTTCTGTGTATATTGTAGCACTCATTCATCATAAAAAAAAATATTATTTTAATTTAAAAAATTGTTGATCTGGTTCAAAATGGCGCTCAATGAGACGCTCTCTAGAAAAGGGGGCATGGGCGGTGTTGTAGATTTTGACTTTTCTATTTTTCTGAAAAATAAAAACCAAAAATATTATTAAGCACTATGAGTGCATTACAGATTGGACTTTATTTAAAAAAGACCTCCCCAAGGGCTCAAACTGTTGTAATTAATGATAAATTACATGATAATGATGAAATCAGCGCACCAAGATTAGTCGAAAATAATACAAATATTGCTGGGAAAATCCAAAAATTAAAATTTTGTCCCCCTGAGTTATTCAAGTAATTTTAGGTGATACCTTTATTAAACTGAAAATTTTTTGGAAAAAACAAAAAAATCTTAACTGTTTCCTTATTTCAAATGGAATTGCAATGATAATATTAAAAAAAAAATTTCTTTCATGGTCCACTCTAGTGCACTCGAAAAAAGATATGAAAAATTGACAGAATGACACGCTATTGAAAATTAAGTTCTTAAAACAGCTTGTTTTTTACCAGTTATTAAGTGTAAAATATACGATGTTTTTTAAATAAAACTTTAATTCTAGTTCCAGCGATAGCCACTGATGTTATAAATATCATATTTAAATTTCAGATGATTCAGATGATTCAGATGATGAAGTTTTTGTTTTCCTACAACACCATGCCGAAAAAAGTAGTTTCGAGATAAATGAGTATACAGAGAATGAATCTAGACTACACACTGTGGCTCGACACCTACTAAAACGGCTGTTGAAGTGAAAATAACGTCAGAAAGACTATACTTTTGAAATATATAAAAAAAAACAATTTTATAAAAATTGTAGGAATTCAACAATGTTGTCTTGATAAATATAATTTGGGAATGATTAGCGATCCAAATATTTGCACACCACGATTAGGACAACTATTGATGTAATATTTGCTAGAAATATTATATTATAAAAATATACAAAATAAATTCGATATTTTAGATATTAAAACACAATAATTTCATTAACATTTACCAAAATAATTAAAAATAATGCAAAATAATAATGTAAGGTAATAAAATTTACTGGTGGGAATATTTAGTTAAAATTTTTTTTAAGATATATAAAATTTTTCAATTTAAAAATTTTTTTATTAAAAACCCATTACATTATCAAACGCATGAAAATGCGAAAATGCTTCGCTTCTCTCGTGTGTCCAGCGACGCATCTGTTTTTTTCTTTTATATATTACTGGACATTGTATGTGCTGAAGTATGGTAAAAAAAATATTTAGTTTGCATAAAGTTGGTTTTTTAACTTTGTGGCTTACTTTTTCACGGAATGTGTGAAATCTATCTTCGAAATCTTATTGTTATGCAAGCATGTTTTTTGTAATGACTATAAAATCTATATCGTAAATAAGATTTCCATAAGAGCGGTATCAATGTTCTGAAGACGTGCAATAGGATCTACATTTTTCTTAAGTATTGTTTTTAATCTGTTTGGCTGTGTGTCAATCGGAAACTTTTCAGTCGGATGATCAAACTTTGACAGTTGGTAGAGCAATTTTTGGCATTTGTGAGGTGAATATAATTGTCAAAATTTGTGCTAGCCCCAGGGGCTACTACAAATTTTGACAATCGAAAGCGAATTTTTGACACACTCAAAAATAAAGAAGAAAAAACAACACATCAATTTCCGCGACGTATTTAATTCGAGTGCTTGTACCTGCAACTTATTTCGTAAACTTGTAATATTGTAAACTTTAAAAACTTAAAAAATAACAAAATAATAAAAATAAAAAAACTAAAGTGCTTGGGTTTGTGTTTGCGTGTGTGCAAGTGCCATCACCAGCAGCACAAGCAAATGAAGTGCAAATTCTCCGCTTTCAATTTATTTAATTCAAGTTCCCTTTTGTTCCCTTTTGACACACAGCCTTTATTTTAAATTATTTTAAATCTGTTTTTTTAAAATAAAGCTAAAACAAATTTCTTCAATGAGGAAAGTAAGTTTTTAGCACATGCCTAAAAGTATGTGAGATATTGGGGCCACCTATTGACCAACAGGGATAATAAATTCAGTACTTAAGGACTGAAATGAGCCTATTTTCAAAAGTACCGGCCTAGTAAGGCCCAGTTGCCCATTCTAGGGTTAACATGAATATAGCTACAAAATTTTCGGATGTGATTTAATCAGTGTTGTCACTTTCTGTGTAATTACACAAAGCATGTTTAATTTCGAAAAGATTTTACTGTAGATTTAACGTGAGCATTTTGTGTAATTTTTGTGTAATTTTGTAGTTGACAGTTCGTGAAGATCCTTCTAAAACAACGGGCAAAGAAGCTTGAACATTTGAAGACATGAGTGGATGAAGGTATTATGTGCATATTTAAACCATTTTAAAACTTAAAACAGTCATGTTTTTTGACTGTTTTAGAAATAAGCTACTTCACAAAGTTTGATTTAGTATAGATTTCAGTGCAAATATGAAAATTTGAAATAATTTTTCTCGAAACTAGATAGTTTCGACACATCACTTTCATACAGTCATTAGATTTAGAATCACAATCCTGCGTTGAATCTTATTGGAAAAAGTTTTTAGTCTAAAAAATCCTTTTGGAGAGGAACTTTTTCCTAACCTTAGATCGTCATAAAATTCCTTTTAATACATCCATTTTCCAATGTTTCAGTGAGTATTTAGTATATTAAAGAGTTGAAAGACTGGCTTGAATTGAAAGATTGAAGAAATAGGCTAAGCACATATACAATAGCTACCTTAATTTTTATCAAGAATCGAAAAAATAGCAGTGGAGGAGAATTTTTTGAGTCAGAGGCTGATATGTATAAATTAAATTGGAAATAAAGTAAAACCTCTTTTGTATATGTAATTCGAGATATTTTTATAGGTTTACTCGAAATGTATTATGCAATTTAAAATTGTTTTATTGTTCATTAAAATAATTTTTTTTTATTGCTTTTCCAATATTATTTTGTAAAAAAATAAAAAAACAACCGAATAAAAAAAAATTTAAGAATATAAAATGAAAAAATTTGTGTAATTTGATCAGAATTGTGTATTTTTCGGGAAGCTTTGTGTAATTTTGAAATATTTTTGTGGCAACACTGGATTTAATGAAAGAAACGCCAACTTTTGTAAATCTCTCAAAATTTATTTATACCTCCAATACCTTCAGACTAGGGAAGTCAATCAAGGGAAGTCATCCCGGGATCCCAGACGATTTACGCCTTTTTAAATCCCGGGATTGTCTTTCCTGGATCCCGAATTTTTAAATAAAAAATTTATATTATAAATATTCATGTAAATGCAAACATTTTATTTTAACAGCCCTATTCTGGCAAATTAACAAATTGTTAACCAGTATTTTGAATATTTCTATGTGTTTGTTGTAATTTTTTTATTTCAAAACAAAATTTGAAGCTCAAAAATAAAAAATTTTGATAAAAATTGTCAACTGTTTTCAGTTATTGACAATTTCATTAACAAATTTTGTTTTTTGAGCTTTAAATTTTGTATTGAAAACAACAAACACATAGAAATTTTCAAAATACTGGTTAACAATTTGTTAATTTGTCAGAATAGGGCTGTAAGTTGGTATGAATATAAAATTAGAAAAAACTTTTGTTGAGGCTGAAAAAGATTGCTAGGATGATGAGTGTGAATCACTGGAGCAAGGACTATGCAAAGTTTTAGAAGAATTTGCAACATTGTGAAGTTAGCAATGTATTTGAAAAATTGTCAGATATTCTGACTTAGGAAATAATTTTGTTTTATGGTGAAGGCAATCGTGATCGAAACTTACAAATTGCTTAAGACTATTGTACAACTATTTCTCCAACTAGCATAGAATTAGAACTGTGCAATAAAAAATAAAACGAATTTATCTGCCTAATGTATTACTTGAAAAATAATTAAAACCAAAAATTTAATTTCAAGTCTTTTTCGACCTAAATTTGCCTTAAACACAAAAAAATATGAAGACGGTGAGCAAAAAAAAAGTGTTACATCTATATAGTATCAGGAAGCTACTCTCAAAGCAGCCCTCATGAATAGAGATTCAGAGCCAGCTACGCAAAGACAATGGCCAGTGGACAGAGAGCAGTCAGGAATCCCTCGAGGTGCTTTTAAAGGCGCATTTTCCTGGTTGTACCGCAGCTCCTAGCACTGCTACAATACGAGGGCACAGGACAACCCCGCTACAGGTTCCACACGACTTAATAACGTCGGACGGAATCGTATGGGCTATAAACTCGTTCTCGGGATACAAATCTCCGGGACCAGACGGTATAATTCCTGCCATGTTGCAAACGGCTGAATCGCGAGTCGTCCCATGGCTGAAGAATATATTCAACGGATGCATCAGGCTAAACTATGTACCTGTGGCTTGGAGGACAGCGAGGGTTGTATTCTTACCGAAGGCAGGTAAGAGCAGCCATCCATGTCCAAGAGACTACAGGCCAATAAGTCTGACCTCCTTTGTACTCAAAACGCTCGAGAAACTGCAATAAACCTTTGGTTAGACAAGTTGCTAAGCTGCAGAAAGGTGCGGGCTGAGTGGGGAACTAAATCCATGGTAAGGGAAGCTTGCAGTGGGACACCCCAGGGAGGGGTCCTCTCGCCACTACTATGGAATCTTGTAGTAAATGAACTACTCGAAAAGTTCGCAGGTAGAGCCCCGAGGATAACTGCCTATGCAGACGACATAAGCATTATTATAGTAGGGAAATGTCTATCAACAGTAAGCTCCATAATGGAGAGCACACTCAAAGATGTACTTAGATGGTCAAATTCAGTCGGTCTTAGTATTCACGCAGAGAAAACGGATCTGGTTCTGTTCACGAAAAGGTACAAGATACCACAGTGGATACCACCGAAATTGAACGATATACGTCTCATACCGAAAACTCACACAAAATATCTAGGAGTCGTCCTGGACAGCAAGCTGTCATGGAAAACCAACGTGGAAGAAAGGGTGAAGAAATCCACCATTGCACTATACACATCCAAAAAGATGCTAGGCAGTACTTAGGGTCTCTCACCCTTTCTGATGCACTGGATCTATGTAACGGTAGTGCGTCCTATTCTACTCTATGGGATTATTGTGTGGTGGCCGGCTGTGAACAAATCAACATTCCTCAGGCACTTGGAGAAAACTCAGCGGCAGGCAGCGCTATGCATCACGGGGGCACTGAAGTCAACTCCAACTAAAGCGCTTGAAACCATTCTAAGTATGGACCCCCTGGACATACACGAAAAACTAATAGCCGGAAAAACGGCACAACGCCTTACGGCAGCAGGCAACATGCACATTCAAAATTTTGGACATTGTACAATCGGAAAGGATCTACCTAGTAGCACAGACTACATGGTGCCTCGCACGATAGTCAATTCAAAAGTACGAACTCTTCTGGGACCAAAGGACTGGTGCAAAGGTATATAACAAGCACAGCAGGCGGTCAACATATTTACCGACGGCTCCAAAATGCCTACGGGGGTAGGTGCGGCGGTGTGTTGCGCAGAGCCTAATATAAGGCAGCCATATAAACTGCCGAACCACTGCAGTATCTTCCAGGCGGAAGTATTTGCCATAAGGAAGGCTACTGAGATAGCCCTCAGCATGGACACACAACACTCTAACATCAACATTTTCGTTGACAGTCAAGCGGCGATCAAATTCATGCGCTCCGCTGGCATCAAGTCCAAAAGTGTCTTGGCTGGCAGAGATGCACTAGATGCACTATGCGCTTCGAAAAGAGTGCGCATCTACTGGGTCCCTAGCCACCAGGGCATTGAGGGAAACGAGATGGCAGATGGTTTAGCAAAGGAAGGCGCCGGGCTGGAATCAGAACTCGCAGAACATGTACTTACTCCGCTACAAGAGTTGTACAGGAACCTCGAAATAAGAACCACAATAGCAGTGAATCGTAGATGGAGAGATACGACATCGTGCAAAATCTCAAAAATCATGTGCAATGCACATTGCGAAAAACGAACTCTGTTCATCTTGGTACGCCCGCGCAAAGGTTGCAGGACACTAGTGGGCATGCTCACTGGTCACTGCATGACGGCAGCCCACGCGAGGAAGCTTGGCAACACCACGGATGACAACTGCAGGAAGTGCAAGGAACCGGGCACAGTGGAGACCCTGGAGCACCTACTATGCACATGCCCCGCTCTACTTAGATCGAGACTAAAATATCTAGGCTCATCGACATTCCCGTCGTTTAAAGATGCAGCCAGGGTGTCTCTAGAATCCCTCGTAAGGTCTGCGCACTCAACGCAAATCTTTAAAGACTTTTAAAACAAACACAAAGGTTCCTTTTGTTCGCTACCGGTACCACTAAGGACCTGAATTGGTCTATGTGAGCCTTCACGAAGGCATCCGGTTTAACCTAACCTAACCTAACCTAACCTATATAGTAATACCTTAAACTATTCTACCTTTTTTATATTTTTTGTTCTGTAACCCTTTCAATGGCTAGGCTAAACTAAAAACAAAACTTTTTTTGGTATTTTCCTATCATTTTGGTCCTTAAAAGAAGAAAACAACATACCTTTCATTTTAACCTGCGCTACTTTCGTTTTACAAGCTTGTACAAAGAAAAAATTGTTTTGCTCCTAAGCTTTTGTACAACCTTGTACAAAGAAAAAATTGTTTTGCTCCTGTTCGGCGCAAAGTCTTTTTTTAATCTTTTGAAAGTTTCTCAACCCTTTATACCTTTGTTTTTCAAACTCTCTTAATATTTTTATCATTAAAGCTATAAAAAGATACAAACAATAAATTTGATAATTGTCCGGTATATTTTTTCTTAAAAAATAGGCCAAACCGACTTTTCTTTGATTTTCTTCGCATAACGAAACAAACACGAATATGCAATTGACTTTAATGTCAAATATATCTCTAAATTTATTTTTATCATGTTGGTTCATCTTTTTTTCATAGAACCAAACGATTTAATTTAAAAAAAAGATTTGCAAAATAAAAATATAAAAAGTCCAATATATTAGGCAAATCCACTGAAAGAGTTAAATTAATACAATGTGAAAGTCAGTAATATTATTTATGTTTTTTGCGTTTATTAACAATAAGGGTATTCAGAATTGTGTGGTATAGTAGTACGTATATTTTTTTGAAAATCACTATATGAGCACCATTTAAAATAGAATTTGTGGTTTGGAACTAGAGCTTTTTGTTACTATGCTAAATTAACTATCCAATTTTACATATTTTCTTAATATATGGCATAAAAAAGAATAACTTGCATTTTGAGCTTCTTAATTTTTGTTATAAGAAAATAATTGGCAACCGATCAGTTGTTTATGGAACTTTAATAACCACGTTTGTTAAACATATCGTTGGGCTACTTAAAATTACCACTCTTTTGGTTTCTAGAGATTTCATGTAAAGCACGAGAAAATATAAAAACCGCTCGGTAAAGTGTGTTACAACACCACGGGGTTTCTTAACTACACTAAAAACCTCGCAATTGTGAATATCCTTAATGGGTTTTGTTTTTGTTACTTTATAAATGAATTAATTTACATTTTTTTAGTTTCAAGTAATAATTCACTAAAAATTGTATTAAAAACGTTTTGAATTATTTACCTCTTAAAATTTTCAATCCCGAACTAATCCCGGGATTGAGATTTTCAATCCCGATAGTCCCGGGATCGAGAAAAGCTTCCGGGATTGGACTCCCTACTTCAGACCTTATGGGAGGTTTGAACTCTAAAAGCCCAACCCCATTGACTATGGGCTTAGGTCTCATTCAAACAACCTGTAAAATTTACACACTATTGTTTTATTTTATTGAGATATTTAGAGATACTTTAAACACTATTAGGCACTTAATTGCACTTAAACCTTGTCCTTTAATATGGTACTTTTAACGCATACCAGTTTTAATCGCGGCAGTCACTTTATAACTAAAAATTATTATCTGCCTTAACTATTAGGCCTGTAGCTCACTGCGACAAAACAGTTTCAAAACTGTTTTCTACACGTTAGTTCAAATGCATGTGCGCTCACTGTGTTTTGATGGAAATACAAAGCTTTTTGTGCTGAAGCTCTGGAACTTTTTCAAAACAAAACTTTTACGGTATGTTTATAGTCATATGAAACTTGAAACTTTTTGTTTCGAAACTTTTCGTGTTGGTGTTAAACGGTTTAAGACGTGAGCAATATAAGCATGGCAAATATGATATAAAAAAATTATTGAAGAAGTGTAGAAAAGGCCAGAAAAGGTCGGCGAAGCAATCTGTCTCAGTGAGCGTACTCAACATGAACACCAAAATAAGAAAAAAACTGTTTTGAAACTACTTTGTCGCAATGAGCTACTGGCTTTAGACTACGAAACGCGAATAGCCATAACCAATATCTGGTATTTCCCTAGCAGTTCGCCCAAATAATCTCCAGAATGGTCGCCGCGTTGTTGTCGTCGTTGTTCTTGCAGTTCTTCTTGTGGTTTTCCTTGTTCTTCTTTTTGTGGGTGACTTTTCGATAAAGATGTAGTTGACGTTCCTGTCACCATCTGCGAGTCCAATTGTGGTTGTGGTCACGATGTCCTTTATTACATTGTTACCCAGTTTTTTATTACCTGAATTCCTTTTGTTTTGATTCTTTCTACGTATGTTGCTGCCATTTGGTGAAATTGTAGCACGACGGTGTACCGTATTCTTGTTTTCTGCTTGTATTTTGACGGGTAAACGGTTCATGTCCTGATTTTCGGAATGACGACGCCTGAGTAAAGAATTAAAATGTACTTTATTATGTGTGTTTGCTTGCTTCTTATTGGATTTTTTCTTCTGTTTAGTGCCACTAATGCCTAATTGGCCGGGAATAATGTTAGGGTAAAAAGTGTTGGGCTTAGGCCTTGGTCGTCTTCTAGTATGTTGAATATTTGAAAATGGACTTTTATCATTATCTCCATTGGATTGGTTGTCACCCTCGCTAGAAGGATCCACTTCGTCCATATCATATTCTTCTTCTGCATCTTTTATATAAGAATTAATCGGACGCAGCTCAAACACTGCATGGGTCAGTGGGTCTACCTTGGGTGGCGTATCAAATTGAATAAGAACAATGTCATTGGAGTTATTAGTATGGTTGGGTGCAATAGGTGCTGGTTGAGAGCCCACTGCCTGCGGATCAAAAGAAGATTCAACATTTTGCTGGTCAGAATTACTTTCATCTGCCTGCTCTTCATAGTCGTATTGATCAGTGGTATTATCATGTGCGAAAGTTAACGTAGAATATGCCGAGGGTTCATTAGACATATACTGTGCTACAATAAAACTATTTTCTTCCTCGTCGTTATCATTTTCAGAGCCATATCCGATTTGGCCGATAGCAGGAGTACGCTCGCGCCTGGTGACCCCATTAAGCTTATGTCCTCCGATATTGATTATGTCCTCCGAATCGATCGATGTTTTAGCTAAAAACAAAAAAAAATAAATTATTTTAAGTTAGAAACATATATACCCATAGACTTTTTTAAAAAAAAAGTCAGACAAACTCGTAAATTCATTGTTAAATGACTAACCCAAAAATACTGAAAAGAGATGTTTTTAAAGGCATGTTGTTAAAACACATTAATTAAATGTGTGAGGATGAAATTCACCACTCGTTTGTATTCCACACTTTTTTATTTTTATTGACAAAGCAATTTATATTTTAAGACTTTTTTACTAAGTAATAAAATTATCTTTAAATAAAGATTAAATTAAGAAATTACTAGTGTCCGACCGAATATTCGGTTTCGGTTACGGCCAGTTTCGGCCCTTTTTGTCAGTTTGTTCGGCCATATTGAGGCCGAATAGCCGAAACTTTTGGTAAAAATTTCTTGCATCAGTCATTTAATAAAAATATTTACAACGCATTGTACAAAACAAAACTTATGAATTCGTCTATAATTTGTTTTCTTGTGTTAACGCAAAACATTTTCGTTAATTTTATGCGCTCGATACTATCATTTTCGATTTTATCTTCTCTATTGCAATTAATATTAAAGTATTATAGATACTGAAGCCAAAAATTGGTAATTAAACTTCCGAACGAATTATGTGTGAATAAAGGAAAATAAAACGAAATATTTCTATTTTTATAATACTAAAAATTTAAAAATGCAGATGACATTGCGTTGGTGGTACGCGGTAAGTTCATTGACACCATTTCTGACATCATGAAGGGAGCACTCCGAATGGTGGAGGAGTGGTGTCGAGAACAAGGCCTTACCGTGAACGCAGGCAAATCAGACAATAATCTCTTTACTAGAAAGAGGGTAGGTCTGAGGAGAGAACCACTCAGACTTTTTGGAGCTGAAATCGACATGTCCACAAAGGTTAAACATCCAGGGGTAACCCTCGATTGCAAACTGAACTGGAACGAGCATATAGAAGATAGGATTCAAAGAGCCAAGAGGGTTCTGTTTCAGTGTAGACGCGTTTGTGGTCTCAAATGGGGGCTAAACCCAGAGGATATGAAATGGGTCTACACTATGATGGTTAGACCTGTCATCACGTATGCTTCGGTGATTTGGTGGACAAAAGTCAGCCAGAAAACCATTAAGAACAGACTGGAACAGAGTCAGAGTCCAACGGCTAACGTGTGTTGGAACAGCAGGTGCAATACGCACTACTCCAAAAAGCGCAATGGAGGTTCTGTTAGGTATGATGCCGTTGGATTTAGAAATAAAGCAAACAGCGGCGCTGTCAGCCCTCAGGATGTTGCAAAATGCTACGTGGCATGGGGCAACGGCCCTGCATGGTCATATGCGCATCCTTGATATTGCAAAGAGGAAGGCGGGTATGCCTATGGACGGAAGGCAGAGAGTAAGAATAACAGAAAAATGTTATAAAACTCTTATAACAGATGGAGCCGTTTGTGAAGAAATCGTTGGTGACGATATCAGTATATTCACAGACGGCTCTCTGATGAATGGCAGAGCCGGGGCAGACGTTTACTCAGAAGAGTTAAGTCTATCCTGTGCTCAGAGGATAGGGAGGTTTGTGTCTGTATACCAGGCGGAAATGCTTGGCGTAGTGAATGCGCTGGACCACCTGATAGATGGCCGGATCAATAGCAAGAAAATTGTCATTGCTCTCGACAATCAGTCTGTGATTAGGTGTATGCAACGGACAGACACCACTTCCAGGTTGGCCATAGAATGTCTTACAAAACTCAATAGATGCGAGACAAATGAGCTCACCTTATGTGGGTGAGAGGACACTCTGGCATAGAACAGAATAAAAATGCTGATTCTTTAGCAAGAGAATGTTCAGCAAAAGAATTCTGTGGACCAGAACCACGTATCGCCACAGGCAGCAACATGGTGGCAGGCCTTATTAAAGAATGGACGGACTCGGAACACCGTACAAGGTGGGAAGAAGCTGTTAATTCCAGGCAATCAAAGGCGGTCGTGAAGTGCTCTCGTAGTGAGGCAGCAAAAGTTATCCAATACAATCGAAGGACTTTAAGCTGGCTTATTGTACTGGTCACAGGACACGGTCCCTTCATGTACCATCTCGGGAAGATGACTGACCAAGGATGATGTGTGTAGGTTATGCCTAGAGGAGCCGGAATCAGCAGCACACATTTTGTGCCAGTGTCCGGCGCTGGCAAGCATAAGATTGACCACTCTGGGACGTCCATTTGTTGGCGAAGCCGAGATTGGTCAATTGACCTACAAGGATATGCTTAAGGTGACAAAGGCTGCTTATAAAAGGAGCATGCTCACGTATGAGCGCTCCGAGCAGTAGAATTCTTTGTCCAATAGGGGACGAAAAGGGACCCACTGTGGTCTGCTTCGGCAAATCCCCGACTTATTATATATATATATAAACCTTTAAAAAAAACAAAAATATTTTCTTTTGTAGTTCTATAAAAATGTACATTGTAGGTGCATACTATTTTGAGTGTATACGGAAGATATAAAGTATGCAATACGTTTGTAATAAAAAAAAAGTATAGCAGTGAGAGGACTGCCGACCGAAGCGAACACCTATATATAAAATATTAGTATTCCCTGGAAGACGTTGTTCTGCCACGGACCGCCTTACTGCTATGTAAGCATTTTCATGCTAATAGGGGATTTCGAACTATCCTACATGTAGGATGGATTTGACAGGTCGGACGGACATGTAGGTGTGCGAAAGCTCATAATGCAGTCATTCTGCAGTCCTACATGTAGGATGAAATCAAAAAAATTTATAAGTTCCGCTCTGATCTTGTTCTTCTCTGGGCGTCCTTGTTTGTAGATTTCCTTGGTAATTGTTGTTGGCGCAGTAAGCCGAAAATTTTCTGTAGACGTTGTGAATTCTAATCGTGTAGCTACAGTCGGCATATGAAATTAGAATTATTTTTGTTAAGAGCTTATAACAATTTATTAAATTTTTTATATATTACTGAAACTATTTCTTTTAATCAAAAGTGTTACCATATCAAAAATACATATAATTAAAGTAGTTTATTTAAATTATTTCATTATTGAATTAATATAAAAAACTAAAGCTTATTTATATCTATTTATATCATAACACTAACACAATATACATGTTCACCATATCTATATTGCGTTGTGTATTAAAAATAGAATATTCTAAAATTAAGAATTATCTTTAGCTTATAAATTATATAGTTTTAAAAAATAGAATGCTAAGGATAAGCAGACTTTAGTTATTCAATTACTACTAAAAATATTAATTATTTTGCAGGTTTAATACGTAACTGTTATTATATAAATATACATAAATATTCTTTCAATTTCTTCAATGAGCTAAATTGTTCAAATATATGAACTATATACATGTAAATATGTATATTAGGGTGGCCATAGCTAGTATGGAGAAATTTAAAACTGTCCACTTGGTCCCTCGCTCCCCCTTCGATTGTGAGGTTGGTGAAGAACAAGTTGCATGCCAATTTTCACCATATGATCTCAAACAAAAACACGACCCTCTTGGCGTTTGAAATTGGACAAAATGGCAAAAAATCACGATTTTCCGTTTTGATACACTCATACCCGTTATAAAAAGCACAATTGCCACAACTAACCCAGGAATATAGTTTAAATTACCTTTCCAGAAAGTTAAGATTCGCCAAAATCGGATCAGTTATTGAAAATTTATAATTTTTTAAACATAGAAACCCAAAAATACACAAAAATATGCAAATTAGTATTATATCCAAGTTACAACATTTCTAAAACAAATATTAAATCTGCTTTGACGTCAAAGTGGTCTATAAAAACTAATTGATAACTAAATTACTTTTCCAACCAGTTTTAACACATTTAAAACTGAGCTTTGGTGGGCAAGGCTGCTGAACCGTATCATGTCATAAAACATAGTTGGTTGGATCAACCAACCCCTAAAAAAATTAAAAAAAAACTCAGTTATCGCAAATTTTTTTTAACTTTTGATCTAGTTTGCTTTGACACCTGTATTGTTTTTGAACTGCTCTTTTTAAATGTAACTACTGTTTCTCGAAATAAAAGTATTTTAATTTTTGCAAACACGGGTGCATGGCCCAAGTATATAAGGTACACGCACTGATGTACATTTATTTCATTTAGTTCGTTTCTAATTAAGTGCAAAACTACCAACGTTGCCAAAGCAATTTTTTGATTCGGTTATTGCAACATTTACAGTTTTTCAAAGCCCAAATTTCTATTATTGCCTTGTGCAAGGTCGTACTTTATTGAAGTCTTTCATTCAAACAGGTACTAATTGGTTTTCTTCGTTTTATTGCATTCCGTTTTTAAATAGTTCTTATAAATATATTATTAATGCAGCAATTGAATATTATGGCGGAATTAAATATAACGGTGCAAAAAAAGAAGTTACGTGCTCGTATATATTTGGTTGGAAAAGAATACTTACAAATTTTTGGATCTAAGCTACCGTCAAAGAAACAAGTTCTATGTAGTTTTTTTTTTTTAATACAAGAAAATTACAACTTAATGCTCGAGATAGCAGTAGCTTGGTAATTGATTAAATATTTATTTTTTTGGCGAAAGGCTCGAATTCCCACTCGTGACAAACATCATTGCATAGATAATTGTGAAAAATTGTACATGGAATGGAAAAATTTGAAGAAAAAAGCTAAACGACAAACGGAAAAACAGAAAAGTAAATAACAGGAATTCAGTGATAAACTTGATATCTTTGACATCGCACACGCAGATGCATTGACCATTATCAATATAGAAGAAGATCGAAAGTTTTTAATTATGCAAAGAGAAAAGGGTCGCCCAAGTTGTCTGATAGGTGTTGATGTGAAATTTTTCCAGCAACACTCACGAAAATTATTACGCGAATAAGAAGAAAAGCAATGGAAAGAAAAAACACGAAAAAGAAAGCAATAACAGAGGTAAACTTCGGTTTAGTGTTTACAATTTGGAATCAGTAAAGTTATGTTTCGGTTTTTAATATTTTGTTTTACAGAAACAAATGTGGTTTTTTGGAACAGTAGTGAAGAGGAAGTAATTCAATCAGAAGAAGAAAATTACCAGTTAGAGGAATTGGTTGTTCCCGGATCATCTAGGCAAAAACGAGGAACAATAAATTTTATTATTCCGAGGCTGGTTGCTGTTTTAGATAACTGCAAAATTTCCGACCGAATGGAAATTCACGTTTTAACTGCGACAGCGGTGGCACTTGGACATCGTGTAGATGACCTTATATTAAATCGCACAACAATTCAATACGCCAGAAAGCGAAATCGCGAGGAGACTACTCGAAAAATAAAAGAGGATTTTAAAGTAATATAATGGTTCTAATTTCAGATATTTATTTAATTAGCATTAGCATATTTAATAGCATGAACAAATAAAAGGATTCACTATACATTGGGATGGTAAAATGCTTCCTGCGTTGACTGGCAGAGAGCAAGTTGATCGGCTTCCGATAATATTGAGTCATTGTGATGTTGAACAATTGCTTGCTGTTCCACAGCTAGAAGACGGAACTGGTAAAGAAATAGCGCTATCTGTTTTTCAAATAACAAAAGAATGGAACGTTGCTGACAAAATAGAAGCTATGTGTTTTGATACAACTGCTGCAAATACTGGTTATATAAATGGTGCTTGCATTTTGTTCGAGCAACATATAAAAAAAACTACTTTATCTTCCGTGCAGACACCATATTTATGAGCTGATGCTAAGATCGGTTTTCGAAACAAAAATATCGGGAAGCTCTGTCCCGACTGTAATTATTTTTGAGCGCTTTCGCGATTACTGGAAAAAAATTGATCAGGCATAGAAGGCAAAGAAGATTCATATGTACTCAAGCATACAAGAGATGTCTCAGAAGAAATTAAAACGTTCTGCCTTCATCATTTAGAGAAACGTCATTGTAGAGACGACTACAAAAAATTGCTTAAGCTAGTTGTCCTATTTCTTGGTGGATCTGTTAAGCTAAGCAGAGCTGAAAGCGAAGCATTTAACATGCCTGCGTGCAACGTCACATGCCAGATTTATGGCAAGAGCAATATATTTGCTAAAAATATTTACAAATGCAAATAAATTCTCGATATGAAGTAAAACTGAAAAAAAAATATTTTATTTGCTTGAAGACATCAAAGCTTCCTTATCAATAATGCGATTTAGATGTGTTAAAACTTTTTGGAAAGGTAAAGTTTTCAAAGTTAATTATCAACTAGTTTTTATAGACCACTTTGACGTCAAACCAGATTTAATATTTTTTTTGATGTTGCAAAGTGATAAAATTTATTTTTGGGTTTTTTTGGGTTTCTATGTTTAAAAAAATCATAAATTTTCGATAACTGATCCGATTTAGGCGAATCAATATTTTCTGGAAAGGTAATTTAGTGTTTAACTATATTCCTGGGTCAGTTGTGGCAAATGTTCTTTTTATAAAGGGTAAGGGTCTCTCCAAACGGAAAAATCGTGATTTTTTGCCATTGTGTCCAATTTCAAACGGCGAGAGGGTCGTGTTTTTGTTCGAGACCATATGGTGAAAATTGGAATGAAACTTTTTCTTCAGCAAACACATAATCGTAGGGGGAGCGAGGGACCAAATTTCACACTTTAAAAATAACGGCCACCCGAATGTATATGTATTACTATATATACATTAAGGCGCCTCAAAAAAAAAGTGGTCCGGGTCACCTCCTGAAAACAAACTTTGGTTTATTTTATGATGATTCCCAAAATATTGCAACTCTAGCTTTAGCCGTTCGTGAGCTGGAATGGTTTGAAATAACCTCTAAAAATCGCGTTTTTGATTAATACTATTTATACCACACTACCTTCGGTCAAAAAAATTGTCACAAATAGTGTAAATCGATGAAATACATAGTTTTGTTTTTTTATTTTTTTTAAATCTGCCCACACACTTAGTTATTGAGTTATTTGCAGTGATTTTTTCAATTTTTTTTAATGCAGTTTTTATAAAAATATATATAACTTCCCCATTTATAGCCTGATTTACCATTCCGTGGTATCATTGGAAAGGTACTGAATGCTGCTTTTCATTTCTGTCGTTAATTAACCCTTATAAGCACTTTTATAAAAATGCATTTTATTTTATTTTTATTTTTTTGTGATGGCCTTTGCCTCAATTCCTGAATTTGTTCAAATATAAGAGAAATAAAATTAAATCATGTAGATAAAGAATGCATTTTTTAAATGGACTTTGGAATAAAGTATAGGAAAATACTTTATTGTACTTAGACAAAACAGCTAAGAGTAAATTTTACCACAGTTCTTATAAGTAGTCACTCATGACTTTTACATGACTTTTAGGTTTGACAATGAGTTATATTATATTATATAAATGTGAGTTTTTGAATTGTGATCGCTTAATTGTTCAAGTTATTCATAAAAAAAATGCTTTTCGTTTCTCGCGAGTTAAAAAAAAATCAATTGCCAACAAAAAGTGATGTAATAAAACATTTATTATTTTTGCGCGAAAAAAATAATAATCGGTCTTACGGGCTATCATCAAAACATGCTAAATGATTTAAACAAAATTTGGAAAAGAGCGGAAATTCCGGTTATATCGAAGACTGCGATCCGCAAAAAACTTCAAAATTTAACGCTTTTATATCGGGATATCACAAAAAATCCATCGCATTACAATGCAAGCGAGTGGGCCGAACTATTTTCCATTTCTGTTTGCAAATGTGCTCTAAAAATTAGAGTGTCTTGTAGTTGCCCAGGTGAAAAACAAATGCCATTGCATGTTTGGAATTTTTACCTTGATCAGTCGAGCCGAAGGTTACTCACGCTAGATGACGTTGAAAACCACATCCCATGTGATTCTATTACGGACTTCGAAAGCGAAAGTGAAAACGAAAGTATTGCAACAGCCACTTTTGTACCACAACTAAGAGAAATGGATGTGGATGATCCATATTCATCATCGTCTGAGGAAGATCTTAAAGATCTTGGACCAAGCGTACAAAGTTTTTCCTTACCAACATTCAGTGCTGCGTTGGACCGTGCCAGTGTATCCAATCGCTTTGGGGCTCTGCTCGCAACAACATTGCTAAAAGACTTGGACATTCCAGGCATAATTAATGATCAGCACAAAATCCAAAGGGAGCGAACTAAAGCTAGGGCGAAATCACTAAGAGACATAAAAAACAATGAAATACTAAAATGCATTTCTTTTGATGGAAAAAGGGAACGCACTTTGAAATAAGTTACTGTGAATGGCAAACCACGCAACGTTAAAATGATGGAGGAGCATATAAGTCTGGTAATCGAACCCAGCTCAAACTACATTGGTTACTTAACTCCCGTAGACGGAAGCGGTGCTGGTATCGCAAACGATATTGTCAATTACTTAAAAGCTGAAAAGTTTTCACTAGAGCACGTGGTCGCTGTAAATTGCGACGGAACCAGCACCAACACAGGCAAATTTAATGGAGCGATTTGTAACCTAGAACGACAATTGCAGCGCCCTTTGCAGTGGCTAATATGCCTCTTTCATTTTAACGAGTTGCCATTCACTGCGTTACTCAAAGAAATGTTAGGAAAAGCTAATGGGCCGCAAAACTGGCCAGGAATAATTGGGCATACATTACAGGGCTGCGAAGATGTGCCGGTAAATTGTATTCAATTATTTTGTTGTTTTTTTTTAACTGTTAATTTCAATAAAATATTAACTTTAGATTGCTCATAACTTTGATCCAATTGCGATGGGCTGTATGCCCACAAATATTGATGACTGGGTTTTGCGAGCTGATCAAAAATATCTTTATGATATGGTACGAGCAGTTGATGCTGGGGCGTGCGATGAACATTTGGCCAGCATTAAACCTGGCCCGCTCAATCTTTTACGCTGGTTGACAACAGCATCAAGAATTTTGCGGCTATATGTTACGAAGCCTGTGGCTTGCGAAAAGTTAAAGCAGCTAGCATTTTTTGTTATGAGGGTCTACGCACCATTTTGGTTTTTAATAAAAAGCCAACCAAAAGCCATTCATGGCAGCCGCCACTTGTTTAAATACATTGAGTGGACGCGCGAATTACCGGCAGATATGCAATTTATTGTACAACGCTCTGTTCAAATTAATGGATTTTTTGCTCACCCAGAAAATATTTTACTGGCAATGGTTACAGATGAGAGCAAGGCGACACGAAAGGAAGCCTACG
The DNA here is from genome assembly GCA_963920525.1 of Dichetophora obliterata. Taxonomy (NCBI): domain Eukaryota; kingdom Metazoa; phylum Arthropoda; class Insecta; order Diptera; family Sciomyzidae; genus Dichetophora; species Dichetophora obliterata. The sequence goes on from OY986439.1 coordinate 128,922,588, forward strand.
ATATTATTTTACAATCGCGTGCTCATGACACACAAGGAATTCGCCAATTTAATGTCCCCAAGATACAATTCAATTGTGATTCCTATAAAAATATGATAGATTGGAATGAATTAAGAGCTAATACAGAACTGCCATGCATCCAGTTCTATACTCAACAATACTTATTAGAACTACACGACTCCAATGAAATTGTAAAAATTCCTGGTAATGAAAAGTTTTTAAAATAATTGTTATGCTTTTCTTAACAAACAATTTTCAGAATTTCCATGTCATTCACAAAATACGGAACGTTTTGTACATGTGGTAAGCCAATCCTGCGTTTCGGTAATTGATAAGAACAGACCTGCACATATTGCAAACAAGATTCAATCGCGCAAGCGTTACTGTAAAATTGAATCACGAAAAGATTTGGAATAAAAAAAAATTATTTCTTTGATAAAACTCTAAATTGTTTTTTTTTTTATCTTTTAATTAGCGACTTAATAAATAACCAGAAATTTTTTATCATGTTGATAAAAAATGCATTTTTATAAAAGTGCTTATAAGGGTTAATTAACGACAGAAATGAAAAGCAGCATTCAGTACCTTTCCAATGATACCACGGAATGGTAAATCAGGCTATAAATGGGGAAGTTATATATATTTTTATAAAAACTGCATTAAAAAAAATTGAAAAAATCACTGCAAATAACTCAATAACTAAGTGTGTGGGCAGATTTAAAAAAAATAAAAAAACAAAACTATGTATTTCATCGATTTACACTATTTGTGACAATTTTTTTGACCGAAGGTAGTGTGGTATAAATAGTATTAATCAAAAACGCGATTTTTAGAGGTTATTTCAAACCATTCCAGCTCACGAACGGCTAAAGCTAGAGTTGCAATATTTTGGGAATCATCATAAAATAAACCAAAGTTTGTTTTCAGGAGGTGACCCGGACAACTTTTTTTTCCTCCATACAAGTTGAGGCGCCTTAATATACATATGTATATAGTATATATATATATATGTATTTCCGATACGGTAACACTTTTACTAAAAACATAGATTTACCAATATTATATATACTCTTTAATTCATACGTATAAACTGTTTTCTAAGTTAGTTCGATGTCATATGCTGACTGTAGCTACAAATAAACATCCACAAAAAATTAAATCTTACTGTACAACAATAACTACTTAGCAAATTTACAACAACAACGCAAAGAGAATTGCAAGATCCCAGCGGTTGCGCAGCATTAGAGGGGATGAACCGAATTGGCGGCGTAAAATATACAGCACTTTGCATGCTACATTTTCTGTTTGCCTGCTAGCAAGCACTAAGCACTTGCTTGTGCTACTGGTGATGGCACTTAGAGGATGCTGGCTAGCAACAAATTTTGCACTGCACTTGCTGGTGGTGGCACTTGGAGGACGCTCGCCAGCAAAGAAAGCCAATTTAACTTTGCTGCTCTTGCTGATGTTGGAGACCGTTGGCCCACACACACGCACACACAAACTCAAGCACTTTCGCTCATTTGTTTCATTAATTTGTTATTTTTTAAGTTTTTTAAGTTTACGATATTACAAGTTTACGAAATATGTTGCAAGTGCAAGCTCTCGAATTTAATATGTCGCAAATTGATAAAATGCAAATAAAATAAAAAATTTGCGCTAAAACACGACCAAAATGTGAAACGTCAAAATTTGCAATTGTCGAAATTTCATCGTCCATTTGACACTGCAAAAGAGACAAATTTATTTCAACACACACAAATTTTATTCAACCTGATATTTTCTATCCTACCACGACTGAAAAGTTTCCTTTTGACACACACCCTTTATGAAAAAATTTATTAATAAAACAATGATAGTTGGCAACTCTGAAAATAAAAAGCCACTGACAAATACAACAAGTGTGAAAATTGTCAAACTTTGTTTGACGATATGTAATAAAATAAGAGCATGCATGTAATTATTTGAATGTTCAGCATATTCCTTTATCACAACTTAAAGATTAAAATGTTAAAACATTCAATCCATACATTATTTTTCTTGTTTGCAAACGAAGTTCCAGCAGAAAAAAGCAGAAAAAGAAGAAGATCGATCCATTTTTAGATCTCACCATGAATAGCAGCTGTTTGAGTAAAAGCAAATTTTTCAAAAATGTTGACAAATACAACAGCTGAAGAAATTGCCAAACTTTAAAGGCATATATATACCAATATAAACCGAATTAATAATAAGTTTTGGTTGCAAACATCTTATTGCAACCTAACTTAAGTATTTATATACTAACAAACATATTATATGCATTAACCCTTAAATGCATATAGTCTCAGATTTTTGCGAAAATGATATATATAATGAAATCCTATTAAAAAATAATAACTGCGTTTAAATTTTTGAAAAAAAAGTTATTTTGTTTATTTTATGAAGAAAAACTTGGTTGTATCTTTTAAGATACAATATGCACTCCCCGCTAAAATAACAACACATGAGAAAAACAAATACTGTTTACGATTTGAATAACAAAAGTTTATTTTTTATAAGTTGTATACATATATATATAGACATAAATGAAAAATATTTAATTTTATTGGTTGTGGTAATTAAAAAAGCAGTTTTTATCAGCCGTGAGACATAGATTTAATTCACACTTACTGCAAAACATCTTTGTTTGACCTGTGCAACCTGGCATCTTGCATCTTCCTTTCTTACTTACGAGCGTCCAATGTTGTGTTCCGTCTAGTCTTACATCTTCGGGAGGTGGTACTTGCGAATTCGGCTTTTGTTTTTTTTTCTGGATTTCAGTTTCTATGTTTGGTCGTCGACGAACTGTAGTATGTTTTGATGAATTTTTATAATTGAAAAGTGAATCTGCCACTTCCAATTTGAAATCTATCAATCGTAAATTTTTTGTTTTTGCTTGATCTTGGTTAATTCTTTTGTAAAGAATCCATGCATTGATGCAGGTCATATCTAATAGGTGGTAAAACAATCTGTTTGTCCACTTTCTGCTTTTTAGAGTTATTTTGTGGCGGCTCATGGAACTATCCAATAGATCGACGCCTCCCATATTTTTATTGTAGTCTTTCACAATTTGCGGACAAGAGACCATTGTCGATTTGTTTTGCTTTTTGTCAAATCTACGAACAAATAAACTTTCATTTGGCGTGATTGAGGAAAAAAGTGGCTTAGTTCCTATATAAGTCGAAACTAAATTGACAATTTTTGTATCCTTCCATGAAATAGAAGTCACATCTATACCATAGATACTAGCTACAAACTCCTGGCTGGTTCCTCGTTCAAACTTCATCATTGTTTTTTCTTGCAATCATTGGAAGCTTGCAATTTTTTATCCTATTCCGTCGGATTGTACCAACAGAAAGAATTCCCTGGGTTCTAAGGTGTATAAGTAAAGGAATTGTAGTGTAGTAATTATCAAAGTATAATATGTAGTTTTTAAACTTAGGAACTTCACGAACTAACCTTACTACAATGTTTGCAGATGCTTGCAAATTTGGCTCTTCTGGGCGCATAGCTTCATTTGCTCCGGTATAAATTTCGAACTTGTAAGCATACCCTTTAGTATCACATAACACAAAAAATTTAAATCCCCACTTTTTAGGCTTGTTTGGCAGATATTGTTTCATATAGCTGCTCATTTTTGTCGAACACATTTGTTCATCTACAGACAATCTCGCTAACTTGGAAACAGAACCAAATGTATCATTTAGGGAGTCAACAACCGGCCTAATAAGGTAGAGTCTATCACGTTTCGGATCGTCGCGTGGTAGGTTTTTTTCTTTGTCATTAAAATGTAGATATTGCCTTATTTTTTCGAACTGGTTTACCGTCATTTGCTGCTTTATAACGTCTACTGATCGGTCAATATTGCTTGACCAATAATCTCTGGTATTTGGTAAATTGAAATACGTCATGTAAAACATAACACCAATAAACTTTCGCAACTCCGAAATACTAAAGGAAAACTTTTCATCTAATCCAGCATACCGTAGAGTTTCTTCAACTAAAAGGTTTTCTAAGCTTTCTGGAAATAAATAGCTCCAAACTTGATAAGGAGTTACTAATGATTGAATATCATCACTGAGAGAGCTATCTCCCCGAAAATCTACTTCTTTACTATGAAATTGCAAATTACCTTGTTTCCAGATTGTTTTTTCAAATGCTGAAGATTTAGGATCTACTTTTATGTCTTGAAATTTTTATGGAAATAAATTGAATGTCGAAGAACTTGTCTGAAGCTCTAAAGAATGATCTAGGGAAGCAGAAGGTCCTGATATAGATTCAGAATTTTCTTTAGAAACAGGAGAGTTAGAAATAACCAAATTTGTGGTAGCACATTTTGTAAGTGCAGGTGACCTAATTTTTTTTGAAGTAGAAATTGGAGTACTGGTTTTAGAAAGGTTTGAAGAAGAACATTTTGCAGTAACAGGAGACAGAACAGAGGTCGTGGACTTGTTATCATCGTTCATTAGGGCAATAAACGAGTCATGAATTGAGTCATTCAACTCAAAACTTAGTTCGGTTTCTTCAGAATCGATATTATTATCAATGAGTAACACGTTTTTTGTTTTAGTGGAGCATATTTGTGGAATTTCCCTTTCATCATCACTGCTTTCATCAGTGCTGTCATAAGGAAAATCTTCACTGTTGCAAAGTACTTTGCATATTTCATCATCGGTCATTCTTGTTTTTCTTTGAGTAAAAGCGTTCATAGTTATGATTTATATGTAAATAGAATAACAAAAATTCTGAATAGATAAAAGCAACCTCACAATCAAATAATTGCACTGAATAAAATTAAATTATTTCCGTGGCAACCAAAGCAACCTCTCGTATCAAACGACTGAGAAAGAATAAAAAAAAACCCAAGTAAGTGCACACAAGAAAAAAAAGCAACCTGTTCAAATGTTTATTTTTCTATACAAAATTTGTGTTTTCAAATACAAACACAATGTACAAAAAAAAAAACAAAGGAATATTTGAAATTAGTGCGGAGTGCATAGTGTATCTTTTAAGATACAACCACTAAAAGTGATTTTGCAACTAAAGTTGGGGTCGCATTTGTTTAAAATTTTATTTATTATTAAAATACATATCACAGAAGGACATATTAATTTTTTGTCTAAATTAAAAATACTATTATTGTTAAAATGTGACTATAAAAATGGCTTTTTCTAAAAATATATGAATTTTAAAATTTTGAGTTTAACGTTATGTAAACCTAATAAGCTAAAAACAATTGATATAAGTATGATTCAATATGATAGAAAATATAGTTCTGAGTAGTTGCTTACAATATTTTTTTAATTTTGTAAAGAAATTAAGGAATTACACTGTTTTTTCTGGTTGTATCTTTAAAGATACATCATGCATTTAAGGGTTAATTTCAGGAGTTGCCAAGTGATTTCTTTGAGAGCTTGCGGCCGATTAAGAACTAGAGTGACGATCACTGTTGATTTTTTTATGCACAAATACATGCAAACATTTTTGAGGTTATTTTTTGTCATTTTCCTATCTTGTTATCTTTGCTGTCTGTATTGTTGACGATTTCCTTGCAAAAATACGATGATGCAAACCAATGATTTACCCTCTACCAAAATCGTTCAACGCGCCTAAAGAAGTTTTCACTTCAAAAAAATTGCAAATTTTGTATGGTTTGGTAGGTTTAGACCTGTAGGTGTGCAAACTGGACTTTTTATTGCTTAAAAATTTATATATTTTAAGTTAAAGCGAGTTAAAGTTTGTATATAATTGTTGTTGTTGTGTTGCTTTTTCTCATCTTAATTTTAGAATATACCTAAAAATATGTGAGGTATTTAGCGCCACCTCTATGAAACTGTTATACTGAAAAATAATCTTTTATAATTTCACAGCTAAAGCCAGTGATGCCAACCCGAGGAGATCAAAAATCCACACATGCTACATAAAAAATCCGTGTTAGCAAATTTATATATTTTTTTTTTATATTAAAATTAACAGTTATTAATTTTATATTTGATATTTGATTTTTTTTATAAAATTTGCATTCAACTTATGAAAGTTACAAACAACGTAAAACATAACTTAAGGCAAAAATAGTTAACAACTATTACTTTTAATTATGTTACTATAACTAAAACTTAAAAACATAACATAAAACGCAACTTTTATTAATTTTAAAGGAACATTAAATTTCGAATGGAGGAAATTATTAATTTAGTAAACTTTTACAAACAATTCAAACAATAACAAAGACACTGTATTAAGTTTGTTTTAACCCCTTAATGATAACGTAGGATATGTCATACGCGATGAAAGAATTTTCAAAAATTCGCAGCCACTGTAAAGCTTTTGCTTCCAACAGTGTGAGAAAGCCTTTTATGCTTTCCCAAAAATATGCTTTTTCCATAAAAATTCTAAATCTACCTTTAAGCCTTTTTGTTTATTTTTTCCAGCCAGTTTTAAGTGAAATATTTCAAAGAAATGTGAAAAATTCCACCCAGGTGAAGTATTCTTTTTTTTTTATAAACATCAAGAAGAAAGAAAATGTAATTTAAAAAATGCATTAGATTAGAGTTGAACAGCTCTTATATGGGCAATTCCCAAAATCTTTTAAAATCTATGATTTTGATATAACCGTGTTAATAACTTTCATGTGTCTTAAGTTATGTTTAAGTTTTAAATGAGCGTCTACTTAAAATACATGGAACAAAATTTCCCCACTAATTTCAGTTTCATAAGTTGCTACATTAAGTTGCTACTGGGATCGAAAGTCAAAAAAACACTAAAAACTGAGTTGATTTGCACATAGAATTTTACCTTCTGAGCTATATAAAAATCGCGTGCCACCAACTTTCGGTAATATTTAAATAGTGTTTGAAAGAAAAGACTTGAATACAAAATATATATTTGTATTATTGATGTGCCATGAAGTTAACAAAAGTTATAACACATTCAAGGCGTGATACCACTTTTGTGACATTTATTAATTGTTCGTAGTTTTTGAGACATAGAAAACGCGCGCCATAAGAAAGGTACTATTTTCAACTCATTTTCATAAATTCTATGAGATTTATAAAATTTTGAGGTGGGTGGCATTAGTGTGCCATTAATATTACCAACACAGCAACTCCTCGAAAATGGTAATCAAAAACGAACACCATCAAAAAATATAACTTTTCTCGCTGGCACATCGAAGATCCTGAAAGGATGAGAATGCTCCTCCTTGCACATGCATGCTTTCGATATTTTCGAATGTTTGCCAAAAGACGCCTTTAAAAATTTTGAATATTTTAGATGTGCCAAGATGATCTAAATCCGTTTTTTTGATAACGCGATAAGCTCAGTAATATAAAATTTGAAGGAGTTGTCCAAGAACCATGAAACTTAGTAATAAGCATAATGATAACAAGACATGATACTAAAATCAAAATGGGCTAAATTGGTTCTCTTCTTCGTGTACCCCTCATATACCGTCAATGGTCAATGTGAAACTAATGTCGCCTTTTTAATGTTACAATGATAAAAATTGGCATGATGCTTTATGTTATATATGCCCACAATCCTTCCAAAAATACTTGATATTGGTTTGATTTTAAGCCTAGTTTTGATACTAATACCTGTGCAAAGTAGATCACAAGTGCAATTCTCTTGAGAAAATTCGTCTTATGAACTTAATGTCAAAATATTGAGCTTTTATCGAAAATATTAACCTCTATAAGCTTTTTTTCTTGGTTGCTGTCGCTCGTGTTTTTTTGCAATTAGCACAAATGGTTAAGCACTTTATTTACTTTTTGTATTAATTCTATGAAAATAGAATATATACTACAAAAAAATTAAAATAAAAAAGCGCATATTTTAAATAGTTGGTGAATAAACTATTTTTGCAAATTCATTGATTTTTTCTCGTTGAGTGCACAGTTCATAACTGATATTCTGGGTTTCTGTAAAAATTGTTAAAATTTTGAAATGAATATGTAGAAAGTACTGACTGTAAGGTTTTTGTAAAATAAACTAACAAAATTTCTGGCATTTCAGTGAAAAATTTGTCAAAATATAATTAAATTCTATTCTCTTGAACTCATACAAATCATTTGATACCTATTACATCAAAATCGGTGCACTAGTTCTCATGCTATAGGTTAAAAACTACGAAAAACCACTAAACCGCCCCCCATTACCGCACGCCTCGCTAAATGTTGTGTTCGCTTTCAGATTTATTTATTTGATGGGTTGCTTGTTGAGTATGCAAAAGCCCATTAATGTGCCATCAAATTTTTTTTTTCATTTTTCTCTACACCCAAATGTTAAAAGATTTTGGGAATTGCCCATATACAAACACTTATACGGTGTACAAACACTAATAACACGCACAACTTAAATTAACTCGCAATTTGATCGGTCAAAGTTCTTTAAAGGTTAGAAATGGCCAATTAAATTTTTTTTTTTTTTTAATAAATTTGGTAAAATCTATTTGAAGCTATTTGTCAACATGCCTTAAAAAATAGGGCAATTCAGTTTATTTGGGGCATTCGATTGTATCACATGGAGTTTTAATTCCACTTAGAAAATTCTCAAAAAACAAATAAAACCAGAGTTTGGGTGTCCAATTTTCTTAAATATAAGAAAATATTTATGAACTTAAAGAATTTTAAAGAAATGCTCGTGAACTGCATATTTAAAATTCTTTAATCGATTAATCTATAAAATCCATAACACCCAGAGAATAAAATTACACTGCGCAGTTTTGACAGCCAGACACAACAAAGCAAATATTATCAAAAATTCGCTTCTCATTTTATTTTTGATTTTAACTAGTAGTCCTTGAATATAAGTAAAGTTTATTCTGCACGACAACTGTGATATAATCAACGTTACAACTAGTTCTTACAACTTTAAATAAATTACTAAAATATTTTGCTTAAAACTGACACTTTATATTGGTTCATCACACCAATCAGTTCCAGCATTCATTGACCCAGAGCTTCTAGCATTTTAACGGAATTCTGAAAATAATTATTTGCATAGATTAAATTTTTATAAATCTTGTCTTAGCTTTTGCATCCAAAACATATAACAAGTTTTGAGTCAACGGAGTTGAGAATGATTGATTAGTCTATCTGTCATTATCTTGGGTTCCTCAACAAGAATTTAATGCAAAATAAGCTAGAACAATAATTCTTTGGATTAGCACATATAATCACGCAAAAATTAATTTGAAATTGTCAACTTATGACTTGATTCATACCTTGGACCAGTGAAAGTGGGAAGCTGTGTGCTAGTGTGACAAAATGCATATGTAAAAAATATATTTATTTGTAAATACATTTATCATTGTTCGATTGTTACTAAAGTTTATACAAGCTTCACTATTATTCACATAAAAAAAGTATTTTAAGAGAGTTTGTTAGTTTCTGAAAAAATATTAGTACTTCCAAAACTAAAGACGTAAGGCAGAACCACTGACGAAAAATGCATTTAATCGAATTTATTTTAATTTGTTAAAGCACGTTTATGTAACAGAACATGCCTATTCTTATTCCTAGTAAAACAAGTAGATTTAAGCCTATATTAATTTATTATGTTGTGTAAATATTTATATGAGTCATTATTTTACAAATCGCACGGATTTTGCATAAAATTAAATATACAATTTTTAAATCTTCTAAAGAAATGTAAGGCGCATATATTGATGCTGTCAAAAATGTCATTTGCCCCTGGGGATGTTCACGAAAGAGCCGTTTGAAAACTCCATAAAATGTTTATACATTTATTTTAAATTGCAAATATTCATCCATCTGCTATACTATTATATAAATGGAGACTCACGGAATTTGATCCAAAATAAGCGCGATAACCGCTGAACCGATTTTGAAAATTTTTATTCGATTCCTATCATAATTTTAATTGTTATAGCTTGCCAAGGTTTTCGAAAAATGTATTCTTTAATTATTACAAAATCACGCATTTTATTTGATGCTTGCATTCAACCAGCACCACAATGCAACAGCAAACAAAGCTTTCCTCTCTTTATCGCGAGAGCTTCTCTCAATACAACACGGCAGCCATGTTGTGTAGTTGCTTTCAGTGAGATTGTTGCTGTCAAACACAGCCCCATTTTGAATAATTTTTCCCGGGGAATCGGAAAAGGGAGTTTTCATTTTTAAGATAAAGTTCAAGAACACTTTGAAAATTTTAGTGGTGATTAATTTTCTTTGCAAATGTTTTGAGGAGAGTTGCCAGAATTGAGGTATAAGCATAAATTTGCATAAATTTGCATAAATTTGCAGCCTTTTCAGCCAGCTTTTCCCCACTTGAGATTGTGTTAAGTCTATCTATACCAGGGCTGGCCATTCTAACACAGTCACATTTTATTTTGTCTTGTTACTATTGGTGCGCTCTCGAATAGCGTACACTGATCGAAATAGTTGTCACAATTATCTTGATTTGCAAGTTTGTATGTTTATACCTCCATACATTCTGTAATATGTGTTTATTTTTAGTCATTGGTATTTTTCACTATTTCTTCTTTATCATTATTGCTCCAGGATTTTCTTCTAATTAAATAAATTATATTAGTTTGCTTGCAGTGGCAAATTACACATTCTGCTTCGCAAGAAAGGTTCTCTGCACAACAGAAATTGCATTGCGATTCAAAATCAAACATTGTTTTTTAGGTGTTTTATTTCTGTTTTAATATTATTAAATCCTAATATATACGAATCATTAAAATTATAATCAAAACCTCAAAAAATTAAGTATCAAAAAATTAATGAATACAAATAATATGAAAAAATAATGCAAAGAATCTTAATAGGCAATATGTGTGATTTATATTAAAACCTTATAAAATAAAAAAATTAAAAATATATGCATAAGAATTATGAATCTGCAAACCAAAAAGTTGGTTTTTTAAGAGTGTACATAAAATTTCCGACATAGATCTTCACGGCAACACCTTCAGCGAACGACTGAATTATATTCTCTTCTGTTGTGAGTTTTGTGTACATGTAAAAAGACACGCTCAGAGAGGGCTCAGTGAGCTATGGGGCGCCCAGCGCTGATCTATACGAATATATAAAAGCGTTGTGACACTGCACAGATGTTTGACAACCACGCAAGAACAACTGAACCGATTAAGACGACATAGATAAGACGAATAAATCAAACGATTTATTATTTCAACTTAATCGTAATATTCTATGTTTGATTTGTTACGCCTACTTTTCACGCCCACATTTTGCAAAAAATGCTATATATCAGACAATTTTGGTCGTAAAAGACTATAATTTTTCAAATAAATGATTTTAAATGAAAGACTAGGGAAATTAAAAAAAAATTTTAAAAAAATTAAAAAATTTGAAACATAAAATGTATTAATTAACAAAAAATATTTTGGAGGATTTGTGAAAACAATATAAAACATTGCATTGGTGAGGTATCGGTAAACCTTTTCTCATTTTTCCAATTTACTTAATTGAACTTTCAGATAAAGAAAATATGATGAAAATTGATTTCAAAATGGCGGAGATGTTTTCTTGCTAAGTCAAAACTTGAAATTTCAACCGTTTTTTCTCATTCTGAGGCTTAAGAAAGTGCGTTATACTGAAAAAATTTATAGTTTTTGAGATATCGCAATAATTTTTATGAAATAATAACGGGATTTTTTAAATATACAAAACGTACAAAATAAATCCGAAAAAGCAAAAATATTGTGTGATTTCAAGTAAACCGGAGCCACACTATCGACGATACAGCGTTTCAAGCGACCGGCTTTCATACTCGGATGTTCGAGTATAAAAAAACTTAAAATCGATCTTTCTACAAATCACGTTTACAGAGGCGATGCCTCTCATAACTTCAAAACGACTGCACTGATCCTTTTGAAATTTTGAACATTATTTCTGTACATAAGTAACGAAGTAACGCTCGAGAGCTTTTTTCAAATTTGTTAATAATTTTTATTTTTCAATAACAAATTATCCGCTTTTTTCTCTTTTTTCGTTTTTTTTTCAAAAAACCTACCCAGCGTTACCTAGGGAAAACTATTATCTAACGAACGAATTTTGATTTTTTGATTTCAGATGATCCAGGATCAAGTTATGAGGGGCACCGCAAATATACTTTTTTCCGAGACACGTCCGAATAATCGCTGCCATTCCCGTATATTTTTATATTATTTCTTTGTGAAAACTTAATTCAATGCCTTTTTTGTACGATTTAACCTTACCCCCCCCCCCCCCCTCTTAAGTAAAACAGACATTGACAAAGTTGTGTAATTTTTCACAATTTTAACTTAAAAAATATTTTAGACGATTTTGGTCGCATAAGACTACAATTTGGTAATCTACTTTGTATGGTTACTTTCGCTAACTTAACTAAAAATGGGCGTTACTTCAGTTACGTTCACTTTTCGGAGGATAAGCGTGGACTTCTTTAAGCTTTAAGCTAAATTGGGATGAAATTCGATTTGTTTCGAGTACGAGATGGTTGAAGTAAAAAAATAATTCCACACCCCCCTTAGCGTCCACAATTAAACAAAAATTGGTATATTTCAAAGGGTTTTGGTCGTATTAGACTAAAATTTGATAATTTATGGTTACTTTCGGCAACTGTACTAAAAATGGTGAATATATAAACATTTTTTTTCCGAACAGCATGAAAATTTGTATATAGCAGTAAGGCGGTCTGCGGCAGGACAACGTCTGCCGGCGAACAGGGGCGTACCGAGGCCGTTTTGATTGGGGGTATCATGTATTTCGGCCGACTGGATGCCCTTAAGTCCCGACTTCTTTTAAATACCATATAGTTGAATTATATAAAGTTACTCATCCGTTCGATAAATATAAATAAATCTTAAGGGGTTTTTTAATAGGAACGGCTAAGCAGAACACTTTGTAATTATTTTTACAAAAAACTTTACATAAAACAATGAGGAATATGCTAACAAAGGTGCAGAGACTGGCCTGTTTTTGCATCACACTAGAAGTAATTCTGGACCTAACACCCTTACACCTTGTCATAGAGGGAGTAGTCAAGCGAACTCTGTTATGCATTGCAAAAGAGGGGACAGGTTTAGGTAAAACTATCAGCAGTAGAGAGAAGGAGGATATTGCAAAGCACACTCCCTACATCGATCTACCAAGAGACGATATAGTAAAAAGGTACAGCTTCGAAAAAACTTCGGAATTAAGCTTAGTACCAAGAAAGAGTGGGACAGCAAGATGATATCGCAAGTCAAGAAACCACACACTATATCATGGTATACGGATGGCTCCAAGACATTGGAAGGTATAGGCGCAGGGGTGTACGGGCCAAGAACCAAGCACTTTGAACCTATGGAGACAACACCCAGTATCTTCCAAGCGGAAATCCTAGCAATGCAGCTGTGTGCACAATTCAATCTGGACCGTAAATACAAAGGTCAGAATATAGTTGTGATGTCAGACAGCCAAGCAGCAATCAAAGCATTAGTTTGCTGTGAGATATCATCGAGAATAACATGGGAATGCCTAACAAAACTCAACGAATTAGGCAAGAATAACACTGTTACTATACTTTGGGTCCCAAGACACAAAGAAATACACCATTCTGCGGATTGGGCACACATTCTATAAAAGAAGAACTAAGAAGGGAGGAGAGGCATAAATGTTCAAACCTTTGGAAAACCTCCCAAAGCTAAGACAATCCAAATTGCTCCTCAGAGATTTTAACACTCGGAGAGCAAAATTGTGCATAAGCTTAGGCAAACCGAATCTAAGGATTCTAACGAGATTCCTTACAGGACACTGTAAACTAAAATACCACCTGATGAAATTGGGCATAGAGACCGATAGTAACTGCCGTTTCTGTGAAGAAGCAGAGGAGACTCCAATACACCTACATACAAACTGCGACGCCGTGGCTCGCAGACGTAAACTAACACTGGGGAGCTATGAGCTGAGTCTAGAGCAGGTTTCATCCTTTGAACCTAAGAATATTCTCAAATTCATTAGAGAAATAGGGCTGGATGAAATTCTGTAATCCGCAAACCCAGCAGAGCTTTGAGAAGGAAGTACAATAGATCTCTTTAGGTCGCAGTACGCATCTCCACCATACAACATTAACATTAACATCACTAAAAACTTTTTTTAATAATGAAAAAAGAACTTGTATACATCAAAATACATAAAATAAAGTGTGTTTTGAATTTTTTTTGGTTTGGCCTTTTATATGCGATCTTAAGCTTTTCGCAATTTGGATATCATTTTTCGAATCAAAAAAGGTGGCAACGATTTCTCAGCTTTTACAACAGGTAACTGAAAAATTTTTTAGTTCATCTAATCGATAATACTTGAAACTATAAGATTACGTATAATCAGCCAACTAAACCTCATACCTGTTTTTTGCGTCTTTTTCAAAACAAAAATTTAAGAATTACCTAATTTTTTACATTTCTAACGCTCTAAAATTCGAGTTTTAGGTTTTAATAGATGATTGTTGGTAATAATCTTAGAGATTTTACAATAATAAATTTAATGCAAAACAGTTTCAGCTCAAACGGACTTTTTCGTTAATTTTAGTACCTTTTTAAGAAATCCTGAAATTTTTAACCCACATATAGTAACACTTTTCAATCTTTCGATCTTTTTCAAGTGAAGAAGATCCCTTTAAGGCAGTTTTCATATCGTTCCCTCTATCAAAGAAAATAAACTAAAAGTATTTCAACATTATCGAATCAGCATTTAAAAATTTATTTTCTTTTTTGTTTTAAAAATTCATTGTTTATATGTGTTAAAAAATAAACAGGGCTTTCAATTTCTTTTTGATTTTTTCTTTTAATTGTTTAAATTAATTAAAAAAATAGTGTTTTAAATAAAAAATACAAATGAGATCAACTATGTCCTTTTCCGATGAAAGTATTAAGAAGTCATTAAGGCATGAGTCACTTTGCATGGTTTTTAAATAATTTTTAATTAATTTGAATTTGGTGAACATTCTCACATTTCCTAAAACAGTAACAGGCACTGTGCACAGCAAACGCGACATTTTTTTAACTGCAGGAAGAGTTTTTTTATTGCATTCTGAAACATTAGCTGTACCCGCTAGAGTTTCTACGCCTTCGCATGGATCATAGAATACTTCAAATTCCGCTTTCAATTGAAGTGAATCCAAGAAACAATTTTTTGGTAACAATTTTATTGATTCTAGAATTCGCTTTTGGGGCAAGTTAGTAGAACATAGAATTGGATTAAAGAGTTCATACAGAGGCTTTATTGTATCTAAGCAACTGATTAATTTATCTCACATCAGTGAGGTTATCTTATCCAATACAAGTTTAAATTCTCTTCTATAAAAACAGTTCATCGAAAAATAAGCCGCGTTGGCATTGTTATCATCCAAACGTTTCGGCGCAAGACGACGGCGATGGCGAATTGAGAATTCCTTTTCAGCATCAACATTAAAAGATTTTAACAATGCAACATCACTGCTAATTAGGATATCCATACCTTCTGAGTCCGAATTTACTTTTTCTAATGATTTAAGGGCACAAGAAATAAATTTCATAGCATTTAAAATATTCAGTTCAACGGCTTCAAGAGATTCAGTCAGGAGTTTCATTTTTACCAGCACATTTTTCATAAAAACAAGACTTATAAAGTCCACAGAAATGAGTTGGTTTGCTAGCGAATATGCAGCATTTCGAGTCCACTTGTCAAATTTTTCAGAGCTTTGGGAAATTTCGTTTAGAACATCAACAATGACATAAAGCGATGCTTTTATAATAAATGAATTTTGAATGCAGATTTAAAAATGGTGTTCTTTTTGCCATCATCTCGAGTTTAAAAGTTTAAACGGACCTTTTTTTCAATACTCTGACTTAACCTTTTAAATTCATTATATATTTATTTATTATTATTGTATTCAAATTCAAATGTTTAGTCTATGAAATTACAGATTTTACATCAGAGTTCTTGAACTAAGAAAATTTCTTTAAATATGTTGGCCGATTTCAATCGTCATAGCATTTTTTTATTACAAATTTTGGGTATTTCTGTATAAAAATTTCAATCTCAAAAAGTTCTACAAAAATGTATTAATTAGTTTTTGAAAAAGTGAATATGTGTGATTACTCAGTCATCCTTTGCTCGTTTGGGCTTGTTTTATTCCACTTATTTTTCCAACTTTTTGACAAGGTATTTGTATCAGGGACTGTTATCACTAAGCTATATCCAAAAACTTAAGCATTAATCATTATTTTATGATTTTCAAGTTTTTGCTCAGATATAAAAATAGTAATCTGATTTTATCTTTTAAATATTAAATAAAAATCATTAATATTTTTTTGGTCAAACAAAAATATCATTTTCGGTTTTTATTTTTGGTCAAGGACACGGTTGCACAATTGAACTAAAAATGGTCCATTTTTTCCTGTTGGTCCGCTGCTCTCTTTTACATTACTATGCATTACTATTTCCGTACTCTTTTAACAAAATTTATACTACTTTTCTGAACTTTTTCTGCATTTTGTCACAAAGTAACACTGGATTCGTTTATAACAATTCAACGCTGATATAACTTAAAATGTGTTGGCCGACTGAAGTTTGTTTAAGGTACGACTGAAAGTGAATTGGCCGACTGAAGATAGTTTTGGGTATGAATTAAAATGAAATAGCCGACCAAAGTTGGTTTTTGTTATGAAAATGGCAATAAAAGGTATGACTGGCTTTGATGCGTTTATAATTATTGTTTATAAAAATCAATATTTTAAAAAATTTTTGTAAAAAATTTTAATAAAAAATAACAAAAGACTCTAAAAAAGTAAGGAGGTAGTCTACCCCCTTATCCCCCGCTAGTTACGCCCCTGCCAGTGACTACTATAAATCAATAAGAATGCTATATATATCAGAAGGTTCTGATCGTAATGCATTGATGTTTCAAAAGGAAATGCTTGTCATGTGTTGTTCGACGGTCAATTTACACACTTTCACAAATTCACAAAACGATAATAAAAAATTCATTGGATTGGGTCAAGACTTCGTCTGTTTGGTATTATATATATATATATATATTAGGGCGGGTCAAATTCTGGCTGACTTTCGTAAATAGATTTTGTTCTCAATTATAAAATATGAATGTATGAATGTATGTGTATGAATACGGAAAGGAATAAATAAGGAAATAGACTAAAATATAGATTTATGTATATAACTTTGGAATGGTTTAAAATTTGTAAAAAATTTCACAGAAATTATTTTTTAAGCTACATTTGAAAATGTTTTTTACAGACTTTAGTTTTTAAGCTGTAGAACATTGTAAAAATATAACAGCAGCATTTTAAGCAAATTAATTTTCAGCAAAAAATCATAGGGGCGGCGGAAAGGTGACCCATGATATTTAATGATAGAAACTGTTTATGTATCAATTTAGCAATTTCTGCAGATAAGTGATATCATATGAAAGAGCAGGGAAAATGAAAATACAACAAAAAGAACGTTAGGCCTATTTTTGAGTACAAATTGGATATTTGAGAGATTTTTTGAAAATAATATAAAACATTGGATTGGTGAGGTAACGGTAAACCTTTTCTCATTTGCCCAATTTAATTAATTGAACTTCCAGACAAAGAAAATTTGGTAAAAATTGATTTGAAAATGGTGGAGATGTTTGCTTGCTAAGTCAGAACGTAAAATTTCAATAATTTTTTTCTCATTCTGAGGCTTGAAAAAATGCGTTATATTGGCCGCATTCAGCGCAGACAACTGTTGTGAACTGTAATGGTAGCGCTACCTTAGTTCACGATATTTTTCTCTAAATGTGTTGCTACTCTACACATCAGAAGTTAGATTTAATTTAATTTTTATGTAAATTTAATTCAATTGCAAAGGTTTCTCACTTAAATTTGCTGCGTTCTTTCTGCGTTTATTAATTTAACAGCGTCAGTAACAGCATCTGACAGTTAAGCAAACAGTTGTGTTCATGTAGCATAGAATTTGTTCGCTCGATTAAAAGGCGTTCGCTACTTTATCAGTTTTAGTTAGCGCTACGAAATTTGTACCATTCAGCGAATTTTTACACAACAGTTGCCAACTGTTGTCTGCGCTGAATGCGGCCATTGAGAAAATCTATAGTTTTTTAGGTATTGCAATAATTTTGATGTCATAATAACGGGATTTTTTTTAACAGACTATCCGTACAAAATATTTCTGAAAAAGCTCATTTACCGTTATTTTTTATAAATCCACAAAAATCATACAAAAAATGTGTTGTACTGAGAAAGTCTATAGTTTTCGACATATAGCCAAAAGTTTGATGTCATTATAGCGAATTTTTTTTAAATTGAGGAAGAATATACATACAAGTTCATTGTATCCAGATTGTCCCATTTTCGAGATTGAATTTTTTTTTAATATGGATGTTTTTGCTTAAATCTTAAAACTTTTTTATTTACTTTTTTGCTTCTCATTCTTTGAAATGTCAGTTACTAAAACGTTAACTATTTCGAGCTGTTCACTATTTCGGAAGTTTGTTATATCCAGATTTGACTGTATTTATGTTCAGAATCTATGTTAAAAAAATTAAAATTTTGATTATAAATTTTAAAAATTATTTATCCAAATTTTGTAATAACCCTGTTCTGCAGGACTTTTTCAATAGTCAAAAAACAAAAAAAGCCAGGCATATTTTTTCATCATAACAATTACCGTTTAAATAAGGTCTTTAAATGAAATAAAGTATTTTTTTAATATTTATACGACTTTTTCATAATTAAACAAACACAATAATTTTTATATTTTGCATTTGGTTTAATACAACTTAATACTTTAATTTTAAGATTTAAAATTTTTACATGTTATTTAATATTTTTATCGCAGGCAAAGCAGCGGGTATTTGCTAGTAGTTCTATAAAAATGTACAATGTACAAACTGTTTTTAATAATTTTCATGCTTATAGGGGGTTTCGGACTATCCTACATGTAGGACGGATTTGACAGGTCGGACGGACATGTAGGATGTGCGAAAGCTCATACTGCAGCCCGTCCTACATGTAGGATGAAAATCAAAAAGTTATAAAAGTTCCGCTATGATCTTGTTCTTCTCTGTGCGTCCTTGTTTAGTCCTGTGCGTCCTTGATTAGTGTTGGCGCATTTAGCTGGAAATTTTTTGTAGACGTTGCGAATTCTAATTGTGTAGCTACAGTCGGCATATGAAATTAGAATTATTTTTGTTAAGAGCTTATAACAATTTATTAAATTTTTTTATTTATTACTGAAACTATTTCTTTTAAGCAAAAGTGTTACCATATCAAAAATACATATAATTAAAGTAATTTATTTAAATTATTTCATTATTGAATTAATATAAAATATTAAAGCTTATTTATATCTATTTATATCATAACACTAACACAATATACATTTACACCATATCTATATTGCGTTGTGTATTAAAAATAGAATATTCTAAAATTAAGAAATATCTATAGCATATAAATTATATATAATTCATATAAAAAATTTAAGCTTAACAGTTTAAAAAATAGAATGCTTAGGATAAGCAGACTTTAGTTATCCAATTACTACTGAAAATATTAATTTATTTTGCAAGTTTATTTCGTAATTGTTCTTATATAAGTATACATAAATACTCTTTAAATTTCCTCAATGAGCTAAATTGTTCATATATATGAACTATATATATGTCTGTTCGATATTCTCACAAGCAATTTCACAATCCTATTAAGCCAAAAATTTGTAGAAATAAACCTAATTGGTTTAATGCAAGACTCGCCAATTTAAAAAATTCAAAAAACAAAGCGTTTAAGACATTCCGGAAAACAAACTGTGGTTTGGATCGTCTCCGATTTATTCAGCTCAGGAAAGACTTTGATTATCTTCATAAATTTTATACAATCAATACATTTTTAATGTCGAAAGAAAATTGTATTCGATCCCTAAATGCTTTTGGCATTATTTAAATTGTAAACGCAAAACAAACCGCTTTCCAACCAGCATGGAGTATAATGGTATAAAGTCAAGTAATACTTTAGAAACTTTCCACGGACATTCCACGGACTCGGTTAGTTTTTCAAGTAATATTGCACCAACACGTTTTTTTGTTAATAACTTTATTATATCGGAAGAGGATGTATACATAGCTATTTCGAATTTAAGTTCGAGCTCAAAATGCGAAAATGAAGAAATCCCACCAATATTTTTCAAGTGCTGCATAGTAAATATCAGCAAACATATTTCAGCTCTATACAATTGCTGCTTAAAAAATTGTGTTTTTTTAGAGCCCTGGAAGGTTTGTTCGGTAGACCCTATATTCAATCTGGAAACAGAAATGATGTTAATAATTATAGGGCGATTGTAAAACAGTGCACAATTGCCAAATTATTTGACCATATAATCAAAAATAAGCTTTTCAATATAATTGAAAATCATATAGTGGACTGCCAACATGGATTCCTTCCGGGTACATCTACTTGCACTAACTTAGCTCTGATCACTAATTAGCGCTTTGGAAAATGGGGATCAACTAGATGTCATTTATACTGATTTTACAGAGGCTTTTGATAAAGTTGACCATTATATTTTGCTGCAGAAGCTCAAAAACTTTGGGCTATCAGAATCTCTGCTAAACTTTTTCAAAAGCTACCTGGAAAATATAAAACTTAAAGTTAAAATATGGTCAACATTCACTGATATTGCCATAAATGCAACTTCTGGCATTCCGAAGGGAACCAATTGCGGTCCACTACTTTT
Source organism: Dichetophora obliterata (assembly GCA_963920525.1). Lineage (NCBI taxonomy): Eukaryota > Metazoa > Arthropoda > Insecta > Diptera > Sciomyzidae > Dichetophora > Dichetophora obliterata. The sequence continues at coordinate 128,943,326 of OY986439.1, forward strand.
TCTAATTTTTATAAACGACTTACCCCAAAGGTTTAAATATTCAAGATGTTTGTTGTTTGCGGATGACGTTAAGCTCTTTTTAAGAATTTCTAACCCAATCAATTGCTCTAAGCTGCAATGTGATCTGTCAATTTTTCATTATTGGTGTCATTTAAATAACTTGTTCTTAAATATCCAAAAGTGTTTTTTTGTTTCTTACACAAAAGGTTCAATTCCAATAATAGACAGTTATTCTTTAAATAATGTTTATATTAATCGTAAGACTGAAGTAAAAGATTTGGGAGTAATTTTTGACTCAAATTTAAATTTCAGAATTTCAGATTTCAAAATCAAATGCAACGCTTGGTTTTATTAAAAGAAACACTCAGAACTTCAAAGATCCTCTAAATAGTAAATCACTTTTTAATTCGCTTGCACGTAGTATTTTGAATTATTGCTCAGTTATTTGGAACCCTTTTTATAATGATTATTCCTAATACGGACTACTGAAAGAATTCAGAGAAATTGTGCAAAGTATGCACTTAATAAACTGTATTGGAATGATGGTCTTCCACCACACGAATCTCGCCGAAAATTGCTTGGGCTTCAGTCGCTAAAGGACAGAAGATCCTATTATGATTTAATGTTCGCATACAACATCTTACATGATAAAATAAAATGTGTCTAGTTGTCAGCTTTTTTTATAGCCTATAACTCTTTAAATTTTAATTGCTCAGAGGCTAAATTTCGTTTGAATCTTTTTATGATTTTTAATTAAGATATTTCACTATTATTGTAAATTTTTCTTTTTTTTTTAAATTTTAATAGCATAGTCTGTAAGATTTATTCTGTAGACCAAAAAAATAAATAAATAAAAAAATATATATATATTAGGGCGGGTCGATTTGTAGGGAGTGAAAAAATTCACCAATTTCCGTATGATTTCCGTATTCTATGGGTTATTCCATGAAAATTTGCCGAAGGAACCATACCTCTATCGTTAAAATCGAGTCTCCTACTTTTTGTTGGTAAAAAGTTCAAAAGTTACGGGCATTTTTGTCCAAATTTTTATTTTTTTTTTATTTTTATTTTTCATTACTTAAGTTTTATTTTATTCTTGAAAAACTTGATAAGCAACAACTTAAGCCTCAACATGATGGCGCACAGCGCTGTCTGGCTTTTCAGCCAAGAAATCTGCAAACTCTTGATAGGGAGTGGCACCCAATGGCATCTCCTTCCACAAGTCTGGTGTCAAATATGCGTAGGTCTTTGCGATAGCTGCATAGGTGGCCTTTGCGAAATTACCCAAGGTACCGGTGGAGCCACGGGCAGATGTGTAACAATCTTCAATCCCAGCCATTGTCAATAGCTTCTTAGGTACTGGTGCAGATACAATGCCAGTACCACGTGGTGCAGGAATTAAACGCACAGATACGGAACCGCACTTGCCAGTAACCTTACAGGGCACAGTATGTGGTTTACCAATCTTATTACCCCAGTAGCCACGACGTACAGGCACAACAGATAATTTTGCCAAAATAATTGCACCACGTATGGCGGTGGCAACTTCCTTGCTGCACTTAACACTAAAACTAATTCCAACCCCCAATAATTCAATAATGAAATAATTAAATAAATGATATGAATTCTATGTATATATTTTTGATACGGTAGTACATTTAGTTAAAAGAAATAGTTTCAGCCATTTATACAAAATTTCAAAAAATTGATTTAAACTGTTATCTAAAATAAATCAGTTGTCATATGCCGACTTCAGCTACAAAAAAATTCTAAAAAATTCCAGCTAACTGTACAACAACAATTACATGACAAATCTACAACAACAACGCAGTGAGAATGGAAAGTTCACAGCGGTTTTCTGTTTGCCTGGTAGTAAAATCTCAAGTGGTGGACTGGCAAAATTAGACAAGGGAGTGTTACGGCGAAGAGCCGGTGACCGAAATTGTCAAAACGAAGTTGACATTTCATACAAAATCTGCAACCAATGAGAATGCAATATGAAACCAAAAATTGGCCAAAATACCAAAATGGCTGAATTTGACAGTTATAGTCACTAAGAAAGAGAACACATTCAGCCCTTACACTACCTTGCCTAGTTGTACTATGAGTGGTGGCATCAAAAGGGACTTCACGGCCAGTCAAAGAAAAACCAAATATCAAAAATTTTAAATATATTTTATTTTAGCCTACAACAGCTCTACATATACATTGAAAAAAACAGTAACATTCGATGTTTCGCAGCGGAGCAAAGCGGGGGAAAAGAACTATGCGTCAGTAGAGGAACTTATTGATGGTTGCTTGCTACATTTGCTGAGCGCCTTGTAGTCAAGATCCAAGAGCGTCCTACCTACTCGCTGTCTGTATTGATGACGAAAGTTACTCGCAAAATGACGATGACGCAAACCAAAGAATTACCCTCTACCAAAATCTTTCAACGCGCCTAAAGACGTTTTCACTTCAAAAAACCTTTTGTTTATGAAAAAATTTATTAATAAAGCAATGATAGTTGACAACTCTGAAAATAAAATGCTGCAGTGGTGAATATAAAAAGTCACTGACAAATACAACAAGTGTGAAAATTGTCAAACTTTTAAAGCATATATAGACCAATATCAAGCGAATTAATAATAAGTTTTGGCTGCAAACGTCTTATTGCAACCTAACTTAAGTATTTATATACTAACGAACATAATATATGCATTAATTTCAGGAGTTGCCAAGTGATTTCTTTGTGAGCTTTTGGCCGATTAAGAACAAGAGTGCCGATCATTGTTGATTTTTTTTATGCACAAATACATGCAAACATTTTTTGAGGCTATGTTTTCTAAGTTTCCTATCTTGTTATCTTTGCTGTCTGTATTGATGACGAGTGTTATTCGGAAAAAGACGATGACGCAAACCAAAGATTTACCCTCTACCAAAATCGTTCAACGCGCCTAAAGAAGTTTTCACTTCAAATACTATATCGTTTATTATTATAATAAACTTCGATTAATTATTATAAACTTCAATATTTAATAAATACTTGTTTTAATATTAAATTTTTTTCTTATATGCATCCCTGTTTCCTTTTAATAAAAAAATTATTTGTTAATAATATTTAATTTTCATATTAATAACCAGTTTCGGTTTAAGTTTCGGCCAAATATTATAAAATGGCCGAATATTCGAATTCGGTTTCGGTCGGACACTAAATAGACGGAAAAAGAGTGCATTTCTCTCAAGTGCCACAACCTTATAAATGAAAGGCCGAAAGGCCGAAATATATGCTCATTTGAGTAGTGTTGTATGAAGCCTTGTTTGTCTCGAATCCACCTATATATATATTATAGATTGATTATATTTGGTTTTGGTTATATATTTTTATGATTTTTATTTGTTACCTTTAATTTGTTTTTAAATTCTAAATAATTGTATTGAATTTCAACATGTTTTTATTTCATAATTTTAAATTGCTTTAAAGCCTATTAACGCTTAGCAAACAAATTAATAAATAAATAAATACTTAAATAACCTATGCCCATAGCTGGAATCCGTAGTAAGGAATAACTTGTCAAACGATGGTCAAAGATGGCCATCTAGACAGACAGATAAATAGAAAGACGGACATTAAATGCTCACGATTATGCGTTGGTATTGTTTTTGCTGTCGCTGTATAATTTATTTATTAGACAGAGCAATAAGAAAATCATCACGATCGTGAAGACAAAGACGAAAACGACACTTTGCCATGTACCAAGTAACAACCCAACTCAGCCAACGTCGCAACACCAAACAACAAGCCAACCAACCAATAGCTAAGTGCGGAGGAATTCAGTAGCGTTCCTCCCTACATTCAAACATGGTCATCAGCGACCATTTATGCTGTGCTGGCTCAATCGTTGAATTGCGATCGTCAATGCTCTTGCCTTTGCGATGTTGGAAAGTTTTCTCAGTTGGATTCAATGGTCCGCTACAGTCACCAGTTTTCTTTACCAATGTCTTCTTCTCGATACCAACTCAGATGGCTTGTCATTTCTTTTCTTGGCCTCAAAGAATTTTTCGTGATTTGTTGCTTTGACGACACTTGCTCCATACTTAATCAGGCGTGCATAATGCTTAAAACTGACAACTTTAGATGGTGAAAAGTTGTTTCTTTGCTGAAGATGAATGTTGATGTTGGTTAATTTTATTGCGTTGCCACGAATTGTTATTCAGCAGCATTTCTTCTTGATGAAGTGTCAATCGATCTTTGATAACTTCTCTCTGGATAAATAGTGGCTGCTTCGTATTAGCTGATAAGTTAGGCCGAATGTATAAAAACGGTTTAGTTTCATGACTTCTTCGAGTGGGTTTTGATGCGTGATTAAAGCATTCAATTCATTAGAAATTCAGTGAAGCGCCTCTGTGTAGAAGTTGAGATAATTGTGGACAATAAGATGGAATCTTAAGCAAAATAAAATTTTCTTTATATTTAAATTACAATTTTTTTTATAATTTCTATAAATTACTTTTTAGGATACTCTTTTATGCAATGTCTGCATTAAATAATTTTATAACTAATATTGCTTTTCTTGAATTATAACACATTATATTAAACATTAAATTTCCACTTAAATTTTATATAATAGTATAGAAGTAGTGTCCGACCGAAACCGGAATATTGGCTGAAACCGAATATTCGGCCATTTTATAATATTCGATCGAAACCGAAACTGGTTATTAACTCATTATCGCCCTCTGTACACGCGCGTGTACAGGTGATTAAACGTGATTCGTGAACGCAATTATAAATTTCTAATTAATTTGTTTATTTTTAGGTGGTATATCGTCCCACAACGACTACCTTGACTTGATCGTTATTCCACCTGTTCCTGCTGTTGTAAGTGTCAAGGAAGAATGTGCAGAAGATGTTTGATTTCTTCGATATTTCCACGCGATATACCAGGTACGATTGAATTATTACGGCGTCAGCCTTCCGATGAAGAGTTGGAGTTGAATTTTTGCGATGACGAACCCCTTTCTACCCTTGTCCCACCCACAAGACGTGCTAGAAACGATGATGCTCAAAACCCTTCTTGGAGAAAAATACTACCTAATTATTCTTCTGTTCATGAAACTAAACACGCAATCCAAGAACGGCAACAATACATATTAGATTCTCTTGAAACTTTGAACCCTACATAACTGTTTGAGAAATTTTTCGATGACGAAGTTTTACATTTAATTATTGACAATAGTATATTATATGCTGGACAGAAGAATAGACATGGTTTTGAGCTATCAATGCAGGAAATTAAAAGCTTTTTTGGCATATTGCTGCTTTCTGGCTACCACAAACTACCATAAGAAAGGGCTTATTGGAATCTTGATGATGATATTGGCGTTGCTATAGTGTACAATTACATGTCTAGAAATCGTTTTCTCGAAATAAAGAAAAACTTAAACTTTGCTGATAACGATTTAGCTGATTCTAACGAACATTAGATAAAATGTTTAAATTGAGACCATTCTGCAATCTTTTAGAAAAGAAATCATGTCAGTGGGGAGTATTTCATAAAGACTTAGCAGTAGATGAATCAATGATAAAATATTTTGGTCACCATCCAGCCAAACAGTTTATAAGGGGAAGAGCTGTACGTTTCGGTTACAAAAATTGAGCTATTACTAGTTCAGATGGATACTGCTATGGCTTTGATATTTATTGCGTAAAATCTGTGGAAAATTCAACTGATCTATTAGGAGCCAGAGTGGTGAAATCATTGCTACAAAATTTACCTATTTCTAGTCCTCAAGATCACAAACTTTACTTCGATAATTTTTTTAATAATTACAGCTTGCTTTATGATTTGCGTGCATTAGGTTATAGAGCTACAGGTACTGTGAGAGAAAACCGCACTAAGAAATGCCCATTGATTGCAGTAAAGGAAATGCATAAGAAGCCTAGAGATGAATACGACTATCGACGATCCGATACAAAAAATGAAATCCTATTTGTCCGCTGGAAAGTGTGTGCACCATTGGAACCAATTTTGACAGCGTGGAACCACTAGAAAAGTAAAACGTTGGTGTTCCTCGTCGAAACAAAAGGTAGATGTGAATATCTCACATCTTTTTCAAGATTATAACAGAGGAATGGGTGGTGGGGATCAGATGGATCAGTCCATAAGCCTTTATCGAGTCAGCATTAGAGGTAAGGAATGGTGGTGGGTGATTTTTACCTATCTAGTTGATATGGCGGTTGGCTAGCAGGAAGAACAATCAAACATGTCTGGATCAGCTAAATTTTAGGCAATCAATCGCACGATCTTACTTGCCAAACAATAAAAAGAAAACCCGACCATCTTCATCATCTTCACTGAGCTCGAGCAATGGTGGGCATAACCCGGAGCGGATCGTAAACCCTCTTCGATGTGATATTTGCCATAACAGAGGCCGTTGGCGTTGCCTGAAAACTCTTAGAACGACCTTGCTTTGGAAAATTTCATACCTGATCCTCCCGTTGTACACACCCGTGTACAGATGATTTTTCCAACATTTTTTCCATTTAATTTTTTTTTCTTTGTTTTATAACTTAATTTTACTCTATTTAAATACAATTATAATAAAAAATTATAAAAATACACCGTGGTTTCACTATGGGCGTTAATGGGTTAATATGAAAATTTAAGTTCTTTCAAATATTTTTTTTTTTATTAAAAGGAAACAATAGTACTTTGGGTTTCCTTTCTGAAATCGGAAATTTACGAAAATTTCATTGCAATTGTTGTTGTTCTGGTTTTCCGAAGATTGCTTGAATTTAATCATCTATTGAGTTGATGAAAAATAATCGTCGGAAATTTGCGAAGAAAAGATGTGTTCAGTGCGCACAAGCAACTATGTTTCATTAAAAAAAAAGACATAGTTTCGATAGTATCGTAAGTATAGCCGTAGAATTCCTTTTTATATAGTAATAGAGAAAAATTCTGGGTTTTTTTAATTTATATTTTTTGTTGTTGTTCTTCTTTAAACTTACTTGATCTAATTAAATTCATGTAAAAATTTGTTTTGTTTTATAAAATTTATATAAAGCTTTCGTTTGATATTTTTAGTGATGAATTTGTTGTTAATTTTTTATGTTGGTTAAAAGTAAATGTAATTCAAAGTTATGTTTAATAAATGGAAATAAATATCGGAAAAATTTGAATTATTTATTTTTCCTGTAGTAAAGAGCATAAACATATATAATATATATATCAAACGAAAACTTTTTATAAAACAAAACAAATTTTAACATGAGTTTAATTGTGAGCTTTTTAGATCAAGTAAGTTTGAAGAAGGCAACAACAACAACAAATTCGTTTTTGAATAATTTTTATTTAGAAGATGATATGTTTTAAAAAAGTTTTTAAAAATAAAAATAAAAAAACCAGAACTTTTCTCTATTACTGTAGAAAAAGGAATACTACGTCTGTACTTACGATACTATCGAAACTGTGTCTTTTTTTTATATTTTACCTATAACAGCCAAACCGATCCAATACTTAGACAAAAATCTCAATGGTCTAAAAACAAATCCAAAAAATATCAAAAAAAAAACGTGACAAAAGTTTGAGAAAAAACTGCAAGTCAAAATCTGGAAGCTCGATTTTCACCGTAGACGTATGGTCTAGTGGACTTTTTTGCTCAGTACAATCCCAAGAATCAGAAACGCGAAGCGCCCATTTTGATGTTCAAATCGCCCCACCCTAATATGTATATATTAAAAGTAATTTAAAATTTTAGTTAACAAAATAAATTTTTAATATGGAAAGAATATAATGCATAATAAAAATAATTTGAAATTAATTATGGTATTCAAAATAAATGTAGTTTTTAAAGCACAACGCATGCTTAGTAACGCATGCGCAAATTTGTGTAGTAGTATACATACATGCTGAAAATAAACATTAGTTTTATTCGTACTCCAACTCATGGCAGAAAAACTAGGTAGGGCCAACTCAGAGAGGAATGAAGTAGAAAGTAGAGAAAAGCGAGCTAGTTGTCAAATACAGCTGTTCATGTCGAGTAAAAATTAAGAACATCCAAAAAAATTTCAGCTAACTGAACCAGCAACAATTACCAAATAAATCTAAAACAACGACGCTCAGAGAAGAGCAAGATCGCAGCGGTTGAGAAGCGTTAGAGGGGATGAACCGAATCGTCCACAGAAAATAAACAGAACTTTGCTTACTATGTCCCGCTTTTCACTCGTTACACACGAAAATTCTCGAGCTTGCGGCAAAAGCAATTATTGCTCCGAGAGCAATTATTGATCTGGTAGCAAGATCTCTTTGTCCCGCTTTTCACTCGGCAATAATTGCCTTTGCCGCAAGTAGTTTCTCGATTATTCGCCCGCATGAGAGGGCTTACGAAAGTCCCTTTTAAACCCGTGTAGTCAACAAACTACTTGTGGCGAAAGCAATTATTGCTCATAGAATTACCGAGTGAAAAACGGCCCTTTGCAGCGCATGCAGAACCAAAACAACAATATCAGCAGCTAGTAGCAACGTTGCCAGTTATGTTGGAAAATCCCATTCGTGGTTTAATTGCCCTTAGGAATTTTTGTTTTTGGGAATTCCTATTAAATTTTTTTATTCAGCGTTGTATTTTTTAATTGGCGTGGAAATTCAGTGGTGTATTTTTTTAATTTCTGTGGGAGTTTGGTAATATTCTTCTTTAAATTTTTTTTCTTTTTTAGTAAGCAAAATGTCATTGTGGAATTTCTAAATGGTTTTTAAATTTTTTGTGCATATGAGACTTATTGTGGTATTTTTTAATACGTACGAGATTTTTGTGGCAATTTTAAATGCATATGGAATTCGTGGTGGTATTTTTAAAAACGAGTGGTATTTTTGTGTTAATTTTAAATGACCGTGGGATTTTTTTTGATATTTTTTTTTATTGCGGTAGAAACTTTTTGTTTTATCTCTACCATGGTAATTTTTGTTGCATTTAATTTAAGTTATTGTCAAAAAAGGAACTTTTTGTCGGAATTGTTTTAAACTTTAACTGACAACCTTGGCTAGTAGAACTACATTTTCTTGTAGCCACATACTGGCTGTCTAGCTACATGCATCTGTATTCTCTTTTGTATTACAACCCAACAAGCCATGAATGTCACTGTTCCAACTAAACGGTACTTAAAACGGCAGAGTCTGAGTTGCTAGTATGAAAACGAAATTTTTTTGAACCTTTAAACCGTTCTCTATATAATTTTCAAGTCCTTTTTTATACTTATCAAAAATTGAATTTAACTTATTTAAATGACATATAATGACATATGACATATAATTAAATTTATGTCATTCGCTTGATATGTCGTTTTTCTTGTCTTTTTTTCCCTCTCTTTTTCACCCGTTCGCCTAAAAACTCTGAAATATGCATTGAATCTTGTATTGAAATCAAGGTAGTGCAGTTGAGTTGCCGTTTATTGGGTAGTTTATTGTTGCAACTTAACAAAAACCATTTTAAGAAAAGGTTACAATTGTTTAACAACAATTGTTTTTCTATATGTCCTTGTTATTTATTATTTTGATTTTCTATGATTTAAACACAAATTCTAAATATTTGGTAGTTTAAATCATTCTTGATTTTAAATACAAATTCTAGTTGTTTGATAGTTTAAAATCGCTTATAGAGCTTTAGGTCAGGTTAGAACAATTAATTGCTCTAACTAGTTATCCAATCAGCTAACTAATTAATCAGCTAGTGATGTTTTCCTTTTCGTATTGAAAATGTTGTTTTTGTGTTTTCTTTGGAAAAAATTCGTTAGATCAATTAATTGTTCTAACCTGACCTAAAACTCAATAAACGATTTTAAAGTATCAAATAACTAGAATTTGTATTTAAAATCAAGAATTATTTAAACTATCAAATATTTAGAATTTGTATTTAAATCATAAAAAATCAACATTAATATACAACTTAATAAATGGTACGCTTATATGAAACACACAATGCATAGTTTGCTGACAACGAAACGGTCCGCTTCAGTGATTTTAAAAGTGACACCGTTCAACCGAGCCAATTGGCTATCTGGGAAACAAAAAAAAAGGAACGCAACTGATGTGTATTTATATATGTATGTTTTACATACATAATAATAAAAACAACAACAACAACAACAAAAGCAGCACAACAAGGAACGACATGATTACGAACCAAACGAACACACACACAACAACAACAACAACCTTAAAAACAGCATAAGCAGCTACTGCAGCTAAGCAGCTTGTGCATTTCTCATATGAATAAATTAATTTTTCATCTTCTTAGATTTTGCTATTTTATTAGATATTCGTTTTATTCCCACTAAAACTGATATTTTGGCATTTTTTGCTTCTCTGTACGATGAATATTGAAGGCTGTAGGTATACCACAAAGTGTCAAATATCACTTTGAAAAAATTCGTGAAAATGACCCCCATACAAACGTAAGACGTAATTCTACGTCAAAAAACATCCTCAACGGTGTTTTTCTTCAATAAAATTTTATATAATTTCGTTTTTCACTTATTTTCGGCATTTTTCGCAATTAAGCGGCAACGAAAAAGGTTTCAATAAAATAACAGTTTGCGCGTTGTCAGCTTGACAAATATTTCGGGGAAAAAAATTCAAAGCAGTCGCTCACTTCAACTCGTCGTAAATTTGAGAATTCGGAAAATTACGAAAAAAAGTGTATACCACTACATTTTCTGTTTTCTCAGGCTTTCGCATTCCTCAAACAATTTTGTTTGCTTCGCATTAACTCACTCTCTTTTTTAATGTTGAGTGCGAATTATGCTCTCACTCTCTGCTCTACAATATGTGCTTGCTTCGATCCTCACGTTTTGAGTTGAGCGAATAAACGAACAAACATAAGGGCTATTCCCTATTACGGGCAAATAGCGTGGCATCGTGGCATTTGCAAAATATGATGGTAAATATTTTCAACACAACAACAAAATGTACAGATTTGCATTTGTCCGACTGTGTAAAATTTGCAACACTAAAATCGCATTGCATACAGTCGAGCATGGGCAATACTTATTTGCCAATCAATCAGCTGTCACATTTTAACCAAACGCCGCTAATAAAACAAAATTAACAGACTCTGATATGGAACTCACTTTGATAAATAATACAATTTGATAAATAATAATGAAAAACACCACAAATAATGTTCGTGTTGTTTTTTTCCTCCAAAACAGCTGTGAGTTTTATTTGCAATAGTGTTCTAAAAAGTGTGCTCACAGTTGATGGCAAATATTTGGTAGGGCATACATTTGCAAAGCTATTTGCGCGTAACTGGGAATAGCCCTATAGTGAATATAGTTATCATTTTGCCTGCTTCGCGATTCAGCTGAGAGTTGTGAGAGTCTTCGAACAAACATTGCGATTATAGTGAAAATTCTGCCTGCTTCGAGATAAAGCTACGTTGTTAATGGGACTCGCCAAATGCTTTGAGTTGTACGTTTTGTTGTGCTTGGTGCTCTGTATTTCATTGTCGCCGTATGTATTATTAGGAAAAAATTTTAAAAAAACCTATTATATGCACGCAAATCTATTCTAGCTGGTGTTTATGATCTCCGTAATTGAATCCTGCGACATTCATCTTGCAATCATTCCTTTTTTATTTCCTGTGCACGATAAACATCAACCAGAGAGTACCCAAGTAACAATATTAGCCATATATTCATTCTTGCAGAGCTTATAGTGCTATCTTATATAGCAGCAAGCTTCAACTATAGCTTTAGTCGCGCTACTAAAGCTCTTGCAGAGAATATATAAGGCTACTTTCTTGAGTTTAAAAGCACTATTTTTACTTTATATGAGGAGTAGAAGTAGCTGTAAACTTTTAAAAGAGTCCCTGTCAAAGCCAAATAAGAGCTCTTGCAAAGCTCTTTTTTATTATTCGTTTAAGTATGTATGTGTTAAAAATAAACTCAATAAATATATAAAATTTGACAAGTGTTTGTGATGATAAGAATGGCAAATAAATTAAAGAAATAATAAAGTGATTATTATATCAGACTCATGTTCGTGTATTCGTTATATGCTGCGAATTTCGGTGCGCTTTTGAATTTATCGGAAACGTGAATGTAGTACTTCGAAAAACTACAACGGGCTTAACAAATAATTAAAATTAAGAAGTGTTAATTATTTAAAAATAGTTGGAAAATTTTTAACATTCTTTAAGATCAACTAAAAATGATTTAAGTACTTTATTCTTAAATATATATATCATAGAAATCATCAATTTCGTTTTAAATATTATTGTAAACACTAATATTTAGCTTGCTTCAACTCCGAAGATGTTCTATTTTTTATAAGATTTTTTAGTCACTTGTTATTCCCAAAAAATTTATTGCATTAATTTACAGTATTTTATATCTATTCGCTTTAAAAATGCAATACAAAAATATACATTAAAGCAAATATTATACTCAATCTACGAGTTTTAAAACTGCTGTATAGTAATTTTTATTACTTTAAAAGATCCTTTACAGAGCAAGTAGTAAATTTAAGAGTTCTGCTCTTTTGCAGATTTGATAAAATCCTTTACAGAGCTGTATAAAATATTAAAGCTCAAAATGGTAAAAAAATCATATTTAGAGCATTTTCTTTAAAATTAAAAGCAACTAGCAGCAAACAAAGCTGCGGTAAAGCTTTAACCGCATATTATACACCTATAGAACACTTTTAGGACTCACTCGCACCTAGTTGCTCCAACAATGTTACTTGGGTATGTATACAGATAGAGGTCTCAAAACTCTCAGACACATTTTGGAACTTAAATTACAGTTCCCGTGCGTCCGGTGGAACTTTTGGAAATGAAATCTTCCTCTGCCTGCGTTTCTGCCGTGGCAGTACTGACATTTAGCCATAGGAGCGTATGAAAGGGGAGCGTATGAAAGGGAGGTAGAAATAGGTTAGATCATGGCCCAATTACTGACAATGTAGTAGCGTAGACTGGCTTTATTCTCACGAGCGGCCATGGGTAACTACCCATCAATCAAAATTAGCTGTTCATGCAATTAATCAAAGAAATGTGAAAAAATAAGCAACGACTTAAACATAGCTAGTCAATCGCAGCAAACTAAAAACATTCCAATAAACTTCGCGAAGAAATTTAATGAATCAAAGAAAAGTTAAAAATAAGCATAAAGCTAGTCAACAGCAGCAAACTACAACTTCTTTAGCTGTTTTTGACAACTACTAATCGCCAAAAAAATGTCACGGCTACCTTGTCAAATAATTTGACCATGATCTAACCTATTTCTACCTCCCTTCATCACACGCTTACTGTTGCGTATTCCTCTTTCAAACGCTCCTATGGCTAAATGTCAGTACTGCCACGGCAGCAACGCAGGCAGAGGAAGATTTTATTTCCAAAAGTTTCACCGGACGCACGGGAACTGTAATTTAAGTTCCAAAATGTGTCTGAGAGTTTTGAGACCTCTATCTGTATACATACTCTCTGCTACCCAGTAGTTCCAGTCTTGAAGAAATCTAAAATAAGGAATGTTACACCGAAACGTTGAACAACTTTCGTTAAGGAACCATAGCGGAATTTTGCCGAAATTTCATTAGCGAATGATATACGAAACGTTGCATAGTAGAATTAGAGAAGGTAGATGCATTTCGGAGAGACAGATTGCCGGAACTGCCAAAACGAAGTTGACAGCCCATACAAAATCTGAAAACGGTGAGAATGCAATAAGAAAGCAAAAATAGGCAAGAATAGCAAAATGCTTGAGATTGACAATTCTATGAGAAAAAGAGAGCAGTCTGAAATGCATGTACCTTCACTAGTTGTACCATGAAACGTTGGGATTTATCGTGCTGTGTTGTTGCAGTTCAACCTCTGAACGATTCGGCGAATTACAACAATCATGAATATCTTCAAGTTGTTGTAATAGACTGGAAAAAGTTAGGCGCTGGCAACCACTACTTTACATTATATATTGTATGAATTTTTTTGAAGTTCAGCAGCTCATGCAGAAACTTCCTTCAAGAAATCGTCACGAAAAGTTCGTCAATGATGCCGCGAAGAACTGGGTAAGCAAGTAGCCGCACAACTTTATCTGCGGACCAAACAATGTCAAACAAAAGAAAATCAAAACGAGAGCGTGCTATGGTTGCTATGGCAGCTGATGCAAAATGGAAATATCAAAAATGTTTTTTGTCACACAAAGAAAATAAATAAATATATTTTAAACAACACAATATTGAAAAAGAAAAATTTTGCTTAACGCTCGTTTTGTATTATGACCACAATTTTGAAAAAATTTTCAAAAAATAACGATCATATACACAAGTAACACTGATTCGTAACTATTTCTGCTGGCGCAAAACTATGCATGTGCGTCATCCGTTGATGGAAATTTCAGATTTTTTAGGCAAAATAAAGCTACTTTACAAAAATCAAGCATATTTCATCGGTTCGTTTTCATTTAATTCAATGTTTAATTCGAAAATTGTATACGGTCTTATACAAAGAACCGATGAGGGTTAAGCAAAATTTCCAATTGAAAACATAAAAGGAGCTAATTATTTACTTCGAAGCAAAGTAGAATTAGTGAAGGTATATGCGTTTTGGACTGCGTTCTCTTTCTCATATCCAAAATTATAAAATTCGCAGTTTTGCGAATGAGAACAAAAGAAAATCAATGGCCGCATTCAGCAGAGTCAAGAGTTGGTAACAGATTGCTGTATTATAATTTGCTAAAACACTGAAAAAAACGCTACACATTTGAGTAAAAACCCGTTTCGATTAAATTTTTTACATAATTATAATAATTAAATTAAATAATTTTCAACTTTTCTACGGTATCGCTATGGTATCGCTACCATAACAATTCACAACAGTTGACTCCGCTGAATGCGGCCAATTTTCGCTTTCTCATCAATTTCAGATTTTCTATAAGCTGTCAACTTCGTTTTGACAGTTTCGGCAGTTTCGACTACAGACCCATATCGCTCCTTCCGGTGTTTGCTAAAGTGTTTGAAAAAGCTATTAAGGCTCGTATCGTAAAATTTTTGGAAAATAATTGTCTTCTTAGTAAATGTCAATATGGCTTTAGATCTGGTCTATCAACAGAAGATGCTCTTTTGAATTTTTGCTCAAATGTCTACTCAGGTTTAAACAATAAAAAGTTAACTGCGGCTCTTTTCGTTGATATTACCAAAGCTTTCCATACAATCAACCATGATATTTTATTAAAAAAATTGCATAATTTTGGCTTTAGAGGCTTAATATATAACTGGCTTGGTTCTTATTTATCAAATAGACAGCAGAAAGTTAAGTTTAAAGGTAACTTTAGTTCTTCATTGCACGTTAAATTAGGTGTACCACAAGGCTCGGTGCTAGGTCCTATTCCGTTTTTAATCTTCATTAATTCACTTTTTTCTCAGAAGTTCAAAAGTAGTGCAAATGCGTTTGCTGATGACATGGCCTGTACGTTTACGTGTAACTCACCATTTAACCTTGCTATAGATTTAAATCATGATCTGGCAGTTTTAAGTCACTGGCTTAAAGTCCATCGATTGGTACTTAGCAATAAAACAAGAATTATGTTTTTTAGTGCTTTAGGTAAAGAAGTTGCTTTTCCACAATTTTACTTTCATGATGGCAGTTGTAAAAATTTCATGTCTAGTAAAGATATCTGTTCTTCATCTGATGTTTTTCATACTTATTCTGAGGCTTTTTGTTGCTCTTATAAGTGTTTTAGTATTGAACCTGTTAATTCTTTTAAATACCTCGGATTAATGTTGGATAACAAGATGAATTGGTCGGAACATACTCGAGCTCTAAAAAATTATCTAATGGCTGCCACTAGACATTTATTTTTGTTAAGACCATATTGTTGTTCTGAACTTCTCAAGTCAATTTACTATGATATTTTTCAATCCAAATTGGAACACGGTTTAGTTTGCTGGGGCGGCGCTTATGCTAACAAAATTACTCCTCTTTTTATATCTCAAAAACATGCAATACGTCTGATTTGCAATAGATCTCGCCGTGATAGAAGTCTGATTCTTTTTAGAACATTGAACATCTTACCATTAAAGCATTTGTACTGTTTCAAGGTGTTAAAGATATTTTTTATCAAATCTGGGTATCTACTAAGTAGATACTCAATAAGCTATAACTTAAGAATTAATCTTCAGAATCTTGTCACTGTACCACAGTTTTCACATCAATTATTTCTGCAGTTTTATACTTCAGTAGCTCCCAGACTCTTTAACAGCTTACCTAATAGCATAAGATGTATTCGTAATAAATGTATGTTTCTTCGTAATGTTAAAACTTGGCTTTTCAGTCTTAATTACAATGATGTTGAATGTTTGTTCAGTGTTGGTTAGTAGTTAATCCTTTTTTGTTTTTTGAGCTTCTCCACGTTTTTTTTCTCATTATATATTTATTTTTATTATATTTATTACACTTCTTTTTTCTTTTTTTTTTGTGATTATTTATATTATATATTTATTCTTTGAAACCATTTCACTTCACGTTATAATAATACGATTATGTTTAATTATTCAATTATTTACTTATGTTACTGCAATCATCTCTAGTTCCTTGTTTGATTGCAGATCTTTTTCATTCCAAACTACAACTTCTTATGTAATGTAAGTAATTAATTTTTTGCCTATTTAAGTTATGTTGTGTATTTTAACGAAAAAGATATAATAAATGTTACTACTACTACTACTAGTAACTACTAGTAAGTCTGTCTCTCCGAAATGCATCTATCTTCTCTAATTCTACTATGCTTCGAAGTCAAGGGCGTCCGCAGAATTTGTTCTAAGGGGTAAAGGCATGAAGGAGTCTAGAATGCACATAAAGAAAATGTAACCTATATAATTCTATTTTCTGAGATATTTGGTATTAATTTTGCTATCATGATACGCCGGTTGACACACGCTTGTGCACATAAGAAAATCTATATATATAAAAATGAATGTATGTGTGGTGCTCTGTTGCATCACCACATAGAGTAAATCTCTACATTCTATTTTACCTTTTGTTACATTAATACTTACCTTTTCGTTACATTGATACTTACCTTTAGTTACATTATTACTTACCTCTCCTGACGTTGATTTTTATCTTAACTTACATTTCACTTACCTTGATTTATCATTAATAACGTATTATATATAATAACGTATACGTGTTTAGCAATTATTGAAAATACTTACACTTGTCTATAAAACACTTGTTATAAAAAAACATTTTGAATTGTATTCAGTTATTATATTTTCAGAAATTTTCATTTTGAAAATTTCAGTTGTGAAAAATTCTTCAAATAAAAAAGTTATAAAATAAAAAAAAATTGTTTGAATAAAATAAATAAAAATAAAAATAACAAGCCTTCGCACCAAAACTGGCGATCCTGAAACGAACCTGAAGAATTTATTACGACACAAACGCTTCGTTCGGGTCAGCAACAAAGTAACACCAATTCTGCTACAGAGTCCCAAGCAAACTCTTATGGCAACAACTCACTAACAGAAATTGGCACTACATCAGCAGATGGCTTAGTTAACGAGAATCGACCAAATCAAACACTTTCCACAACCGATACGTTACCAACAAGAGCTACGCCAACGCCCACTACACCTACTGTTGACACATCAGCACCAGCAACTGTTTCTGCACCAAGAACAGCAGCCACAGATAAATCAGCAGCAGGCACAACATTATCCGCCAACGCCACCTTAAGTTCCTCCTCAGTCGTCACTACCGCCGGTGCCAAAACAGTTACAACCAACAGCGCTCCAACAACTAACAACATCGCTCAGTTCACCAACTACAACTTCCACGCCAACAACAACAGCGTTTATAACAACAACAACAAAAAGAGCAACAACAACAACGTCGGCAGCAACAACAATTTTTTCACATAAAACTTTATATTTTGTAAAATCTATAATTATTTTTTTGACATTTATAAAATTTTTTTTCAGGTTGCGTATCATTTGGTGCATAAGGCAAAAAAGTTATAAAATAAAAAAAATTGTTTGAATAAAATAAATAAAAAGAAAAATTACAAGCCTTCGCACCAAATATGTATGTGGGTATGTGGTTATATCACGTATAGACTCCAAAACCGCTGAACCGATCTTTACGAAATTTTCAGGGAAGCTGAAGCCACATCTTGAGAGTGTTCCTGTGAGGTTTCGTAACGATTTAACGAGGGGGCGTGGTACCTCCCATACAAGCCAAATTTGCGCTATCGATCACAAATAAAAAAACGGATATATATCAGATGTTTTCGATCGTAAAAAACTAAGATTTAGTAATTTTTTCAGATGTTTAATGTCGGTAAGTTTACAAAGAATGGGCGTGGTCGTAATATGAATACGCCCACTTTTTTGAAATCATGGCAATTCCTGAGTTCTACACATTTTTACAGTGAAACTTGCTATGTAGGTGCTCCAAGAGGCAGTAACTATATATAAATGTTTTCACGCCCACTTTTACCGCCCACAAATCAATATCCACATACAAAAAAAGCAAAACGATGTGTGTATGGCTGTGTGATGTCTATCGACTCCAAAACTTCTGAACCGATTGACCTGAAATTTTGGCAGTCGATTTGTTTCAGGTACGAGATGGTTGAGGAAAAAACATTTGCCACACCCCACTTTTTCCGCCGCCTAAATCAACGAAAATGTTATATTTCAGTAATTTAGTTTACAGAATTTTGTAATTTATTATGTACGGCTACTGTCAACAGCTGTAATAAAAATGGGTTTCCACGCCCCCTTTTAACGCCCACAAATAAATGGAAATGGTTTATTTTAGAATGTTTTGATCGTATAAGACATAAATTTGGTACTTTGGTTTGTGTAGTTACTGACAGTAACTGTACGAAAAATTGGTTTCCACGCCCCCTTTTTGCGCCCACAAATCAGTGAAAATGCTATATTTCGATTAGTTTTTGCCGTATGAGACTAACATGTGATACCTAAGTTTGTATGGTTACTTTCGGCAATTAAAATTGACTACTGGGTCGATTGAGCTAAAATTTTGACTTAGTTTGTACGGTTACTGTCAGAAACTGTACTAAAAATTGGTTTCCTTTACCCCTTTTACCGCCCACAGACCAATGAAAACGTTTTATTTCAACGGTTTGGGTCGCACTAGACAAACATTTTGTAATTCACTAAATAAGCCTGTCCCACTTTAGTTAAACTCACTTTTCGGGGAGTTCGCTTCGAGTGAAGCAAAGTGCGCCGGCTGAACCTAAATTGAGCTGAAATTCGGGCAGTCGATTTGTTCCGATTACGAGATGGCTCAAGGGAAATATTTTGCAGCACCCCTTTTTATCACTTGCAAAACAACAAAAATGCCAAATTTCGCACGGTTTTGATAGTATTAGACTAAAATTTGGTTATTTAGTGCATATGGCTACTTTCGGCAGCTTTACTGAAAATGGTGAATATATTTGGCATTTCTTGACATTTTTGTATATGGCAGTAAGGCGGTCTATGGCAGAACAACGTCTGCCGAGGAGAATGAGTGTTCCTGTGAGGTTTGGTAACGTTTTGACGAGGCGGCGTGGTACCTCCCAAACAAGCTAAATTTGGGCTATCGATCACAAACCAAAAAAGGATATATATCAGACCGTTTCGATCGTAAAAAACTAAGATTTGGTAATTTGGTTCAGATGGTTACTGCCGGTAACTGTACAAAAAATGGGCGTGGTTGTAATATAAATACGCCCATTTTTTGAAATCATGCCACACCCCGTTTCATCACCCACAAATCAATTAAAATGCTATATTTAGGACGGTTTTGGTCGTATTAAACAAAAATTTGGTAAATAAGTTCGTATGATAATTGCCATTAACTTTAATATAAATGGGCGTGGTCACACTTTATCTACGCCTACTTTTAAGAAAATATCAAAATACTTCGAAACTATTGGTCCGATTGAGCTCAAATTTTGTAAGTGGTTTTGCATTGAGTACGAGATGGTTTAAGAAAAATAACCACATCCCCTTTTACCTCTTTAATTAAAAGTTTTGTGTTATCGACTAGCTTTAAAGTTATGGGTCGCACAGCTTAGAAATTCGGTATTCGACCACAATTTAGACGTACCGTTTCAGTGATGAAATTTTATGGGAGATGGACAAGGAAGAGGGGCACCTCCCATACAACCCAAATTTGCGATATCGAATAGCTTTGAAGTTATAGGCCGCACAGCTTTGGAATTCAGTTTTTGACCTCAGTTTACACCTGCAGTTTCAATGATTTTATTTTATGGGCTTTGGACAGGGGGGCGTGACATCTTCCTTACAACCCAAATTTGCGATTTCTTATTGCTTTGAAATTATAGGTTGACAGCGTAAGAATTCAGTATTCGACCTAAATTTATACATGCATTTTCAATACTTACATTTTGTCGGCGTAGGGCAAAGGGAAGTGGCACTTCCCATACAACCCAACTTTGTGCTATCAAATAGTTTTGGAGTTATAGGTCGCACAACGCCGGAATTCAGTATTCGACCTCAATGTACACATGCAGTTTCATTGATTTAATTTTATGTTCATTGGTAAGAGGGGCGTGGCACCGCCCATTTAACGTACATTTGCGATATCGAATATCATTGAAGTTATAGGTCGCAAAGCGTCAGAATTCAGTACTCGACCTCAATTTATACATGCAGTTTTATTATTTACATTTTATAGGCGTATGACAAGGGGACGTGAAACCTCCTATTTAACCCAAATCAGAGATATCAAATAGCTTTGGGGTTATAGTTCGCACAGTTTTTGAATTCAGTATTGGACCTCAATGTGCACACGCAGTTTCATTGATTGCATTTTATGAGCATTGAGCAAGGGGGAGTGGCACCTCCCATACAACGAAAATTTGTGATGTCCAATAGCTTTGGAGTTCAAGGTCGCACAGCGTCGGAATTCAGTGTTCGACCAAAATTTACGCATGCAGATTTACTGATCAAATTAGAGTTTGTCGGGGGGGCGTGACACCTCCAACTTAACCCAAATTTGCGATATCGAATAGCTTTGGAGTTATAGGTAACTCAGGCAGGTAACTCAGCCTCGGAATTCAGTATTCGACCTCAATTTAGACATGCAGTTTCATTGGTAAAATATTATGGGCGTAGGTAAAAGGGGAGTGGCACCTCCCATACAACCCTAATTTGTGCTATCGAATAGTTTTGGAGTTATAAGTCGCACAGTTTTGGAATTCGGTAATAGGCCTCCATATACACATGCAGTTTAATTGATTACATTCTTTGAGCGGTGATCAAGAGGGCGTGGCAATTCCCATGCAACCCAAATTTGTAATATCGAATAGCTTTGTAGATATACAGTAGTAGATATATATTGTATATATACATATTGATGTATATTGTAGATATATAGTAGTTCGCAGTCTCGGAATTCAGTTTTCGACCTCAATTTAGACATGCTGTTTAGCTGATAACATTTTATGGGCGCTTGACAAGGGAGAGTAGCAGCAACGCGCCGGGTTTCAGCTAGTAATATATATTTCAAAGATGGGTTCAAAATCTTTCTCGTATCCTGCTCGAAACAATTTTAAATTAAATTTTTTTTCATGTAATTTAAAACATTTTTCTCAACAAATATTCTTATCAATTTAGTAAATTAAATAATGTGAGGTCTCCTTTATCCCTAAATAAAATTGCATTAATTACTATTCAGCCCCCAAGTTTTCCTCTTTTCAAATAAGAATACAAAAATTTCCAAATATTTCTTTTTAAATGAATACAACCAGCAAGATTTTTATTCATTTCTTTTCAGTTTTGGAGGCCTATAACTCATAAACAAATTGCGGGCGGCCTGAAATTTATCAGATTTGGATTTAAGAGGTAAAAATCGCTATTCTTGAAATGCTCCCCGCATGGACATCAACTGACTTATTTCTTTTTTCAACATGCATCAGTTCTTGCTGCATGCAAGTTACTAAAATCGAGTTAGGAAATATACCTATTATAAAAAAAAATAAACTTTCCATTTCAGCCCTTGGCAGGACTTTGACCTAGCTTCTATTGATCAATTGTGTTGTGCGTGTTATTAAATGTTTTATCACAAATGATCGAGAACTGGACCTTCATGTTTTATGCTGACTCCGAACGGCTTATGTTCTCAAAAAGCATTACATGGCAATTTTTACTCTCTGAGGTTTGCCATTGTCTGCAGAGAGGTGACGACCGAACAGAAAAATTACTTGAATTGAAAAAACTTTCTGTCTGAGTTGGAATTGAACCCGGGCTACCGCGGTTCTTTTTAGCTTAGGGGCCACGCACTGTACCCACTAGGCTACGGCCGTCACGCTTACCTATTATATGAACTATTAAAAAAATTTATTTTAATTCAATACGTATGAATCTATACTATTATATAAAAGGAGACTCACGAAATTTGATCCAGAATAAGCTCGGTAACTGCTGAACCGATTTTGATAATTCTTTTTTTATTCGATTCCTATGATAATATAGATTGTTATTGCTTACCAAGGTTTTCGAAAAATGTATTCTTTAACTTTTATTATAAGATAAAAGATACTGCATTAAGTCGTGTAGATGCTGTCAAAGATCTGGGTATATGCATGGATTCTAAACTATCGTTTAACGTTCATATTGATTACATTTGTAAAAAAGCATCTTCTATGCTCGGGTTTATGAAACGCTGGACCAAAGAATTTAATAGTATGATCACAACTACAACGCTGTATTATGCAATTGTGCGACCTCACTTAGAGTATGCAAGTCAAGTTTGGTCCCCAAGTTACAATGAACATGTTGAACGTATAGAGAGAATCCAAAAACGTTTTGTTCGGTTTGCTCTAAGGGGCTTAAGTGCAACTGACACTTTAAACCTTCCTCCTTATGAAGATCGTTTAAAACTATTTAAAATGCAATCTTTGAATGAGAGAAGGAAGTCTGCAGATATCGTCTATTTACACCAACTCATAACTGGTGTATTCGATTCACCAGAACTCCTAACTCTTATAAATTTTAACACTAACCGTAGAAGCAGTAGAAATGCTAACAATTTAATTTACTTACCTTTTAGTAGAACAAATTATATGGCTACTGCTCCTTTACATCGCATGAGTGCCTTTGTTAACAACTGTAGCTTTTTTGATGTTAACTTATCGAAAGGTCAACTCAAAAGTAGATTGAAAACTAATGTATGATTAGATCTATGTAAACGCATGGTTAGTTGTTATGTCTTCTGTTGTCCCTGAGCCCAACCCATATTATGGTGGGTAAATTTTTCTCACTTTGGATTGTTTTGGACCGCTCTTATCGATATCATTAAGGCTATTCACGGTTTGAGCGTACTTTTAACAAATCGTATATATAGCATTTGTTATTGTTCAAACTGTGAGCACCTCGCCATGTGACTGTCGTATAAAAAGATTGTGCAACCCTGTGATGTATGTGATTATGCGGCTGTAGACAGAGCATAAAAATACGAGGTACAAAAAACACGTCCAAGGGCTGCTTTTATTTACGCGTGCCTGCGTATTTGCATTTGTATGCAAAACAACAACAAAGCAAAATACGCTTTCGTTAATTGGCGTACAAATAGCAAATCGAACAAATGTCAGACCAACGAATTCGAACTGTGAATGGCCTTATTGAGATGTTTTAATGTTATTTGGGCTGGTTCTTAAGATGATCTAATGCGGAGAAAGTGCGAAAAAGCTGTAGTAGCTGAACTCTATTGTTATTGCATGTTATTTTATTATGTTTTTCAGACTTGCCAGCCAGCTTTTCCCCACTTGAGATTGTGTTAGTCTATCTATACGAATATATAAAAGCGTTGTGACACTGCACGGACGTTTGACAATCACGCAAGTACCACTGAACCGATTAACACGATATAGTTCGCAAACGATTTGTTATTCCAACTTTATCGTTATATACTATGTTAGATTTGCCATGTCTACTTTCCATGCCCACTTTTTGCAAAAATTGCTATATTTCAGACGATTTTGGTCGTATGAGACTAGAATTTGGTAATCTACGTTGTATTGTTACATTCGGTAACTTTACTAAAAATCGGCATGACCCACTTTAGTTAAGTCCACTTTTCGGGGGATAGGCTTGGAGTAAGGCAAAGCGCACTAGGCTTAAGCTCAATTGAGCTAAAATTCTGGCATTCTATTGTTTCGAGTATGAGATGGTTTAAGTGAAAAAATTTTGCCACACCCCCATTACCGCCCAGAATTAATCAAAAATGTTATACTTCGAACGGTTTTGGTTGTATTAGACTAAAATTTGTTAATTGAGTTCATACGGCTACTTACGGCAACTGTACTAAAAATGGCGAATATATAATTTTTTTTTTCCGAACAGCATGAAAATTAGTTTATAGCAGTAAGGTGGTCTGCGGCAGGACAACGTCTGCCGGGCAATACTATACATCAATAAGAATGCTGTATATATCAGAAAATTCTGATCGTCATGCATTGATGTTTCAAACGGAAACGTCTAGCATGTGTTTTGTTCGAAGGTAAAACGATCATAAAAAATTCATTGAATTGGGTCAGGACAAATTCTACTATAATAGTTATAGTTTAACTATGAATATATAGATGAGGAGATAGATTAAAACATAGATTTATGTATATAACTTTGAAATAGTTTGAAATATTTTTCACAGAATTATTTTTTATATATTTGAAAATGTTTTTCACATAAATTAGTTTTAAAGCTGAAACACATTGCAAAAAATATAACAACATTTTAAGCAAATTAGTTTTCATCAAAAAATCATAGGGGGGTGGGGGGTAGGTGGCCCATGATTTTTAATGATTGAAACTGTTTGTGTTAAAATAGAACAATTTTTGCAGGTAAATTATGTTCAATGAAAGAATTAGGAAAATGAAAATGAAAAAAAAATTAAAATTAAAAAAAATATGTACAACAAAAGCAACTATTGGCCTATTGTTTAGTACAAGTTGGATATTTTAGAGGTTTTTTGAAAACAATATAAAATATTGCATTGGTGAGGTAATGGTAAACCTTTTCTCATTTTCCCAATTTACTTTATTGAACTTTCAAACAAAGAAAATTGGATGAAAATCGATTAGAAAATTGGCGGAAAAATTTGCTTGCTAAGTCAAAACATGAAATTTCAATAGTTTTTTTCTCATTCTGAGGCTTATAAGTTATACTGAGAAAATCTATAGTTTTGTGATATCGCAAGAATTTTAATGTCATAATAACAAGTTTTTTTAAAACATACCTAATATCCGTACAAAACATTACCAAAAAGAAAAGAAAATTACCGTTAATTTTGCTAATCAACGACTGTCCATACAAAAATGCATTGTTATGCATTGAGAAAGTCTATAGTTTTTGAGATATTGCCAAAAGTGTGATGTCATTATAACGGTTTTTTTTTAAATTTAAGAAGAATTGTTGCTTGGCCGAAGCCCAATAACAACAATTAATAACTGAAGAAGGCCGATTAACTGCAACAATTTAAGAAGAATATATTTATTTTCAGAATATATGTAAAAAATTACATTTTTGATTACAAATTTTAAAAATTTTTTACCCAAATTTTTCTATAACGTTGTTATGCAGGACTTTTTCAAAAGTAAAAAAGAAAAGAAAGGCAGGTAAATTTATGTCATCATAAAAATTACCGTTTAAATAAGTTATTCAAATGAAATAACGTAATTTCTTAATATATATACCATTTTTTCATAATTAAACAAAACGAATACAGTAATTTTTATATTTTGAATTTGTTTTAAAACAACTAAACACTTTCATTTCAAGATTTAAAATTTTTACATGGTATTTAATATTTTTATAGCAGGCGAAGCAGCGGGTATATGCTAGTATATATATAAAGAGGTACATGTATAGATGGGTTTTGGGCTCCATTAATTTGCTAAACATATTCCAGAACCTCCCTGCAAGGCTCGATTCTAAATTCTGGATGTAACATAACGCCTGTTAAAAAACATGAATTTGAAGAAGTATAAAATAAATGTTTCAAATCGAGTTTCCTATTTAAATTTTAGTCATAAAAAACTTTTGACCATAAGATATTCTAATGTAAAAGCGTTTTCTTAAAAAGAATTTTCCATCAGATTTTTTTAAAAATTAGTGCATGATTTAAAATTAGCCTAATTTATTCAGAATCTCCTAAATTTTTCCTAAAAATTAGAAGCTTTTCCCTAGCCTAGATCGCTGCAATTTTCTCAAATTTAAATGCTGCAAGATTGTTAGCAATTTTATTAAGTTTACGAAAAATTAAAAAATTATCCAAATAGGAAACAGAAAAAACAATTTTTTTAAGCCGACTTTTGGGAAAGAATTTAGTTTTCTTAAATTCATTTTGCTTTGTTTTTTTTCTTGCGTTTAATTACTTTAAAACATAAGTTCGCTTATCGTCCAAGTTCATATGCGTTATTGGCTTAAATGCCCCTTGCTATCTCTTGCTCCGAAGAATGTTTTTCGACTAATTGATATCATTCCTTATCATTCCTCAATTTCTCGTAAGAATAACATCGTAATTTCTTCCATCGCATTCGTAATATTTACTAATGACTTCGTACTATTAAGTATTAGTTGAGTTTAAAAAATTTACAACCGGAATCTTTCAGCCTGGTTTGTTGAACAAATACCGAATATAAGGAAATGTATGATTGCAAGGTGTCCGTAGTCCACTGAAAGAGTACGTGGCCCGTAAGCTAAAAAACCGTGGTTCAAACCCCAGCTAAGGTAGAATGTTTTTTTTTTGTTATCAGTAAATTTCAGAGCTGTAAAATTAGCATTCATATTCAAAATTTTAAGTAAATCTGAATAACTAAATAAGAATGCATTCAATGAATGCAAAATGGATTTATAAATAAAATTTTTAATTCACATTCATTTTTACAAAAATGATTTATTATTCATTTTCGTTATTAAGAATAATGAACTAATTTTTTTAATTCATTTGAATGCTATTCACAAAGAATGCAATTCACAAAGAATTTCAGAATTTTTAATTATTCTTTCTTTATTCATTATTCATTTTTCATTCATTATTCATTTTTTATTTATTATTCATTTGTTATTCATTATTTATTTTTTATTCATTATTCACTTGATATTCATTATTCATTTGTTATTCATTATTAATTTTTTATTCATTATTCACTTGTTATTCATTATTCACTTTTTATTCATTACTAATTTTTTATTCGTATTCGTTTTTATTCATTTTTCATTCTTTATTCATTTTTTATTCATTTTATAGGATAGCAATAAATAAAAAATTAATAAATAATGAATAATGAGTAACAAATGAATAACGAATACTAAATTAATAATGAATGAAACATGAATAATGTCTAAACAAAGAATAATTGAAAATTCTGAAATACTTTGGGAGTTGCATTCTTTGTGAATATCATTCAAATGAATAAAAAAATGATTCATTATTCTGAATAACGAAAATGAATAATTGAAACGAATAATTAATAATTTTTTTAAAAATTTATGTGAATTAAAAATTTTGTTTATAAATCAATTTTGCATTCATAGAATGCATTCTTATTTCGTTATTCACTGATTCACTTTTTTGTGTATAAAATAAAATTGATCAAATCTTTTACAGCTCTGGTATATGTAACAAATGTATTTGTATATTTGTACAATATACATTTGTTTTTGTACGAATATGAATAAAATATTTATAATATGTACCAAACTACGTCCAATCTACTAATCCTATTCGTGACTGAAAACTACGAATAAAATTCGTAGAATGGACGCAGTTATCTATATATATAAAAATGGATGTATGTATGTGGGTATGTGGGTATGTGGGTGGGTATGTGGCTATATCACGTATAAACTCCAAAACCGCTGAACCGATCTTTATAAAATTTTCAGGGAAAATAAAGCCACATCTTGAGAGTGTTCCTGTGAGGTTTGGTAACGATTGGAGAAGGGGGCGTGGTACCTCCCATACAAGCCAAATTTGCTCCATCGATCACAAACAAAAAAAAGAAAAATATCTCACGGTTTCAATCGTAAAAAACTAAGACTTGGGGATTTTGTTCAGATGGTTACTGTCGGTAGCTGTACAAAAAATGGGCGTGGTCGTTATATAAATACGCCCACTTTTTCGAAATCATGGCAATTCCGGAGTTCTGCACATTTTTACAGTGAAACTTGCTCTTTAGGTGCTCCAAGAGACGAACACAATTTATAAATGTTTTCACGTCCACTTTTAACGCCCACAAATCAATATCTATATATATATAAAGCAAAACGATGTGTGTCTGGCTGTGTGATGTCTATAGACTCCAAAACTACTGAACCGATTGACCTGAAATTTTAGCAGTCGATTTGTTTCAGGTACGAGATGGTTGAGGAAAAAAATTTGCCACACCCCCCTTTTACCGCCCCCAAATCAATAAAAATGTTATATTTCAGTCGGTTTGGGTCGTATATGGCTAAAATTTTGTAATTTAGTATGTACGGTTACTGTCGACAACTGTCCTAAAAATGGGTTTCCACGCCCCCTTTTACCGCCCACAAATAAATGAAAATGGTTTATTTCAGACGGTTTTGGTCGTATAAGACTTAAATTTGTTACTTTGGTTTGTGAAGTTACTGACAGTAACTGTACGAAAAATTGGTTTCCACGCCCCCTTTTGCGCCCACAAATCAGTGAAAATGCTATATTTCATGCAGTTTTGGCCGTATGAGACTAACATATGATACTTAAGTTTGTATGGTTACTTTCGGCAATTGTACTAAAAAAGGGCGTCAGCGCTATATAGCCACACCCACTTTTTAAGAAACCATCAAAATTGACTACTGGGTCGATTGAGCTAAAATGTTGGCTTAGTTTGTACGGTTACTATTAGCAACTGTACTAAAAATTGGTCTCCACGCCCCCCTTTTACCGCCCACAAATCAATGAAAACGTTTTATTTCAACGGTTTGGGTCGTATTAGACAAAAATTTTGTAATTCAGTACATATGGTTACTCTCGGCAAGTGCACTAAAAATAGGCCTGCCCTACTTTAGTTAAATTCACTTTTCGGGGAGTTAGCGTCCAGTGAAGTAAAGTGCGCCAGGCTTAACCCAAATTGAGCTGAAATTTGGGCAGTCGATTTGTTTCGATTACGAGATGGCTCAAGGGAAACATTTTACCGCACCCCTTTTTACCGCTTGCAAAACAACAAAAATGCTATATTTCGCACGGTTTTGATCGTATTAGACTAAAATGTGGTTATTTAGTGCACATGGCTACTTTCGGCAGCTGTACTGAAAATGGTGAATATATTTGACATTTCTTGACATTTTTGTGTATAGCAGTTAGGCGGTCTGTGGCAGAACAACGTTTGCCGAGGAGATAGATTGTTCCTGTGAGGTTTGGTAACGTTTGGACGAGGGGGCGTGGTTCCTCCCATACAAGCCAAATTTGCGCTATCGACCACAAACCAAATAAGGGATATATATCAGACGGTTTCGATCGTAAAAACTAAGATATTATCATTTTGTTCAGATGGTAACTGTCAGTAACTGTACAAAAATAACTTTTTCATCGCAATATATATACGCTCACTTTTTCGAAATCATGGCAATTCCGGAGTTCTACACATTTTTATACTGAAACTTGCTGTGTAGGTGCTCCAAAAGGCAGTCACGATACATAAATGTTTTCACGCCCACTTTTAGCGCCCACAAATCAATATCTGTACATATAAAAATGAATCGTGATTTGTTCGGATGCTTAAAACTTGAAAACGACTAGACCAAATAGGATACTTCCTTCTACTGGTTTGTTCGTAACTGCTACGCAAAGGTTTAGGAGAAAAGTAATGCCACACCCCTTTTATCGCCCACAAATCAATAAAAATGCTGTATTTAAGAAGGTTTTGGTCGTATTAAATTAAAATTTGGTAAATAAGTTCTTATGATGACTGTCACTAACTTTAATAAAAACGGGCGTTGTCACACTTCATCTACACCTACTTTTGGAAATATCACAATACTCCGAAACTATTGGTCCGATTGAGCTCAAATTTTGTAAGTGGCTTTGCTTTGAGTACGAGATGGTTTAAGAAGAAATGCCACACCTTCTTTTTCCTCCCATTAATATAAAAACAATTTGTGTTATCGAATAGCGTTATGGGTTGCACAGCTTAGAAATTCGGTATTCGACCACAATTTAGACGTACCGTTTCAGTGATGAAATTTTATGGGAGTTGGACAAGGGGGAGGGGCACCTCTCAAACAACCCAAATTGGTGATATCGAATAGCTTTGAATTTATAGGAATTCAGCTTTGGAATTCAGTCTTTGACCTCAATTTACACATGCAGTTTAAATGATTTTTTTTTATGGGCGTTGGACAGGGAGGCCTGACATCTCCCTTACATCCCAAATTTGCAATATCGAATTGCTTTGAAGTTATAGGTTGACAGCGTAAGAAATCGGTATTCGACCTAAATTTATACATGCACTTTAATTTCTTACATTTTATGGGCGTAGGGAAAAGGGGAGTGACACTTCCCATACAACCCAACTTTGTGCTATCAAATAGTTTTGGAGTTATAGGTCGCACAGCATCGGAATTCAGTATTTGACCAAAATTTACGCATGCAGATTTACTGATAAAATTTTTTAGAGTTTGTCGGGGGGCGTGGCACCTCCAACTTAACCCAAATTTGCGATATCGAATAGCTTTGGAGTTATAGGTAACTCAGCCTCGGAATTCAGTATTCGACCTCAATTTACACATGCAGTTTCATTGGTTAAATTTTATGGGCGTAAGGAAAAGGGCAGTGGCACCTCCCATACAACATAAATTTGTGCTATCGAATAGTTTTGGAGATATATGTCGCACAGTTTTGGAATTCGGTATTCAACCTCCATGTACACATGCAGTTTAATTGATTACATTCTATGAGCGGTGATCAAGAGGGCGTGGCACTTCCTATACAACCCTAATTTGTTATATCGAATGGCTTTGTGGATATAGGTCGCACAGTCTCGGAATTCAGTATTCTACCTCAATTTAGACATGCTGTTTAACTGATAACATTTTATGGGCGTTTGAATAGGGAGAGTGGCAGCAACGCGCCGGGTTTCAGCTAGTTAGTAATATTTATACACAAAATTTTTTGAGTGTAAGAATACCTATTGAAAAGTGCCTGTGAAACAAGGGTAAATGAAATGGTATCGTAACTTATCACTGCGACGGGTACAACATACTATTTAAAAATGCATGAATGGCTTAGCTCAGCTTTATTTATAAATATACTTAAAAAAAAAGTATTTTTAGTTCTCTTTAAAATATAATCACATTTATAATGAAAATATCGTCATATAAAATGAAAAAAGCCGTAAGTTACAATAAATTCAAACTCGACTTTTTGTTAGATTATTGATGCACCTTATCAAAATAAATACATGTTCCTGCTAAATTGTACACTCTTACAAATAAAAACTATGCTTTTATTAAAAAACTTCTTAAATCCCTAAGTTTGATCGCAACATACAATTACAATTACAATTTAGAAAGATTTTTGACTCTCCCGTACAATTTTTTAATTGTAGTTCGCGGTTTTTTTATTTAATATGAAGATATTTTAAAAATTCACTGCCTAGGGGGGCAAGAACCCCCTTTTTACCCCCTGTGGACGCCTATGCACGCTTAACTTAATTGTTACTGAATTCAAGTCTGTAATAACCTAAAGAATGTTCTGTCAGTGTTGTGAATAAATGGAATGTTTTACCTAGATACATAAAAACCGAGCGTAATTATAAATGCTTTAAAATGGCAGTAACAAATTTCACCAATTTACCAAACTAATTCAAATGTTTATACAAATGTTTATATAAAAATTAGTGTACTTTTCTGTTTTTCTATTTCAAATCCATCTTTCTCGACTGTTTTATTTTTAAATTAACTTTTTCTACTTAAATTGCTTTTTTTCTTATTTTAATAATTATTATTAAGTCAACATAAGTAATTCCATAAAATATTGTTACAATTGATGTACTATAAGAGACTAAGTGTACAATATATTCTCTTTAAATAAATAAAATAAAATAAATAACTAATTTTTTATCATGATACACCGGCTTACACACGCTTGTACACATAAGAAAATTATATACATGTCAAAGATGGTGTAAAAATCTTTCTCGTATCATGCCCGAGATATTTTAAAATTTAATTTTTTTTTCCATGTGATTTAAAAAAATTTTTTCTCAACAAATATTCTTAGTAATTTAGTAAATTAAATAATGTGTGGTCTCCTTTATCTTTAAATAAAATCGCATTAATTACTATTTAGCCCCCAAGTTTTCCACTTTTCAAATAAGAATACAAAAATTTCCCAATATTTTTTTTTTTTTTTTTGAAAACTGAATAAAACCAGCAAGATTTTTAGACCATTTTTCCAGTTTTGGAGACCTTTAACTCATAAACCAATTGCGAGTGGCCAGAAGCTTATCAGATTTGAATATAGGAGGTAAAAATCCATATAATCCGCCAAAATTAAGAATTAGAGTGGTCAATATTCTTGAAATGTGGTATAGGCATCAACTGACTTATTTCTTTTTCCAACATGCATCAGTTATAGCAGCATGCCAGTTACTAAAGATGAGTTTTGTACATGTATAGATGGGTTTTAGGCTCCATTCATCTTCTAAACATATTCCAGAACCTCTCTGCAAGGCTTGATTCTGAATTCTGGATGTAACATAACGCCTGTTAAAAAACATGAATTTGAAGAAGTGTAAAATAAATGTTTCAAATCGAGTTTCCTATTTAAATTTTAGTCATAAAAAACTTTTGACTATAAGATATTCTAATGTAAAAGCGTTTTCTTAAAAAATATTTGTCATCAGATTTTTTTAAAAACTAGTGTGTAATTTAAAATTAGCCTACTTTATTCAGAGCCTCATAATTTGTTTTTCACTTTTGAATTAGAAGCTTTTCCCTCGCCTAGATCGCTGCAATTTTCTCAAATTTAAATGCTGCAAGATTGTTAGCAATGTTATTAAGTTTACGAAAAATTATCCAAATTGCATCATCTTTATGACAGAAAAAGATTTTTTTTTAAAGCCGTCTTTTGAGAAAACATTTAGTTTTTAAAACTTATTTTACTTTTTTTTCTTCTTGTGTACAATTTTAATACATAAATTTGCTTATCATCCAAGTTCATATGCGTTATTGGCTTAAATGCCCCTTACCATCTGTTGCTCCGAAGAATGATCTGCGACTAACTTGGACATCATTCCTTATCATTCCTCAATTTCTCGTACGAATAACTTCGTAATTTCTTCCATTACATTCGTAGTATTCACTAATGGCTTCGTACTATTTACGAATTAAAAATAATATTAGTAGATAAAAATCACTCGTAGGTTGACCGAACGCATGCATAATTCATAGAATGTACGAAGTATTAGTTGCGTTTAAAAAATTTACAAACGAAATCGTTCAGCCTGGTTTGTTGAACAAATGCCGAATAAAAGACAATGTATTATTGCAATGTGGCCGTAGCCAGTGATGTGCGGCGTAGAGAACATGATGTCGACAATACTATTGTCGACGGTGTCGAGAATGTCGTGTAGACAATTGCTTTTAACGACGTGTAGATAACTAATGTAAAAGGCTGCATGTTTATTGTAATATTTAATTAAATTGAGTCCAAGTTCGAAGTATTCCTTATTTTTACGCCTTCTGGGCATGGCTTGTGTTTGTTTAATTGTAAAATTTGTTAATTAAACGACTTTCCAAAAGGTTTTAAGAATCAGCATAATCTAAACGGAACTTGCATTTTCGCAGTGTTGCATTTTGTTGACATTGTTTACACAATTCTCGACATTGTCTACATTGTCGACACATTCTGCATTGTCGACACCAAAATGTCGACAATTAAAGACGACGCGTCGAGGAACATCACTGGCCGTAGCCTACTGGAAGAGTACGTGTCCCGTAAGCTAAACAACACCGGTTTAAAGCCCAGCTTAGACAGATTGTTTTTTTTTCGTTATTAGTAAATGTAACAAATGTATTCGTACAATATACACTTCTTTTTGTACGAATACGAATAAAAAATTTGTAATATGTACCAAACTACGTAATATCTACGAGTTCTATTCGTGACTGAAAACTACCCCCCAGTATATTTACATACAAAATTTTTTAATGTAATAATACGTAAGCGAAATGGTATCGTAACTTATCACTGCGACGGGTACAAAATACTATTTAAAAATGCATGCAGTGTTTAGCTCAGCTTTATTTATAAATATATCTAAAAAAAGTACTTTTAAGTTCCCTTCAAAATATATTAACACATATAATGAAAATATCGTCATATATCGACTTTTTGATTGATTTTTGATGCATCTTATCAAAGTGCATGTTCCTGCTAAATTTTACACTACTACAACTTAAAACGAGGTTTTTATTAAAAAAGGTCTAAAATTCCTTAGTTTGAGCGCAACTTACAATTACAATTAAAATGTAGGTTACGGTTTTTTGATTTAATATAAAGATATTTATAAAATCTTCACTGCCTAGGGCTGGGCAAGTTCCCCCTTTTCAGCCCTGTGGACGCATATATTCGAAGTAATGTAAACTATTCGAGAAAACATGACATATAAAGCTTTTCAGTTTCGTGATGAAAAAATATAAATATATTGAAATAAGAATATCAAGCACT
Source organism: Dichetophora obliterata (assembly GCA_963920525.1). NCBI lineage: Eukaryota > Metazoa > Arthropoda > Insecta > Diptera > Sciomyzidae > Dichetophora > Dichetophora obliterata. The sequence goes on from OY986439.1 coordinate 128,978,030, forward strand.
ACGCCTACGTTTTTTTTTTTAATATCAACTATCGAAAAAAAAATAATGCAAAGAAGGTAGAATGAAGTGGAACTTGTACTGACTACATAGGGGCTAGCGTAATTGCTAGTTTTGTACTAGTGCCATGAACTGCGGGGAAGTTACAGATTTTCGGATACATATATAGTTTTGATATCTGAGTCTGTTTTTTTCCTATTTTTTAAAGGTTCTAATATCTGGAGCCTAGGTTCTAATATCGCATTTAAATAGTAAATCGCACGAGGTTATCGCATTACGGAGTACCGATTACAATATTTTGCGATATTTTTTTGGCATCGCAATACAGAGTAGATCCCCTGGTTTTATTTCTTCTTTTTTTTATAATTAAATTAATTTTAAAACCTGAAAGCTGTAATTTTTTTAAATTTTCGGTATATATAAAAATGTTATATTATTTTCCTGCGATTATAATTGAGTATATGAAGCAGACTCGAAAATTTTTTTTTTCTTTTAGACTCCGAAAGCTTAATTAAAATCGTCTAGTTTAACCTTAAATTAATGCGCTAATAGTCACAATGTAAGGTACTAAAAATATAAATTATACTTTTTATTGGCTAAACGAATTATCTCTATAATTAAAAAAAAACTGGATTAAAAAATACTTATTCGTTCAAAAGTTAGAGATTTTTTAACGCACAACTGGTCGAAAAAGTGCACTGTGCGAAGTTTCGAAAATTCTGCCCTAAAATGCTGCCAACTGTATACACAAAAAAGCGACATGTAAGGAAAATATTAAACATAAGTTTTAAACACGTCAGTAAATAAAATGCAAAGTGTCAAAATTAGATCGAATGATTTCAAAGCTTTTAAAAAAATAAAGAGGACAGCCAACGCAACAGTATTAAAAACGACTCTTTTTCATAAACATTTTTTTTATTCAGGTCATAATGTAATATGGTAAAAGTTTTTATTCGAGAAAAGAAAATGCATTAGGCAATCGGTGCATTTAAACTCTAGTACACCCTGTAAAACTAAGGCAGCCTCGTATAATTTGGGGTGCAGAGAGCGACATCTCTTGACGGTGGCTGAAACTGCACCAAATCTTATTGAACACTGCACCAAGGCAGTGAATACAGCAACCAAGCATTGTTGCTTAAGACAATAATGAAAAGGTAGACACAAAGATGGCGTTGAACGTTGCTTTGCTCTTTTAAGCTTTTCTCAGATGTAATACAGGGAATCACACACAGAGTGACCAGAGTGGAATATTATATTCCACTTTGGCATATGTTAGCTTCGGGAAGCATATTTTATTTTATAAAAATATGCAGCATAAAAAGTGGAATATTTTTCGTATGATTATATTTTTCAAAATTCACAAAAAATTCAATAAAAAAATGTCTATTTGGTTACTAAATGGGTTTTTTTTGGCTATCGACATTTTTTTTTTTGTTTATCTCTGAACCACCTTGTAAAACGCAATATAAGGAATTCATTTTGTGGTTTACTTCTTCGTTGTCAATTTTATTGCAATTCATGTAATAACTTCACGCAGCTTAATAAGTGAAGTAAATTTTCTTATATGTTTGTTTGGTTAGATTTTTTTTATGGATTATGTTACAGCAGTAAGTAATTTACTTAAGAAAACATTAGGGGTATTCACGATGTGTTGTATTTTCCCTTGTATTGTGTATTTTTGATAAATTTGATATTTGTAGTAAATTTTTTACTATAACAAAAACAAAATTCAGTTTTCAAAATACAACCCTGTAGAAAATATATAAGTTGTGTATTAGATCAGCTGATTGTACAAGCATTTCTACTCAGCATGGAGCAAGCTAAAGGCTACGCTGTGAGTTTATTTAATAAAAATTAATATAATTGATTTTAAAAATACAATATGTATTTTACTGAAGGTTCGATCACAATAAGTTGTAAGTATTGTAAATTTTGCAAAAATTTATCACAAATGCACCACATAGTGAATACCACTATAATTGCTAGCAATAGTTATTTCTTTTAACTATTTTAAAATGTGGATTCAAAACAATAAAGCAGAAAAAAAAGTTATTGATCAAAGTTCGGAATCTGAAGATTTATCAAAATTTGTGCTTTTCTCGCTTAGCTTACCATTTAGCAATGCTGAGGTTGAGACTATTTTTAGTTATATGAAACTTTCTTATTTAAACGAAAATTCGAAATAGAATGCAAGAAAAACTCTTAAATAATTTGTTGAATGTAAAAACATGGCTGCATGCTCAAAAGAAGTGTTGTAATGCCTATAAAATACCAGATAGCTTAATAAAAAAATTTAGAAATGCGAATTTCTATGATAATAATACAAGCAACCATTTAAGAATTGACCTCGAAGATGTGCCTGAAATTTAGTTTTGTATATTGAATATCGTTACTTAAAATTCAAAAAAACCATAACAATATTTATAATTTTTTAAAGGAGAAGAAAATAAATTTAAGTGCGATAGTAATCAAATAAATAAATGTTTTTAAACTTGCTTCTGTGTTTTTTTTATATGCATATTTAGACTTATTTAGATATATATCTTTGAAATTGAAAGTGGAATATTTTTGTGGAATATAAAAATTGAAAGTGGAATATTTAGCATATTTTTTTTAACAAATAGCATATTTTTTCAAAAATCTTCTGGTCACACTGATCACACAAAGTGTGAACAGTTAAGGGGTCGTCCATAAACTACGTTACTGATTTTCCGGTTTTTTTACCCCCCCCCCCCCACTCCCTGCGTTACTTTTCGTAGTGCTTTTCAAAACCCCTCCCCCCCCCTAAAGTAACGTGACATATGAAATTAATTAATTCGAATGATTACACAGGGTAACACTGATTCTGCAGCATGGGATTTGGTAGTCAATTTTAGTATATACAATAATGAAGATCTTAGCCTATTATTTAGATTATTTGAATTGACTCTGGTTCTCGCGATAAACCGCTATTTTAAAAATGAAGGAGGTTTCATCACAGATTTTAACATTACTCCAGAACAGTAAGTCTGATTTGGTAAAATAAAAAATCCAAAAATTTGCAGCTTAATTGCCTCCAAGTTACATCTGCACTGTTTTTTAATTAGCTGAATAGTTTCGGAAATATTGTGAAAGTTATTCTAAAAAAAACTTTTTTTTATGCAAAATTTAAACTTTTTTGTTATTTCATGATTCATCAAAATTCAAAAACGTCAAAATAGCTCTTTTTTATATAAAGTTATAAACACACATATGTTACAAAGAAAATAAGCCATATTTCATTAAAATCCATTGGCATGTCTTGCCTTAATTCACATTTATTGATGTTATCTCATTTTGATAAAAAACTTCTAAATAAATACACAGGGGAAAATTCGAGATCTAAATCTAAATCAGCCTGGCGTATCAGTTAAAACTTACCGGACTATAGAACGAGATTTTCTTCAATACTTTGCAAAGGAGGAGAAAGTCGTATACTGTTAGAATATTCCTGAACTTTTAAATGCAATGGGTCTTCATAGATAACTCGAAAATAAGTTTAAAATGTGTGTTACTGCATAATGGCAGCATATAAGCATAGATAATATAATAGAAAGATGTGCCACCGCCATACAAGCAAGCGGCACAGTAAAATTTGGATGTGGATTTATCATAAATCCACACAAAAGCTTTATGAGAGTCAGCGAGCGAACGATTTAAAGCTTTTGAGAGCGAGAGAATAAGTAAGCGACAATGTGAGCAAATGTGAGCATAATATTGAAAAGCAATAGAAATTATATGTAAAGATTTGATGCACGAAGCATCTGAATAAACGATGTAGCTGCCAACAAAATGTAGCAGAATTTTATTAGGTTTTACTAAAAAAATGTAGGCAATTTTTTTACTAAACTACCCTACGAGCATTATATAATTTAAAGTTATTATATTTTTTTGCATTATCTCTTATCTTTTTGTTATATAATTTCAAGAGTAGTTCAATTTCAGTTGAAGCTTAGCCGCGAATAATGTTGTAAGCAATATTTTTTAAGTTGTTTTTTTGCGGAAAATTTTTTTATTTAACTACTTGTATATACATATTTTTAATATATTATTGCAAATACATGCTTTACTATATGAAAAGTACTCAGAAATGCAATTTCCAATTGTTCTTATTTATACAACAAAAACATTTTTTTAATAATTTTTTTAGTAAAAATTCAATATTTTGGACCGGTTTTGAAAAGAAAATAAAGAATATATTCACTGACCTAACGCTACAGTTGAAACTATTTTTGTATTAAAACTTTGATTAAAAAAATTTTAATTAAATATATTTAAAAATAGCGAATATATTTGCATCGAAAGTCAATGTTTTAGTTTTCATGCTGTTTTTCGCATTCTTCTAAATTCTAAAGATATGTGAATGTTTTTGGTATTAAAATTACTGAAATTTTCTAAATTTAATTTGCAAAAAATTTTTTTCAAGAAAGATTTTCAATATCAAAATTTACGTAAGAGAAAATGGATGGAATGAGCGTGATAAAAACTAAGTATGTAACAATCTAATCTAGGATGCACACAGTATGTGTACTTAAATTGAGCGAAGTCCGTTAAGCCATTTAGATTTGTATAAATGTCAATTAAATAAACAAACCAGAAAATAAGTTTTATTAATATAGATAATAATATAGAATATAGATAATAATATAGAAATATAGAAATATAGATAATAATATAGAATAATTCGAAAAGAATTGAAGAATTTTCAAAGATTTTTCGATTTTTTTAAGTTTTGAAAAATATATCCCCAGTTATGATCCTATAACATCAAAAGTATTTTTTCATATTAAAAAATTTATATATGTTTGCAAAAGAGACGTTTATATCTTTCATTTAAGCTATCATCTGTATTGATCTTATGATTTTTGTTTAAATTTTTTAAATACTACATTTGTGAAAGAGTTTAAAAAATATGGTTAATACTCAAAATTACCTCCTATACAGGCCAAATATGCGATATGTGATAGCTTTATAATTATATTTCGCAAAGCCTCAGAATTCGGTATTCGACCACAATTTAAACGTTTCACTGATAACATTTTATGGGCGTTAGGCATTTCCCACACAAGTGAAATTTTTGATATTGAATAGCTTTGGAGTTATAGGTGGCCGCACAGCCTCGGAATTCGGTACTCGACCATAATTTACTCTTGCCGTTTACTGATAGCATGTTATGGGCGTTTGGCAACGGGGGCGTAGTAGCAACACACAATGTCTCAGCTAGTTATTTATAAAAGCGCGAAAATTTCGTTGTTTTGTTTTGATTGCGTTATTTCTGTTATTTTACTCATTTCAAAGAGTTTACAGTATTGCAAATCCTATTATAACGAAAAATTGCGGTTTAGGGATTTTTAAATTTTAGCTAAAAACGCTAAGAACATTGTTTGCATACAGAATCCTTAGTTACATATATGATAATTGGGTTTTTAAAGTCTGAAGAATTTGTTTAGTACGAACTCACCACGTCCACTTTGATGGAGGTAATTTTGAGTATTTTTACTAAAACCGAAATACGTAAATATCCAACCTGCTACAATAATACTTGTTACCTTAATATTTTCGTTGAAATATTTTTTTAACAACAAAGTAAAAATAAATCCAAAATATATATCGAAGTCATATTTTTGCGCACTTTAATATGGGGGAAATGTTAAATAAACGCTATATTTTTAACACTTTCACAAATGTAGTATTCAGAAAATGTCGACAAAAATCGTACAAATAATCGTATAAATGATAGTCTTGTAAAATAAATTAATACTTTTTGATTTATAGGATCATAACTGGGGAAATATTTTTCAAAACTCAAAAAAGTCGAAAATTCTTCTAAAAAAATTCAAACCAACCTGGAAAAGTCTTAATGATTTCTATTATCTAGAAAAAATACTTTATCGAACTAGCAATGCCGTTTTCATCGCGCAAACTTTTTTATCAAATTGTTTACCACTGTTATTAATTTGTTATTCACTTTTAAATAAAAAATACAATGAATAAAACATTTTGTTATTCACTACTATTTTATGAATAAAATGTTCGCTATTAATTTTTTTATTAATTTTTAATTCATTATTATTTTTTTATTCATTATTAATTTTTTATTCATAATGAATTTCGTATTCATTTCTAAGTTTTCATTCACTTTTAAATAATAACTAAAATGAAAAAATCTTGTTATTCACTTTTGAATAATGAACCAAATTAATAATAAATAAAAATTAATAATGACTATAAAATTAAAAATGAATAACACATGAATAGACACATGAATAAACACATGAATAGAAATGAATCAAGATATAATAATGCACAAAAAATTAGTTATTGAAAAATTTGAAATTATTTTTGAATTGCATTCGTTGTACATGGCATTCATATAAATAAAAAATAATTAATTATTCTGAATAACGAAAAAAAATAATTGAAATTAATTACTAAGCAATTTTTTAAATATCAATGTGAATTAAACATTTTATTTATAAACAATTTTGAATTCATTGGACGGATTTGTATGTCGTTATTCAGTTTTCCTTAAGATTCTGAATGTACAATATGTGCAGATTTTACTGCTCTGGCTGATTCAATCAAAAATAGTCAATATTAATAGCAAGCAGTGAATAAGAAAATCGACTTCGCACAAAAAAAGGAAATCATCATGAAAATAATGCAAACAAACAAAAACATTTGTCGCTGTCAAGCAGAGATCACAATTGCTTGGTTCCAACAACAACAATGGAAAAAACAATTACAACATAAAATTTCACGACTCTCGCTAGCTATGAGAAACCATGCAGTGGTGATCTATGCTGTGAAGCATTGTGGAGTGACGAGAGAAAGAGCATTTCAGAGAGAATGTGCATGCAAACGTTGGAAACTTTTCTCTCAAGAAAGCTTTTTCATCGCGCTCACAAAAGCTTACGTATTGATCTGAAAAATATTTGTTACTGTTTAATGTACTACGTGGCACATCTTTATACTATATAATCTTTGATCCAGAACAAATATGACTGTAGGCATAAATAAAATCGTTCATGATCCATTCATATGTCGAGAAAAAAAATAATTTTGCCACCACTTCATATCAAACTTGAACTAAAGAAACAGTATGTAAAAGCTATGGATAAGATTGGCGAGTGCTACAAATATATTTGCCAAGCATTTCCTGGCAAAATCACGGAAAAGTTTAAAGCAGGCATCTTTGATGGGCCACAAATCCGAACTCTTATAAACAACAATGATTTCACAAAGCACATTACTAAGGTCGAATCAGAAGCATGGATAAGTTTTTTATCAGTAGTAAAAAACTCTTTGGGGAATCATAAAGCTGCAGAGTATTCTGAAATCTTCTATCTTCTATCTATCTATTTATCTATCTATATATATAAAATAGGATGTGTGTATGTATGTAACGTATGGACTCCAAAACGGCTGGGCCGATTTTGATGAAATTTTCAGGTAATGTTCATCTTGGTACGGTGGGTAACATAGGCTATATTTGGACCCGATAGGTGGCGCTGGGGTGGACTTATATCGAAAATTTGAATTTATGGACCAATTTAACTGAAATTTAGAATGTATGTTTGTTTGATCATAAGAAAATAATTTGTGCTGGGGTGGACTTATTTCGAAAATTCGATGGCATGAAAAATATATAAATACTTTTAATTTTATTTTATAACGAGGGGAGTAGCGAAGCACACCGGGTTCAGCTAGTAGTTTCTAAAATGTTTTTAAATTTGTTTATTTATATTTTAAATGAATTTAAAATTAATAATCGCAACCAAAATACCAAAGACAACCCCATAGGAAACGATGGATTTTAATGAAATATGGCTTATTTTCTTCGTAACATATGTGCGTTTATAAGTAAATATCAAAAAAGAGCTATTTTGACGTTTTCGATTTTTTATGAATTATGAAATAACAAAAAAGTTTAAATTTTACATAAAAATATGTTTTTCAGAAGAACTTTCTGATATTTCCGAAACTATTCAGCTAATCAAAAAAACATTGTAGATGTAACTTGGAGGCAATTTTGCTGCGGATGTTTGGATTTTTTATTTAACCAAATCAGACTAATTGTTCTGGAGTTATGTTAAAATCTGTGATGAAACCTCCTGAATTTTTAAAAAAGTGGATTATCACGAGAACCAGCGTCAATTCAAACAATGTGAATCATAGGATTAAAACTTCATTATCCAATGTATCTTAATTGGCTCCAAAAACTTATGCCGCAGAAAAAATTCATTTTTTGTTCCCCTGTGTTATATATTTTGACTAGCTCTGACAATTTTCACTAGTATTAGTGACTAGTATGACTTGATACATTAAAGGAACAATTGGAAAAAAATCAATAATTAATATCATCTGTAAAAGCTATTCCATCTGCGATCCAAGATTCGATGCTCTCAATCACTGGGATAGAAGAAGCTGGTAGCTTTGTTGAGGATTCTTCAAAATAGAATTTTTTATCGAATTCTGTGTCGACCCATTCAGGTGAATCCTCATTTCTAACGCAAAGAAATTCACCTGGTCTTTGACAGAGTACCCTTAAAGGCTGCACCCGAGCTGTACCAAGTTCTGTGTTTTTGTGTAAATGCTTTCTGAAAATTGATTTATTTAAATAGTATTTTATTCCGATTTATTGCAAACGATATAATACAAACTTGGGAATCTGGGGGCGATGTAACAATGTAACATGTCTGACTGTCTCAACCTGGCGAGGCCAGCATAATCTTTGTGAAATCGCCTCAAGTCGACTCAAACCTCCACGTGGTGTTTCCTGGGCAACGTCAAAACTGACAACCGTTAGTTTGGCGGCTAATCTGAGCGGCGGGCCTCCCTAGGCTTAAAATAGGTTGTGCGTCGGATTTGAAGCCCACCAGACAGCCAATGCTTTCGCCACTCGACTCTCACTCCTGCTTCAAAGCACTCCTCCAATCGATGATATATGCGCGCAGTGGACACACATTTCCAACTCCATGCGTGCGGCTGCTGAAGAGGTGATTGGCTACCAACGCACTCGCCGAAACCAGTGGTACGACCAGGAGTGTCGCGACGCCACTGCAGAGAAAGACGTTTCCTACAAAGCCACCCTGCAGTCGGTTGTAACGCGCGCTGCTAAGGAGCGATACAAAAAAAAAGAGGAGGGAAGAGAGACATATTTTCAGGCGGAAAAAAGAGAGGCAGAAAAGTGCGAGCAAGAGAAGATTGAGATGTATGGTGACAGGAATGAGGCCCGAAAATTTTTCGAAAAAATAAGACGCCTTGCCGATGGTTTTAAAACCGGGGCCTCTTCCTGCAAGGATGAAAACGGGAATCTAGTGACAGATGTTCAGAGTAAACTGACGTTATGAAGGGAACACTTCTCTAAGCTTCTAAATGGCGACGCTGACAACAATCCCGCCAATAGAGATGATATTCCGGAAACCCCAATTTTGGATGACAGCGTTGAGGTTCCGCTGCCCGACTATGATGAAGTTCTGACAGCTATAGCTCGGCTTAAAAATAACAAAGCCGCGGGAGCTGATGGCTTACCTGCTGAGCTGTTTAAGAACGAAGGCGAAGCTCTACTTAAATGCATTCACGAGCTTCTATGCAGAATATGGTCGGAAGAATGCATTCCGAATGATGTGTGCTCTGCCCAATCCACAAGAAAGGCGATCCCACTATCTGTGCCAATTACCGTGGGATAAGCCTTCTTAATATCGCATATAAGGTCCTGTCGAGCGTTTTATGTGAAAGATTGAAGCCCATTGTAAACGAACTGATCGGACCTTATCAGTGTGGCTTCAGACCTGGAAAGTCCACCATCGACCAGATTTTCACGCTACGACAAATCTTGGAGAAGACTCAAGAAAAACAAGTCGACACCCACCATCTTTTTGTCGACTACAAAGCCGCCTTCGACAGCCCAATAAGGAAGCACCTGTACTCCACCATGTCTGAATTTGGTATTCCTGCAAAACTAATACGACTTTGCAGGATGACACTGAGCAACACCAGCAGCGCAGTTAAAATCGGGAAGGACCTCTCCCCACCATTTATTACCAAACGAGGTTTCAGACAAGGTGATTCCTTATCGTGCGACTTTTTCAACCTAATGATGGAAAAGATCATCCGAGCTGCTGATCTGAGACGTAGTGGCACAATATTCTACAAGAGTGTTATGCTGCTTGCGTATGCTGATGACATAGATATCATTGGCCATAATACGCGCGAAGTCAGTGCAGCATTTTCCAGATTAGAAAGAGAGTCAAGTCGAATGGGTCTGGCAGTGAATGCAGATAAGACGAAATACTAAGTGTCAACAAACAAACAGTCCCAGAGTCTTGGAACCCACGTTACCGTTGACAATACCTCATTCGAGGTTGTGAAGAACTTCGTTTATCTGGGATCCAGCATTAACTCAACCAACGACATCAGCATTGATACCAAACGAAGAATAACTCTTGCCAACAGGTGTAACTTTGGGCTCAGTAGGCAATTGAGAAGCAGAGCCCTCTCTCGACGAACGAAAATCACGCTCTATAAATCGCTCATCATGCCCGTCCTACTTTATGCATCACAAACCTGTATGCTGAGCAGTTTAGATGAAAAGACTTTAGGAGCATTCGAGAGAAAGATTCTTCGTAAGATCTACGGACCAATCTGCGTCAATGGCGAGTACCGAATACGGTGGAATGATGAACTGTATGAGCTGTACGCTGACATCGACATAGTCAAGCGCATTAAAATCGAGCGGCTTCGCTGGCTTGGTCATGTTCAGCGCATGAAAGACGATGCTCCAGTGAAGAAAACATTCGATTCGGTACCCAGCGGCGGTCAACGCAGAAGAGGACGACCGCATCTTCGTTGGAAAGACCAAGTAGAGGACAACCTACGAAGCTTGGAATTTCCAACTAGCGCCAGCAAGCGAAAGACAGAAATGGCTGGCGCAAATTCTTAGATGAGGCTAAGACCGACATATGGTTGTAGCGCCAACTAAGCAAGCAAGCAAGCATAATACAAACTTATGGCAATTCATAGAAGTTTTAAAAACGAAATACAAGCCGCAGGTAGGACACGACCTTGAACAGATTTCTTCTTTCTGAGAAGGACAGTACATGTCATACGGTATCTCCTTTGATCAAGAACATTCAGGCCTTAACGTCAAAGCCTGTCGCAAAAGCAAAGACCCAAATTTTTCAGACGTGTGCTGAGATGGTGAAGGAATACCAAAAAGTTCCAGTGTCGAGGGAAAAGGTGGTGGAAGAAGTCGTTGAAACAAAAGTTAACCATCAATTTAGACGATCAAACATAAATATGTAAGGTTAAAAATTTTTGAAATGATTGCGTTATTAATTAGAGGTTTTTCGTCGATTTTTTTAATTTTTGGTAACGTTACAATATCTAAACACCTCCCCCCCTACCGTAACTTATCGTAGTGCATTTCAAAAATCCTCCCCCCCTAAATTGGTAACATAGTTTATGGACGACCCCTAAGTCAGCAACTGAATTTTGTTAACTTTTTGTGAAAAATTTCACTGAATTGATAAATGAATTAGTGAAACCGTTTAAAAACATAAATGCTGTAAACCCAAACAAAAATGCTATAAAAAACTATAAAAACAGTAGATATATATGTCTATCAAATAATCCGAATATAAAAAAAAATTAAAAAACTTTCTATTATTGTTTTCTTTACAGGTATTATTCTTTACTAATAAACGTATATTTTTATCTCAGAGCTAAAATACTATCATTTTTTTATTCATATAAATCATTCTCAGTTTCAAAGCTTCCGTTCCGAAAATTCCTTCCAATAAGTTTCTTTATTATTTTAGCATTATTAACACAATGTATTCAATTTATGTCTGCATGGCTGTGCATGTACTTATTACTTATGCCCTCCCAGTGGGCATTTTAGCGAGTGCTCCGCAAAAGAAGGCATGCTAGCACTGCTATTATTGGCGTCAATACACCTTCCGTGATCACTGCATTGATGAGTACTTCTGTAAGGCCCATAGGCGTCCACAGGGGGGTGCAGGGGGGCACTTTCCCCCCCTAGACGGGAAAATTTTATAAATATTTATTTTTAATGTGTATATGTTATATAGTCATAAAAAATTTTAAAAAATAAAAAGTTCTAAGCCTGAGTCCTAATATCTTAATATTTTGGTAAAAATCTTAGTTTTGTCACGTTTTGTTACGATTTCGTTAACTACTTATACGCATTGGTCATACAGCAATTTTGTGTAGCGCTACAACACGCTCCAATACGTTTGCATAAAGTGCCAAATAGACTACACAGATTGTCTGCGCAAACAAGTGTTTGCGCACTCTATTCGACAGTGTGTTTGGCTGTTTTTAGGTTTGTGCTGATGTCTGCTATAAAATAGTTTAAGTTTTGGTTGTGTTTGCGCAAACTTGCCATAATACCGAAAGTTTTATACAGTGAAGACGTACAGTGGCTCACAGCTTATTTTATGCAGTGCATACTTTAAACTTTAGGGCTTTATAAAAAACGAAACTAACAGGAATACAAAAGATAATATGGTGTCATTTAAAAGAGCAAAAAGTCTAGTTAAATAAAGGTTTTCCATTAATTGTGAATACATATATTTAGATGTTTAAAAAATAAGAGAACAGAAAATACTGCTTAATTTCATCTCGCAGCTTATTTTATGCAGTCACTTCTCTCTGTTACGGTACTATAATGCTGCGCTGTCTAACGGTACTTTCGTTAGCTATGCCATCGTTATATTTCTATAATTGCTTTGTGTTAGCTTTTTAGTCTGATTTTTTTGCTTCAAGTGTCTGCTTCTATGATTATTTTAAATAGGAGCACGCACAACGCTTTAACAACGAGAATTGGTTATATACTATTTTAAAAACAGCAGCTCGGAGTGAAAAATGGCTGAAATGGTTAATAGCAATTCCTCTACAGTGCAAAAAATCAACGAGCGCTTCGTTCATAAGAATCGATTGCACAATAAGAGCAAAAAAGCACCAAACAAAATTTTTAATGCAACCGACGAGCGTCATATTGTACGGAAGATAAAGGCTAATCCGAGATTCTCAGCTCCGAAAATGGCTTTTGAAGATCAAACTGACCTGAGCAAACAGAGTAGTGCTAAAACTATTCGACGTGTCTTGCGCAAAAAGAACTTTCATGGCCGAGTAACACGAAACAAGCCGTTTATTATCCCCAAAAACAGATTATGCAGACTCAACTACGACAAAGAACATATGTCCAAGGATCCAAAGAACATATCCAAGGCTCCAGAATACTGGAATTCAAATATTTTTGCAGATAAATCGAATATCAATTTATTCGGTTCAGATGGTATGTGCTATATGTGGCGAAAACCGAATACCGAAGTCAACAAAAAAAACTTAAAACAAACCGTGAAACATGGCGGTGGCAGCGTCATGGTTTGGGCCTGAATGTCAGCTGCTGGTACTGGGAAGTTGCCGTTTATTAAAACAGCAATAGACAAATCTAAGTACCTACAGATCCTGAACAACAATTTGTTGCAGAGTGCAAAGGTTCTGGGTATAAAATTGAATTTCCGATTTTACCAGGATGACGATCGAAAGCACAAAGCGGGTATTGTGCAAACCAGGCTAATATACAACTGCCCACAATTGATGACGCCGCCAGCACAGTCGCCAGGCCTTAATGTTATTGAAAATGTGTGGTCTTTATTGGAAAATAAAATCCGAAAACATCAAATTTCAAACAAAAACCACCTGAAAGAGATATTGAAAACGAAGTGGGCGAATATTTTGCCAACTATCACTTAAAAACTGGTCGCATCAATGCCAAACTACCTCAGATCTGTTGTGGACAACAAGGGCTATCATACCAAATAATAAAAATATCAAATATCATTAATTAATACGAAAAATTTATAAATGACAAGTGACTGCATAAAATAAGCTGTGATATAAAATTAAACAGTATTTTCTGGTTTCTTTTACAATAAATTAAGTTAATTTATTAAACTAAACATCTTGTTCTTTTAAATGCTACCATATTATTTTTTCTATTCCTGTTAGTTTCGTTGTTATAAAGCCCTAAAATTGAAAGTATGCACCGCATAGAATAAGCTGTGAATCACTTTTTGTGAAGGAAAATATATAAAAATGAAAGCAGAAAAGAAAAAATTAATACAAATTAAAAGTCTGCGAAAAAATGTGAAAAATAAAGTCTGTGAAGTGTATGGTCGTCGCTATGACGAGAAAAAAAGTCTTGTTTGCGCAAATAGTCTGTGCAGTCTATATGGCCCTTAAGCAGCCCTGATCAGCGATTAACGATTAACAATAGATTTTTTCTATTTGTCGTCTGTTGTGCATCTATTGTTTTTATTAATATGTTGCATATGTGGAGTGCATTAACGTGCAGTGTTCACAAAATTTTCACCGAAAATCTCAAACAATAAAATTACATAGGTAACATTTCACGTTCATTCTCATATATGTGCACACCTTTGCACCCCCCTAGAAAAAGTTCTGCGGACGCCCTTGGTAAGGCCTACCTTTTGAAGGTTCTGATTCTTTTCATATTATTTTATATGAAAAAAAATAAAAAATAAAAATTTTACAAAAAAATTATTTAAATGCACAGAAAAGTTTGTAAAAAAATGTGGATTTAATTAAAAAAAAACTTTTTTTTTGTACGATTGGGTCTCGAACCCGGGCTCCCGAAAACTAGCACATTACATATTATAATATATGAAAATATTTATATGAAAAAACTCCAAGTCTTTTCTTATGTTTTTGTATGAATAGAATTTATAAAAAAATTAGAAAAAAATTTAAATGCACAGAACAGTTCGTAAAAAACTGTAGATTTAAAAAATACAACGAATGGGTAAGATGTCGCACCGCCGCATGAGAGAACCATGGTTCAAATCTGAAATTGTTAGTCGTTTTTTATTTGAAGTTGATATTTATATTGCTTTTCCTTCTCGAAAGAGCGCTTCTGGCAGGTATCTTTTCAGCAAGGAGAGCGGAAGGCCTGACAAATTTTCCCAATTCATATAAAAAAGCAAGTGTAATTGTATATGAGTGCGGCAGTACTCTAAAACCCATACGAAGGCCTGCTAGCAGCGCTGCCAATGCCTACTGGGCTGGTTGTGCTAGGCAAACATCCCAGTAGTTCGCGGCATCATTGAAGAACTTTTCGTGATGATTTCTTAAAGAAAGTTTCTGCATGAGCTGCTGGACTTAAAAAAATTCATACAAAATATAATGCAAAGCAGCGGTTGTCAGCGTCTAACTTTTTCCACTCTATTAACACAACTTCAAGTCTCTCAGTACAAATCTTTTTAATAACTTTATTTTTATTTAGCTGGATAATATCGCAATAATATCTATATCTTTACCATATCTATGTATATAATACATCTTTAAGTTATTTCTAAAAGAGTTTTTCAGTTATGTTTTTGTTTTATTAAATAGTTCATAATCATGTATTTTCTCAATGCAAATGTTTTTATAAATTTATTTTTATTAAGCTGAAATTAAAATTAAAATTAAATTTTTTAATATTTTATGTTTAAAACTTCAATTTTTTATGAACTAATTTATAGTATGAATTTTAATAAATTATTTTGAAAAGAAGCCAACCAAGGGCGTCCGCAGAATTTGTTTTGGGGGGGGAGGGTGAGGAAAGGCATAATTGAATCTAGAATGAACATAAACAAAATGTAACATATATAATGCTATTTACTACGATTATTGGTACTAATTTTGTGAATATGATATGCACACTACACCGGTTGACACACTCTTTACACATTAGAAAATATAATATAATTTTAAAGATGGTGTAAAAATCTTTCTCGTATCATGTCCGAAATATTCAAAAATGTTATTTCATATTTTTGTCATGTAATACATTTCATAAATTTTCTGCTAAAGCAAATATTTTTAATAGTTTAATAAATTATATAATATAAGGTTATATCCTTAAATAAAATCGCATTAATTACTATCGAGCCCAAAGATTGCAACTTTTAAAATTAGAATATAAAAATTTCCTAATATTAAACAATATTTTTTTTTTTGTTGAAAAACTTTAAAAAAACTACATTTTTAGGCCAAATTTTAACTTTGGAGGCCTTTAATTCCTAATTCAATTTCGTGCGGAGTGAAATTTTTCAGATTTGGATTTAGGAGGTCAAAATCCATATCATTCGCAAAAATTAAAAATTTGAGTTGTCGCTATTCTTAAAATGTTCCCCGCATGCTAAGGAAGATATTTTTCACCGGATCTCACACCGCATTCACACCAATCTCCTTTTTTTTCCGTTTATGTCATAAAAAAACTTTTGATTATAACATATTCTAATGTAAAATCGTTTGCTTAATATGATATAAGGTTTTTTAAAAAATTAGTCCTTGGTTCGAAATTGGCCTACTTTATTAAATTTCCTAATTTTTTCTTTCGCTTTTGAATTTTATTTTTTGTTTGTCATTTTATTAAGTTTAGGAAAAGTTAGAAGAAATTCCAAATTGGATCATCTTAATGATAGAAATATAAGCCGACTTTTTGGAAAACATTAATTTTTTGTATTAATATTATCTACTTTGTCTTCTGCTTGTTTACAATGACTTTAAAACATAAATCTGCTTATCGTCAAAGTTTATATCCGTTATTGAATTAAATGCACCTTGCTTTCTGTTGCCACGAAGAATGATCTTCGACTTGTAAGGGATATTATTCCTTAAAATTCGTCAATTTCTCGTAGGAATAACTTCATAATTTGTTACATTACATTCGTAGTATTTACTAAAAAATTCATTCACAGATTGACCATACGCATTATTCGTAAAAGGTACGTAGTTTTAGTTGAGTTTAAACAATTTACAACTGAAATCGTTCAGGTTTGTCGAACAATTACCAAATATAAGGACATGTGTGATTGCAAGGTGGCCGTAGCCTACTGGAAGAGTACGTGCCCCATACGTTAAAGACCCGCTGTTCAAACCCTAGCTGAATAGGTTTTTTTTTCTTGACTAGGTATTACGATTATTCGTAAATGTAGAATACTAGCTGAACCCGGTGTGCCTCGCTACCCCCCTCGCGCTGTTGCACTTGGTCGTTATCATCCGCTGAATATCCTATTGTGAAAATTTAATGAAGATCGGTCCAGTAGTTAAGACTATATTACGATTTTTAATTTTCCTAAAAAGGGACGTGGTCCCACCCACTTTTCTCCTGGTACGTATTCCTTATTATGCCAATACCATATGTACCAAATATCATCGACGTAGGTCAAAAAATGCCCAAAATATGGCGATTTAAATTTTTGGGTTATATGAACGGTGCCACGCCCCTTTGTCCAATCAAAACTTCATATAGCCTATTATTTCTTCCAGAGTCACAGTAACATGCTGTGAAACTTTCAGGAAGATCGTTCCAAGGGTTTGGCCTCCTATAAGCACAAACAAACAACAGACAGACAGACATTCATTTTTATATAAATACTAGCTGAGCCCGGTGTGCTTCGCTACCCCCTCGTTATAATATAATATTAAAAGTATTTATATATTTACAAAAATTTATTTATTTAATTTTAATTTACAATGCTTCTCCCCTTTTTTTGTTTTAATCCAATTATAATTTAGCACTGAACCGCATGTAATTTGCTTCATGCTCGCCCTTTTTTATTTTTAGACCAATCAAAAAGCAGCAATTATACAATCAGCTGCCGCCGTTGGTCAAAAAATGCCCAAGATATGACGATTTTAAATTTTGGATTATATGGGCAAGGCCACGCCCCTTTGTCCACTCACAACTTTATATAGTCAAGAATTAATTATTTCGTAAGAATATCCTATTGTGAAAATTTAATGGCGATCGGTCCAGTAGTTAAGACTATATTACGATTTTTAGTTTTCCTGAAAAGGTTCGTGGTCCACCCACTTTTCTCTTGGTACGTATTCCTAATTATGCCCATACCATATGTACCAAATATCATCGACGTAGGTAAAAAAATGTCCATAATATGGCGATTTAAATTTTTGGGTTATATGGGCGGTGCCACGCCCCTTTGTCCAATAAAACTTCATATAGCCTATTATTCCTTCCAGAGTCATAGTAACATGCTGTGAAAGTTTCAGGAAGATTGGTCCAAAGGTTTGGCATCCTATAAAGTACAAACAAACAAACAGACATTCATTTTTATATATATAGATTGAAAGCAGATTAATTATAATTAAAGTAAAATGGGGCGAAAAAGGTGGATTTGTTAATAAAAAAATCTATGGCTACCTTACCTGTAGATAGATAAAAGTATATAAAACTTTAGGTAAATACATATTGCAAAAAAAGTATTTTGTATAGCAAACATTGTTAGTGGTATAAGTAAGTATCTGAATTAAAAAAGGGGGCTGTGAAGTGGGCGTGGTTCATAGTAATATGGCGACGTTAACAGTATTAAGAGCAATATACTACAAAATAAAAAATAATCCGTTGGAAGGAACAAATTTGTACAGAGAACAAAAAGTTTAAAACTTAAATTTGGCGTGAAAAGGGGCGTGAAAGGGGGCGTGGCGTAAGAAATGTTTATTTCTACCTCGCCTGAAGTATAGTGTGTATACAATTTGAAGTAAATCTGTTAAAAACTATATGGGAGCAATAACATAATTTTAAAAAAGTGGGCGTAAAAGTGGGCGTGGTCGAAAAAAGTACCCTATTAATCATGCCAGAGTCCCAGTTAAATTCTGTGAAAATTTCAGGAAGATCGGTCCAGAGGTTTGGTCTCCTATAAGGTACAAACAAACAAATAAACACACACACATTCCATTTTATATATATAGATAGATACATTTGTTTTTGTACGAATACGAATAAAATATTTGAAATGTGTGCCAAACTACGTCCATTCTACAATTTCTTTTAGTGTCTGTTACGAATTACGAATAAAATTCGTAGAAAAAGTTTTTCAATTTAAGAATACGTATTGAAAAGTTTTTGTGAAACAAAGATAAATGAAATGGTATCGTAACTTATAAGGCCGTGTTCATATTACTCCTTTTTGTCGCGATTGCGACACCACTCTCAATTTTTTTTTCGCAAACGCGGCTGAGAAATACTGAATATTAAATAAATAAATGTTTTTAAATACATACAAAATTCAGTATTTTTCAACAGCGTTTGCGAAAAAAACACGTGAGAGCAATCGCGACAAAAACGCGTAATATGAACACGCCTTACAGCAACGGGTACAACATACTATTTGAAAATGAATGGTTTAGCTCTGCTTTATTTATAAATTAACCTAAAAAAGTATGCTTTTCAAAATATATTAAATATATAATGAAAATATCGTCGTAAGAAATCAAAAAAGCCATACGTTACAAAAAATTCATAATCGACTTTTTGATTGATTATGATGCATCTTATCAGATTGCATGTTTCGCAAAATTTTACACTTCTACAACTAAAATGAACGTTTTTATTAACAAAGTTCAAAGTCAAAGCCCTAAGTTTAAGCGCAACTTACAATTTAGAAAGTTTTTTGATTTTCTCTTAAAATTTTTTAATTTAAACTTACGGATTTTTTGATTTAATATGAAGATATATAAAAAAATGGTCATTGCCTAGGGGGGCAATCACCCCCTCCCCCTGTGGACGCCCATGAAGCCAACATGTTATAACACAGGACAAAACTTTCTTAACATGGAATTTTTGTGTTCATTTACGAAATGTTGAGGAGTCTCGTTGATGAAATTTTTTAATGTTTCGCTGTAATGTCCTGCATTCCACTTCCGAGTGGAAGTGAAATTGAATAAAAATTTAATTCGATATTTGGTGGCCTAAAGATAATTTTTTTCATCAATTCTATTAATTATATTAATAAATTAAATAAATAGATTAATACAAAACGAAAAACAGTGATATTTAGACCACTAAAAATAGCGAACTAAATTTTGATTCAATTTCACTCCTACTCGAAAGCAGAATGCAGAACATAGCTGTCGGTCGTTAATTCGTTGAAGAATTTGACATTTTTTTATTTTTCGTCAACGAAACTTCCTCAACATTTCGGTATTGTTTTCGTGCACGATAAATCCCAACGTTTCGTATATCATTCGTTAATGAAATTTCTTCATTTCTTCGCTCTCACGCTAAACATTTTTGTTTGCTATTTGAAACAGCAAACATGCCAAACATTTTCATTTTATAACTGAATTTTATATTTTTTCAACAAACATATCATAACCAGGAAAAAGAATATTTGATCAGAGAAGAAACTGAACAAAATTAAAAAGCAAACATGTTTTCCTAGCATAACCAGGGCATTACAGAATAACACAAGAATTCAAGTTAATTTCATTTTGAGTGCTGTACTGTTTTAAGTACAATACACAAATGTTTTCCTCCTATGTGTGAGGTCAGATGATGCTCGTTTGCCCATATCCAATGCAAAACTGTCAAAAATTTTGGAGAATACAACAACAACCATATTGCACGGCCATGTACACGCCGTGCAAGCGAGCATCATGTAGTATGGGCGTTTGCTCGACGAGCAGTTAATTTTGTTGTTGCTTCCAATGCGAAACTGTCAAAAATTTTGGAGAATACATCAACAACCATATTGCACGACCATGTGTACGCCGAGCAAACGAGCATCGTCTGACCCATGGCAAAATTAGACAAGGTAGTGTTAGGGTGGAGAGCCGGTGACCGAAACTGTCAAAACAAAGTTGATATTTCATACAAAATCTGCAACCAATGGGAATGCAATATAATAGCAAAAATTGGCAAATATACCAAAATAGCTGAGTTTGACAGTTATGGTCACTAAGAAAGAGAACACATTCAGCCCTAACACAACCTTGTTTAGTTCTACTATGATCTGACCTCACACTATGCTTACTTATGCTCATTCGTAACTGGTAGTTGAGTAGTAGTAGTAGTACTTTATTGAGTCTGTATAGTAGCGGCTATTATAGTATCTGCACAATCGGTTACCGTATCAATGAAAATTAACAAACTGAATGCCACATGGCTAAATATTAATATAGACAAGTTTCACTTCTGCTCACTGAGTAATAAATTTATAGCATCTGTCGAATGTCATTCAAGTGTATATACAAATTCCTAAAAACTAACATATAAAGAGTAAGACAACGACTAGCATTACCGTGGCAGTTTAGTATGCTAAAATTAAATCTACTTTATACAATACAAAGTCGTTGCTCCTTTCTCGATTGAGATTGCTATGAGTAAAAGAGTACAATAATGGATAAGTCAATTGAGCAGTATAACTTTGAAGGTAAAAACGAATACACAGCAAAATTGTGTAACAATTACAAATAAGGAAAATACGATAAGCTTTCGTAACATATAATTTTAGCAAAGCAAAATAGCAATCGCTAACAATTCATAGTTTTATCTTATACACTGTCTTTGAATAAAGTTAATAGTGCAATATTAGAAAAAGTACAAAGATTGAAAACATGAACAGCAATTATATTTCCTCATGGAAACAATAACTTAACTTTGAAGAACAAATATATATAAACATGAAATGAATAAATTTAAAATCCAATAATTCAACTATATATAGCTACATATTTCTCTTTAGTTTTTTTTTTATCTTACGGTAACCATCGTACAGTACAATAAGGCATATATAGATGAAATAATAATGTAAGGTACACACTTGAGTTTTATCAAAATATTAATAAAAATATTAATAAAAAGTAGGCTTTATCCTCCAACATCATTAGTGTTTTCTTTAAAAATGTTCCATAGAACGAATTTAAATAAGATGAAATAAAAATAAACAAAATTTATCCCCGGTTATGTCCTGGAAGGGCTTTCAAAAAGTAAGCTAAGGCGATCCATCAGGACTAGACTCGAGATCTTCCATCATCACTCCAATTGGAGACTGGTAAGGCGAAGAATACCACGAAACCTCTGACAGAGAGGAGTAGATTTCCCTGACGACTTTGTTCTCAGAAAGGCTCATAGTAAAAATTAATCTTTTCATTAGTGAAGTCGCATAACTGATAATTAGTAAAACACTCTCCTCTTTATACAACGATATGTTCGAGACCCTTTTATTTCTAGATTCAAAATTCAAATTGACGCATAATCTGAGGACCCCCCTCTCTAAGTTTTCCATTTCACCAGCAACCGTTGGTGAAATCGAAAACCAACAAGGAAATGCATATCGTAGCAACAATCTAATGAGGGTTTTGTAAAGAAGGAGTTTGGTTTTCTTTTGGTTAAACTTTAACAAAACACTAAAATTAACACCAAAATATTTCATGTTATTTTTAAAAGAGACCAAATTGTTATCGATACGCATTGATAGATTGCGGATCTCTAACCACCCCTTCCTTGCCCTTGCTCTTGCCACTAGCGTTCCTAAAGCAAATACAATTCGTTTTAAGATTATTAATATTTATTCCCTATTTTTGTAGAAAGTATCTATTTGGTCAACATGGTTTTCAAGTTTTCTTAGCGCCATTAGCGGGTAGTCGTCTTTGGCGTAGACGAACAGTAATCATCCACAAACAGTAATCCTGTAGAGGCAGTTACGTCATTGAATTCATTAACGTGAGGGAAGTCGTGCTTAAAAATGTTAAAAAGTTTAGGACCCATTGCCGAACCTTGGGTCCTAAAGTGGGCAACTTTAAGTGGGCAACCCCACTTAAAGTACCACAGATGTTAGAAAAGGTTCCTTGTATCTGAATAAAAAATTGTCTGTTAGTTGAGCTGTAAATCTGAGCTGGGAAATTCAATCTGATAATTTTAAATAACAATTCCTCCCTCCAGACGTTATCAAAAGCTTTTTTCACATCAAGTGAACACGCCACTGCCCATTTTTTTTCCATGAGTCCGATAGTAATATCATTATGCACTTTTAATAATGCATGAACAGTAGAATGCTTTCTCTTGTAACCAAATTGCAAATCTGAGATGTACTCAACAGGAATAACTTCAAGAGTCCAATCTTGCCATAATTGGACAACATTGGACAAAAGTCAGATAGGTCGAAAGTTTTTTAAAAGAAAGATATTGGGTTTTTTTAATAAAGGAAGTCCTCTTGCTTTTTTCCATAAGGGAGGGAAATAACCATTGTTATTTCGGAGGGAAGCGGACCGTGCCATTGACCTCATTTACAAGAATATTATCATATGTTGTTTCCATTTTAAACACCCCTGTTGCAACAAAAGTTCTTTTTTCTTCCAATCATTCTAAAGACCTCCTTAAAGGCATAAGGACCTGGGACAATTCCCTCCAGTCTCTTTCTAAATTGTGAATTGATCCAAATTCTGACTTTATCGGAGATCATTTTCTTCAGTAGGCCCACCCTGCCTGACAACTCAATATAGTCTCTGCTCCTTCTGTTGAAAGTGTAGTGGTAGATACGTTAAATTTTGAAAAGATTTTCTATGTTTTTAGGAAGATTTTTATATTTTTGAAACAAAATCTGGCCCTCTCAGAATGTTTATCAAGCATTTCTAATAAAATTTTATCAAAGGAGTCGATGTAAAAGTCAATATCAGAATTCGTAAGATTACAAGAATGAGGAGGAAAGCTATGAAACAACTCATCATCAAGATCCTGATTTTCCAGAATCAAATTCAACAACAAGAACCTCCACTGATTCAATAGTGATAGTAAGCAGGACAGGAAAGTTTTCCGAAAAAGTCGGGGGAGTCTGCAAGGTAAAACTAAAAAAAAAACGAAAATTTTGTCAGATGTGACGAAATCAGAAAGTGATCCAAGAAAGACGCAATTCTAAGAAAGGTGGGTGTCGAAGTAGTAAGATTGATCAAGGACGGGAAGTTAAGGCACTGCCACTTTTCAAAAGTCCTACCATTCATGTTATAGGAGCTGTCACCCCAACTAGGACTTCTTGCATTCATATCACCTCCAATTATTGCACCATCGAAGAGCAATGCCTTACTCTCAATTTTATTTAGGTCTTCTAAAAGAGACTCAGATCTGCTATTAGTGGGAATATTAATGGAACCAATAAGCAATCGCTTGAGGGCTCCTCCAATCTTGACTGTAATTGAAATAAACAAGCTAGGCAAATTCATATTAGGTACACTAACCGTCTCATAATCCATATTTTTTTTAATCGCAATAGCTACTCCTTGAAGCGAATCATTTCGCAAAAGACTATGGCCATCAAGGTGGACCCTACGCCTACTATTCAAATGCGTCTCCTGAAGAAAAGCCTCATTACACTTCCAAGCGTCACGAATTTTATTAAGTTCAATTCTCCGGCTGCCCTCTATCAAAGACGAGATATATAATGTCTATTAATTTTGTAACTTTTAATATCATTTAAAATAATTTAATTTAGAAGCTCTAAATAAGACATTTTTTTTCTTGGATAGAAGCACAGCTCTTAATATTTCTAATGAAGCTCTCAATTTTTCCTTGGAGACTTTGTATACTCACTCCAAATAATTTCTTGGAAAGATTAAAAAATAGATTTAACACGTTATCTTTAGAATGATTAGGACACAGTTAAGGGCGGAGGCGCTTTAGGAGCAAATTAAACTTTTTCAGTTCTCAACTTTGAGTTAGCTTTCACTTCTGTAACAATTCTTTTCTGCGCAACGAGTACTCTTTGTACCCCTGTAGTTGGCAGGATGGTCCCTCTTGCAATTAACACAGAAAGGTTTCTGACCAGACTCGACCGTTACACTGCATTCCCCTGGAAGGTGCTCATTATTGCATTTGATGCATTTATAACCGCCGGCGCAATTCATCGCCATATGGCATCGTCTGCATTAAATGGGCCCCGAGTTACCTTTCGGTTTGTCCCAGAAAACCTGCGTATTTAACAAAAACTTTATTGTTAAAACCTCAGATTTAGTCTTCCCTGAAGGAAGTCTCACCTAGAATAAGTCATACTTGTTTTGCTCTCTCCGAGAACGAGACGTAACCAGCCTAGAAACCTTTTCTATCCCACCAAGAATTAACGAAAGCAATTCGTCAAGGACTTTTGTCTACTCGTATCCAGAGGAAGACCTCTCAAAACTAAATTCACATTTTTTTCCTCCTTAGGAGTAAATGAATAGCCTGAATTCCAGGACTATCTCTGATCTTCTCGAGCAGAGCCCGATGAATCACCCTGTCCTCAATGAAAGCTTTACTTTTTTTTAAATTAATAACTTTAAAAACAACATTTTTTTTCCTCAAATCAAAAACAAGTTGCCTAGCATCTAAATTTTTATTGAATATTGGTGGACAAAACCTACCTTTTTTTACGTCACTGGTTTCTTCTTTATTGTTTACCGCTACAACGTTCACTGCCTCCGCATGCGCCTCACTCTGCAACACCGGATACTGTTTCTGCGTCTGCTTGCTTGATTTCTCCCTTCAGAGTAATTTCATTAAAAATCGCAAAGCGATTCTCTTTTTGGAGGGGCATTCTCGTCAACAGACACGCTGCTACCTGAGGAACGTCTTGATCTTGTATGTTTGGCGACCTCCTGCCAATCTTGTTGCATTGCTTCAAAGATTTGTTGAGTGTTTAGCTCCAGTATTTTAGGCTCGAAATTTACCACAGTTTTTATCTTCTGCAGACGATCATTATTCTTTGGCTATGTTGTATAGGATGAAAGGCAATGAAAAAAGTTGCTGTGCCGCTTCCGTTTTTCTAGGGCTATTCATACTAGCCGATATTAATGGTTTATTCTTGCCACCATCTTTTAATTTTAAAATTTTTCTGAATCATTCTTTACGAAAAGCATTATGGGTTGTAAAATTGCCGCACTTTCTATAATGTTCAGCGCGAACATTTTAGCAATTTTACTCGCTAAGTTTTTCACTAATACACACCCACACACAGCCACAGCCGACGTCAGAGCCATCGCTGACAGTGTGAAACAATAACTGCAAGTGTAAATTTATATTTATTTATACCAAATCTTAATTATCCAATTTTTAGTTGTTCTCAGAATTCAAGGAGTTCCGCCCGGCACAAATGCAGGTTCCAGCAATACTAGCACAGTCCACAAGCAAATCACCACAAGTTGCAAATGCAGCGTAAGCAACTCAGCAAACAGCAGCCACCAGTTACCACCGTAGTACCAGCAGTTATTTTCAATAAACGTTCAGAATTTACTATTAATCTGTTTATTAGTTTTTAGTTTTTATTTTAACTTAAAAAAATTATATGCGCTATTTGGCAACGAAAAGAACTTACATCCACTTTTCAAAATGGTCGTCAATTGAATCTCCCGGTAGCCACTTGTAAAGAAATTCAGTTACCAAAATTTCATAAAAAAGTTACCAAGATTAAATAAAATTTACCAAACTAAACAAACATTTTTTTAAGAAGGAAAATCAATAAAATTATAATTTTTGTTAATAAAAAACATTTATTCAACATTAAAATACTTAGAATTAATAAAAAGAAATAGTGGTAAAATAAATTTAGTTAATATTAAATATAACGTTTTACTTGTTTAAAATTTCTTATTTTTAATAACTAAAAATTACAAAATACATTTTTTTAAGAAGGAAAATCAATAAAATTATAATTTTTGTTAATAAAAAACATTTATTCAACATTAAAATACTTAGAATTAATAAAAAGAAATAGTGGTAAAATAAATTTAGTTAATATTAAGTATAACGTTTTACTTGTTTAAAATTTCTTATTTTTAATAACTAAAAATCACAAAATAAGTAAAATTCATAAGCTCATATACTTATAAAACTGTATATCTATTTTATTTGAACTAAATAAAAAAAAATAAATACATATATAGAACAAGTAGAACTTTTTCTTGCTTAAAATGAATTATTATATTAATATAAAAATCAAAAATAAGTAGTAAATTCAAGTAAACGTAATTTTTTTGACACTAAACAAAAATGATAAATTAATGGTATTATTAAAATGATATCCTAACTTTTTTATTTGAAACTAGCTGATATACCGGTGTTACTCGAGAGTCATTTATATAAACATTTTAATATACACTTTTCGATTAAATATTTTTGTAAATTTTGGAATTTTGCAAAAACGTGTCGAATTTAAGTTTGAGACCACTATAAAAATATTAGTTAAAAAATTTACCAAGCTTTTTTAACGAAGAAATAATTTTATCACTGTTTTTTCACAATCAAAAACTGTTTTTTAGTTCTAAACTGAATTTACTGGTTTCTGGTAAGCATGTTACTTGCACTTCGCTAATGAAAATCAAATTTATAAAAATCTTCCTAAAATTTTTTAGTAGTTTTTCCAATTAGAAAATAACAATTGGATTTTCTCTAAATTAAAAATTAATATAAATTGAGTCTGATAGTTGATGCAATTTCTTAAATCTTCTGAATTACTATTTTATACGAAAAATTGTGCAGTCTTTTTTTAATGTAAATTAGCAAAAAGGTGTTAGTGAAGAAAGCACTCGCTTTTTAATTTTTATTATAAAGGCTATTCACAGTTTAAGCGTACTTTTAACTAATCGTATTTATAGCATTTGTTATTGTTCAAACTGTGAGCACCTCGCCATGTGACTGTCGCATTAAAAAATTATGCAACCCTGTGATGTATGTGATTATGCGGCTGTAGACAGAGCATAAAAATACGAGGTACAAAAAACACGTCCAAGGGCTACTTTTATTTACGCGTGCCTGCGTATTTGCGTTTGTGTGCAAAACAACAACAAAGCAAAATACGCTTTCGTAAATTGGCGTACAAATAGCAAATCGTACAAATAGCAGACCAGCGTATTCAAACTGTGAATAGCCTTATAGTATATACAGCAACCTGTAACAATATTATTGACGTTAACAGTTCATCGACATAAATCCAGCTAAAAAATCTGCAAGAACAGTGCAAGAAGTGCCATTATGTTATTTGCTGCAAGTTAACGCTGTGTGCGAAAAGAACTAAGGCTGTGTGCGAATTGATCTAAATGCGACCTAAACTAAATTGGGTAGTAATGGGCACTATCGAATGATTTCAACCATCGATAGTTTACTATCAAATGATTTCAACTATCGAACAATTCGTTCGAATATTTCGTTCATTGATTTACTTTAAAAAATAGTAAATAGTGCACGAAACTATCGAATGATTTGAACTATCGAATAATTCACTCATTCATTCGAATTAAAGAAATAGTAACTAGTACAAAGAACTATCGTACGATTTTTACTATCGAATAAATTATTCATTCATTTGAATTGCAAAAATTGTAGCTAGTACAAAGCAAATGATTTTAATAAAAGTATTAATTTATTCGATTTAAAAACCTCTAAGTAGTTTATAACTGGTTCGATTTCATTATAATTTTCATTTTAACACAAATCAATCAGTTAAACGTACTTTTTTAGTTAAATTTTCAGTACACACCATTCTTTCAATCAGTTGAAGGAAAGCAAACAAAGTGCAAATGAAAAAACTATCGAATAAAAAAAACTATCGAATGAATGGATGATTTTGAACTATCGAATATTTCGAATATTTTTATTCGATAGTTCCCATCACTAAAATTGGGTCGATAAGGCGGTGCTTCCTAAATAATTTAGGAAATTCTCGAGCTACCTAAATGCTTCCCAAATTATGAAGCACTGCATTATCGACACTATTTAGTTTAGGTCGCATTTAGATCAATTCGCACACAGCCTAAATTGAGTAACAGTTACCGCCTTTTCTTAAATATTGGAGTCGTGTCGGTAATGCAGTACTTATTTCTAATTTATAATATTTTCCAGCATACTTTTCAGCATACTTTCGGTTAGTACGCAATTGAACCGAAAAATTTGTGCAATGCAGCCAAGCTTACAACCATGATTGGAGAGTTCATAAAACATATATACACTGACTTAACGGTACAGTTCAACCTATTTTTGTGAAGTGATTTTATTGAACTTTTGAACAAAAAAAATTTGAATTAAATATATTAATGGACAGCGGAGATATTTGCATCAAAAGACCAAACTTTGATTTTCATGTCGATTTTTTCTCATTCTTAGGCAACGATGTTTTATGAAAAAGTCGTTGTACTGAAAATTTCTCCAATTTTGAAGATATTTGAATGTTTTTGATGTCAAAATAACAGATATTTTTTCAAATTAAATACACAAAAATCTCCGACGGCATAAAGTTTTATAATAACAAAATTACCGTTAGTTGAAAAATTTCAGAGGGGGCGTGGCAAAAACTAAGTATGTAACATTTTAAGTTGGGATGCACTTAATATGTATACCTAGTTTGAGCAAAGTCCGTTGAGCCGTTTAGATTTGTATAAATGTCAAACAAACAAACAAACAAATAGAAAATGAGTTTTATTACTATAGATAATTAGGGTCTAAAAAGTATACCGCATTCATTGGCAATGAATATCGATTTTAAGAAAGTAAATGAATAAATACAAAGATATGTCCCTTAATGCTTTCAAAAAGTGATCGGTTTCCTCAAGTTTATAAAGTTTTTTTCCCATAACTGCTCCTAAGCACAAACTATTGCATAGTATTTTAAGCTTTTGCTGATACCTTTTTACGTTAAAAAAAAATATATTGTAAAAGAAACGAAAATTTTATTAAATTTATTCAAAGCAATTTAAAGCAGCTGGAAAACCCTAATTTTTCAGTACGTTACTTTAGAAATTTTTCCTATAGATTTTTCATGTAATCAATTTTCGTTATTGATTTAAAAAGTTTTAAAATTTATGATTTTTAATGACGAAACAAATGACGAAAACAAATGACGAAAAATAATTTGGTTACAAAAATGGTTAGACCTAATCAGCCCTATCATGAATAACTTTTCACGCGGAATCGAAAAAGGGAGTTTTCATTTTTAAGATAAACCTCAAGAACATTCAGGAAACTTCATAAGGAAAAAAACAATATAAATCTTGCAAACAAACTGATTATTTTGAATTTTTTGGAAAAACTAAAGCGAAAAATTTTACCAAAACTATAATAAAATTACCAAATTACCAAGTCAAAAATGTTCTACCAACTTTGGTAATTAATTACCAAACTGGCAACCCTGCCCGGTAGTTGAGTGTGAAAGAATATAAACATTTCTTTTCGTAGCAAATGTGTTGAAGTTGCTACTAAAGGTCTGCAGCGAACTATCCATTCTACGTGTACAAACAGATATAACAAGTAAGAACCTGATATTATTTGTACAAATACAACAAAGAGTAGAACTTATCATATGCTTATATGCTTTGGAATGAGCCGAGAGCGTATCATCTCTTTCTCTAGCTCTCATTGTAGTGTAAACTTTTTCTCTCTTTACCTGTTTCACTAAGTGAAGTAACTGTTTTAACTCTTTTTTTAAATAGATATAACCTTCCAATATGGATATTCCAGATCGTTCTCTTTGTGTTAATAATGTGTTTTGTTGTTTTCTACGACTGCATGTCAATCCTACGTACGTCAATCCTACGTCATACGTCAATGTCAATCCTACGTCATACGTACCTACATAAAAGTGTCAACTTGAACATGATTTACGTTTTTTATTAAAGTAATTTTTTAATTCTTTTTTTAATATTCAGCCCTATCATGAATAATTTTTCAGGCGGAATCGAAAAAGGGAGTTTCCATTTTTAAGATAAAGCTCAAAAAATTTTGGAAATTTTTGATGCAAATTTGTTGATAAGCCGTTGATGAACAAATTTGCATTAAAAATTTCCAAAATATTCTTGAGCTTTTTCTTAAAAAAGAAAACTCCCTTTTTCGATTCCGCGTGAAAAATTATTCATGATGAGGCTGATTATGTGCATTAAGTTTTAATTTCTTTAAGTTATCTAAAAATATGCCTTTGTGGTAATTCCCTATAGGAACAAACTGATTTTTTTTTCAAAACAAGTTATTGAAAAACTAATGGTCCAGTTAACCTCGCATGGCACAGCAGCGCATGCAACGCAGATAAGCAGCTAGCACACAGCTAAATAAATGGTGATTATGCAAAGCATAGTCACATGGTCAAAATAAAACAATGAAAAAGAAGAATACAACGATTTTATTTTAATAAATTAACCGCACTTGATCAAACAATTTTACAACGTCACATCTGTTTTGCCAAAACGTCAAATACATAGAAGAATACACAGATATTAAAATGAAATAGATCTTCCATGTTTATCTATGCATTTCTGTTTTTATCTGAGCATTGCCATGCGTTGCCATGTTGTGCATAATCAGATACACACAAATCCTATTAAACAGATTTCGTTGTGACGCTTGTTAAGCCATGCACTGCTATGCCATGCGAGGCTAACTGGACCATAACTTAAAAACATGTAGTTGAAATACTACTTTGTATTATATTAAGGCGGAACCACCTTTGATTTTTTGTGTTTTGAACAAACATTTGAATATTTTGTCATATAATAATTTTGTAGTAAAATACTTTTTTGTTACGAGTACGCTCGATGTCAGCGTACAGCTCATTCAGTTCATCATTCCACCGTATTCGGTACTAGACATTGACCCGTAGATCTTACGAAGAATCTTTCTCTCGAAGGCTCCTAAAGTCTTTTCATCTGAACTGCTTAGCGTCGTGAAAATTTGGTCGATGGTGGACTTTTCAGGTCTGAAGCCACACTGATAAAGTCCAATCAGTTGGCGTGCAATGGGCTTCAATCTTTGACATAAAACGCTTGACAGGAGCCTTTATGCGATATTAAGAACGCTCATCCCAGGGTAATTGGCACAAATACAGAGATCGCCTTTCTTGTGGATTGGGAAGAGCACACTGCGACTCCAATCGTTCGGAATGCATTCTTCCGACCATATTCTGCATAGAAGCTCATGAATGCACAAGTGCAAAATTAACTACATAGTTTTTAATGGATTTATTTTAAACTAATTATCAACTAATTTAAAATCAACTAGTTTCCAAGTAATTGAAAATATATGCAAACGAAGTCAATTGAATTATCAAGCGGACATCGCCATACAAAATATGTGAGTTCATACTATGGAAAAAAGTCAGAATTTCAACCAGTTGTGACTAACAACAAACTACTTTTTCAATTACTTTTAAATTAGTTGATTTTCCTACAGGGTTTTTTTATGAAATAAATAGAAAACTCAAATGTTTTTTACTTATGTAAAGTTGCTTTTTTTGCTCTTTATTTGTGCGACGTCACATGCTCCAGATGTTCTAAGTAAAGATAACAATATAACCGATGTATCCATTTGTTGCGAATGTTCTCAAAATCGTATTTTTGATGCAAACTCTCTCATACCCATTCCATCGTTATCTAAATAGAAATATTCCATGCATACTCAATGCAGAGAGAGCGAAACTGATACAAGTAGATATAGGAAAAAATAGCAACACACAACTAGTGTTCTTGGATGGTTCTTTGCAGAGCTTTAGTTGCTACCGAATGCATTCATGCAGATGTCTAGTGCAGAGGGAATTTATAGCCATGAATTGAAAATTCTTTTATCATAAGTCGCTATTAACTTTATTAATTAAAAAATTGTATGTCAAATAATTTTTTTTTTTTGTAAAGAAATGTTTAAATATTTCTTCTGCGTGCACACATACTTTTAAAAAGTATTTTTTATTTTTTTTTTTTTTATTCTTTACATTTCACATAAATTTCAGAATTTCAGTAAAAATACAATAAAAAACTGCTCATAAACACAAGATTAATAGTACTTTAATTAAATTAGGCATAAATAAGGACTTATTTTTGAGTTATCAGAACACTCTCTTAGCAAATTGTATGTGATCAAACTAAATACAAAACAAGAATTATGCAATAATCGTAATGGTAGCATCACGGTTTATGACTAAATCTTACGAAGACACAAACATGTGAGGAATTATGTTAAATAAAAATCTTAAAATGTTATAATTAGAAGCTTACCAAAAATATTTAATTTATTTAAAACTTAAAAATGTTATAACTAGAAGTTTACCAAAAATATTTGTAGTTCCTAACTAAAAACAGTACCTACGATACTTGTCAAACAATGACTGCAATTGGCCATCCAGGGAAGTTGTTCTTTGCGAAAAATTGTTTATGTATCCAATGGAAAATGCCCAGTTTTTCAAGACTAATGATGGCTTCGCATTTTCCATATTTATATCGCCTATGAAGCGCTCATGCAATACTTTATCGACCTGATCATTTTTGCTGTTAAAATCTACAGACAAATTAAGCTCTGATGGCGTTTTGATATTGAGTTTCGTTGTTGTCTGCAAAGACTGGTAGATTTCTTTAAGTGGCTTGAAATACTTCTCATTTAATCTGCAACGACTTCTGGGATCACGTTGCAAAAAGTTGCGATAGTCCTTGACTAAGCGTATAAATACTGAGCGGCAATCCATCACTGTAAAAGAAAAGAAGATAACTATAATACTAGCATTTTTTGGGAAGTTTTATAGGTTTTACACATTAATATTCTCAGTTAAGAAAATGGGGTCATTCTCTGAGGCAATCGATTTTAATTTAATTTTTTTCTAGCTTTTTGCCGCTTATTAGTGATTCTAATTGACAGCTACGTTTATAAATTAAATTGATTGTGATCCATCCATTCGCAAACCATTTTAAATCATTTTTGAAAGAAATTAGTCTCACAATTCCAGTAATTTCGGGGAGGAATAATCACAGAGATATTTTTATTGCAGCAATACCTGGGCATTATATCATTTCACAAGGATAGAACTAGCTTTTTACAATCCAGGAAAAAGTCTGCTTATAGGCGCTGGTCAATGGAAAAAACATAGCAAAAATCCTCGCATCGCCTTTTTTAACGCTAGCATCTATAATATTAATGCTAGATATTTGAATTTGGGTATTATTTACAGAATTCTTCAGGAAAGAGATTGGACTCAACCTTTATTTGTTTTTCTTCACCAGAGCCTACAGAGCTTACAACCGGAAACTACGACTTTTAGAGAACTGCACTGCACTTAAATCGAAGAAAAATATCGAAATTCTGATAAGGGATTTACAAAGCTAGTCAAAAATAAGAATACCCGTGTTTAAGCGTCTTAGAAGTCCAGGCATAAAATCTCCATTAAAAATGTTTTAAAGTAGTTAAAAGTTGGTATACGTGGAAAATATTTTATAAAATCACTAATTATCCCGGGCAGACGTTGGCCTGCCACATAGCGTCTTACTGACATATAATAATTTTCATGCCAATCGGAAAAAATATATTTATATATGGGCATTTCTAAACTGGCTTTACGGACAATTTGTACGAATAAATATTAAAAAAATAGAATGAAAAAGTCTGGTTTTGAAATGGTTTTTTATATTTGCGTAGTTATTAAGTAGAACTATATTAAGTAAAAACAATGACAACAATTAACCCTAAGGATCTAAAGATATAAGCAAACATATGTGCTGGCGTTACGTTAGAAAAAAACGGAAGTGATTTCTGACTTGGATTACAAAATTTGCAAAATTCTCTGAATTGGGCAAGACTTTTTGTATAAAACTTTTTTTAGAAGGTTTTTAAATAACATAAGTTTATTTTCCAGGTGATCAAATTTAAAAATCCTTTCTGGTTTTTTTTTCTATTAGGATTTTTGATCTGGCGTTACATTACTTAAATTTCCATTGCAGTTTAATTGGTTATTTAAGTAATTAGGTAGTTAACTAATAATGTAATTAAGTAATTAAAAAACAAATGTAATAAATTGTCCATTCCTTGCCTCAACCATTTTTTCATTATTTCTAGCCAATGCCTTCCATTCTTACTAAAACAAAGAAGCTTACGAAACATTTACGAAAAAGAAACACTACAATTGTGAAACAGTGCAGACGATTTAATCATCATGGTTAATGAATTCATGTAGAAATTGCTGAAACTAATAAAATTAAAATGTTTCTCTTAAATGATATAATAAAATAATAAGTTTTTAATAAGATTTAATTTTTTAGAGACTTTTTCTGGAAATGTCCCTATCTGAACTGGCATAACTGCATTGTAACCGTTTCCGAAAATAATAATATGAAGTAAATTACCAAATTATATTCCAAAATGAACAAAACCGTTCGTACTCGAAACAAATCGATTGCCAAAACTGCAGCTCAGTTAAGCTTATAGCTGGCGCACTTTGCTTCGCTTTACGCTTATCCCCTGAAAATTGGGCGTAAACATAGTTTGACTACGCCTATTTTTAGTAAAGTTTACGCCAGTGACAATACGAACTAAATTACTAAATTATACTCTAATACGACCCAAACCGTCTGAAATATAGACTTTTTATTGATTTGTAGACGGTAAAAGGGGTGTGACTTTTTTATAACTGAGATTTCACTACGTCCAACAAAAAAAAAAGTATAGTATAGTATACTATACTATACTTTTTTTTTTTTTGTTGGACGTAGTGATAGCGCGCTATCATCTAGTGGCCCCACGATACTCCAGTATACTATACTATACTTTTTTTTTTTGTTGGACGTAGTGATAGTGCGCTATCATCTAGTGGCCCCACGATACTCCACCAGCTCCACCCCGGAACCGCGTCAGCATTTCATCAGGACGGGGGTTTGATTTCGTAAGATTCCTACGTCCTCCTTAAGCAAGGAGGTTCGGAACGACTGAAGTTTCTCTCCTTTAATATTTTATTTATGTGTCTTTCACACAAAGTCCATGCATGTTCAGATTTTAGCATTTCGTTCAACAGATTCTCTTCAGTTAATGTAACACCTAACATATCATTTAAAGCTCGCCTCTCCTCCAACCACTTTTCACATTCGAAAAGTATGTGCTTTGCATCTTCTTCTAGCGCTGCGCATGAATCACAGCTGCTTATTTCTTTTAGTTTAAATCTATGCAGGTATTTGTTAAAACTACCATGGTTTGTCATAGCCTGAGTCAGAAAATATCCCATTTTTCCATGTCGTCTTTCCAGCCAGACTTTTATATTGGGGATAAGGCTATATGTCCAGCTCCCGTACATGTTTTGATTCCAACGTTCTTGCCATTTAGTCACTACATTGTCCCTGGCGTTAATTTTTATTTCTGATATTTTTTTCTTTCGCCCTTGTGTACAAGTGTTCGCCCAACTTATAAGTTTAGTTTGGGTATATATTTCTTCTCTTTCCAGTATTAATAAGTCTATTGGTGGCAGACCTGCAAGCACTAATGCCGCACTTGTGGACACTGTACGGTACGCTGATATAATACGGAGAGCACTAACTCTCTGTGCTTTCTGTAGTTCCCTCATATTATTCTTCAGATTCAGTGCCCTGACAAAGGTTGGAGCAGCATAAAGAAGCTGGGAGTGTACTACGCTGTTTATTAATTTTCTCATCTGCGGCCTTGGGCCACCACAGTTTGGCATTATTCTGGC
This sequence comes from Dichetophora obliterata, assembly GCA_963920525.1. Classification (NCBI taxonomy): domain Eukaryota; kingdom Metazoa; phylum Arthropoda; class Insecta; order Diptera; family Sciomyzidae; genus Dichetophora; species Dichetophora obliterata. Next base: position 129,014,323 of record OY986439.1, read on the forward strand.
CAATGATGCTGCCGTTCGCAAAGCTTTGTCACGAATATTTACTACGTGCTGTCCAAAGCTAAGTTTGTCATCTAATTGCACACCCAAATAGCATAAGCTTCGTTTAAAGGGTATCTCTCTATCTTGTAGACGTATTTTCGGTATTTTGAAGACCCTACGATCTGTCACTAGAATTGCTTCCGTTTTTGGGAAGTTCTGTATGTTATTAATCATCTGACCTTGAGTCATCAGCATAAAAATCATCATCATCTTCAGTGTTTTCGTAATCAATATAATCATCTTAGTCATTATCTTGAGGAGCTCCACAGCTGCCTTAGGCAAAATTTAAAATTGTTTCCTTGTTAGATTTCTTTTAGAACATATTAAAGGATCACAAGTGATAAAAAACCAATGGAAAATGTCTACTACATTTTCGAGAAATATCCTCCCTGTAGCTTTTGAAGTCCTTGTTTCGATCCTCCTGAGGCTCTTCAGATAATTGACCTATTGGCAACAATTTTTGTAGTTTTTATGAAACTTTTCAAAAACTCTCCTTGCAGTATTGCCGACATTTGTGCTTTTGAAACCAGGCTTTGGGTGGTCAACCAAGTTCTATCTCTAAACTCTTTGAATACGAGCTATTATTAATTAATATTACACGTGGAAAAGACACTGAAAAATCTTTCCATACATAAATTATCGATAGCCAAATTGTTCATATTTACCTCCCTTTTTATCTTATTATCGATGTCGTTAAATTGCTCAATTGTAGCTCCACTTAAATACATGCTTGTGAGACTTTGTGTCCGTAAGTGCGTTGCAGACTTTTCCATCTATCATTATTAACATTAAATTGTGACGCAATTCTAGGCGTTCATTGTCGATAAATACTAGTGTCCGACCGAATATTCGGCTTCGGGATTCGGCATATTCGGCCGATTTTTTAACCTTCAGCTTCGAATATTTTTAAATATTCAGCCGAATATTTGCCGAATTTTTTTGACTTTTTGTAACACAAACAAAATTGTTATGTTTCTTTTTTTGCATTTTTCAATAGCTTACTGTGTAAAATATCATTCTAAGGGCCGCTTTTTCAATGTCCGTTTAAGCACTAATCAGAACTTTAACCAGCAGTTAGCAAAAAAGCTCTTTCTCAATGTTCGATTAAGGCTTAACTGTCAGTTAAGTGCTGATTAAGTTAACGACAAGTTGTGGTTTCGGTTAGATGCTAATCGAAGGAACAGCTGACAAGATTACAAAATTAAAAAAAAAACCGCTACTTGGTGAAATCAAAATTATATTTTTAGCTATCATATGGTTAGCTAACTCCTGGTAAAGAGCTTGACTAACCGGACATTGAGAAAGCGGCCCTAAAAGTTAAATAGAAATTCTATTTTTAACGAATCTTTATGTTGTTTTTGTCGATAATAAATTCGAGTTATTAAATCTGTGGTCACAAGGAATAACGACTAAACTCAAAGTATCGTAAAAAACGATATTTTAATTGCACGAAGCACGACTCATTTTTTTAAATATATGATCCGTTACAAACAAAATATGTGTAGACGTAAGTGATGGTCAATTCTGGGCTAAAAATAGATATCTGCATAATTCCAAAAACTGACAATTAAGTTAATTCTGTATCGCTTTTTACGATATTTTGAGTTTAGTCATTATTTCTTGTGACCACATAAATTATCAATGCGCCTATTGATAAATTTCATATTGGAATTTTTGTCAACAAAAAATCAACGAACATTTTCAATAAAAATTAAAAAAATTATACCATAATCACATTCATACTTAACAGTAAAATATTTTGATTTTTTGTTTCAGATGAAGTTTGCGACCTGTAGGAAGGTCGTCATCTCAGTTCGTGTCGTAAGCACTAAACAACGTCGCCCTACAGTCTGAAAATTTTATACAATCTTCTTCAAAGTAATTTAAATATGCCTAAAAAGCAGAGTTGGGCGTAGAGTGCACTAAATTTGCAGTTTCAGCTTTCATAAATAAATAGTGCAAAAAAAAATACTTGCACTAATAGTGGTACAGCACAGAAAGTTACCACTCAATTGAAAGAAAACAGGAACAGTTTACTTGTAGTATTGAGTATTTAAATATTACACAGAAATTTTTATGTTTCTATGCTATTCTCAGTAAAATATAAAAATATTAAGTAAAACAAGAAAAATAAGCTATGCAAACAATTATTTGCATAGCTTATTTGAAAGCCATTTAACTTTCATGAAACTATTATTTTTAATAACACCAATTTTATATAAACTGTCTATCTGATCCTAGCTTGGCGATGCTCATTCAGAGCTGTTTTTGTTGTTTTCTTCGTAAACATATATGACCAGAAGCTCGAAAAATAGTTTTTCTTAATTATAAATTTTTTTATTCGAGTCTAACTGAAATAGTTTTAAAACCAGTCATATTTGAAATTTGAGTGGAAAAACTTTCAATTGCAGTTTTCATTGAGTGGCTGTTCAAATTTTGCACTATTTGAGTGTAGTGGAGATTTAGTAACTACCACTCAATTTAGTTATAGTGCAACAGTATAGCACTACCACTAAAATCCCTAGTGATAGTGAAGAGATGCTTCACTATCACTAAGCTGGTAAAAAAATAGTAAAAAAAAGAATTTCTTTCAATATATTTTAGTGCTAGTGAAAGGCTGAGTGCACTCAACATTTAGTGCACTACGCCCAACTCTGCTAAAAAGTTAAGAGTACCTATATTATGTACTTTTTCCAAAGACTAATGTTAATTGCATATTTTTCGGCCTGTTTAACCAGACTAGACCCTTAATGATTGCCGTTTTTATAAGCTTTTATTTAACTTGCTTCGTTCGAATGCGTGTATGTATGTATGTATGTCCGTCAAAACTTGCAAGCCATTTTTCGACAACTTGTTCAGGTGAAAATGCAATATTATGATAAAAAATTTTGCCACACCCCCTTTTACGCCAAAACTACAGGGCTGATTCAGCTAAAATTTGGCAGTAAATTTCCTTCAAGTAGGGGATGGGGTTTGGGAAAAAAATTGGCCACACCCCCTTTTACTGCCCACAAATACAAAAACGTAAGGTTTTGAAAATAAAAGATGTTAATAATAAACGTTTAAAACTAAAAAGTAAAAAATAAATAAAAAGTAAAATAAAATTTTTAAAAAATAAGCTTTTATTTAAAAAGACGTGAACTAAAAAGAAAAAAATAAATTTAAGTGACATTTGTCATACATGTATATAGTAGGTATATTCTAGGTGCAGAAGATCCCCTCTGTTGGTTACTCATCATCATAATATAAGCGTACGTAAATTGGTAAGTTCTAAATACTAATAAAAATTTAGAACTTTTCAAATTTCATATTTAAAAGCTTAAGGCACTGATATCGTGTAGTAAACCTGTATAATGGATCGCAGTTTATATACATGTAAGCTTGCTAAAAAATGCAATACCACTGATAATGTGTAGTAAACCTGTATAACGGATCGCGGACATCGGTGCCTCAAGCTTTTAAATATAAATGTATTTGAAAAATTCTAAATTTATACAAGTCCTTAGAACTTACCAATTTACGTACGCTTATATTATGATGCTGAGTAACCAAGAGAGGGGTTTCTGCACCTAGAATATAACTACTATATACATATATGACAAATGTCACTAAAATTTATTTTTTTCTTTTTAGTTAACGTCTTTTTTAAATAAAAGCTTGTTTAAAAATTTTTTTTGCTTTTTATTTTTTGTACTGAAATGAAAAGCAAAGCCTGAATTTTATTATTTTTTTTTTTTTTACTTGAAAGAAATTTTGTTAGTATTCGGCTTCGGAATTCTGCCGATTATTTCTATTTGGCCGAACATTCGGCTTCGGCCAAAAATCAACATTCGGTCGGACACTAATAAATACAATAGAATTTGGGAGGTTTTTATTTCTATATCAAGCCGTGCCTTTTCAATCTTTGAAATTTTGATAAACTCCATTTTTAATGGTATGCAAAACCTGGTGAATGAAGGACGATTTTGATCCTATAAACCAACCTTAGTGGCACTATATAAGTAATAAATACTGATGAGTCGCTTGCATCAGTTAAAAGAAAATATTCAATATTGGCACCACACCTGTACAATATCTTAATTTATGATTTTGGGAACATTTTGAATGAACCCAAAAGTATTCTGTACGCAGGTGATTCTCTAGTTTAGGCACACGTTTAAGACAAGTTTCTCATCACCTTTTGTTAATTAATGATTATTACAAAAATTTAAGTATTAAAATAAACATGAATTTGATTGCGAGCTTTAGATCAAGTAAGTTTTTAAGAAGGCAACAACAACAACAAATCTGTATAGAGTCAATCGCTTAGCTGAATAGACAGTCTATTTCGGAAATCGCTACATCTCCTCTTCAGTAGTCTTTGAGTGTGTTGTATTCCCCAGAATAATGTCGTTGTATTAATGGCCAAGTGCTGACAATGAAAGTTGACCCACTACAACAAAGCGGGCGATCAATGCTCATTGCATTGCGGCATTTTAATATGAATTCAATGCCAAGGCCAAGTAAAGTAAAGTAAAGAAAACAACAAAATAAAATGAAAACTGACCTACCGCAACAACAACTGGGCGATCAGTTTTCATTTTATTAAAAGGCAAGTGTTTTAAAACACAATGAAGTAAGCCAACAATTTACTTCTGTGCAGCCAGCACAAAAATGCACCGTATGTAAAATTTAATGAGCACGCACGCTTGGTTAAAAAGAAGGCTAATAAATTAAAGGAATGCTTGCAAAACTTTTAATAAATTTAAATTTGAGTCAAAAGACTTAATTATCTATACTATTATATAAAATTGTAGTTCAAATATTTCGTATACGCGAACGGGAGAAAATCACAACGATTCGTTAATTTAAAAATATCGAAGACTTCTCGTACTACCTCAAAAATAAGATATTTGCCAACAACTTTTTTTGTAAAAAATACCCAAATTTTTAGATTTTAAATAGTATCTTATGAGAATTATGATTTATATACTGGCAAAAAACTCCAAACACTATTATTATTAACATTAAATGAAACTGAAAAATTACCACCATTCGGAGATTTGAACCTCGGCCACGTGAGTGTAGGTGAATTAGCTTATCCATTCGACCATCGCAGTTGTTAACTGATCGTCGCTTAATTTGCTTCATTAAGAATGAAAGCGGTCGTGGGTTCAAACCCCAAAAGGAGAAAAACAAATTTTTTAGTTGTGCTGTTTTAAAATATAGTTTTTTTTATAAAAAACATTTTTTTACGAAAGTTTTAAATGTTATATTTTATAAATTTTTTTTTTATTTTATAGATAAAAAAAGATGTTTTTGTTTAAATCATACAATAATAACAACGAACTAAAAATAAATGATATATTTTTAAAAAAATTATTAAAAAAACTTTTTACAAGGAAATGAAAAAACGAATACGAGTTCTCGGACTCGTAAGCGAGCTCGAAACGAACACTAGAGATATCGGATCCATACAAACTTATACGAAAAGACTCAGAATTTTTTCATATAAATTTCTGATAGAAAATTATATAAAAAGAGCTAGAATTTTTTTTATATAAAAAAATAGTTTTTATTCAAAAAATTAAATATTTTCATATGAACAAGTCAGCCTCGCCAAAATGCTCGAAACGAACACGAGATCTCGGATACATACAAAATTATATGAAAATTCTTGGAATTTTTCATATAACTTCTTCAATCCCGCACCAATTTAAAAAATTTTTTGGAAGTAAGATTTTTTTAAATGTCCACATTATAGATGGTCATAATGCATTGAATTATTAGTGCATTAGTGCAAAAAATAGCATTAGCACTATGCAAACTCATAAACGAGTCCGAGAATATGATTCGAGAACGATTCGTTATTAAAAATATCAAAGCCTTCTCGAACTGCGTTTGATATAAAAATATTTTCAAAAAAAAAATTTTTTCCTTTTAGCTGCTAAAAATACGTCAGTTAAAACACAAACAAATTTTCATCATTTTTTTATGAAAAAATTCAAAGTCTTTTCATAAAGTTTTCTATAAAAAATTTTTAAGTATTTTTATTTAACTTTGTATGAAGGAATTTCTGAAAAATGTTTTTCGTATATCATTGTTTTTAGTTTTTATTTGAATGTTAATCATTTTCACTGAACACTTTTTAAAATGTTTCTTAGGAAAAGTCAACTAGAAAAATTTTGTATCCGAGATCTTGTGTTTGTTCTCGGACTCGTTAACGAACTCGTTTACGAATCGTTATTCGTTTGGTGTTGTTAAGGTGCCTTGAAAAAAGTTCCATTTCTTTGAGTTTTTTGCCAGTGGATTTTTGGTCAACGGAATAGCAATCTCTTGCATAACTAATAGTTTAAAATTGACTATTGTAAACTAAAAAAGACACAGTTTCGATGGTATCGTAAGTGCAGACGTAAAATTCGTTTTTAAACAGTAATAGAGAAAAATTCTGTTTTTATTTTGTTAAAGTTTACTTATAACATAACTAATATATGTTTTGATTAATGTTTAGGATAGCAATTAATTTACTTATTACATAATAACAAAAACTTTCTCTGTTACTGTATAAAAAGGAATTATGCGTCTGCACTTACGGTAATATCGAAACTCTCTTTTTATTTTCTTTTCTCGTATTATTAAATTTTAATTTATAAGCTTTTCTATTTTTTATACTTTTTCACTTTTAAATAAATACTAAATTTGTAACGTCTTGCTGAGAAACAAAAAAATAACAATAATAATTCTTCTCAAGGAAACATAAATATAGTTGATGTCATTGTTGAACCACACTTCCAATTCTCTGCAGTACGTGAGAATGATGTGGCCAAGTACATTATGAAAGTTAAATCAAATGCTGTTGGAAAGGATGGCATCTCGATAAGATTTATAGAGCTAATTATACCCTACGTTCTTAGTCCGTTAACCCACATCATTAACCATTGTTTTACAACGTCTTCTTTCCCTCATTCCTGGAAAACTGCTAAGGTGGTCCAAATTGCTAAAAAATCGTCTGCGGTCGAAGCCAATGATTTCAGGCCAGTTAGTATTTTGTCCTCGCTGTCTAAGGTTTGTGAAGCGATTATGGCAGATCAAATCTAAATTTTTCTGAACACTAATAATATGCTATCTCGTCTACAATCTGGATTTTGAGCTGGCCATAGCTGTTCCACTGCTACTATGAAAGTTTTGGACGATGTACGAAAATGACAGATATGACGAAGCACAGATTACTCTTCCCTGCATGCTCGACTTTTCCAAGGCTTTCGACACTGTAAATCGCAACTTACTTTGCTCAATTCAATTTGGTGTTCTCAATTTAATTTGGTACGCAGTGGAGTACCACAAGGTTCAATTCTTGGCCCATTGCTATTTTCTGTTTTTATAAATGACATTTTTTCAACTTGTAAACATTCTTCTATGCATGCATACGCAGATGATATTCAATTACATCTTTCCCATAGAGCCGGTCTCTTGGAGGACTTAAGTTGCAGATTAAATGAAGATCTCCAAGATATAAATCAGTGGTCTTTAAGAAATGGTTTGCAGCTTAATGCACTTAAATCTTACGTTCTACCGATCTCGGCATCTAAAATATTTTTTGAAAATATCCCTGACTTGTTTATAGGTGATAAGAAACTTAAACTTGTTACCAATGTTGTAAGCCTAGGTTTCCATATAAACTCAACACTGACGTGCACCGATCATGTTAACAGCAATATCCGTAAAATACGTAAAATCAAGTACAGTTGATATTAACTATAATAACGTACTCTAAACTTATACACAGCAAATTAGATTCACACTCTGAGCATAAACTATATGTAGCATTCAATCACGCTACGAAATATGTCCATGGCATTCGGAAATTGGATCATATTTCACAGTACAAGAAACCAGTTCTTGGTTGCGACTTATCTTATTACCTTAACGCCAGGACTTGTATCTTTTTATATAAACTAATTCGGTCAAAAACTACCTTATACCTATTTGAAAAAATGTTTTTTTCAATTTTCCCAGACCGTTCGAAGTAATGCTCTGATAGTACCTCATTTTAAATTCATTAATTCAACGATATTATTTTTCATTAACGCCATTCGATTATGGAATTCTTTACCAAACCATTTAAAATCGATTGAAGGAATTGGTGGAAGCTTTAGACAAGCTTTATTTAAAGTTAAACGTTTCCTGTGCTTGCAAAAAATTGTGAAAATTACCCCCATACAAACCGCGCTGTAAGATGTAATTCTAAGTCAAAAATTTCTAGTGTTCCTATATAAATTTAATTTACATTGTCTTATTTCATAGTTTTAATATATACGTACAAACAATTTTTTGGTAATGGCTACTTGCGATATTTTTTTCGATGGTGAGCATCGATGGTTTTATAACATCGATTGCATATTGCGATGTTTTTTTGGATGGTGAACATCAATGGTTTTGCTACGATGCTCATCCCTAGTTGTAACTCTAGCTTGGAATCTACTGCGCAGATTTGAGCCAATTTTTTTTTCTTATTTTAAAATCATGAAGTCAATAAGTAGAATTTTTTTAAGTAAGCTTTTTTTTTTTGAGAATATTCTTTTTCGCTTTTTTTATTGGGCTCTAATTTATAAAAATTATGTTTTTTTACTGATATGCTTTTATTCGTCAACAGGAACTATGTGCCGTGTTCTAATATTGATTGTTGCTATGTATTTATAAACACACACTATATCATACAATTCGATCAAAGTTTTACACCACTTTGTATTATTTGTAAAGGAACCCCAGAATGGTGGAAACTTCGAGGTGTGTATGCTCAGAAAAAATGTAGAGGTAAAAAAATAATAGGACCAACTAATACATTTCACCCTAGGCGACAATTTGGTGGAGATATATAGGGTATCATAAAGGGGGTAGGTATGTTCCAAATAAATGTTGGAGGTGTAAAAATAATATAACCGCTTGACCCCCCTATGGGTCAATCAGGAAGAGATAAATCATCAGAGGGTGGAAGATAGGGGTAGGTATTTTCCAAATTATTGTTGATGGTGAAAAAATAATAAGAAAAAATATAGATATGACTACTGGGTCAATTTGGGGATGTATAAATTATTTTCTTTATTGTGTTGTATTGAAACAACTGTAGTAACAACTACACTTAGAAACATTCGTTGCCTCTTGTTGTTATTAGTTAATCGGAAACCACAAGCTTCACAATCAATTGAGCAAATCGTGCAATTCATTCAGCCCTATTCCAGAATCCGTCGTAATGAATTTCCGAACGTAAAGCTACGCTACGAATACGACAAATTTGGTAATCCAAAATCCGAACGAAACTTCCTCTTTTCGAACTTACTTTCGGGAGTTCGAAAACAACTGGTTTCAACAGCAGACAAATAAATAAAAAGAAAAATTGAAAAACTGAGGTGTTTTTGATCAACATTGTATTTTTTAGCTGTGATTTTTAATGGATTTCATTGCAATTGCAATTTTCGCACGATAAAAGGAAGATTTCTCACATAGAGAATCTATGAAAATTCGTCGAAGAATATTGCGAGATTCCAATAACCCTTTGGAAACGGATTACGAAACGTAGGAAGTGCACTAAATAAATTTCAACATATTATAAATATAAACTTCAACATAACATATTCACAGGTTTAAATAAAAATAATTTAACTTTATTAACCAAAAATTAATAACCTAATTCTACAAAAATTTAATTGTTTTCTTTTGTCGTAAACAAATCCGTCGAGGCAAGGCTTTTGTGAAAAAATCCGAAAAACAGCTGTCAAAAGTTGATACGTTCGGAATGTGTAGTTGCAATGCTTCGAATGTAAGAATGTTCGAATTCGATTCGGATTGTAGAATACTTCATTACGAATCCGAAAGAAAATGTACGCTACGACGGATTCTGGAATAGAGCTGATTATGTTATTTGATATGATAGATAAGATATAAGTGAAACAAGATCGATTTATGTTTCACTTAAAAATCTAGGCAGACCCCTTAAGATCTACATTCTACATTCAAGAAGTACTAGTTCTTTAGCTTGGGTTTCGCACATGCTCTTTGAAATGATTATCAGCCCTATTCCAGAATCCGCCGTAGCGTAAATTTTCTTTCGGATTCGTAATGGCGTATTCTGCATTTCGAATCATTACATCGTATTCGAACATTCGTAGCATTGCTATTCCACAATCCGAACGCATCAACTTTTGACAGCTGTTTTCGGATTTATTCACGAAAGCTTTGCCTCGACGGATTTGTTTACGAAAAAGCAAAACTTTTTCCACTGTCCAGAAGTCATACAGCCCTATTCCAGAATCCATCGTAACGAAATTCCGAACGTAAAGCTACGCTACGAATACGACAAATTTGCTAATCCAAATTCCGAACGAAACTTCCCCTTTTCGAACTTACTTTCGGGAATTCGAAAACAACTGATTTTAACAGCAGACAAATAAATAAAAAGAAAAATTGAAAAAACTGTAGTGTTCTTAATCCATTGTATTTTTTAGCTGTGATTTTAAATCGATTTCATTGCAATAGCAATTTTCGCACAATAAGAAGAAGATTTCTCACAAACAGAATCAATAAAAATTCATCGAAAAATATTGCGAGACTACATCAACCCTTTGGAAATGAATTACGAAATGCAATTAATAAATTTCAACTAACATATTTACAGGTTTAAAAAAATATTTTACCGATATTTACCAAAAATTAATTAAAAGTTTTATTTTGCGACCTAATTTTATAAAAATTCAATTGTTTTCTTCTATTTTATATTTGTAAAATTTATTATTTAAACTGTAGCTAAAAATTGGTTTAAATGTTTGCGAATAATTTAAATACACCTTAAAGAAATGCAAAAAGTACCTGATGAGTTCATTTTTTTCGCAACAGCTTTCCATGCCTCTTTCTTCTGCCATTCGAGAGAACTTGTATAAATGTTGGGGTGCTCACGAATGCTGACCATAAGATGGTAGGGATCAAACGAGGAGTGGGATTCATTACAATTAGTTTTTTTCGAGGAACCGGCTGCAGAATTTTCTTTCTTTAGTATTTTTTCGGTGAGCTCTATAGAACGTTACGGATTATATTATTTTGTCTTCGAAGGTAACAAGCTGATATAAAATAAGTACTACCTGCACCAAGTAAACCTGCTTTAACGTCGGAAGATGGTGGTGGAAGTTCTTCTTCTGTTTTTGTATTCGTTTCATTTTGGGCGCATCGTATGATTTCTTCATTAATTTTATTTCTAATTATATAGTAGAAAGGTTCGGTGTCCTTATAGCGCTTCTCTAGGAGAAACTTTAATTTTACGAGGACACGCCACCAGGTCATTGGCCACTTGTTGTCTACACCACGCTCTAACTCGCTCATATAGGCTACGAAAACATTCTTGAATGCATTGCACATATCCCAAATATCATCTAAAAGCAAAGAGGTTATTCAAATTTTGTCTAAGTTGAGGAAAAAACCACACTCTAGACTCACGTATGTGGGGGAACTTTGATCGGATATGTATTGGAAACAGGTCCTTGTGAGGTGAGACAGTTTCCAAGATATCCTGATGGTTGCTTAATTCATTCATCAACAAGGGCAGCTCATTCTGATATTTAAGCCAGCCACGTTCCACTGAAAAGATTAAAAATAAAATGTGATTGTAGTTATTTTAACTCATAGTATTTTAAACCTGCTAATGATTCGAAATTCCTAAAGAGAACTGTGCTCTCTTTCCACACTTTGAACCAGGTTTTAAAAGGCTTCATGAGCTCATCCATGGGGGCGATTTGGTTAAAATGGGTAAAGTTATCAGCTAAAAAGTTCCAACACGCCTTGCAGATATGAACTGAAAATAACTTTGTACTGACCAAAAGAAATAATCATTAATTGGGGCTGTATAACTTACTCGGAAGACCGAATTTTTTGGACAAATACTGCCAGTAGAGATTTGTACCAGACGGATGAATCATTTTGTTGTGCAGCCTAGGTATAGCCATGATTTCGCGTATAAATTTCGCTGTTGTAGGCATCGATAGCGAATATTTTTCACTCAGTGGTGGTCCATGTACCAGCAGCTGGTTGCCATTCGGTGTAGCAACGAGTTCGATCATTATTTCATTGGGATTGAGTAATGATAGTGCGCCGGTTATTTTTGGCAGCGGTGCTAGATTGTTGGCAGAAGGTTGGGTAGGTTGAGGTTGGGAAGGTTTCGGAGGTTGGTGTAAAGGAGGTTGAGGTTGGGGAGAAGACAGAAGTACTGGTGAAGAAAGAGAAACGGGTGAAGGAAGAGATACGGTTGAAGAAAGAGATGATACGGCTGAAGAAAGAGAAGGTAGGGTAGGTAGTGATGGGACTGAAGGTAGTAGTAATGGTGCAGAGGGTTGTACAGAAACTGAAGGTGGTGAAGTTATTGTCGAAATCAAAGGTGGTGAAGGGAGTGCAGATACCGAAGGTAACGGCGGTAGTAAAGGTATCGAAGGAAGTGAAGATACCCCAGATGAAAAAGGTATCGAAGGAAGTGAAGATACCCCAGATGAAAAAGGTACCTCAGGAAGTGCAGGAACCACAGGAAGTGAAGGCATCACAGGAAGTGAAGGCACCACAGGTGGAAATGACGTCACCGCTGGAAGCGACGATACCATAGTAAGTGCAGGACCCGTCGAAATTATCGAAGGTGCATAAGTTGATAATGGCTGCAGAGGCGGCATAGGTAATGATGTTGTTATCGGTATTTTCGGGGCGATCGGTTTTTGACGCAATACTATTTTAGCCTTAGATGATTTAGGTTTCGGTTTCAAAGATATAGTTGTTTCCTTATTTAGTGGCATTAGCATATTTTGCTGAGTTATGTTCGTCAAGGTCACGGTCGTTGTTGTGGGTACAAGCGAGATGCCTTGTGGAAAAACAGGCCTAATAGTCGCAGGCACTCCAGGAAAACTATTGAAGCCAGTATGTTTTTGTTGTACACCAAAGGAGGATTGAGCAGAGACATGAAGACTTTTGGCCGATGTTATCTTTGGGAACATTGGTGTTGAGTTTTCGGTAAATGTTTTGTAGTGTGAATTTTCTGGATTATTATAAATGCAAGTAGCATCGATGTTGGCTTCAAGATCTATAGGAATGGGCGTGGTTGTAGCATACGAATTTGCATAGATGTCCATTTCCTCTGATTCAGCTGTCTTTTGTGGGTCTAGATATGGTTTTGCATGCAAATACAGTTCAGAGATGATACCTTCAAAATACCATTTATCTTGCAGCTGATAAGTATGTTGACGCATATGCATCAACTCCCAGTAGAAGAAGCGCATGATTAGCCATGTGATCTCGCACTGTCCCGGTGTAGCACCTAAATAGAGAAAAAAATTCATTTATACTTGTTCTGAGCACTAAAATAAAAACTACCTCTTGTTTTTGATATTTCGACCCAAGAGGAGAGGTAGTCGTTTTCCTTCTTAGCAGAGAGTAGGTAGTCATCAGTATAGTTGACGATATTGGGATGTTTCCGAATAACCACGAGCAATTGAAATATGTTTTTGAAGTGTTCGATGGGCTCCTGCCATTCCTGTTTGGTATAGAAGCATTGTTTGTAGACCGTGTTGGAACTAAAAACGAAAAAGAATATATATTAGATTTGAGCAAAGAGAGAGATATTTCTTTATTATTGGTTTTCTCACTTTTTCAGTATACACGGCTTGAGAAAGCTTAACAGTTTTTTCAGCTCGCTTTCTTCTTCCGGAACAGTAGAATGGTTTATTTCCCATTCGTAACGTGTCTGTAGATATACCCATAGCTTCATCAACTTTGTTGCTGTAATAAAGTTAAATAAAATAAGATACATTAGCAGAAAGCAAAGAACTGGGCATGGTATAACTAGACAAGGTAGTGTTAGGACTAATTATGCTCTCTTTCTCAGCGACTTTTTTTATAATTTTTCTATATACTATATTTTATAGTTCATTGAAATCTTAATTTGGTTATTTTATGAATCTTTTTAAACAACATGGCAGAAAGGTGATTTTATTTCCATACAAAAACAACCAAAACTCAAATAGATGTTTTTTTAAGCATGCTCCATAGAGCCCTAACAAAATCAAAAGTCGTTACGACCGGCCAAACAATAGAGCACATGAAAATTAACGAAGCCGTTCAAAATTAAATCGTTGGGCAAGAGTCGCATCGACATATCACCAGAATAGAATCTATTCTTCTTTTCTCTAACTACCGACGATTTTCTCTCTGAGTGATATTAGTGCTTCCATATTTTTGCTAACAATTGGGTATGTTCAAAGCCATTTTCATAGAATTTGTTATGTTCTCACGTTTCATTTTTGTTTCTGTTGTACTTACACAATAACAAAAACATAACTGTTAAAAAAACTATGCTATATAAAAGCAACCCTACATCGTCGGTCGCAATCGCTTCATTTTGGACGGGTTCCCTGTTACTGTCGACCAGGTAGGATCGCCGGTCGTAACGACTTTTGGTTCTGTTCGGGCTATTATACAAACAACGTTTGGTCTTTGACCTGATAGGAAATGGATAGATTATTAGAGAAAGAATTGATTGGAACCATACGTGAATTATCGATTAGCCGGAACAAACGTGAAAAACAATTTAAATTGCTTATAACCGGGGCTAGTGTTATGCCTTAACCTCGGCAAGCATTACCAGCCCCAGTTGCTCATATCCTTTAATTCCACATTTTCCACAATTTAGCTGTGGATTTTTTGTTTCAATAATTCTTAAATGTAGTTAAGAACAAAGAAAGCGAAAAGAACCGTGCCCGAACCCAGATTCGAACTGGGGACCTCTGAGTTGATAGTCTTTTTTACTAGACTACAAAGGCCAAAATTACTTTTCGTACATTGCATGCTCCATTACATTTTTTTAAAAATTTATTGCAATATTTTTTCATATGGGGTTTTTATTTTGTAATTAATTTTTTAGCTTTAATATGTATCAATTTATTTTTCTGACACTCAAAACCTTTCCAACGATCTCTTAAAAGTAAGGATCGCATTAGAAAAAAATGCAGTTATTTGAATTTTAGTGAAAAATAACTCGAAAAAATAAATAAATAAAATAAATAAATTATTAAAGTTTTTTCTAAATGGCCTTGTTATTTATTAAGTTAATTTTATATGATTTAAATACAAATTCTAAATGTTTGATAGTTTAAATCATACTTGATTTTAAATACAAATTCTAGTTGTTTGATAGTTGTTTGATAGTTTATTGAGCTTAAGGTCAAAGTTAGAACAATTAATTGTTCTAACGAATCTTTCCAAAGAAACAACAACAACGTATTTTCAATATGAAAAGGAAAAAATCACTAGCTTATTTTATTGCAATTTCGGCCATCTAAAGGCTTCATCAGAAATCTTTGTGATACCCGTGCAAGCGCGCACTAGTCGTGCTTCATATTTAATAAGTCCCCTTTTCAAAAGTTATCTTCAAAAGTCATTAAATCACGGCGTTTTCACTGACAGTAGGAAAATAGCTATAACTAATAATGCTACCTTAAATTATATACAGAACAGAGAACTGCATAAGTGACTTCACTAAGCACTCGTTGAAAATGAGAGTAGCTATCGTGCATTGCATTCTCTTTCAACGAATATACAAAATGTGGACTCGCTCAAAAAGTAAACTTCGCTAAGCTTGCTATTCACCACCGTATTGCTTAAGAGACTCTCTGTAACGAATAGATAAAGCTACAAACTCTCAGCCTCTTAAATCTCCTCACTCGCCTTATTCACAGAAAGTTGATAAACTATTCGCATGACTCTCAATGCTTGAGCGAATCACAGCGAGTCATCTACGCAGTTAGCTACTGCGCTGATTTCAACTACGCTAATATTTATCGTGTACAGGAAATAAAAAAGAAATGATTGCAAGATGAATGTCACAGGATTCAATTACGAAGATCATGAACACCAGCTAGAATAGATTTGCCTGCATATAATAGGTTTTTTAAAATTTTTTCCCAATAAGATATGCGGCGACAATGAAATACAGAGCACCATGCAATTTTTTTTTTTTGTTACAAGGCAAATTGCACAACAAAGCATTTGGCGAGTCCTATTAACAACGTAGCTTTATCTCGAAGCAGTCAGAATTTTCACTATATTCGCAATGTTTGTTCGAAGACTCTCACAACTCTCAGCTGAATCGCGAAGCAGGCAAAATTATCACTATATTCACTATGTTTGTTCGTTTATTCGCCCAACTCTCAACGTGAGGATCGAAGCAAGCACATATTGTAGAGCAGAGAGTGAGAGCATAATTCGCACTCAACATTAAAAAAGAGAGTGAGTTAATGCGAAGCAAACAAAATTGTTGAGGAACGCGAATGCCTGAGAAAACAGAAAATGTAGTGAAGAAGGAGAGTGCGTTATGAAGCGAAGCGCTTGTTGCTTATCTCTGGTGCCTACATTGATTCCTGGTCAGATTACAGGTAAATTACAATTTTAATTAAAAACTATAATCGTAATCATAAAAAAATAAAGATTACGATTACTGTAATTACAATCGAAATATCTTTTATTATAGTTATAGTAATCGTTGTTAATAAAAAAATCTCAATTTAAATTATTGAAGTAATCAAAATATTTTTTATTACGATAACAGTAATTAAAACTTATAATTATTACATTGAAAAACATATTGCTCGAAATAAAATAACATTTAAATAGGCTTGGAATTATATATTCTGCAGTAGATTTCTTTTATAGTAAGGGAAAATATTATAAATAAGATACATATACTTATTTATGAAATAATTAAATTAAAAAATAATGATTACGATTACGAATAATCTTAATTGTAATTTTTTTATTGATAAAGATTTCTTGTGTAGTCCCTGAGCCCAACCCATATTATGGTGGGTAAATTTTTCTCACTTTGGACCACTTTTATCTATATCGTTGAGATATTTCAATGATATTAAGGTTGGTACTTAAGATGATCTAATTCGGAGAAATTGTGAAAAAGCTGTTGTAGCTGAACTCTATTGTTATTGCATGTTTAAAAAAAATAATCATAATTTTTTATTATGATTATTGATATTATCGTAATTACAAACGATTATTGTAATAAGTAAATTCTTCTATTGCAATAACAGAAAATGCAATTGTAATTTGTGTCTAAATATTTAAAGATTACGTTTACTGTAATTGTAATCGGAAAGTGATTGTAATCGCAAAATGTTCAACTCTGACTACTACGCAGGTTTACATATGCAAAGATATTTATTTTTTAAATATCATTAAAAACAGCAAATTTTGTATGAGTTGTCAACTTCGTTTTGACAATTTTGGTCACTGGTTTTCAGTCCTAACACTACCTTGCCTAATACCATGGTCTCTGCTTTCACATCGCTTCTTTGCCGGCAAAATAACAGAAAGAATCTGAACACATGTTGAAAAGAAATTGCTTAATATAAAATAAATATATATGTATGCATGAGTATACCATTTTATACTTTTCAATAATGATTTCGTACGTTGGCGTATTCTGCTTTCAATGAGTATTCTTTAACTCATTGAAAGCAGAACATTGTTGTTTTTTTACCGACAAACTTTCAATAATAGTTTGTTTACCAATTTAGGTCGCGTTTAAAATCTACTTTCATGAACTCTAGGTTAAAGATTTTACTCAGATTTCTTTAAAAATTGTACAGTCATAAAATTCGCAACTGGCAATGCTGATCGCATCACAGCAGAGAAATTAATACAATAGGGGTATTCACGGGTTGTTGCGAATTCCAAGAGTGTGAAAATGCAACATAATTTGCGCACTTACGCGAGAACATCAATATTGCAACTTAATTATGCAATAAAATTAAATGTCGAATGAACAGTAAATATATTGCAACCTTATTTCAAAATCATAAAAAGTTATTAAAATCTACGTACAAACTTAACCTTTTTAAAGTTTTACCCAGGTGGCAACTACGTTCGAAAACAACCAAAACACGAATCATATGTTTAGCATCACTAGCTTGTGCGTTCTCGCAATTGGTTTGAGCAGTGCATAATTGCACTCAAGAAAAGTTGCAAAATTGCTTTCAATGTGTTTGTTGTTGGAATGATGCGAAAGTTCGCAATCATGCATTTTCGCATCGTCGCAACTGTGTTTCGCATCAACCCGTGAATACCCCTAATAAACTAAACTTTATAAACTTTATATATGCACACATAATTTTAACTACAACTCTGCCCGAAACAGACTTCAAGAACGTTGGCAGCACAACAGTTGCAGCGCGCCGACAGAAGTCAATACTGACAATCTTGAAAATATTTAAAAGAGCAATTTCTCTGTTCCTGTATCTCTTTATATATATATACAGGGTCCGCCATCTAACGTTTTTTTTTTCAACTAGTGCTTATTTCGTGAATGGTAACACTTAGCTCATGACTGATTTGACAGATAATTAGTTTTATCCTTCCGCTGAACGAATATGGTTGTGTATACGCTTGAACAACGCTGGGAAATATTGCGATATTACTTTGAAAATCATGGTAATGTTGCAGAATGTGTGCGAAAATTGCGTACGGATTTTGGAAGAAGGGAAGCACCGTCAGCTCCGTATGTTCGTTATCTTGTAAAAAAAGGGAAAGAAACTGGCATCCTCATCGATAAACCAAAGCGTGAAAAGCCAAAAGCAGTGCGTACACCCGAGAATATTACTGCTGTGGCGGAAAGTGTGCGTGAAACGCCATCAACATTAATTCACCGTCGTTCTCAACAATTGAACATTTCGGAGACATCATTGAGACGAATTTTGCATAAAGACCTTGGTATGACGCCATACAAAGTCCAATTGGTTCAGGAGTTGAAGCCAACTGACCATCCAATGCCTTTTCGCTTCGCTAAGTGGGCCTGCGAACGACTTACAGAAGATGCCGATTTTGCCAAAAAATCATCTTTTCAGATGAAGCTCATTTTGATCTTGGCGGGTATGTAAACAAGCAAAATTGTCGCATTTGGGGCACAGAAAACCCGTACGCATACATTGAAAAGCCGCTGCACCCAAAACGAGTCACTGTTTGGTGCGGATTTTGGTCCAGAAGCATAATTGGGCCATTTTTCTTCGAAAATGAGCAAGGAGTGGCCGTTACAGTCAATGGCGATCGTTATCGGGCCATGTTGAACGAATTTTTGTTCACAAAACTTGAAGAGGAGGATATTGGCAACATTTAGTTTCAACAGGACGACGCTACGTGCCACACAGCCGAAGATACACTCGATGTTTTGCGCCCTGTTTTTGAAGGTTATCGTATTATCAGCCGCAGAGATGATGTCGTTTGGCCACGTCGGAGCTGCGATTTGACACCGTTGGACTATTTTTGTGGGGTGCCCTCAAAGATAAGTGTTACGCCGACAAGCCAGAGACAATTGACGCTTTAAAGGACAATATTCGTGAAGCCATTGGTGAAATACAGCTGCACACAATCGATAATGTGCTTAAAAATTGGACCGATCGTGTAGGCTACTGCATGGCCAGCCGAGGCAGCTATTTGAATGAAATTATTTTCCATTATTAACCGGAAGGATTGTACTTTCAAATAAAAAAAAAAATTGAGAAAATATCCAGTAGTTTTTTATAGAATTTTCAAAAAAAAAAAATTATTTGGCGGACCCTGGAGCTGCTCACTTTGATCTTTCTTCGTATTCTTAAATGAATGAATAGAAGCATAAATGGGCAGTTCATGAATGAGCAAATGCGAACCCTGGCCAAAACAAGTGAAAATTATTAAAAACGTTGTCAATACTTCATTTTCGCAATATATTTCTCTATTAATCTAGTAAAATTGCCTAATAAAAATAATCCCCCATTAACAGCGAATAAATTTAAATTAAAGTAGAGCAAAACCAGCATTAAACTCACCTTTATCTTTGAGCTCATTAGCTAATGCATTCCAAAGGATACCCTTACGTCGGTAATCTCCAAAGTAACGATTGTCGAAATCATACAACTCGGGATATTCTTGCAACGCCTCTACTAATCTGCGAACCTCGGGACTAATTTCGAACGATCCCCCTTTTGATTGAGATTTTGATTCCGGATGTGTTTTGGTGGGAGAGTCGTTTTCATCAACGTCAATAACGATAACTGGTTCTTCATCATCCAAGAGCACAACGTCATCGTCGTCACAATCTATAGTAGGTGTAGGAAGCTTTTGTGCTCGAGGTTTGGGCAAACGACTCCTTTGGGAGAGTAAACAAAAAAAAATTACCAATCGCAATCGCGTTATAAGATACAACTGTTTTTCTTTACCGATCAGCAATGTAACGCCACAGAAACATCATTTCTTGTTCGAAAGCCATAACAGGACGCCGCTTTTGATTTTTGTTTCCGGATGCAAAGAACTTTCGGAGCCTACGCACGTGACGCTGGTATAAGTAACGTAAGTCAACCCAACTGTTTTTACACGCGTCAACTTTGGTAGGAGAAAAATAAGACAATATGAAGTTCATATTATGATTCCACACACTATTTATTACCTTCTTTCCCCAATTCCTTCGCTATCTGCTGCCATGCGTTCTCCTTAGCATTTGTGTTGGAGAATCCTTTAAAATTTGTGTCGTACAGCGCTCGTTGTTGGCGTACTTTATGAACCAATCGCTTTTTAAATTTTAATTGATTTTTTTTTATGTTTTCCTGGTTTTCATCACTGTCTCTTTTTTCCGCACTTTCTCTTCTTGATTGTAGGAATGATTCGGAAATTTCATCGGGAATAATGATCTGAAATGTTAAACATATGTATAATGCATTTTTTTACAGTGTAGTGTGTTGCACTAGGACGACATGTTGACAAGGAATGTTTTATATGCCTATTGTGTATGGCAACTTTGCTCTCAGTTGAGTTGCGGTTGCCAAATTCTTATTATCGATGGCAACACTTTCGAACAGTTGATCAACTCGCTGCTTTCACAGTTGCTTGTCAAATTTTTGTGTTATTATCGATAGCCACTGTTATTTGGTTTGGTTGCGGAACCTGTCAAAAGTCAGCAACTGCTAATTACTTGTTGCAAGCTGGTGGCCTTGTGCAAAAGCGAGAAATGGAGGCAGCGCAAGTTTTGGAAATTTGTGTTATTTGGATTATTCATAGATTATTTATTTTCATAGAAACATAAAAATTACAAACAAGCAACAGTTCGAGCGATTGGCAGAGCTTATGCTGGAAAGCGGTATTGGCGTACAACGAACAGGCTGTTTAAAGTTTTTTATTTCGTCCAGTACATAACAAAACGCTTCTTTGCCTTATCGGAAATAACTAAGAAACCTGTCAAATTTATTCAAATAAGCAAATTTTTATTCAATGTTTGTATTTACAGTGTTATATTACTTTGAATTTGAGAGTTCCAAAGGGTTGAATTTGTCTCTGATCTTCCTTCTTATACGCAACACACAACATCAGTGCATCCGTTTCCGTCATCAAAATATAAATCACTACTTATATCCGTATTTATTTGTTTTCTTTCTATAAATGGCTTTTTCCAAATTTAAACTTATTGAATATATAAAATTTTTAACATGAGCTGTTTTCTTTTTGACAGCTCGTTATTGTTTTCTTTGGCAACTCGCTGAAAATAGCAACTTGAAATTGGTTGTGATACGAAATACCAGATGGCAGTTCGGTTGCTTTAAAGTTTGGTTGCTTATTTGGCTACGCAACTCTGTTTTGTTGCCCTACGCAATAGGCCTATTATATTATGTAACCAGTGGTAAATAGACATTTGACGTAATAGATTACAGTGTAGTACATTTGTGGGAAGGTGGACGCAAAAATTAATTAAGGTGTTTTCTATATAATATGCCGCACATTAAAGTATGGAAGGGTGTCGGGCATTTATGACGAAACGTGATATAGTTATTGAAGGAGGTGGCGGGGTTGGTCGATTGTGCATTAATTTAATAATTTAATATTTCATTCAATATTTTGTACGGTTTTTCGTAAAAAGTTCAAACTGATAATTTGAATTTTGGCGGTTTAAATTCTTTATTGTTTTACCATAAGACGTGATATGACAAAAGCTACAATCTTTTATGTATCTATATATTAGGTATGTTTCCGTAGTTACTTCAAGTAATTGTAATAGAATAGAGAGTGGCATTGTGCATGTTATTCTTCTGTCTCGAGCTCCAAAAATTTCTAAAATAACGCTTTCGAAAACAGACCTAATATTACGCAAACAAATATTTTGTGGTGCCATTTAACCTGTGCTAAAGTCATGTTCACATAAAATTTATATCGATGGTAAGATATTTTCGCGTAGTTTTGCAGAATATAATTTTTATTCGAATAAGTTAAGATAGGTAAAACTAAGCAAATGTAAAAATCCCTTTTCCCCCAATGGGACAATGGGAAACCATAGCTACACAGCTATGTTGAACATCGTTGCTGTAGCATATACGAGAAAGAGTAGAGTGCGAGTGTAACTCAGTTACTTCAACAGAGCTGTGTGGATCCGTTGTTGTGTTTGCTGTTTTTTAATTACTAAACTCAAACTAATAGCCTGAACAGGATATGCTTGACGATGCTTCAGCGTCAAAAATTGTTTACACAGCTCTGTTGAATATAGTTGCTGTAGCATAAACGAGACGTTTGACAGTCTGAGCATTTATGTTTCTGATAATGATGTACAAGATGATGAAATGGTCTTGAAGAAAATTGGGTGACGAAGAACATTGTTTAAAAACAATTATTGAATAGATAGAAAACCGATAGAATTATTATCATCTGTGATAATTGTGGAATTAAATTTAGCTATATTTGATTAGATCGAATAAAAATTAATAATTGCATTTTCATTGCATGTGGCGACCGTAGCCTAGTGGGTAGAGTGCGTGGCCCCTAAGCTAAAGAACCGCGGTAGCCCGGGTTCAATTCCAGCTCAGACGGAAAGTTTTTTCAATTGAATTAATTTTTCTGTTCGGTCGTCACCCCTCTGCAGACAATGGCAAACCTCAGAGAGTAAAAATTGCCATGTAAAGCTTCTTGAGAACATAAGCCGTTCGGAGTCGGCATAAAACACGTAGGGTCCAGTTCTCGGTCACTTGTGATCAAACATTTAATAACACGCACAACAGAATTGATCAATAGAAGCTAGGTCAAAGTCCTTCAAAGGGCTGAAATGGCCAGATTATTATTTTTTTTTAATTGCATTTTTGAAGTTAAAAATTGAGTTTTACATGATTTGATAGTAAAATTTGGTATGTAGGCATGGAACAAAGATAGGTACAGATAGTGTACTCCGTGCGCAAAAAATGAAATCTTCTGCGCACTACGTCACTCGGGGTTGTCAGCTGTAAAACGTGGTGCATATATACAAAAGAAAATGTGAAAAAGTAAACACAAGCAGCACAATTGAAAACATTTAAGAAATATTGCATTCATTTAGTTCAATTTATAATATTGTGCACTTATAGTACGTGTAAATTATAATTTTCAATTATATTTTATGTAATTAAAATTAGTACTAGAGTTTAAGATGCTTTTGATGATAATAACAACGATTTTAATTCGAGCCAAAAAATGAATTTCCAATTATTTCAGCAAACGAAACAACAAACGAGAAGAACAACAAAATTAAAACAATGAAGCAATGAAAGTGCTGTCAAACACATCAAGTAACCTAGCTATTTTTTCTGGGGGACAAATGCGGGAAAATACTCCTATTATATATGTATTTATTTTCAATAATAGTACTGAAAAATATATTTGCTTAAATTTATTTATGAATATATTTATAATGTAATTAATTTCATTTCAACAAACCAAGTTTCAATAAGAAAATGTCGATATTTCTTCATCGCTATAAATTGTCCCCTTTAAATATATTATGACTACGTTTTTATTTAGCCACTTTGACAAGCTCGAACTACGTCACGACAAAGATGGCGGACATGCGCAATACTTTATCTGTAGTTCTTTATATCATGGTATGTAGGTGCTGCTATGGGTCAAAGTGACGGTTACTTTATAAATAAATGTTGCCACTCCGTACGGTGGGGCGAGCCCATACAAAGGGTTGGAAATTGCATATTGCTTAAAATAATTGATTGTAACTCTGGAACCATTTGATGTATTTTTTACAAATTTTAAACTTGTCTTCTTAAAAGAATTTCTCATAAAACTCTTAACCTTTATGAGCGTAGCGGGTCTAGGAGACCCAAAACCTCATGGTAAAAAACCATTTTTTTGTGTTTAACTATATTTCGTACCTGTATTTTATTACACAATGTGTTTTTAAACAAGAATTTATTAGCTTATTACATTTAAAAGATGTTTAAAGACAGCATACATCTCTATTTAAAACAAATTATATGCAATATTAAGAGCAAACAGTGATTTATTAATACCACACATAATTATACAATATGCTTAATTTTACACATTATCTGTAAAACTTATGTTTTACTTTCCTCATCATTGCTTATCTGAATTGAGCAGAAGGGCATACAAAAGATCTGAATTGCAAGCAGATCTTGAAAATTTTCTCGTGTTGTGACGTCGGAAGAACCGAAACAGTTTGTATTGGCCTCTTGCGCATCCTCGGATAACTGACCTATGGGTACTATCGCTTTTTTAACTATATCCGCACTGTGCATTAATATTTTATGTACAGTAACAAGCATGTAGTACCAATCATAAATTTCAACCATACATGGGCACACTGCAGTAAATATTTACTGCATTACTAGAAGCAGTAATTAGTAAACTTTTACTGATAATGAAATTCAATTTGCATTACCAGTAAATTTTTACTGATTACTGGAGAAAATTACAGTAAAAATAAATTTTTACTGATTACTGGGAAAAAATTGCAGTACAAATAAATTTTTACTGATAATGAAATTCAATTTGCATTACCAGTAAATTTTTACTGATTACTGGAAAAAATTGCAGTAAAAATAAATTTTTACTGATAATGAAATTTAATTTGCATTACCAGTAAATTTTTACTGATTACTGAAAAAATTTGCAGTAAAAATAAATTTTTACTGATTACTGAAAAAAATTGCAGTAAAAATAAATTTTTACTGATTACTGAAAAAAATTGCAGTAAAAATAAATTTTTACTGATTACTGAAAAAAATTGCAGTAAAACTAAATTTTTACTGCTTACTGAATAAAATTGCAAAAATAAATTTTTACTGCAATATTTTCAGTAATCAGTAAAAATTTATTTTTACTGCAATTTTTTTTAGTAATGCAGTAAAAATTAATTTTTACTGATTACTGAACAAAATTGCAAAAATAAATTTTTACTGCAATTTTTTCAGTAATCAGTAAAAATTTATTTTTACTGCAATTTTTTTCAGTAATCAGTAAAAATTTATTTTTACTGCAAATTTTTTCAGTAATCAGTAAAAATTTACTGGTAATGCAAATTAAATTTCATTATCAGTAAAAATTTATTTTTACTGCAATTTTTTCCAGTAATCAGTAAAAATTTACTGGTAATGCAAATTGAATTTCATTATCAGTAAAAATTTACTGGTAATGCAAATTGAATTTCATTATCAGTAAAAATTTATTTGTACTGCAATTTTTTCTCAGTAATCAGTAAAAATTTATTTTTACTGCAATTTTTTCAGTAATCAGTAAAATTTTACTGGTAATGCAAATTGAATTTCATTATCAGTAAAAATTTATTTTTACTGCAATTTTACTGGTACTGCAAAGTGCCCATCTATGATTTCAACGTATAATTCTGTTTTTTCTAAACAACATTTTTTTAATTTTGTGATATTAACTTTAAGACCAGATGCTATGACCTGAAATATATTAAAATTTTTACGCATTAATATAAAACAAAATAATTCATATATGTATATATTAAAATGTTTTGCCTGCAATATAACATAAAATCGTTTAATTAAATTTTCGTCTACTCCAATGATTTCTGAACTTTTCTTGTAATAAGTAAAAAGTCTGCGAGAAGTGTTACGGTCATGACTTTTATCAGAGCCTTGCAATACCACGTCTATTAACAAACCTTAAACAATTTTAATTTCGTCGTCAGCAAAATAGTATAGTAATGTTGATTCAAATGCTTTTATCATAATCTTTACATTTTGGTTATTATACATGCAGAAAAAATGTTTACTGGAAACATAATATGAGATGATATTAATTTATGCATTTAAAAACTTTTTTGTAGCAAACAATTTTATTTATATAAGAAACATATTATGTTTGCCATATAAATGTTATGTTCACTGCAAACAAGCTAATTTGTTGCAATGAATATATTATGTACACTGCATTATCATATAAGCAATATGTTCGCAGCAAACATTTTCTGATTGTCACAAACATAATTATGTTCACAACTTTTAAAATACATTTCATATAAATTATTGACGGTTAAAGATATAACAACTGTGTTTATTGGCAGATCACTTTTAAGTGGATTTCGTACCCCTTATCTGTACTGTACCAGTTAATGTAATTTTTTTTACTGGAATTCTTGAAAATATTTGCATCGTGTCTAAAATATATCTCAAGAACCAGACGTATCAGATAAACAGTGTACCAAAATATTCTCATTAAAATTGTCTACACTTATTTAGAACAATAAATATACGTAACTTTACTAGAATGGATGCTATGCCGCAATCAAAGCAAAAGATCTATATTTTCCGTTTACAAAAGATCACGGAGCCGGACCGGAATGGGTTAAAAAATATAGGTATCCCAAACTTATTTTTTATCCATTCAGAAGTTTTTATCGCTAATCAAACTGAATCAGTTCCTATAGTTTCGCTGTGATAAGCAAACTTTGTGAGAAATGCTACAAAAAAAACCCGAGGAATACAATTTTGATAGTGAAATTCTCAGAAGGCGCTGGATGGCGCGCTTATTTTTGTTAACATTTCTTACTATCATTATTTGTAATCCAAGGTACTTTGATCCTTTCCAACCCTGGCCAATTTTTTATTTTTCAAATTTAATAATTTTTTTTTAATTTTTAATTTTTATTTCTTATCGCAATAGCATAGCAATAGCAAAAAACTTAAAAACAAAATATCTGGTTTAAAAGTTTAGAGTATACCCTTAAATAAAATATAAAGATCTGTTCAATGAAGCAGTTTCACAAAATGTAATAAGACTTTAAAAAAAGACTATATTTTTTATATTACAAAATATTAACTTTGAGGCTTTACAAAAACAAAAGTACGCACTTGAAAATAAAAATAAAACGCCGAATTCGAATAGCCCAAATATATTTCTGTCAAAATGTATCAAAATATTATAATTATTTGCAAGTTTCACTTTTTTCTGGATGTCCAACCCTTTGTATGGATCTATTGCGATACAACTTTTTCAACTTATTGCTTGCACTTTCGCGAAAAATAGGGGCATAGTAAAAATTTTCCACAACCACTTTTATCGCCCACAAATCAATAAAAATGCTATATTTTAGACGGTGTTGATCGTAATAAAATTAAATTTAGTAATTTAGTTCGTGTGGCAACTTGACTAAAAATGTTGCAATATATCTACGCCTACTTTCATAAATAATTATAATTCTTGAATTGTATACTATTCTATAGTTAATCTTGGAATTTGCCCTTATTCTTGTTGTCACTTCGCCTTTGTGAGAGTTCTCATGCTCGTGTCGTCACTAGAAATCTGGTATTCTTGTTGTCATGTGACGTCGATCACAAACTCACGTTACATGACAACAAAAATACCAGATTTCTAGTGAAGTGACAAGAGTATGAAATCTGGTATTCTTGTTGTCATGTGACGTAGTTCACAAACTCACGTCACATGACAACAGGAATACCAGATTTCTAGCGACGTGACACGAATGTGAGAACTCTCACATAGGCGAGGTGACAACAAGAATAAGGGCAAATAAATACCTGTTGCAAATATTTATAATAATTTATAAAATAATTTATTCTTCTTCCAATATGATTTTAATAACAAGTGGTATTAAAAATTTTCCGTCATCGCGACGTGCTTACTTCGGTGTTTAAGATAAAATTAAATTTGACGAAAAATTTGATGAGTCTGAACACTTTTCAAACGATTTGACAAATGAGCGGTTTGAAATGTGAACAGCCCTAAACCATTCGGTTTATGTAGCTTGATCAGCTTATCCACTGTACAAAATGAAATCGAAATATGAATATAATTATTTGCAGAAAATGTTTATAGGCTGCCAGAATTCTTGGTTTGCCAACGCACTGTGGCACATTGAAAAATATTTTTTGAAAGACACAATAAAAATAATAAAAATTATATTATTTTCACAAGAAATAAATAAAAATAATACAATTCTTGCTTAATACCAGCACAACAATTTTTGTCAGTGCAGAGAGCGAGAGAGCTACTTACATAAGCATAAAATCCGAAAATTGCAGTAGTATGTGTTTGGGGACCACTGCTATAAACAGACTATAAAGTTTAATATGCATATCTGCAAATATTCTGTTGATTGAACTAAATGTTTCAAAAACAAAACCCTGATCGAAGACATCAACCCATATATAAAGTGCCATAAAAATTACGAAAAAAGATCAACGGAATGGCAACGTAAAATCAACATGAACAAAACAAACAACAACAGCATGAACCAAA
The DNA here is from genome assembly GCA_963920525.1 of Dichetophora obliterata. Taxonomy (NCBI): domain Eukaryota; kingdom Metazoa; phylum Arthropoda; class Insecta; order Diptera; family Sciomyzidae; genus Dichetophora; species Dichetophora obliterata. The sequence continues at coordinate 129,042,943 of OY986439.1, forward strand.
ATAATCTACTCTCTCTTTCGCACACACTCTACGTTTAAGCAAATGCGTCGTCATGCGACGGTGTGATTCTCGACTTCCTCTTTACGATTGTTTTTTTCAATGTTCGCATGCAGAAAATTTCATCAAATATTTATGTTGCGTTGAATACAGTTTACATATTATATAGTGTAATTGTTTATTACAAAAACTCACCTCAACATCATCCATTTTCAACAAGATGTGTTAATGTTGTTCACAAATATTTATCTAAATGTATGTATGCCTTGAATTATTTTATGAATTATAAGTTCAACAGCGTAGAAACAGAGAAGAGCACAACAATCAATTTGCGAACTGAACAGCAACACCACTAAAACGAGATAGACAAACACGAGCGCTTGCTATGCTTTACGAATTCGTAATGTTAACACACTTTAGCGGCGTCCAAGTATTGGAGAAATCTCATGAAACATGTTGCAGCCATTTGTTGCTGCACCATTTTCAGCAGTATGACGCTCAGAAGTAGTGGTGTAAGCAGCTTTAGCGAACATTACTCTAAAATATTTTTTGTATGAGTCCGAGTAGTAGGTTTCGGCATTGGCGAGAGCGAGAAAAAAATTTACAGAAAAAGTAGTAAGTCTTTGAATCGATTTAAGTTTTTGTTATACACACCTGAACTAGACAGGAAATATATTAATGCATACTGAAAAATAATTATTAACCGCCGCTATTTACATAACGATACAGTTTAATATTGCAATTTTTTTCAAATCTAATTCAAAACTCTTCCTCATAACGAAAGGAAAGAGTTCTTCATATTGAAAAGTTGTTAGTGCTCCTATTGTAATGCAGTACTGTAAGCAAAAAATTGTTGTGTAAAAAGATTTTAAGTATGTATTCATTGTTTTCTAATAGTTTGAATTTGGTTTTGAGCTGCATCGGATATTTTTACGAATGAAGCTAATTTAATTTATGGGTTTGTTTTTTTAAAAATTCTATTTTCCAAAAACATTACTTTCGAGTGCCTTGTGTGATAATAATAATAATAATTATATATATTAATATATTGGTCATATCAGTCCTAGAAAGGACTTTGACCGAATTTCTATTGATCAGTTGTATTGTGCGTGTTATTAAATGTTTGTACATGTTTCATTTGAATTGAAAAACATTCTGTCTTAGCTGGGAATTGAACCCCGAGTAGGCTAAGGACGCCAATTCTTCCTTTTACACATTGCTTTTTGCCTGAAGAGGCTGAAGCTATCTACGTTTTTGCTGCCATAGTTTCTTCTTTACTACCTTTTCTCAACGACAGTGGAGCACGGAAACACTCAATACTTATTGAGTAGAGGGGAATAATTTACTTATATTAAGAACACGTTTTGCTTGATTTAAGGATATATCACATTCATTTAAATTTACTTCAAACAAGCATAAAGCAATAGTTTTAAGAAAACAATTCTTATTATGATTATATAATACTGGTACATTGTACCTAAAAGAACACAGTTTTTAGTGTACTTACATAAATAGTTAAATAAAAATAATGAGGAACAAGATTGAATCGCTTGCTTCTATTAGCTGGAACGAAAATTAAATTGAGACAATAAATTCTTAATGCAAGCATACAGTGATATACATCCAGAAATAATATTCTTGTGTTTAGAAAATATTTTGCTTCAGTAAAGAAAGTATAAAATTGCTTGATTCAAGCATTTCAAACTAAAGTTTAGTGTATATTTCTAGTAAATTATGCATTCGCTTTGGATGCAGTCTACAAGTTTTTCGTTGTGTTATTATTTATATTCCTTTGTTTGGTTGAAGAATTAATGAATGAATCTAAATGAAATGAATCTAACTAATAAACAACACAAAACGATAAAATTTTTGAAAATGTTTGTACTGGAGCCTCCTTATGGTTCGTTTTTTTTGGAACTAGGTATGATGCCAAAACAAATATTTCGGCACATAAAACCCTACTTTGCAAGATTGAACGAAATCGATCGGTCTAAAAAGATATGTCAGCACTGTGAATATTAACACAGTGAAGAAGTTTTACGAAGTAAATTTAACTTTTTATTTTACGGAAAAATATATACCCCTAGAATTATTTTTTGTCCTCTAACATGTAAGACTTGTACAAACATAATTTCTTCAAATCGGCCCACCCTAATGTAAATCCTTAATAAAAAAAAATCTACTTCAACGATTTTATCGGTATATTTACTTTTTAAATACTTATTCTTTTTTAAAACTTTATCATGGCAACCCTAACAAAACGCACACAACAAAAATGTAAAACCATTCATCTCTTTCCAATGTAGAAAAGTATCAAATACAGAAAATCGTGTATAGAGAAAAACCATCGGTTACTGTCGTCAGCCAATTCTTTAAAGTCTGCTTAGATACATAAGTGATGTGATCTTAGTTTTGCTAACAATCCCAAATGCATGTGTAAAAGTCCAGTTTTTGCTCACTTTATCCCTTTCAAGAGATTCTGAAACCCCGCATAAAATCCCTCCCATTTTAATGTCAAAATAAGCAAAATAAATAATTTTTGTGCCTTTATATGATTATTTAATATACATGTAGTGAAATAAAAATCTTATTTATTTCTTAAAAATTCAATGAGATAATAAAAGGAACTTATACCATAATATACAAGAAAAATTAAATGTATATATTGAGGTGTCTTGACTTGTATAGAGAAAAAAAAAAACGAAAGCAGTCAGTGAGCTAAAACTTTTTGCAAAAACCTACAAAAGTTATGTTTTTCGTTCTGCCAATCTGCATCAAACAATTTAATTTTTTGCAATCGGATTGAAGATAATGCTGGTTTTCAACTCTAGCGATAGCCATCCGTGAGCTGGAATGGTTTGAAATAACCGCTAAAAATCGAGTTATTTTGTAACCATATTGTCTTGTGTAATTGTTGTTGTAAAAAATAAACTGTCAGAAATTATAGCCGGAAAAAAGTTCTTCCAATCTGCATCACAAAATTAAAATGTTTGCATTCGAATTAAAAATAAAGCTTTATTCATGCATTTTTTTCACATTTATTATCACTAAAATTAAAAAACTTAATTATTTCTAATGCGATCATCCCTTTCAAAATATCGTTGGAAAGGTTTTGAGTGCTTGCATTTTTTCCTGGTCAGAATTGCTTAAATTGATACATATTAAAGCTAAAATATTAATTACAGAACAAGCGCCTACTAAAAAAATATTGTAAGAAATTTAAAAAAGAAATAGAAGTTATGATGTTATTAAAATTTTCAAAGTTTTTGTATGAAAATCAAATAAAAAATATAAAAATATGCACGAAAAACAGCATTATCTCTAATCTGATTGCAAAAATTTAAAGAGCTTTTAGCGACCTTTAATTTCTGACAGTTTATTTTTTTACAACTAAATATTACACCAGTTAATATATTTACGATAAACATGATTTTTGAGTTTTTTGCTCACTGGCATCCAAGAAAAATCCAATATATTTTGGAAATGTCATGAAATAGACCATAGTTCCTTTTTAGGGAGATACAAATGGAACTTTTTTCAAGGCACCTTAGTACACATATAATAATATTGTATTGTATTCAAGCTAAGTCATTTATGAAGCTGAATAAAGTATGAATCCAAAAGTAGGTAAAAATACGGTATCAAATCAATTTAATTAAAATTTATTGAGAATTTTGTTTAATCAATTGCAAGGTTAACTCAACGAAACACAAAATTGAGTCGACAATTGTACCAGATTACAGACAAAATGATGCCAATAACTTCTTTAAAAGGATTTCAATCTTTCAAAATTTTGACACAGTAAAAAATCCCGCCGAAAAACTCAAACGGCCTCTCGCCCTTTTATGGTTTAAAATCCCACAAAAAAAACGAAATCCCACCAAACCACATCACTGGGATACATTTGTTCGTGAAACGAACTTTGTTTCGTCAACTGCAAAATACGACTCGTTTTATATGGGCCTTTGTTAGCAATCATCATCGGGTCGAAGTTGAATATTGTTGTTTGACTTAACGTGCATTTATAGCAGTGGTCGGCAAATTTCAAAATGAGACTGTAAGTGGAAGTGAGATAAACAATGGTGCTTCGATAGTGATTTTTGTCGTGTGAGCGAAAGAGCATAAGAATTCGTGTGACTCTTGGCAAAGCATGTGCTTCATGGGTATATTTTTATAGTATTGATATGGCAGCAAAGATTTTTTTACTGAGCATATGTTTGTGTGTTTGTATTGTGTTATGTATACCCTATAGGAAAATAAACTAATGGCGTTTTCGTTTCTTGAAAAAATGTTGCATTTTACACTTTCGCGAAAAGAACACGATACAATTTTAGAGGTCACTATTTTTATTCTCAAGAGGGCAGAATTTCTAAAAAGGGCAGAAAAAATGTTGAATTTTTTGGCGTATTCGAGAAACGAAAACGCCATAATTCAAAAATAGTTTGAAAAATAAGTTTTTTGTCAGCCGCAACTGGTTTAAATTCCGCCTTTTTTTCCAAGTTACTTAAAAATTAGTTAATTTTAATTTGTTAATAATTGGTTTAAAGTAAATCAGTTAAAAAAATAGTTAATTTTGCGCTTATTGAAAATGAATTTAAAGGCATGAAAGTGAAAAATTGTATTTATCAAAGAGATAACTCCTCAAAAAAAAAATCGTAACGATTTTACTAAATATTATTTATTAACTATTTTACTTTTACGCTAACAAGCACTTTTAAAAGTGATATAGGTAATTAGTTTTTACAAAAGAAACAAAATAATTTTCAATGGTTCTCCGGCTTTAATTGATTTTTTTTTAAGAATTTAATTTATATTCATGAAGTCTTATGTAAGATTGTAATAAATTAAATACGAAAAAGTCGAATTAGAAAAATGAAATAAAAAAGTATTTCTTTTTTTTATTAAGGAACTATTTTTGACAATTGTTCAAATAAAAAAACAAAAAAATCAAAGAAGGAGTCATGTTTATCAACTAGATACATGTTTTTAAACCAGTTTTCAATTTCTTGTTTTGAAAAACAAGTTAGTCTGTTCCTATAGGGTAAGAACTTTAGAGTAATGACTAGGGATGTGCAAGTCGAAGTCGAAATAAGTCGAAGTCGAAAGTCGACTTTTCCTTGATAATTTTCGACTTTTGGCCATCGACTTTCTGATATTGAAAAAAGTCGAAAGTCGACTTATACTTTCGACTTTGTTCATTTTATGCGAAACAAAAACCTTAAGGCTCATCTGAGAACTGTCTTCTCTAAACTTATAAACGAAAAAGCTGTTTAACAACATATACAGCTGCGTTGGCAACTCTTGATTCGATAAATGTAAAATAGTGGTCGGCAAAAATAAAAAAAAGAGACTGAAATTGCGTATCATCTGATTACGTTACACGCGTAACAAAATGTTTTAATGAAATTGTCACTATTTGAAAAGCAGGTGATAGTTTTTATCAAAATTTAATATTTGTGAGCTTCAAATTTTGTTTTGAAAAAAAAACACGTTACAACAAACACATATAAATATCAAGAATACTGGATAACAATTGTTACTTTGCTCGAATAGGGCTGTTAATACAAATTTATATTCACAATATTCAAACTACGCCCCAAATCGATTAATTTTTATAGAAAACAGAGGATTGTTCTGCTTTAAGTCAAATCTGAAAGAATTTAAAACGAGTGCTTGCCATTGAAATCACAAAAAATTTTACAATATTGATTTGGTAAAACCATACGCTTCTTTAACACATCTAGATCCTAGGTTCAAAAAGCACGCATTTCAAAATATCCGTGAGTGTTCTCAAGCAATCTTTCACCTTGGAAAGCAGCAGTACATAAATAATTACTGTAAATATTATCCCCTCCTTCTTCCATTTAGGTGATCTTGTAAATGCCGAGATGAGACAAGCAAGAATTTCAAATGAAGAAGTTGTGATCAGTGTGACCAGAGTGGAATATTATATTCCACTTTGGCATATTTTAGCTTCGGGAAGCATATATTTTTTTATAAAAATATGCAGCATAAAAAGTGGAAGATTTTTCGTATGATTATATTTTTCAAAATTCACAAAAATTGCAATAAAAAAATGTCTATTTGGTTACTAAATGGGTTTTTTTTTTTTGGCTATCGACATTTTTTTTATCTCTGAACCACCTTGTAAAACGCAATATAAGGAATTCATTTTGTGGTTAACTTCTTCGTTGCCAATTTTATTGCAATTCATGTAATAACTTGTGTATTGTGTATTTTTGATAAATTTTATATATGTAGTAAATTTTTTAATATAACAAAAACAAAATTCAGTTTTCAAAATACAACCCTGTGGAAAATATACAAGTTATGTATTAGATCAGCTGATTGTACAAGCATTTCTACTCAGCACGGAGCAAGCTAAAGGCTACGCTGTGAGTTTATTTAATAAAAATTAATATAATTGATTTTAAAAATACAATATGTACTTTACTAAAGGTTCGATCACAATAAGTTGTAAGTATTGTAAATTTTGCAAAAATTTATCACAAATGCACCACATCGTGAATACCACTATTATTGCTAACAATAGCTATTTCTTTTAACTATTTTAAAATGTGGATTCAAAACAATAAAGCAGAAAAAAGTTATTGATCAAAGTTCGGAATCTGAAGATTTATCAAAAATTGTGCTTTTCTCGCTTAGCTTACCATTTAGCAATGCTGAGGTTGAGAACATTTTTAGTTAAATGAATCTTTCATATTTAAACGAAAATTTGAAATAGAATGCAAGAAAAACTCTTAAATAATTTGTTGACTGTAAAAACATGGCTGCATGCTCAAAAAAGTGTCAAATACCAGATAGCTTAATAAAAAAATTTAGAAATGCTAATTTCTATGATAATAATACAAGCAACAATTTAAGAATTGACCTCGAAGATGTGCCTGAATTTTAGTTTTGTATATTTTATATCGTTACTTAAAATTCAAAAAATCATAACAATGTTTATAATTTTTTATAGGAGAAGAAAATAAATTTAAGTGCGATAGTAATCAAATAAATAAATGTTTTTAAACTTGCTTCTGTGTTTTTTTTTATATGCATATTTAGACTTATTTAGATATATATCTTTGAAATTGAAAGTGGAATATTTTTGTGGAATATAAAAATTGAAAGTGGAATATTTAGCATATTTTTTTTTAACAAAAAGCATATTTTTTCAAAAATCTTCTGGTCACACTGGTTGTGATATGCCCATATTACACGATGTCTGTTTGCACGACGAACAACGAATACTTTTTACGCTCTTTTACATTTTGTCCGCTGCTAGGTCACACGACAGAAATTGTACGGCGAACCCTTTTGACATTTCATTACTTTTTCTGATGTTATATTATGCAATAAGGGTTTCATACAACTAATTTTTTCTTTACGTTTTAGTAGAATAGTAGTACTTTTCCTCAAAAAAAGTCTTTTTAGTAGCAAAAACGTTGCAAAGCTTTAATTTCACCACTCAGCAACACTGTTTGTACGATGTTTGCCGATATGATCAGCGTACAAAATGAACATATTTTTTACTACCTACAAAGAGTTCATCCGCTCGTACTAGGCTTGCCAGATCTAAATTGGCGTTTAACTGGACATTCCAATAAAATAACTGGATTTAGCCCGATTTTTCGAAAAAAAACTTGACATTTCTTTAAGTTTTATAATCATATATCTTTTCGGTTTTGTCGTACAAAATGACAAAAGTCGCAAATCATACATGTATATATGGGTCATTTTTGAAGTATATTCAGTTAAACCACATTTTTCTATACCGTTGATTTCAGATTTTATAAAAAATAAATGAACATGTGTAAGAATTGATCTTTTTAACTAGAGCATTTTATTTATTTTTTAAAACTACATAAAGAACAAAAAAACTTAAGTGAATACTTTCAGTCTTTATAACGTAAAAAAGTCGTATACCATTTGGAATAACAAAACAAAAAAAAATAATTCAGCCTTTCTAGCACAAAATAAAGTCTTGGTTTTATGTAGTACATAAATAATTACATCTGGAAAATTATTTCTTTTGCCATATGTATTTGGTATTTTTTGCAACAGATTTTACTAAATGCAAAGCTTCAGGTTTCAATAAAAAATTGTAAAAATTATCACAATTTTCATCGCAGTTAATTCTTATCATAACTTCTGCTTTGATGAGATCAAAATTCATTCGCTGTCTTTCTTTTGAAAATAAATTGTCCAAAACACTAAATACTCTTTCACAAAAAGCGTTACTGATTGGTATTGAAAATACAAAAGATACTAAGTCAAATAAATCTTTGTGGATATTTTTGTCACACTTTTTAAAAAAATATGACCATATTTTATTATTCGAGCTATCTTTTGGTAACTGGCCAAAAACCTCTCGAAGGCAACAATAGTCTATATATAACTTATCTATATTAATTTGATTATCAAGTTTTATTTTCTTTGGTAGTTCAGATAGATCGTTCCATGAGATGAGGGTATCCTTTAAATTTAATGCTGACATTTGGTTGTAGAGTGAATCATTTTGAAAGTTATATCGCTGCTCCAAATAAATCACAGCAGATTCCAAAAAAGAGTTTGCTTCTGATTTGAAGAAATTGCGATCCTCAATTGAAAGGTGTTTAATAATGGAAATAGTTTTACTGCCGTAAAACTTATCTTTGATACGGCTCTTCAAGCTATTCAAAAGTTTACACATTATGGCGTGTATATCAGTGATTGTACTTGAATCACTTTCTAAACTTAATGTGGCTACATTAAATTCTTGCATTACGTTATGTATAAAAAATAGATATGCCTCCGATATTCCCTCGTACTTGCATTCATCATCATCGTTTATAATATCATCAGGTGGTACATCACGAGCAATAAAATCCCACAAAGGTTTTTGGGTATTTTCTTTACCTTTTTGCAAAAAATATCGCTTTACTGCTGGCCAACTATACACCATTCTGTCGATTGCTGGTAGCAGAGAAAGCCATCTGGTTGGTACGTGCCTAAGTAAATTTTTATATTCAATGCCTGCAAATTCATAACATTCCTTTAATTTTTCAGTTTTTTTTGCCGAAGAGCTGAATTCATTATATGCTTTGATAACAATATTTTCGATATCTACAGACATAGAATTGAGGCTGTACTTAATACAGTTGTTGATTATGTGGCAATTGCAATTGGCTTTTACAATACGAGGGTTTATGTGCTGAAGTTTTTTAAAAACAGATTTATGGACACCATAATTGACATTTGCATTATCAGCACTGTAAGCCGAAATTTTTTCGAAACTTAAAGAGTGTTCCTTAGTTATTGCAATAATTTTTTCAAATATATCTGTATGTTGTTCCTTAGGGTCTTCATAAAAATCTAAAATTTTCTTCTGAATTCCCTTTTCAGCGTCAAAATACTGGACAGCATAGGGAAAAGTTTTAACATTTCCAATATTGGAGGCATCGCTGCTTACCGAAAAAAAAACTGCATTCATTTAACTCCTTTGAAATATTTTCTTGTACATATGGGGATAGTACGTTTCTTACAATCGCTGCACCTTTAGTTCGTCCACATGACATTTTTGCAGCAATCTTGCTGTCGCAATATATTGTAGAGCTAAGCTTTAATTGGCAGTCTAAACTATTGTAACTTAGCCCATGCCTAACGTTGTGGTATACACTAGCCAGCTCAGCCCTGGAAATTAGTTCTTCTTCTTTAAATTGCTTTGGGGTAATAAAATTGGAAATACTCTGCGACACTTTATGTGCAGATTCAATTTTGGTATGTCTTTGTGTTCTTGTATGCTTCAATAACATTCGCGATCCTTCATATTTAATGGAGAATTCCATTTGGCACAATTTGCAAAAAGCAGTATATTCATCTTTTTTTACGACCCACTTCGAAAATAATGGATCAGTCATCCATTTGTCGCAAAAACTTGTGTATCTTCTTTTACTGGGAATCGCTTCTTTTTCGCTCTCCGTCGCCATCGATTACAACCTGATAATATTTAACTTAAAATAATTTTCAATACATAATAAATTATTTAATTCTCACCCAAAATTTTTTCCGACCTGCCGACTGATTTGTTTATGTTTTCGCCAGTGATGAGCACACATTGTCGATTAATTGCAATTAATCGATTTAAAGGCGGTAATAGTGCTGAGACCACGCAAACGACCCTACAAGAAAAGTGACAGCTACTAACTAGTCATATGACTGGTTGTATAACCTAGTTACTGGTTATATAACTAGTCATATTACGGTTATATAAGTTAGTCTCGGTTATGCATTTCTTGTAGGGAACCAGCTGATGTCTTATTTTGTGCAATATCTCGAAGCGAACAATAATTAATTCAGTCAAAATATTTTTTCCTGGAAAAATATTTTTTATTGACAAATTTCATTTTGACTTGACGACGGCGAAAAAACTGGACAAATTTCATTTTGACTGGATAACTGGACAAGAGCAAAATAACTGGACAATCCAGTCGGATTTGTACCATCTGGCAAGCCTAGCTCGTACTCAGAGATTTTTGACAGTTTCACATTGGAAGACACATCAAAATTATTTGTACGCCGAGCAAACGAACATCGTGTAGTATGGGCAATAGCGGCATCGACGTCTAATAATCAAGATCCGATAACAGTGACATATTATGTTTTTTGGATGAGGTGGTTAAAACAAACATGGACTCTACAACTGATGTAATTGAAGGGATGCCCACTCAGCTGCGCCTTTATCTGGCTCGCCCAACTGTTGATCGTAAACTTAATAAAAATCCGCTTGTTGTCTGGAAATGCATGAAAACTTAATTCCCTTTTGCTTGGGCCGTTGCAAAAAAATATTTATCAATTGTTGCAACAACCAATTGCGAAACAGGCTTTCGCCAGAACATCTTATCATGTTGGTTTTTCTACGTTCAGTTGGTGAAGACATGTGCATTCACATCCCTTAATTGTGCATTCACTTGGGCACAAATATATCGAGCCCTAACCGCCGAATTAACGTAAGCGCCTCTTTTTCGAAATTAGTTTTTAAATGGCAAACGATAGTACGACAACAAAGTCGTCAACTCCAAAAATTTCACATCATTAAACTGTTCTAAAGGTATGTCTAACACAAAAATCAAATTTACATGTACCGCTTATGCAAAAAAAATGAAAAGAAAAGGGGAATGCTTCTCTTCTAAAATTTAGTTTATAACGCATACGTTAATTCGGCGGTTAGGGCTTGATATTCAGCCTAATTATGAATAATTTTTCCTGGGGAATCGGAAAAGGGAGGTTTTCATTTTAAGACATCACATTTTTTTCTTTCTAAAGGTTCAAAAAGTCGATGAGTCGACTTTTACGTTTTCAGCGGTTGAAAAAGTCAAAGTCGATTTTTGCTGGCAGTTGCACTTAACTAGTTAGGACGGGCAGCATCGGTTCAATTTCGCAGCCGAGCGGGCAAAGCTATTTGAAGGACCCCTTGCCTATACAAACCAATAGGAAAAGCGGGTTGACAAAAATTGGATCGCCAAATGTCAAAGTAAAAGAAAAAGGCAAGTAAACAATTAATTCAAATTTCTGATTTGAAGTCAACATTTTAAATGAAATAAATATTTTCGAAGCCGGTAAAGAAGCAACGAGAAACAGCTGGTGGCTTGCCGTCATAAGTTTCCTCAAGTTTACCCAAGTTTTGTAAACTTGTCTGCCAACTTGGCAAGATTTTCATGGTTGACGCCACCAGCGCCAGATAGTACAATGCGCGATGTTTTATAAAGGTTTTTAATGTTTTTAGCTGAGCTGCCACATAGCTGAGTGTTCGATTATTAAATCAAATTAAAAACGAAAATCTCCCTTTTTATTTTAAACTTCAATCAATTATTTCTATTTTGAAATAAAAATTTAACGTAAACAATACTTTAGAGAACTGAAGTTTTTCACATTTGGATCGCAGCATGTCAAAGTAAAAGAAAACTACACCGAACAGCTGTTTTTGACATTCATCGACAGATATGCGCTCTAAGCTTACTCAACCTAACAATAATTAAATCATGCGTAGCACTACTTTTGTTTACGAAAACAGAAGTACATGCAGCAATCTACTGTTTGATACTCAATGTTGAGCCCGAACAGAATCAAAAGACGTTACGACTGGCGATCCTCTCTGGTCGCCATACACAAAGAACCCATCCAGAATGAAAGCGATTGCGACTGACGATGCAGGGTTGCTTTTATATGCCATAGTTTTGTTAGCAACTATGTTTTTGTTGTTGTGTAAGTGCAACAGTAACAAAAAAGAAACGTGAGAACATAGAAAAAACTATGAAACTGGCTTTGAACATACCCAATTCTTAGCAAAATATGGCAGCGCTAATTGTACTCAGAGAAAAATTGTCGGTCGTTAGAGAAAAAATAGAATAAATTCTATTCAATTTTATTCTAGCGATAAGCCGCCGCGACCAAGGTTGATTACCCTGCATCTACACGGGATAGTACAAGTTCGAAAGTAAAGCATACAGCTGTGTTCATAAAAATAGTAGCTTCTGAGATATTTGGTACTAATTACACATAGGAAAATCAAATATATTTTAAAGATGGGGTAAAAATCTTTTTCGTGTCATGCTCGAAATATTTCCAAATTTCATTTTATATTTTTGTCATGTAATACATTTCAATAATTTTTTTCAAAAGCAAATATTCTTAGTTGTTAAGAAAATTAAATAATGTTAGGTCTCATTTATTTTTAAATTAAATCGCATTAATACTTTTGAGCCCCCAAGTTTTCAACTTTTCAAACAAGAATAAGAATACAAAAATTTGCCAATATTAAAAAATATTTTTGTTTTGTAGGAAAAATGGAAAAAACAAACAAGATTTTTAGGCCATTTTTTCAACTTTGGAGGTATATAACTTCTAAACCAATTGGGAGCGGCCTAAAAAATTTTAGATTTGGATTAAGGAAGTCAAAATCCATATAGTCCGCAAAAATTAAAAATTAGAGTTTCGTTATTCTTGAAATGCTTCCCGCATGCTAAGGGAGATATTTTTGACCGGATCTCATACCGCATTGACACCAATCCACAACACAATTATTATATGAAGAATTTAAAAAAAAAAGTTATTTTTTAATTCAAAACGTGAATTCAAAATGAAAAATTCAAAAATGAATATATATTTTTCCATACATTTTCTTAACATATTTCAGAACCTCCCTACCAGGTTTGATTCTGAATCCTGAATTTAATATAACCACGTGACGCTAAAAAAACGTGAATTTTAAGAAGTATTTAATGGATGTTTCAAATCAAATTTCCTATTTACATTTAAGAAATAAAAAAAAACTTTTGACCATAACATATTCTAATGTAAAATTGTTTTCTTATTCGAATTTTTCATATGATTTTTAAAAAAATTAGTCCTTGATTCAAAATTGGCCTATTTTATTCATAATTTCCAAATTTTTTTATTTTGCTTTTCAATTGGAAGCCTTGCCATCGCCTAGATCGCTGCAACTTTCTCAAATTTAAATGCTGCAGGATTGTTAGCTATTTTCATAAATTTAGGAAAAATTGTTTTTTATGCCGACTTTTCAGAAAGCGTTTATGTTTATAAAATTTATTTTGCTTTGTATTCTGCTTGTTTACAAGGGCTTTAAAACATAAATTTGTTTTTCGTCAAAGTTTGTATCCGTCATTAAATTAAATGCCCCTTGCTGCCACGATTTTGTACTAATTACGAATTAAATATAATATTAGTAGAAAAATTCATTCGTAGGCTGAATGTACGAATTATTAGTTGAGTTTAAAAAATCTAAACCCGAAATCGTTCAGCCTAGTTTGTCGAAAAATTACCAAATAAAACGATGGTTAAGCGCACAAAAGTGATAGGTCAAAACTTTTGAATTTCCAGAAAAAATTTTTTAATTTTTAACTGAAATATATTGAGAATAAGCGTTTCTGAAAATTTAAAAATGTTCACTTATCACTTCTATGCGCTTAACCATCGATAAGGAAATGTACGATTGCAAAGTGGCCGTATCCTACTGGAAGAGTATGTGACTTGTAAGCTAAAGAACCACGGTTCAAACCTGAGCTCAGAAATATTCGAAATATGTACCAAACTACGTCCATTCTACGAATCCTATTCGTGGCTTAAAATTACAAATAGAATTCGTCAATTTAAAAATTCATTAAACCATGCATTAAACCATCAGCTTTATTTATAAATTAACATAAAAAAGTAGTTTTATAATTTCTTCAACATACATAATGAAAATATCGTCATACGAAATCAAAAAAGCCGTAAGTTTCAAACAATTTAAAATCGACTTTTTGATTAATTTTTTTCGACTTTTTACGACTGCAAAATTTTACACTCCTACAACTAAAAATGGCGTTTGTATAAACAAAGCTCTAAAAGACCTAAGTTTAAGTGCAACCTACAATTTAGAAAGTCTTTTGCTTTTCCCGTAAAATTTTTTAATTGTACTTTACAAATTTTTTTTATTTAATGTGAAGATATATTAAAAAATTTGCCTGTCTAGGGGGCCCCCTTTCCCCCTGCGGACGCCCATAAAAATAACAGTTATTTATTACTAAAACTTATTTTAACCCATTTAATCATTAATTTTTCCCTGATTAAAACTAACAGTGAAAGCATTCCATGAGAGACCAATTTAGAAAGCTTACGTCTCTCAGACGTAGGTTATCAATATCGTAGGTTAACAACGTTGTAAGCTGACTTGAAAAAACAAATGGTGTTTCTCGGCTTTTTAACTCTCACTAAACACGATTTTATAAAAATGTGCTCAAATTTTGTCGTATCATTTATTTCATGATAAAACTATTTATCAGGTAGCCGCGCACACAACCTATTTTCTCATGAGCTGCGGATGACGAACGTCAAACAAAAGAAAACATAAAACGAACGTAATTTTTACAAAATTGTGTTCATAATACAAAACGAGCGTTAAGCAAAATTTTTCTTTTCCAATATTGTGTTGTTTAAAATTTATTTATTTATTTTATTTGTGTGACAAAAAACATATTTGATATCTACGTTTTGCATCAGCTGCCATAGCAACCATAGCACACACAAGTTTTGATTTTCTTTTGTTTGACTTTCGTTATAAGCAGTTAAAGTTGTGCGGCTACTTCGTTAGTTATATTATGATTTATTTTACATATGGTAAATACTAAAGCAACGAATTTTCTCAAAGAATGTTTGAAAATTATGTATCTAAACATAAGAGCTCATTCGCGCGAAACTATAACACTTAAAGCAAAAGTTTTATTATTTATATGAATATTTAAGCGAAATTTTTTGTGTGCTAACTTTTTGTCGTGGACTTTACGTCAAAAATCTGCACAAGTGCACAACTACTATATCCTCAAAATTGAGGACTCAAGAAGTTGTGCACTTGTGTACATTGAAAAATGTGCAGATTTGAAGAAGTGGAAGTTCAGCAGACTTGGAAGTTCAGCAGACGTACTTGCCTCTATACCCGCTTATATCTTTTTTCCATACGCATTTCATAGGACGGCAGGTTTACCAAATGAACTGCCGCAGCAGTAATGCAGCATCTCATGGTATGAATGCAGAATTAACTCCGTGAGATCAATGCATCATTACTGCTATGGCAGTTCATTTGGCAGAAATGCCTTCCTAGGACATGTCTATAGAAAAAAAAGGTATAAGCGGGTATGGAAGCAAGCATGTCTCTTGACCTTCTGAGGCATGTTGCCTGAATTACGCTTTATATCTTTTTCTAGCTCAAATAAATAAAACTAATAAATATTTTTACTTCTTTTAAGGAAAAAATCCGTCACGTAACGTATATTACGTAACGTATATTATGATTTGTATAAAAAAGATTTTTATTCTAAAGATTTAAAGAATTAAGAGAAGAATTTCGTTCATAGAAGAACGAAACATTTATGAATATGTAGCAACATTATTCCAAATTATATTAAAAAACTTTCATAAAAATACTCGTGCACACTACGGATATTTTTTTAGTTTATATTGATGCAGACAAAGACCACTTTATTTTTTGTCACGTAACGTATCATATTTGGTGGCTTCTATCTTAGAGTCGAACTTTTGACAACTCTTAGCTTTTAAACCTTGTATAGCGACCTTAATAAACTATTGAAAAATCAAAACAGGAAAACAGTAAGTTTAATTTTTCTTTGTTTTTGTTTTACTCATTTCAGTTGTACGACTGTCACGTGCGTAGCCACGGAAATGCAAAGTACCATTTTAAAAAGCATTTTAAAACATTTCGTTTATTATTTAACTGAAATTGACAATTTGGATAATTTATTGGAAGAACCATGCAAGATTTGGCACGATTACGATTTCCGGGGCGCCGCGATTTGAAAGTGTTTTCTGGTAAACAAAACCAAATGTTTGGCGGAACAAGAAATCGATTACTCAACTAGTTATAGAGTTATCGATGTTTTTAGTTTTTTTTTTGCTAAAAGATCTTAAAAAAAACACCCGTTTCTTACTATTATCCAATGGATCTAAAATATTTTTATGTCATTTGAAAGATAATTAAATTACCTCTTCAATGATATACAATACTTATATAATTGCAAGCGTATTTATAATTTTATGAGCAAAACTATATCATATCATTTTCTACTAAATTTGCGTTATTAAGGTACTAAAATTATATTTTATTTTTAAAGCTTACAATTTAACCTTTCATTTGATATAATTATATACTTAATTATATATATATTATTAATATATATATATATATTCTTTACAATTTACACTATATTACATAAAATTAATTAATGGCTATTTGCTATTGAATTGGCCAAAACTGATCAACTAAAAATTTCAAATTTCAAATTTCAAATGGTGATATAAGAAAATGTGGAATAAGAATACAAAACAATTAAGGTAAATATGCTTGAATTAACAACTTTCCGTACAAGGGGAAATAGTTTTATCATAAAAAAAATACATCAAAAATGAAATAAATCATATGTTTAATATACCAAGCAAAAGATAAATTTTCAGGCTTCAATAATTTACTTTTCATAATCCATTGTAATAAAGGTAGTTTTTGAGAAAATAACAGTTTTATATAAGCAAATATTTCACTTTTGCATACAAATAGCTATAAAATATTAAACGGATTTGATTCATTTAAAATTAATATAAAAGCTTTATGTATTACCTTTCACATAACACCTTAATCAACAATATCGGTTATACACACTTAGAAAAATATAGAGTTTTCTTAAAACATCTAAAATAATAAAAATTTTCTTAAAAAATTGATAACTTGAAAAGCAATAGATTTTTCCTTCGGCCATTCTTATTTTTTGTTAAAGAACTTCTTGAATCCATTGTCAAATCGCGGCGCCCCGGAAATCGTAATCTCCGACAAGATTTAAATGAAACTTTAATTAATAAGTTTGTTTTTCATAACAGACAACTTTGTAGTACATATAAATTTTTTTTCAGTGTATACATTGAATTGTTTTTTTACACGAATAGTTTCTCTGTATTTGTGTTTAAACTTCCATAATAAACCCTTTGACCCCCTGCTTTGAAACAGACTTTCAAGTTTAATGTTTATGCAAATAGTTGGTTGATTTAAATGTTTCAAAACAAACCCTGATCAGAGACATCAACCACCTAAAAGTGCCTAACTGTGGGTTTAGACCGCCTGAACGAACGAAAAATTTATCGCAAACAATTTATTGCAATAAATTCTTCGTTCGGAGTACTGTTTAGACCGCACGAACATCAATCGCGAACAAACATTGGCCGCCATCTTGTACGTTCAGGCAGTGTAAACAGCAATTTGTGCATTTGGCCGAACATCAATAAATGCAGGGTTGATTACTCCTTATTTTTATATTGGTACTAAAACTTATACTCCGTTTCTCAACAACAAATGGTTTGCCACTCCATAACAATATATTACTCGTATTAGTTATTATAAAAAGGACGTGTGTTTAACTTAAGGGCCCATTTAAGTTTTTCAACGAACAAAAATTAAATGTTCTCACATTTTTCGTTTGTCAATAAATTTCGTAAATTTTAAGTCAATTAAATAAAAATTCCTAAGAATTGTATGCACTTGTTAAGCAAATACAATTGGTACTTTTAGTCGTCCGATTTTTATTTTAGAGAAATACTTTTTATGTTATATTTTTAAGGAATCGCTTTTAGTCACAAATCGATTTTCAACTATCATTTTAGTTATTATCCACATTTTTCTAAAATCTTCGATTGAAAACTCAAAAAGTTTCAGCAGATCATAAAATATTTTTTATTTTATTTGAACAAGCTCTTCTGTGGATTTCTGCTATATTAAATAATATTTGCTATCCATAAACTTAAAAATTTGCATTAAAAGTTATATAGTTATTGTTAAAAAAAAATTACCTCAAATAAACAGTCGCTTTAAAATTAAACTTCAAATATAGGGTTTTTCGCTTAAAAAACTTTAATTGGCCCTTTACACAACACAATCATATTGCAGCGAAATTTAACAGAACACTTTAAAAAACATAAAACTAAATTACTACATATTTTAGTACTTTTCATAAATTATTCTCTAAAGCTACTCCTCTTTGCTACTTTTCTGTTTTTAAACACAGCGCAACACCGGACTCGCCTAAAAAGATCGAAGCTTGTTCGATCAGAGCGAACGAAGGAATCTTCGTTCGTTCGCCCTAATTTACTGTTTACACCGGGCAAGCATTGTTCGCGATAAATTTATAGCGAACACTGTTCGTTCGGGCAAAGTGTTTAAACCGAGCGAACGAACGAGGTTTCTTTCGTTCGTTCAGGCGGTCTAAACGCACAGTTAAACACTACGAAGATCAATGAAAGGAATCGTAAAACAAACGTGAGCACAAAAAACAACAGCACGGACCAAAACAATCTACTCTCTCTTTCGCACACACCCTTTCACTACGTTTAAGCAAATGCGTCGTCAAGCGACAAAGTTCTTTGCGGTTTCCTCTTTACTGTTGCTTCTACAATGTGTGCTTGCAGAAAATTTCATCAATAAATTTTTAAGTTACGTTGAATACAGTTTCCATATTATACAGTATATCTGTTTACTATAAGAACTCACCTCAACATCATCCATTTTCTACAAGATATGTTTAAATTGTTCACAAATATTTATCTGAATCTGTGTATGTCTTTCTTGAATTATTTTGTGAATTATGATTTAAATAGCGTAGAAAACCGACCACATACAAACCGACCAGCAACAACACTAAAACGAGATAGGCAAGCACGAGCGCTTGCTATGATTTACGAACATATTTTACCGACGTGCAAGTATTGCAGAAATCTCATGAAACATGTTGCAGACATTTGTTGAGACAACGTTTTAAGCAGTACATGAGAAGTAGTGGTGATAAGCTCTCGCGAACAATACTCGGACATGGTGTAAGGAATAGAGGTGTTAGTGAGTTTGACACTTCTCTCTCAAAATGATAAAATTATGTTTCCCCACTCTTGTCAAAAACAGCTGATGGTGAATTGCAATGAAAACAAATTTTGTTAAATTCGTGTCTTTCTGCAAGTTTATAAGATTTTTACCGAGATTAAAGTGAGAATAATATGATAAGAAAAACAATAAAAAATATATGAGACGTTGTGCGTTATGCAAAAAAAAAAACAACGATGTGAGTGCAAGACAATTTGCATGCTGGCCAAAGCTTCATGTCGGCGGCACCTTCCAGCGCACGTTTCTGATAAAATTGCATTAAATATTTATTTATACTTGTTTCTCACAATAAACCATGGTAGATAAAAACTAAAGCACATCATCTAGCAACAGTTCCGCTCTTTCGCTCACAAAAAAATTCATGGTGTTGTCAAAAACTCACTAGCACCTGGTTTTCTTGCACCATGTACTCGGATAACTTTTTCAAATGAGTCCGAGAGTAGTAGTTTTTGGTATTTGCGAGAGTGAGAAAAAGTAGAAAAACTTCGAAACGATAAAAGTTTTTGCTATACACACCTGAATTTGACATATTACTACTCGAAGTACAACAGCATATTTTGTTTACATGAACAATATTTTCAACTTAAAACATTTGACTTTGAGACCTTCTGAATATTCTATCAGCCCTATTCTGGCATTATCGTTACTATCAATTGATGTATGTAATGAATGTAATAATTTTCATCTGGTCTCTATTGGGTAAAATTTTTCGAGTCTCGTCACGAAAAATTTTTCTTCATGAAAAATATTTTGAGTCTCGTCACGTTTTTGTGTACACGACTAATTTTATTTTATACTTTTTGTATTTTTTTTTTTTGTATGAGGATGCAAATAAAGTGTAATGTTTAGAAAAAATATTGACAGGGAAAAGTTAATGGGACCAGCTCATAAGTTTGACCCCCCTTAAGGGTCATAGATTTTTTATGACATTTTTTGTTTTTTTTTTTTGTCTTTTTTGTATGGGGACCACCAGAAGGGTGGCAGATAGCGTATAAGTGAGTTTAGAAGCGTATAAGTGAGTTGACCTCTTTGGGGTCTAAATTTTTTTTGATATGAACTATAATCTAAATTTTTTTTCTATATTTTGTGTTTTTTGTATATAGATGGAATCCCCACCAATATATGATTTTTTTAAATTGAAAATAGCAAACCACGGACACATCTCATATTTTAGTTATCAAAATAATAAATAAAATAATAAATTTTAGTTATCACAAACCATTAAAATCAGTATAATCAATTAAAGCATCAACAAATGTCAGTGTAAATATTAACTAAGTAGAATATTTTTTACGCAAATTTTGTATTATATTTCTTTTGAGATGCTCTCTCTTTCTTTCCCCGTTCTCTTTCACAAAACTTTGTTAGAACAGAGCTGTAAATGTAGGGACTTTAACAATGGTGGTAGATCTAACCCAGAGTTGCATCAGAACGTACTTTCGTTTTATTTTGTTTTCACTTTTATTTTGGTGCCAAGCAAAAAGGTAATGTTATGTTATCTGAGGCACTTTTTGCTGTAAGGAAATGTAAAGGGACGTTTCATAGAATTTTTGCGAGAACATAATTTTCTTGGAAGTTGGAATTATCCGCGAATGCAACCCTGATCTAACCTTCCTTTTTCCGTTCCAACTTTCCACTCTTTGCATTGTCTTCATCCGGTGCTGTTGAACGTACTACAATAGTAGTATGATTTTATATTTACATACTACCCAATCCAAAAATGTGTTCTGCTAAATTTTTCGATTTCAAATGTTTACTTTTTGGTACCAATTGTTAAAGTAAATATTTCCTCAGGAAACATATTTGCCCTTATTCTTGTTGTCACCTCGCCTATGTGAGAGTTCTCACACTCGTGGACGTGACACGTGATAAGCAAGGTGACAACAAGAATAAGGGCAATTATGTATTTATTTTCTTTATTTACATAATTTTTACCATAAGTACACGTCTATCTTTTTGGAAATACACAAAATTCAGTCAGGACGAATCACAAACAATTTAAAAATACGTAAGAGCATAAATTAATTGATAATAAATAAATAGCCCTTCAACGATTTCATCGAAATTATGAACTTTTAAAGTGCCAAGTATTATTTTTTAGAATGTCATGGCAACCTTTGCAAAACGCATACAGAAAAAATAGAAGACTATTCATCTCTATCCATTTCAGAGAACTTAAAAAAGCAGAAAATCGAGTGTAGAGAAAACACATCGGACACTGTATGCCAGTGTTGTCACTTCAACATTTTTAATAGTATGATATTAAGTCCAAGAAGAAAGATTTTTTTGGTGAGCACTAGATTTACCACACCAATCAAAATGACTGGTTTTACAATTTTACTTTCAGATTCCTACTTCACCTTGATTTTTTTTACGATTATCATGACATTTGAGTGCTAATTAACTGAATAACATTATAAACCCCACCAAATATTTTCTATTAAGAGCACTTATTTTTGCCTGGTGTCGGTTTATTTCACATTGCAAATTATCAGTATATCTAGTGTTAAAAAAATTCTTTTCTGAGGTGGAATCGGCTTAGGTGAAAGTTGATAATGAATGTCACCACTTTTCCTCTACGTAAAGTGATTATAAAATTAACAATAGCTTTTAGCTATCAATTGTATCCGACAGCTTTTTAGGTGTCGTTTTTAAAGAATTGTAACTTTTTTTCTCAAAATTAAATAATTGCCAAAAAAAAACAATAATTATGTGAAATAAAAAACTTCAGGTGTACTTCTGTGTATTCTGTATTAACATATTCCAGTATACATAATATAGTGAAATGTTAACTTTATTTTGACTATTCAGTGAAAGGAATGCAGAAAATAAAAATTATGAAAAATGCAACTCCTCCGAAGAAATCCAAGATTTTTCCAAAACCGATAAAAATGCCATGACAGCTGATCGAAATAATCATTAATTTTCCACAGAATCAAAAGTGCTGCCAAGTATTTAAAATATTTCGTGATCGTTTTACACAAAGCAAGGAAAAGTCGCTTATCATAAGATACTATCAAAAGCGACAATCAAAAACCGACAGTCAAGTATCACCTTAGCCGATTCCACCCTATATTATATCATGATTAAAATATACTCAAAATTATTTTCATATACATTTTCCAAAAACAGTGTTGCATTCATTTCTTTTATCTGTTGAATGAATGATAAAAATACAAAAGTGGTACATTTGAAAATTTCAAACAGTAAATAGGCCTACCACAATTGTGGTAAAGTGACAACACTGCCGTCTGCCAGCCGCTTATTTAAAGTCTGCTTGGATAAATTTGTTCGTGAAACGAACTTCGTGTCGTCAACTGCAAACTGTGACTCGCTTTATATGGGTATTGGTGAGCAACCAGCATCGGGTCGTTGAAAAATTGTTGTTGTTTGTTTCTTAACGTACATTTATAGCTAATATGGCTGCAATGCTTTGTTTATTGAAAATATGTATAATATATACATATGTATTATGTTATAAACTGCTGAACAAAAACTCTCACAGAAAAAGTATGTATGCCGAAATGATTTTGCTGCATTTTTATTAGTGTACAAAAACAAAATTGTCCATTTCTCTTAAAAAATAACGTGATAGACAAAAAAAAAGATACAGTAAGCGTGTATACAGCCAGTGTTGCCACGACAATTCTAAAAAAAGTATCCATGAAAAGGTCAAAAAAGTACCCAAAAGTATCCACGTATCAAAATCCAAAAACCAATAATATATTCCATGGCAGAATAACCAGGTAGATGCAATTCGGAGAGCAAAAAACGAGAGAGCAAAACATTGGCGTAGCTCATGATACAAAGAACTACAGATAAAGTATTGCGCATGTCCGCCATCTTTGTTGTGACGTAGTTCGAGCTTGTCAAAGTAACTAAATAAAAACGTAGTCACAATATATTTAAAGGGGATAATTAATTTATAGCGATGAAGAAATATCGACATTTTCTTATTGAAACTTGGCTTATTGAAATGAAATAAATGACATTATAAATATATTTATAAATAAATTTAGGCAAATTTATTTTTCAGTACTATTATTGAAAAGAAATGCATATGTAATTGGGGTGTTTTCTCCCATTTGTTCTCCTACACAAAAAAAATAGCTACGTTACTTGATGTGTTTGACAGCACTTTGATTGCTTCTTTGTTTTCATTTTCTTGTTCTTCTTGTTTGTTGAAAAAATTGTAAATTCATTTTATGGCCCGAAATAAAATCTCATCAAAAGCATCTAAAACTTTAGTACTAATTTTAATTACATAAAATATAATTGAAAATTATAATTTACGCGTGCTATAAGTGCACAATATTAGAAATTGATTTAAATGAATGCAATATTTCTTAAATGATTGCAATTGTGCTTCTTGCTGCTTGTGTTTACTTTTGGCTTTTTCACATTTTCTTTTGTATGTATGTATGCACCACGTGTTACAGCTGACAAGCTCGAGTGACGTAGTGCGGAGAAGATTTCATTTTTTGCGCACGGAGTAAGCTATCTGTATATCTTTGTTTCATGGGCGTATAATGTCACTTGACAATTTATGTTTATTCGTTCAGCCATAGGGATGTAAAATTTACTCGTAACCGTATAAACCAATTGAGTATCCAGATTTTATGTACATGGAAAAAAATGGTCCGTAGATATTACTTTATTTACAAGAAAAAATACACATGAACACAGTACTTTAGTCATTTTAATGAAATCACACCGCAAAATAACGTTAGTATTTTATTTTGCAGTGAAAAATAGTGAAATATTCCATATGCACCACTAATCAAAATGTGAAAGCAAAAGTTCCTGTACGAGAACTTAAAAACTTGTTGTGTGCACAGTGAAAAGTACATTATTTCCTTTTAGTTTTGCTTGAGCTACACAGTACTTTTAAATGACAGCTACTGCAACCTGCAATGGCTACCATGTCCTTAAGCGTACAGCTTGCCTTAATTGTATTTTCACGTCAAGTTCGTTAAGTAAAGCATAGTTATCAGTGAAGTAAAGTTTCAAGAAATAAAATAATTTTTGCAAACAAAGAAAACAAATAAAAACAACAAAAGAAAACGGTGTTTAAATATTTAAACAAAAAGGTAATCCATGGTGTAACGTATATGGAAAAACAATGCAATGGAAATAGTTGTTATAAATAAATGTTAAGATTCTTGAAATATAAAAATTTTTGGGACAAAACACTTTCCCTATAATTTATAAAATGTATTTTTAGTGTTTATATAGAATAAAAAAAATAAAACTTCCAAATAAATAATTGTTTTATTTCATTAAAAAAAATAAAAGGAGCATTTCAGAAATAAACATGGTAATATTTTTGATTAATTGATTGTTAAAGTAAAAAGTAATGAATCTAATAAATCTCTTATTAATGTTTTATCAAAACGAAATTTCATGGTCAACAAAGTAAAAGCGACACGGAAGGTTAGCAGTGTTTACATTTGCGCATACGGTAAAATTATGTTTGAACATAGTAAAATTTAACATTTAATGCACAAAAATGTACATAGGAATGAATCAGAAAATGCTTTCATAAACACAATAAAAAGTGATACTTTTATTAGGAAAATGTTCAGTTTTGGCTCTCCTGTAGCACAATTACAGGAAAAAACAGTACATTTTGTATGAAATTTGTATGAAACTTTACAGATATAGTTTAAAAAGATACAGATATAAAAAAACTAAAAAAAAATCTTAAAAATTTCATAAAATGAGCCGTGTTTAAAGATTTAATATATAATGAATTATTTTTATTAATATATTTTTTTATTTTACATAATTAATTGTAGTTTGACCTTAAATGAAGCAAATGAAAGTTTTTTTTTAATATAATTTTCATTCGACTACTTATTTCGATTGTATAGTAACCAATTTATTTGTGTAGCTATGCACGGCTGGTTTAAACTGTCAAAATATATTTTGACAAGTGAAATTGCTGTTGGAAAGCATAAAATTCATTTAATGAAATCGACGATTGTTTGCTAATTTATCGTGCTAGAACAGAAGCTAACAATTGATGAACTGTTTTCGAATTATCGCGACGGGAGGCAGTTATAGGCAGTCCAGAAAATCCATTGTCAAAACTGTATAAATAAGTAAGTAAAAATTGATAACATTTTCAAAACAGCTCATTTTGACGTTATAATTACGCCTTTGTTATTGTTTTGTTGTCGGAGAGAGCGTATTTCTAGTACATCTACTTGGTTATTCTGCCATGATATATTCATTATTTTAAAACATAAATACAACTTTAATATTTTTAAATAATGAAACCCAAATGTTTAAGCTTTCATTAGAATTTTATATATTTATTTTTAAGACTGACAAATATTTTTATTAAAATATAATAAGAAATGTTAATACAAAACATGTATAATAATATTAAAAAGGAACATAAACTTTAGTACTTCTGCTTTTTATATGTGTTGCTATTGCCCTTTAACTACATTAATTTTATAAGGATAATATTTATACAAAAGCTATACACAGAACAATATATAATTGCATAAAAAAGAAAAAAAAATAAATAACTAATTCAGCTTAGTGTAAAATAAATTATATGGGTTGCTATTGCCTTTCAATTATATTAAACTATCATTGCACATTAAAAAAAAAAGGTTTATTTAAAATGTTTATCTTAAAGACTTGAAATTTTATTTACGCAAATAATACAAAACACAATATTTCAAAAAAGTTTTTACTTTCTTTTCAATGCATCTTCTTCTCACTATAAGGTGTAAGAAAAAGTAGTCGTTTTCAGACAGTGTCAAGATATTTTGGTCCCAATTTATCGGAAACGAAAAAATCAAAATGCATATTAATAAACATATATAATAAACAAACAAATCTGTATCATATATTTTTGATACAGATTGGAAGAGCTTATTCCTTCCTATAATTTCCGACAGTTAATTTTGTTACAATTATTGCACCAGACAATTGTACCAGATTACAGACAAAATTATGCCAATCAATTCTTTAAAAGGATATCAATCTTTCAAAATTTTGACACAGTAAAAAATCCCGCCAAAAAACTCAAACGGCCCTTTCACCCTTTTATGGTTTAAAAATCCCACAAAAAGAACGAAATCCCACCAAATCACATCACTGGGATACATTTGTTCGTGAAACGAACTTTGTGTCGTCAACTGCAAAATACGACTCGTTTTATATGGGCCTTGGTTAGCAAATATCATCGGGTCGATGTTGAATATTAGGTCTGTTTCCGTACTGACACTGTGTGACTTGTGAGTCGCTATTTTCTGTTTCCGTACTTTTTGTGTAAGAAATTGGAGAAGAGGAACAAGCATAAAATCGCTCTCTCGAGCACAGAATGTGCACAGAGCGTGCTAGAACTCATGGTAGAAGAATACAGGTATATGCACCAGATGAGAGCATACTGCCGGAATTGTCAAAACGAAGCAAAACTTTTTCTTTATTTTCTTTTGTTTCTATTCGCCACACAGCTAAATTTGACAGACATGGCAGTATGGAAAGAGAGCACAGTCAGCGCTGCATATACCTCTATCCTTCTACCATGCTAGAACTCAAGACTTCGAGTAAATTAAGAACAAGCATCAAGAAGAAAAAGCAAATGTCAAATGTTTGTTTATGTTTTTCATATATATTCACAAATTGTGCTGCTAAAAATAAATTTACAAATTGCAGTTTCTGTTGACCTTCCATTTTTAACTATAAATAAATTATTTAAAGTAATTTTATAACTTAAAACATAGCTTAAAAGATTTTATAGCTTAAAAAATTTACTTCACAAAAAAAATTACGACAATTTCAATTGGCGCTATTTACGTCTGACTCGTCTGCTGTCAGAATCAGCTGTTTTGTGCTCGAAACTTGCTAGAAGCTGTTTCCGTACTTTTGGTAATATTCTCAAATTTCATTTTTACTCTCTCAGTTCGAGCTTACCAAAAGTTACAAAAATCTTACACAGTGTAGAGTACGGAAACACACCTATTGTTGTTTGACTTAACGTGCATTTATAGCAGTGCTCAGCAAATTTCAAAATGAGACTGTAAGTGGAAGTGAGACAAACAATGGTGCTTCGATAGTGGTTTTTATCGAGTGAGCAAAAGAGCATAAGAATTCGTGTGACTCTTGGCAAAGCATGTGCTTCATGGGTATATTTTTATAGTATTGATATGGCAGCAAAGATTTTTTTACTGAGCATATGTTTGTGTGTTTGTATTGTGTTATGTATACCCTATAGGAAAATAAACTAATGGCGTTTTCGTTTCTTGAAAAATGTTGCATTTTTCTGCCCTCTTTCTGCCATCTTTGAGAAATCTGAATTTTATCTTCTTTTGAGGTCAACACTTTCGCGAAAAGAACACGATACAATTTTAGAGGTCACTATTTTTATTCTCAAGAGAGCAGAATTTCTAAAAAGGGCAGAAAAAATGTTGCATTTTTTGGCGTATTCGAGAAACGAAAACGCCATAATTCAAAAATAGTTTGAAAAATAAGTTTTTTGTCAGCCACAACTGGTTTAAATTCTGACTTTTTTCCAAGTTACTTAAAAATTAGTTAATTTTAATTTGTTAATAATTGATTTAAAATAAATCAGTTAAAAAAATAGTTAATTTTGCGCTTATTGAAAATAAATTTAAAGGCATAAAAGTGGAAAATTTGTAAATATCAAAGAGATAACTCCTCAAAAAAATCGTAACGATTTTACAAAATATTATTTATTAACTATTTTTACTACTTTTACGCAAACAAGCACTTTTAAAAGTGATATAGGTAATTAGTTTTTACAAAAGAAACAAAATAATTTTCAATGGTTCTCCGGCTTTAATTGATTTTTTTTTAAGAATTTAATTTATATTCATGAAGTCTTATGTAAGATTGTAATAAATTAAATACGAAAAAGTCGAATTAGAAAAATGAAATAAAAAAGTATTTCTTTTTTTTTATTAAGGAACTATTTTTGACAATTGTTCAAATGTTTGTTCAAATAAAAAAACAAAAAAATCAAAGAAGGAGTCATGTTTATCAACTAGATACATGTTTTTAAACCAGTTTTCAATTTCTTGTTTTGAAAAACAAGTTAGTCTGTTCCTATAGGGTAAGAACTTTAGAGTAATGACTAGGGATGTGCAAGTCGAAGTCGAAATAAGTCGACTTTTCCTTGATAATTTTCGACTTTTGGCCATCGACTTTCTGATATTGAAAAAAGTCGAAAGTCGACTTATACTTTCGACTTTGTTCATTTTATGCGAAACAAAAACCTTAAGGCTCATCTGAGAACTGTCTTCTCTAAACTTATAAACGAAAAAGCTGTTTAACAACATATACAGCTGCGTTGGCAACTCTTGATTCAATAAATGTAAAATAGTGGTCGGCAAAAATAAAAAAAAGAGACTGAAATTGCGTATCATCTGATTACGTTACACGCGTAACAAAATGTTTTAATGAAATTGTCACTATTTGAAAAGCAGGTGACAGTTTTTATCAAAATTTAATATTTGTGAGCTTCAAATTTTGTTTTGAAAAAAAAAAACGTTACAACAAACACATAGAAATATCAAGAATACTGGATAACAATTGTTACTTTGCTCGAATAGGGCTGTTAATACAAATTTATATTCACAATATTCAAACTACGCCCCAAATCGATTAATTTTTATAGAAAACAGAGGATTGTTCTGCTTTAAGTCAAATCTGAAAGAATTTAAAACGAGTGCTTGCCATTGAAATCACAAAAAATTTTACAATATTGATTTGGTAAAACCATACGCTTCTTTAACACATCTAGATCCTAGGTTCAAAAAGCACGCATTTCAAAATATCCGTGAGTGTTCTCAAGCAATCTTTCACCTTGGAAAGCAGCAGTACATAAATAATTACTGTAAATATTATCCCCTCCTTCTTCCATTTAGGTGATCTTGTAAATGCCGAGATGAGACAAGCAAGAATTTCAAATGAAGAAGTTGTGATCAGTGTGACCAGAGTGGAATATTATATTCCACTTTGGCATATTTTAGCTTCGGGAAGCATATATTTTTTTATAAAAATATGCAGCATAAAAAGTGGAAGATTTTTCGTATGATTATATTTTTCAAAATTCACAAAAATTGCAATAAAAAAATGTCTATTTGGTTACTAAATGGGTTTTTTTTTTTTTGGCTATCGACATTTTTTTTATCTCTGAACCACCTTGTAAAACGCAATATAAGGAATTCATTTTGTGGTTAACTTCTTCGTTGCCAATTTTATTGCAATTCATGTAATAACTTGTGTATTGTGTATTTTTGATAAATTTTATATATGTAGTAAATTTTTTAATATAACAAAAACAAAATTCAGTTTTCAAAATACAACCCTGTGGAAAATATACAAGTTATGTATTAGATCAGCTGATTGTACAAGCATTTCTACTCAGCACGGAGCAAGCTAAAGGCTACGCTGTGAGTTTATTTAATAAAAATTAATATAATTGATTTTAAAAATACAATATGTACTTTACTAAAGGTTCGATCACAATAAGTTGTAAGTATTGTAAATTTTGCAAAAATTTATCACAAATGCACCAC
This sequence comes from Dichetophora obliterata, assembly GCA_963920525.1. NCBI lineage: Eukaryota > Metazoa > Arthropoda > Insecta > Diptera > Sciomyzidae > Dichetophora > Dichetophora obliterata. Next base: position 129,072,973 of record OY986439.1, read on the forward strand.
ATCGTGAATACCACTATTATTGCTAACAATAGCTATTTCTTTTAACTATTTTAAAATGTGGATTCAAAACAATAAAGCAGAAAAAAGTTATTGATCAAAGTTCGGAATCTGAAGATTTATCAAAAATTGTGCTTTTCTCGCTTAGCTTACCATTTAGCAATGCTGAGGTTGAGAACATTTTTAGTTAAATGAATCTTTCATATTTAAACGAAAATTTGAAATAGAATGCAAGAAAAACTCTTAAATAATTTGTTGACTGTAAAAACATGGCTGCATGCTCAAAAAAGTGTCAAATACCAGATAGCTTAATAAAAAAATTTAGAAATGCTAATTTCTATGATACTAATACAAGCAACAATTTAAAAATTGACCTCGAAGATGTGCCTGAATTTTAGTTTTGTATATTTTATATCGTTACTTAAAATTCAAAAAACCATAACAATGTTTATAATTTTTTATAGGAGAAGAAAATAAATTTAAGTGCGATAGTAATCAAATAAATAAATGTTTTTAAACTTGCTTCTGTGTTTTTTTTTATATGCATATTTAGACTTATTTAGATATATATCTTTGAAATTGAAAGTGGAATATTTTTGTGGAATATAAAAATTGAAAGTGGAATATTTAGCATATTTTTTTTTAACAAAAAGCATATTTTTTCAAAAATCTTCTGGTCACACTGGTTGTGATATGCCCATATTACACGATGTCTGTTTGCACGACGAACAACGAATACTTTTTACGCTCTTTTACATTTTGTCCGCTGCTAGGTCACACGACAGAAATTGTACGGCGAACCCTTTTGACATTTCATTACTTTTTCTGATGTTATATTATGCAATAAGGGTTTCATACAACTAATTTTTTCTTTACGTTTTAGTAGAATAGTAGTACTTTTCCTCAAAAAAAAAAAAGTCTTTTTAGTAGCAAAAACGTTGCAAAGCTTTAATTTCACCACCCAGCAACACTGTTTGTACGATGTTTGCCGATATGATCAGCGTACAAAATGAACATATTTTTTACTACCTACAAAGAGTTCATCCGCTCGTACTCTCAGAGATTTTTGACAGTTTCACATTGGAAGACACATCAAAATTATTTGTACGCCGAGCAAACGAACATCGTGTAGTATGGGCAATAGCGGCATCGACGTCTAATAATCAAGATCCGATAACAGTGACATATTATGTTTTTTGGATGAGGTGGTTAAAACAAACATCGACTCTACAACTGATGAAATTGAAGGGATGCCCACTCAGCTGCGCCTTTATCTGGCTCGCCCAACTGTTGATCGTAAACTTAATAAAAATCCGCTTGTTGTCTGGAAATGCATGAAAACTGAATTCCCTTTTGTTTTGGACGTTGCAAAAAAATATTTATCAATTGTTGCAACAACCAATTGCGAAACAGGCTTTCGCCAGAACATCTTATCATGTTGGTTTTTCTACGTTCAGTTGGTGAAGATATGTGCATTCACATCCCTTAATTGTGCATTCACTTGGGCACAAATATATCGAGCCCTAACCGCCGAATTAACGTAAGCGCCTCTTTTTCGAAATTAGTTTTTAAATGGCAAACGATAGTACGACAACAAAGTCGTCAACTCCAAAAATTTCACATCATTAAACTGTTCTAAAGGTATGTCTAACACAAAAATCAAATTTACATGTACCGCTTATGCAAAAAAAATGAAAAGAAAAGGGGAATGCTTCTCTTCTAAAATTTAGTTTATAACGCATACGTTAATTCGGCGGTTAGGGCTTGATATTCAGCCTAATTATGAATAATTTTTCCTGGGGAATCGGAAAAGGGAGGTTTTCATTTTAAGACATCACATTTTTTTCTTTCTAAAGGTTCAAAAAGTCGATGAGTCGACTTTTACGTTTTCAGCGGTTGAAAAAGTCAAAGTCGATTTTTGCTGGCAGTTGCACTTAACTAGTTAGGACGGGCAGCATCGGTTCAATTTCGCAGCCGAGCGGGCAAAGCTATTTGAAGGACCCCTTGCCTATACAAACCAATAGGAAAAGCGGGTTGACAAAAATTGGATCGCCAAATGTCAAAGTAAAAGAAAAAGGCAAGTAAACAATTAATTCAAATTTCTGATTTGAAGTCAACATTTTAAATGAAATAAATATTTTCGAAGCCGGTAAAGAAGCAACGAGAAACAGCTGGTGCCTTGCCATCATAAGTTTCCTCAAGTTTACCCAAGTTTTGTAAACTTGTCTGCCAACTTGGCAAGATTTTCATGGTTGACGCCACCAGCCTCAGATAGTACAAGGTGCGATGCTTTATAAAGGTTTTTAATGTTTTTAGCTGAGTGTTCGATTATTAAATCAAATTAAAACAGAAAATCTCCCTTTTTATTTTAAACTTCAATCAATTATTTATATTTTGAAATAAAAATTTAACATAAACAATACTTTAGAGAACTGAAGTTTTTCACATTTGGATCGCAGAATGTCAAAGTAAAAGAAAACTACACCGAACAGCTATTTTTGACATTCACCGACAGATATGCGCTCTAAGCTTACTCAACCTAACAATAATTAAATCATGCGTAGCACTACTTTTGTTTACGAAAACAGAAGTACATGCAGCAATCTACTGCTTGATACTCAATGTTGAGCCCGAACAGAATCAAAAGACGTTACGACTGGCGATCCTCTCTGGTCGCCATACACAAAGAACCCATCCAGAATGAAAGCCATTGCGACTGACGATGCAGGGTTGCTTTTATATGCCATAGTTTTGTTAGCAACTATGTTTTTGTAGTTGTGTAAGTGCAACAGTAACAAAAAATAAACGTGAGAACATAGAAAAAACTATGAAACTGGCTTTGAACATACCCAATTCTTAGCAAAATATGGCAGCACTAATTGTACTCAGAAAAATCGTCGGTCGTTAGAGAAAAAATAGAATAAATTATACTCAATTTTATTCTAGCGATAAGCCGCCGCGACCAAGATTGATTACCCTGCATCTACACGGGATAGTGCAAGTTCGAAAGTAAAGCATACAGCTATGTTCATAAAAATAGTAGCGCTATTATTTTCAGACATGTTTGGATAAATATAACTAGCCTACAAATTTCGGATGCGCTAAGCCCATTACTATTCCTACATGAACTTTCAACGCCGGTTCTTAATCTGTACTCAGTTTCCTCCTACATTGTACAATTTTCAAGATACAGGATGTTTCACGTGTTTGGCAGATGTTTAGTATTATTGATCTAGAGGCTAAACTACTCACCGCAAAGTAAAAGTTAATATTTTGTATTTAAGAAAAAATATCAACATTTCAATCAATATATTAACCACTATCGTGTCAATTTGGAAATAATAATAAAATAAAGCACACTGACGCATTGCATAATTGCATTTAGGAACTTAGCCCAATTAAACAATTTACTTTGGTACTTACTTGACTTTATTACATACTCCCTTGTTATTCAAACACAACTTGTTATAATTTTTTTTATTTAAAAATAAGAATTAAAACCAGGAAATAATTGCTATTCTATATTTCACAACAGAAAAAGTTGAACAAGTTTTTAACCCATAAAAAATATTCGTTATGCATAACTTTTGCTTTTAAGAAAAAATTTTTTGTTGCTGCATTACTTTTATTTTTGAGGAATAATTTTTTTAGGCTGACTTATAACAGTTATTTTCTTAAAAGAATGAATTTTTTCGGTTATTAGTGTCAAAAATCAAGAAAAAATTTACTTTTCGTTTGGAATGGAGTCACACCACTTAGCCATGATCGATATGGGTCAATAATCTAACGTCATTATCGTGATGTTGGAATTTTAAAAAGTTTTTTGACACCTGGTGGACCCTAAGAAGTGTTTTTTATATTCGTGTTCCTTTTTATTTGCGTTTTCTTTTCTCTATCAAAATGTCACCTCATTACATGGCAACATTACGAAAATATTGCCATATTCCCTGCGAAAATATGGCATTTTTCATACGAGAACATAAATCAGCTATATAATAAAATTATGCAATTTACATTCATTATAACAAAATCTTTATTTAAAACGCAACCCTATGAATATACTGAGAAAAGAACACTAAAATTTGACAGCCCCGGCGCAGGACAGAATAAATGCAACATTATCGCGAGAAAAGAAAACTCCATATAATCTTTCTCAGAGAAACCGATTACCTACGACCGATTACCTAACCGAATACCAATTACAGAAGCGATTACTTGGCCAAATACCAGTTACTAAGCGATTACATAACCGCAGACTGATTACTGAAACGATTACCAAGCAATTACTTATCTGAATACCGATTACTAAACTAGTACATAACAAAAGACTGATTGTTGAAGCGATTACTTAGCTGAATACCGTTTACTAAGCGATTACATAACCAAAGACTGATTACTGAAGCGATTACTTAACTAAATATCGATTACTAAGTGACGACTAAGCTATTACCTATCCAAATACCGATAACTAAACTAGTACATAACCAAAGAATGATTACTGAAGCGACTATCAAGCGATTACTTAGCTGAATACAGACAGGCGCAAAAGCGACGGCACGATTAGCCAATACACACTTCTGACACACAGGCATCCACGCCGCGGTTATTTAACACTGCATACATAGGATACTATCATAAGAACCAATTGTCCAATAAAGACATTACTTGAATTACATTCACAACTTTCGTCTATTATTTAATATTAACTGTCTGACCAGAATCATGTCGTTGTCGTGTCGGTGAGAGAGAATCGCTAAGAGTTGGCCCAGAATTGTAGCGTTGGCTTTGTCGTTTTGTTTTTATTCAATCTGCCATTGTTGATTTTCTTGAACTTGCTTCAGTGTTCTCATCGTACTCCGATTGAACTAATAATTACTCCACTTCCATTTATTTCACTACTTTTTGCGATACTCTTCATATAAATTTACTGCATTTTCAACTGAAGGCTACTCCTGTCATTATTAGAGCAAATAGTAACACTGTTTACTCGCTACATTGGTTGACAGATTCTTCAAATTTTGTTAAAATATGGCAATATTTTTAGAGAGAAGCTGAGAGAGCTATCAAATAAACGACAAAGTCAAAATAGAAATAGAAACATTTCTATCTTACTGTCTGACCAGAATCATGTCGTTGTCGTGTCGGTGAGAGAGAATCGCTAAGAGTTGGCCCAATATTGTAGCGTTGGCTTTGTCGTTTTGCTTTTATTCAATCTGCCATTGTTGATTTTCTTGAATTTGCTTCAGTGTTCTCATCGTACTCCGATTGAACTAATAATTACTCCACTTCCATTTAATACATTACTTTTTGCAATACTCTTCATATAAATTTACTGCATTTTCAACTGAAGGCTACTCCTATCATTATAAGAGCAAGCAGGAACACTGTTTACTCGCTACATTGGTTGACATATTCTTCAAATTTTGTTAAAATATGGCAACATTTTTAGAGAGAAGCTGAGAGAGCTATCAAATAAACGACAAAGTCAAAATAGAAATAGAAACATTTCTATCTTGGCGTTTTCGTTGTCGTATTCTGCCGCAATTTTCTCCCATAAGGTTTGCATTGTCTCTGCCAGCGCTCTGCCTGCCGACACGACAACGACATGATTCTGGTCAGACAGTAAATAGTTTGTGGGAGTAACCGGATCTTTCACGAGATCCTGGAGCGGCTGAGCTTTACCTCACCCTGTGTATAAAACCATGTCAGAAATGGAAGTTGTACTGCCAGTATTAAAAGCTCACAGATTTCAAATCTGATGTAAGAATTTTAAAGTTTTTTGACACTAAGGTGGGCACTAAAAATGTGTTTTTTGTTTTATGCTCTTTGTAGATGAGCTACTCGGTCATTTCGATTCTGACGTTAGAATTTTAGAAAAATTCATAAATTTGATAAAAGTATCTACCTAATTTTAAAACTATACAAGACATCTCAATTAAACCACACATTCAAGAGCTCATTAAAATAAGAACAATACATTGATTATGATTAAGCAAACATTTTCTATTTAAAGAAATTAAAATTAATATGGGCATTTCCACCAAATGGTCTACCGCGACTAAAAACCTAAATGTTACTAAAAATTCTCTTAAACCTCCATAATACAAAAATATAATTAAATTTATATTGAGAGAGTACTGAGAGCTGATCTCAATTTAAATTTTTAAAAAAAATGGAAACAAACATGATGAATGGCAACAAAAGATGAAAAATAGTGACGAAAAATGAAAAATTTTAAAACATTTAAATGTATTTCCCATTTCAAAATATAAAAATACCTTGCTCTACAAGTTAAGTTGAAAATATAAGCTACGCCAGCAACCACTGCAGCTTCGGAATGGTTTTTTTCGGCAGCACGAAATTTAATAACAGTCGCATAAAATGCAAATTCAATTAATAAAATAATGTTTTTACATTCCAGAACTACCACATCTGACATCAGCAATGAATTAAAAAAAAATATGACAGATTCCTTAATTAATTTCATATATTTGCGTAAGGTATTTAATCAACTATAGAAAACTATTAAAAACTGAAAAAGCTGAAGTACCTCATAAAAAATTATATATATTACAAAACTTCAAGAACTTGCTTTTAAAAAAAAATGTTTGCGCAATCATCATCCTAGAAAATAAATTAACTTATGGAATTTTTAATATTAATGTCTTTCTTTTTTGTTAAATACAAAATGTTTGCTTAATCATTATTAAATACATTTTCAAATGAATTTTTATTTTAATGGTCCCATAAATGTGAGGTTTAATTGCAAAGTTTTGTATATTTTTCAAAATTAGGTAGATACTTTTATTAAATTTACGGAATTTTTTAAATGTTAACATCAGATTCGAAATGACCGGCCAGCGCATCTACAAAGAGTATTAAACAAAAACACAATTTTAGGGTCTACCCTAGTGACAAAAACTATGAAATTCTTACATCAGATTTGATATCAGTGACCCCTTAATACTGGCAGCACATCTACCATTTCTGACATTGTTTTATACACAGGCTGAGGTAAAGCTCAGCCGCTCCAGGATCCCATGAAAGAACCGGTAACTCTCACAAATTATTTAATATTAAATAAAAGATATAAGTTGTGAATGTAATTCAAGTTTTGTCAAGTCGAAAAAAGGGGTGTTCAACTAACTATTCCTTCCTCAATGTTTTTTAAAGATAAATTCTCTTATGATGGCACTTGCACTGCAAACCTTTTTGCTGAAAAAGCCAAATCATAATTATAATTTTGATGTTAGTAATTCGGAATCTGGAATTGATTTTGGTTCTCTCTTAATCACTGATGATGATGTTTTTAAGGGTATTCAATCACTTAAAGTTTCTTATCACGTTGACAGTGATGGCTTGTATGGATTTTTCTTAAAAACGTGTACTGCCAATTTAATTTTTCCTATTCTTATATATATTACGCAAACGCCAATTTTGTACGGCGTAAGGTTTTTTAAGTACAAGTCAAATCTTAATAAATTAAGCATATTTTGGTAGGTTTAGACCTGTAGATGTGCAAACTGGACTTTTTTTTCTTAAAAATTTATATTTTTTAAGTTATAGCGAGTCAAAGTTTGCATATAATTGTTGTTATGTTAAAAATATGTGAGGTATTTAACGCCACTGTTATTCTGACGAATAATCTTTTATAATTTCACAGCTAAAACCATGAATATGAATATCACAGCTGAAACTATGAGTATATTCAATATCAAAGTAATATTGGAATGATTTCTTACAGTTGAAAAAAAATTTCTAAATTGTAGGTCGGAAAATTTTTTAATTTTTAAAAATTTACACAAAAATTTAATAAGAAATTGGAAACTGGTAATGAAATATTTTTGTTCAAGCATTTTTCGACTGGAAATCAATAAATATTCTTACTCTTGTATATTTAAAATAAGTTTGGGTATGAAATTAAATATGCTAACGTTATATCGTCAATGCGCGTGCAATACCGCTTATATTGCAAAAATGCCAAAATAAATTTCGTTTAAATTTTGATCAGTTGAAAATCTATTCAATAGCTTAAAATAAAATCTAGGTATGTTTAATTTTGAGGTTTTAACGCCACACGGGTTTACTAGTAAGAATTATTTTTAATAAATCAGTCAACTCTGTTGGAAAGTCTCTTTTATAACACCTCTTCATAAATCAGGATCGAAAAATAATGTCGAAAACTACAGACCTATCTCTAAACTTTCTTCTATTTCCAAACTTATGAACTTATTGTAAAGGAAAAATTGGTATTTGAGTTGACTAATCGTGTCATCGCTGTTGCGCCTGTCTGTATTCAGCTAAGTAATCGGTTGGCAATCGCTTCAGTAATCAGTCTTTGCCTATGTAATAATTTAGTAATCGGTATTCAGCTAAGTAATCGCTTCAATAATCAATCTTCGGTTATGCAATCGCTTAGTAAACGGTATTCAGCTAAGTAATCACTTGTTAGTCGCTTCAGTAATCAGTCTTCGGTTATGCAATCGTTTAGTAAACGGTATTCAGCTAAGTAAGCACTTGGTAATCGCTTTAGTAATTAGTCATTGATTATTTAATAGCTTAGTAATCGGTATTTAGCTAAGTAATCGCTTGGTAATCACTTCATTAATCAATCTTCGGTTATGTAATCGCTTAGTAAACGATATTCAGCTAAGTAATCACTTGGTAATCGCTTCAGTAATCAGTATTTGGTTACGTAATAGTTTAGTAATCAGTACTAAGCTAAGTAATCGCTTCAATAATCTGTTTTCGGTTATGCAATCGCTATTTAACGGTACTCAGCTAAGTAATCACTTGATAACCGCTTTAGTAATCAGTCTTTAGTTATGTAATCAATTAGTAATCGGTATTCAGCTAAGTAAACGCTTGGTAATCGCTTCAGTTATCAGTCTTCGGCTAAGTAATCGCTTCAGTAATCAGTCTTCGGTTATGTAATCGCTTAGTAAACGGAATTCAGCTAAGTAATCACTTGGTAATCGCTTCAGTAATCAGTCTTTGGATATGTTATCGCTTAGTGAACTGTATTCAGCTAAGTAAACGCTTGGTAATCGCTTCAGTAATCAGTCTTCGGCTAAGTAATCGCTTCAGTAATCAGTCTTCGGTTATGTAATCGCTTAGTTAACGGAATTCAGCTAAGTAATCGCTTGGTAATCGCTTCAGTAATTAGACTTAGTTATGTAATCGCTTAGTAATCGGTATTCAGCTTAGTAAACGCTTGGTAATCGCTTCAGTAATCAGTCTTCGGCTAAGTAATCGCTTCAGCAATCAGTCTTAGGTTATATAATCGCTTAGTAAACGGAATTCAGCTAAGTAATCGTTTGGTAATAGCTTCAGTAATCAGTCTTCGGCTAAGTAATCGCTTCAGTAATCAGTCTTCGGTTATGTAATCGCTTAGTAAATGGAGTTCAGCTAAGTAATCGCTTGGTAATCGATTCAGTAATCAGTCTTTGGTTGTGTAATAGTTTAGTAATCTGTATTCAGCTAAATGATCGCTTCAGTAATTGGAATTCGGTAAGGTAATCGGCCGTAGGCAATCGATTTGGTAACCGGTTTCTCTGAGAAAGATTCTAAAAAGGAACAGGAATATAAAAAAACACTTTTTAGGGTCCACCATGATGTCAAAAAATTTTGTATAATTCTGACATCACGAAGATGACGATTGATGATTACCCCATATCGACCACGGCTAAGAGGTGTGACTCAATCCCAAAAGAAAAAGCCAACTTTTTCTTAATTTTTGAAATAACCGAACAAATTGATTCCAGAAAATAACTGTTATTTGTCAACCTAGAAAATGTACTCCTCAAAAATAAAAGTTTTGCAGTAACCAAAACAAATTTTCTTAAAAATAACGATGGGCGTCCCCAGGATTTCTTCTAGGGGAGAGGCAAAGACAATAAAAGGGAAATGAGCATACAGAAAATGTAGCCTATATAATTCTAATTTCTGAGATATTTGGTACTAATTACACATAGGAAAATCAAATATTTTTTAAAGATGGAGTAAAAATCTTTTTCGTGTCATGCTCGAAATATTTCCAAATTTCATTTTATATTTTTGTCATGTAATACATTTCAATAATTTTTTTCAAAAGCAAATATTCTTAGTTGTTAAGAAAGTGAAATAATGTGAGGTCTCATTTGTTTTTAAATTAAATCGCATTAATTACTTTTGAGCCCCCAAGTTTTCAACTTTTCAAATAAGAATACAAAAATTTGCCAATATTAAAAAATATTTTTGTTTTGTTGGAAAAATGTAAAAAACAAACAAGATTTTTAGGCCATTTTTTCAACTTTGGAGGTATATAACTTCTAAACCAATTGGGAGCGGCGTAAAAAATTTTAGATTTGGATTAAGGAAGTCAAAATCCATATAGTCCGCAAAAATTAAAACTTAAGAGTTTCGTTATTCTTGAAATGCTTCCCGCATGCTAAGGGAGATATTTTTGACCGGATCTCATACCGCATTGACACCAATCCACAACACAATTATTATATGAAGAATTTAAAAAAAAAAGTTATTTTTTAATTCAAAACGTGAATTCAAAATGAAAAAATGAAAAATTCAAAAATGAATATATATTTTTCCATACATTTTCTTAACATATTTCAGAACCTCCCTACCAGGTTTGATTCTGAATCCTGAATTTAATATAACCACGTGACGCTAAAAAAACGTGAATTTTAAGAAGTATTTAATGGATGTTTCAAATCAAATTTCCTATTTACATTTAAGAAATAAAAAAAAACTTTTGACCATAACATATTCTAATGTAAAATTGTTTTCTTATTCGAATTTTTCATATGATTTTTAAAAAAATTAGTCCTTGATTCAAAATTGGCCTATTTTATTCATAATTTCCAAATTTTTTATTTTGCTTTTCAATTGGAAGCCTTGCCATCGCCTAGATCGCTGCAACTTTCTCAAATTTAAATGCTGCAGGATTGTTAGCTATTTTCATAAATTTAGGAAAAATTGTTTTTTATGCCGACTTTTCAGAAAGCGTTTATGTTTATAAAATTTATTTTGCTTTGTATTCTGCTTGTTTACAAGGGCTTTACAACATAAATTTGTTTTTCGTCAAAGTTTGTATCCGTCATTAAATTAAATGCCCCTTGCTGCCACGATTTTGTACTAATTACGAATTAAATATAATATTAGTAGAAAAATTCATTCGTAGGCTGAATGTACGAATTATTAGTTGAGTTTAAAAAATCTAAACCCGAAATCGTTCAGCCTAGTTTGTCGAAAAATTACCAAATAAAACGATGGTTAAGCGCACAAAAGTGATAGGTCAAAACTTTTGAATTTCCAGAAAAAATTTTTTAATTTTTAACTGAAATATATTGAGAATAAGCGTTTCTGAAAATTTAAAAATGTTCACTTATCACTTCTATGCGCTTAACCATCGATAAGGAAATGTACGATTGCAAAGTGGCCGTATCCTACTGGAAGAGTATGTGACTTGTAAGCTAAAGAATCACGGTTCAAACCTGAGCTCAGACAGAATGTTTTTTTTTTTTTGTAATTAGGTATTAGATATCACGAACAAATTTATTCGTACTATATACATTTGTTTTTGTACGAATACGAAAAAAATATTCGAAATGTGTACCAAACTACGTCCATTCTACGAATCCTTTTCGTGTCTTAAAATTATGAATAGAGTTCGTCGATTTAAAAATGCATGGTTTAGATCAGCTTTATTTATAAATTAACATAAAAAAAGTAGTTTTGTAATTTCTTCAAAATATATTAACATACATAATGAAAATATCGTCATATGAAATCAAAAAATCCGTAAGTTTCAAACAGTTTAAAATCGACTTCTTGATTATGCCCGTATGACACTACGTTTTTGTTGTTTTTTTTTTTGTATGTTTCATTTTAAATACTAACGAAAAACCGACGAAAACTAAATTACAAGAACAATTCGGCAATATGCTAGAGGGAAACAAATGGTTTGCGTAAAAAATTGATTTTTAACATTTTGTGTCTGGCTGAAAAAACTCTGTTCAAATCGCGTTCAGTTAAAAAGAGTCATTTTCAAAAATTTTAAATATGAAACTTAAGTGGACAGACGATTACATTTTATTTTTAATTTTTTTTTCAAGTCTTTTGCTTTTCCCGTAAAATTTTTTAATTGTATTTTACAGCTTTTTTTACTTAATGAGAAGATATATTAAATAGTTTGCCTGCCTAGGGGCCCCTTTCCCCCTGCGGACGCCCATGAAAATAACAGTTATTTATTACTATACTTATTTTAACCCATTCAATCATTACTTTTTCCCTGATTAAAACTAACAGTGAAAGCATTCCATGAGAGACCAATTTAGAAAGCTTACGTCTCTCAGACGTAGGTTATCAATATCGTAGGTTAACAACGTTGTAAGCTGACTTGAAAAAACAAATGGTGTTTCTCGGCTTTTTAACTCTCACTAAACACGATTTTATAAAAATGTGCTCAAATTTTGTCGTATCATTTATTTCATGATACAACTATTTATCAGGTAGCCGCGCACACAACCTATTTTCTCACGAGCTGCGGATGACGAACGTCAAACAAAAGAAAACATAAAACGAACGTAATTTTTACAAAATTGTGTTCATAATACAGAACGAGCGTTAAGCAAAATTTTTCTTTTCCAATATTGTGTTGTTTAAAATTTATTTATTTATTTTATTTGTGTGACAAAAAACATTTTTGATATCTACCATGATTCCATTATATATAAGGTTAAGTAACCATGAAATTGTTCTCATACAACAACAAAACTTGGATCGCAAAATGTCAAAGTAAAACAAAAAAGACTAGTAAACAATCAAATTAAAATTTCTGACTAGAAGTCAAACTATTGAATTTTAATATCAAATTTGTGTTTAAAATAATTTTTAAACAATTTTCTTGGAGTTTTAGTTTTTGTTACCGCTTCAAAATGCCGAAAAAGTACGCGATTCGCCAAAACTATTGGAACAAGGAAAACGTTTCCTTTTTTAAAGTGCCCAGTGATCATTTTAAACAAAAACGCTGGATGAATGAAATTTGGATCAGCGAATGTCAAAGTAAAAGATAACAACACCAAACAGCTGTTTTTGACATTCGCCAACAGATATGTGCTCTCAGCTTACTCAACCTTATATATAATTAAATCATGATATCTACGTTTTGCATCAGCTGCCATAGCAACCATAGCACACACAAGTTTTGATTTTCTTTTGTTTGACTTTCGTTATTAGCAGTTAAAGTTGTGCGGCTACTTCGTTAGTTATATTATGATTTATTTTACATATGGTAAATATCATGGCAGAATTAGAGAAGGTATATGCATTTTGGAGAGGGAGACTGCCGCAACTGTCAAAACGAAGTTGACAGCTCATACAAAATCTGAAAACGCTGAGAATGCGATAAGAAAGCGAAAATAGGCAAGAATAGCAAGATGCTTGAGTTTGACAATTCTGGCTATGAGAAAGAGAGCGCAGTCTGAAATGCATATACCTTCTCTAATTCTGCCATGGTAAATATTAAAACAACGAATTTTCTCAAAGAATGTTTGAAAATTATGGATCTAAACATGAGAGCTCATTCGCGCGAAATTATAACACTTAAAGAAAAAGTTTTATTATTTATATGAATATTTTAGCGAAAATTTCTGTGTGCTAACTTTTTGTCGTGGACTGTATGTCAAAAATCTGCACAAGTGCACAACTAATATATCCTCAAAATTGAGGACTCAAGAAGTTGTGCACTTGTGTACATTGAAAAATGTACAGATTTGAAAAAGTGGAAGTTCAGCAGACGTACTTGCCTCTATACCCGCTTATATCTTTTTTCCATACGCATTTCATAGGACGGCAGGTTTACCAAATGAACTGCCGCAGCAGTAATGCCGTGAGATCAATGCATCATTACTGCTATGGCAGTTCATTTGGCAGAAATGCCTTCCTAGGACATGTCTATAGAAAAAAGGTATAAGCGGGTATGGAAGCAAGCATGTATCTTGACCTTCTGAGGCATGTTGCCTGAATTACGCTTTTTATCTTTTTCTAGCTCAAATAAATAAAACTATTAAATATTTTTACTTCTTTGGAGGAAAAAATCCGTCACGTAACGTATATTACGTAACGTATATTATGATATGTATAAAAAAGATTTTTATTCCAAAGATTTAAAGAATTAAGAGAAGAATTTCGTTCATAGAAGAACGAAACATTTATGAATATGTAGTAACATTATTCCAAATTATATTAAAAAACTTTCATAAAAATACTCGTGCACACTTCGGATATTTTTTCGTATATATTGATGCAGACAAACACCACTTTATTTTTTGTCACGTAACGTATCATTTTTGGTGGCTTCTGTCCAAGAGTCGGACTTTTGACAACTCTTAGCTTTTACACCTTGTATAGCGACCTTAATAAACTATAAAAAAATAAAAATAGGAAAACTGCAAGTTTAATTTTTTTTTTTACTCATTTCAGTTGTACGACTGTCACGTGCGTAGCCGCGGAAATGCAAAGTATCATTTTGAAAGACATTTTAAAACATTTAGTTTCTTATTTAACTGAAATTGACAATTTGGATAATTTATTGGAAGAACCTTGCAAGATTTGGCACGATTACGATTTCCGGGGCGCCGCGATTTGAAAGTGTTTTCTGGTAGATAACAACAAAACCAAATGTTTGGCGGAACAATAAATCGATTAGTCAACTAGTTATAGAGTTATCGATGTTTTTAGGTTTTTGTTTTGCTAAAAGATCTTAAAAAAACACCCATTTCTTACTATTATCCAATGGATCTATAATATTTGTATGTAATTTGAAAGATAATAAAATTACCTTTTCAATGATATACAATACTTATATAATTGCAAGCGTATTTATAATTTTATGAGCAAAACTGTATCATATTTGAAATTTGTAATTAAAAAAACCATTATTTTCTACTAAATTTGCGTTAAGGTACTAAAATTATATTTTATTTTTAAAGCTTACAATTTAACCTTTCATTTGATATAATAATATACTTAATTATATATATATTATTAATATATACATACATATATTCTTTACAATTTACACTATATTACATAAAATTAATAAAAATTGCTATTGCATTGTCCAAAACTGATCAACTAAAAATTTCAAATTTGCTGGCTAGAAAATGCTAATCATTAATATAAATATTACAGCTACAATGATGCTTTAAGAACAGTAATTTATTGTAATGGTGATATAAGAAAATATGGAATAAGAATACAAAACAATTAAGGTAAATACAGTGAACCGATAAACTATTCGTCTCATTGCCCCAACTGATAAAAAGTAAAAATTGCTATAATTAGGCATGACAACTGAAACTCTTAAAATTGTTTTTTCTTTAGTTTTAACTCTCTTCTATGTTAAACAAAAAACCAAACGCCATTATTATTAAAACTTGTTTTGTTGTTGCTTTAATTGCAAATAAAGTCAGTAGCTACTCGCCGAAAAAGTATTCGTCTCGATGAAATCAACACAAAGCAACAATAACAAGAAACAGATATAACGGTGTGTCTCATGAGTGTTTTATTTGTTGTAATATTTATTTTTCATTGTTTTTCAGTGACATTAGTGTTGATTGCGTTAACTTTTAAAGAAACAATGATTTAAGTTTAAAATATGGGGCGAAAAGGACGCGAAACTACTCCCGAAGAGCGAAAAATCATCATAAATTTGTTTAAACAGGGTAAATGCTACAAAGATATTAGTGAAATTGTTGAAAAATCAGTAACAACCGTCAAGAGTATTGTGTACAGATTTAAAAAAACTAAAACAGTGAAAAATGCGCCAAGGACAGGTCGTCCTCAGAAGTTGACTGAAAGAGAAAAAAACAATATTATCAGAAAAATTAAAAAAAATCCACGATTGAGTGCACCGAAGATTGCTGCTGAAGTTCTTAGTGAGACGGGCAAGTCTATATCAGACGACACAGTGCGTAACGTGCTCCATCAGCATGGTTACAATGGTCGGGTGGCCCGTAGAAAGCCATTTATTGGTAAATAAATAAGAAAAAGCGACTTGAGTATGCCAAAAAGTACAAAAATAATGGAATTGAGTTCTGGAAATAGGTAATTTTTACTGACGAAAGTAAATTCAACTTTTTTCAATCTGATGGCAAGGTTATGGTTTGGAGAAAACCGAATTGTGAAATGCTTGAAAAAAATTTAACAGCGTCAGTAAAACATGGCGGTGGTGGGCTCATGGTATGGGGCTGTATGATGCAAATGGGGTAGGTGACTTATGTGTTTTTGAAGGCATCATGGACCACAAGTTTTATACAAACATTTTAAAAGATCACCTGCATACTAGCATCGAAAAAATGGGCTTATCTGACGATTATATATTCACCCAAGATAATGACCCTAAACACACTGCGCAAAATACAAAGTTATGATTACTATATAATACACGCTCTTGGATGGAAACACCAACGCAGTCACCAGATGTAAACCCGATTGAACATCTTTGGGATGTTTTGGAAAGGAAAATCCGCACAAGGCATATATCTAATAAAAGCGACTTAAGAACAGCGTTGCTAGAAGAGTGGCAGTTGATATCAAAACACGAAACTGAAAATCTTGTTAATTCTATGCCTCGAAGACTTGAAGCAATAATAAAAAGCAAAGGAGGGCCTACAAAATATTAAAATATAAATAGAAAATTTAAAAATACTTGCATACATCCTTATAAATTCACTGTAAATATTCACTTAATAAATTCTAAGTTATCTAGACGAATACTTTATCGGTAAGAATTAAACATACTATTTTAGTTTTCCTTTAAAAACAATGATATTTGTTCGAAAATACTCTTATGTTTTTTGGTAAATAAAGAAGATATTTGAAACTTAAGAAATAACAAATTATAGAGTTTTAGTTATCAAGCCTTGTTATAGAAATTTTGACTTCTTATCACTAGGTTCAATGAGACGAATAGTTTATCGGTTCACTGTATGCTTGAATTAACAACTTTCCGTACAAGGGCAAATAATTTCATCATAAAAAAAATACATCAAAAATTAATTAAATCATATGCTTTATATACCAAGCAAAAGATAAATTTTCAGGCTTCAATAATTTACTTTTCATAATCCATTGTAATAACGGTAGTTTTTGAGGAAATAACGGTTTTATATATACAAATATTTCACTTTTGCATACAAATAGCTATAAAATATTAAACGGATTTGATTCATTTAAAATTAATATAAAAGATTTATGTATTACCTTTCACATAACACCTTAATCAACATTATCGGTTATACACACTTAGAAAAATATAGAGTTTTCTTAAAACATCTAAAATAATAAAAATTTTCTTAAAAAATCGATAACTTGAAAAGCAATCGATTCCATTGTCAAATCGCGGCGCCCCGGAAATCGTAATCTCCGACAAGATTTAAATGAAACTTTAATTAATAAGTTTGTTTTTCATAACAGACAACTTTGTAGTAAATATAAATTTTTTTCAGTGTATACATTGAATTGTTTTTTTATACGAATAGTTTCTCTGTATTTGTGTTTAAACTTCCATAATAAACCCTTTGACCCCCTGCTTTGAAACAGACTTTCAAGTTTAATGTTTATGCAAATAGTTGGTTGATTTAAATGTTTCAAAACAAACCCTGATCAGAGACATCAACCACCTAAAAGTGCCTTAAACACTACGAAGATCAACGAAAGGAGTCCTAAAACAAACGTGAGCACAAAAAACAACAGCACGGACCAAAACAATCTACTCTCTCTTTCGCACACACCCTTTCACTACGTTTAAGCAAATGCGTCGTCAAGCGACAAAGTTCTTTGCGGTTTCCTCTTTACTGTTGCTTCTACAATGTGTGCTTGCAGAAAATTTCATCAATTAATTTTTAAGTTACGTTGAATACAGTTTCCATATTATACAGTATATCTGTTTACTATAAAAACTCACCTCAACATCATCCATTTTCGACAAGATATGTTTAAATTGTTCACAAATATTTATCTGAATCTGTGTGTCTTTCTTGAATTATTTTGTGAAGTATGATTTAAATAGCGTAGAAAACAAAGAGGAGCACAACAATCCACTTACAAACAGACCAGCAACAACACTAAAACGAGATAGACAAGCACGAGCGCTTGCTATGCTTTACGAACATATTTTACCGACGTGCAAGTATTGCAGAAATCTCATGAAACATGTTGCAGACATTTGTTGAGACAAAGTTTTAAGCAGTACATGAGAAGTAGTGGTGATAAGCTCTCGCGAACAATACTCGGATAACTTTTTCAAATGAGTAGTAGTTGTAGTTCAAATGAGAGAGTAGTAATTTTTGGTATTTGCGAGAGTGAGAAAAGGTAGCAAAACTTCGAATCGATAAAAGTTTTTGCTATACACACCTGATTGACATATTACTATATCTATGGCTTCGAAGCACAACAGCATATTTTGGTTACATGAACAATATTTTCAACTTAAAACATTTGACTTTATGAGACCTTCTGAATATTCTTTCAGCCCTGTTTTGGCATTTTCGTCACTATCAATTGATAATGATATGTATGTAATGAATGTAATAATTTTCATCTGGTCTCTATTGGGTAAAATTTTTCGAGTCTCGTCACGAAAAATTTTTCTTCATGAAAAATATTTTGATTCTCGTCACGCTTTTGTGTACACGACTAATTTTATTTTCTACTTTTTGTATTTTTTTTTTGTATAGGGATGCAAATAAGATGTAGTAATGCTTAGAAAAAATATTGAGAGGGAGAAGTAAATGGGACCAGCTCATAAGTTTGACCCCCTTAAGGGTCATAGATTTTTTATGACATTTTTTTTTTTGTGTTTTTTGTATGGGGACCACCAGAAGGGTGGCAGATAGCGTATAAGTGAGCTTAGAAGAAATGTTGATGGAGAAAAATTAACAGAACCAGTTTATAAATTTGACCTCTTTGGGGTCTACAATTTTTTTTGATATGAACTATAATCTAAATTTTTTTTTTTCTATATTTTGTGTTTTTTGTATATAGATGGAAACCCCACCAATAGATGATTTTTTTTAAATTGAAAATAGCAAACCACGGACACATCTCATATTTTAGTTATCACAAACCATTAAAATAAGTATTATCAATTAAAGCATCAACAAATGTCAGTGTAAATATTAACTAAGTAGAATATTTTTTAAGCAAATTTTGTATTATATTTCTTTTGAGATGCTCTCTCTTTCTTTCCCCGGTCTCTTTCACAAAACTTTGTTAGAATAGAGCTGTAAATGTAGGGACTTTAACAATGGTGGTAGATCTAACCCAGAGTTGCATCAGAACGTACTTTCGTATTATTTTGTTTTCACTTTTATTTTGGTGCCAAGCAAAAAGGTAATATGTTATCTGAGGCACTATTTGCTGTAAGGAAATGTAAAGGGACGTTTCATAGAATTTTTGCGAGAACATAATTTTCTTGGAAGTTATTTTTTATTTTCCGCGAATGCAACCCTGATCTAACCTTCCTTTTTCCGTTCCAACTTTGCACTCTTTGCATTGTCTTCACCCGGTGCTGTTGAACGTACTACAATAGTAGTATGATTTTATATTTACATACTACCCAATCTAAAAATGTGTTCAGCTAAATTTTTCGATTTCAAATGTTTACTTTTTTGTACCAATTGTTAAAGTAAATATTTCCTCAAGAAACATGTATTTATTTTCTTTATTTACATAATTTATACCATAAGTACACGTCTATCTTTTTGGTAATACACAAAATTCAGTAAAGACGAATCACAAGCAATTTAAAAATACGTAAGAGCATAAATTAATTGAAAATAAATAAATAGCCCTTCAACGATTTTATCGAAATTTTGAACTTTTAAAGTGCTAATATTATTTTTTAAAATGTTGTCATGGCAACCCTAGCAAAACGTATGCAGAAACTATTCATCTCTTTCAATTTCAGAGAAGTTAAAAAAGCAGAAAATCGTGTGTAGAGAAAACACATCGGACACTGTCTGCCAGTGTTGTCACTTCAACATTTTTAATAGTATGATATTGGGTCATGTGAATAAAAAATCAGCAAATGCTTTTACTGAATTTTTCTAGTAAAAAGTATGGATTTAGTGAATAAAAAAAGCTATATAGATATAGCTTAAAAAGCTTAAAGCTATATAGATATAGATATAAAAAAGCTATATAGATATAGCGTTTTTTATTTACTAAATCCATACTTTTTACTAGAAAAATTCAGTAAAAGCATTTGCTGATTTTTATTCACATGACCCATTGAGTCCAAGAAAGATTTTTTTATGGTTAGCACTAGATTTACCACACCAATCAAAATGATTGGTTTTACAATTTTATTTTCAGATTCCATAATGACATTTGAGTGATAATTAATTGAATAACATTATAAGCCCCACCAAACATTTTCTATTAAGAGCACTGATTTTTGCCTAGTGTCGGTTTATCTCACATTGCAAATTGTCCGTATATCTAGTATTTAAAAAAAGTTATTTTCTGAAGTGGAATCGGCGTTGGTGATAGTTGATAATGAATATCACCACTTTTGCTCTACGTAAAGTGATTATCAAATTGACAATATTTTGTAGCTATCGATTATATGCGACAGCTTTTTAGCTGTCGTTTTTAAAGATTTCTAACTTTTTTTCTCAAAATAAAAAAACTGTCAAAAATAAAAAATAATTATGTGAAACAAAAATCTTCTGTGTATTCTGTATTAATCTATTCTAGTGTACAAAACATAGTGAAATGTTTACTTTATTTTGACTATTCAGTAAAAGGAATGCAGAAAATAAAACTTATAAAAAATGCAACTCCTTCGAAGCAATCTAGTAGCGCATTCTGTTCTGGAAAAAATTCTGACGCTCACAGAATGCAGAATTTTTCAGATTCTGACCTGAATTTGCAGAATTTTTACTTCTTTTGAGCTGAGAAAAGAACGGAAAAAATGCAAAATTTTTTTAATTTGAAATTAGCTGCACTGTTGTTTTGAATTCCGATGTATTTACGTTTGAGGTTATGCATAGTGCCGACTGCATGGAATTTTTAACAAATACTCATCGAGCTGTTAAGTTTTATTAAAAGTAACCACTTTATCAAAATTGTTTTGGATTAAATTTAAAAATTTTTTCAAAATTGGAATATTTTGCTTCTTACAATTGTCACAGCATATAATATTTCTGTCAAAACTAATTTTTTTTTTTTATGTTAGTATTAGTAAAGAGCAGAATACGGAACCGCCGAATTTTACAGGTCAGAAAATTCTGCATTTGTTATACTTTTGCGGTCAGAATTTTCGAGCAAAGAACACGATTTATTTTCAGGTCAGCATTTTTTTTAGAAAAGAACGGAAAAAATTCAGAACTCTTGAAGAGGTCAGAAAAAATGCAGAATTTTTTCCAGAAAAGAATGCACTACATTTCCAAAACCGATAAAAGTTAAATGACAGCTGATCGAAATAATTATTAATTTTCCACAGAATTAGGCAGTTCACACTCATCAAATCGTTTGTCAAATCCAATAGAACAACGTGGGAATTCCATAGAAATTTCACGTTGTTCTATTGTATTTGACAAACGATTTGATGAGCGGTTTAAAATGTGAACACCCTAATCAAAAGGGTGCCAAGGTTTTTAAATATTTCGTGATCGTTTTACACAGAGCAAAGAAAAGTTGCTTATCATAAGATACTATCAAAAGCGACAATCAAAAACCGACAGTCAAGTATCACCTTAGCCGATTCCACCCCTATATTATATCATGATTAAAATATACTCAAAATTATTTTCATATATATTTTAAAAACAGTGTTGCATTCATTTCTTTTATCTGTTGAATGAATGATAAAAATACATTAAGTGGTACATTTGAAAATTTCAAACAGTAAATAGACCTACCACAATTGTGGTAAAGTGACAACACTGCCATCTGCCAGCCGCTTATTTAAAGTCTGCTTAGAACGAACGCTTGACGAACTTCGTGTCGTCAACTGCAAACTGTGACTCGCTTTATATGGGTACTGGTGAGCGGATCGTTGAAAAATTGTTGTTGTTTGTTTCTTAACGTACATTTATAGCTATGATATGGCTGCAATGCTTTGTTTATTGAAAATATGTATAATATGTACATATGTATTATGTTATAAACTGCTGAACAAAAACTCTCCCAGAAAAAGTATGTATGCCGAAATGATTTTGCTGCATTTTTATTAGTGTACAAAAACAAAATTGTCCATTTCTCTTAAGAAATATCGTGATAGACAAAAAAAAAGGTACAGTATAGCGTGTATACAGCCAGTGTTGCCACGACAATTCTAAAAAAAGTATCCATGAAAAGGTCAAAAAAGTACCCAAAAGTATCCACGTATCAAAATCCAAAAGCAATAATACATTCATTGTTTTAAAACATAAATACAACTTTAATATTTTTAAATAATGAAACCCAAATGTTTAAGCTTTCATTAGAATTTTATTTATTTAATTTTAAGACTGACAAATATTTTTATTAAAATATAATAAGAAATGTTAATACAAAACATGTATAATACTATTAAAAAGGAACATAAACTTTAGTACTTCTGCTTTTTATATGTGTTGCTATTGCCCTTTAATTACATTAATTTTATAAGGATAATATTTATACAAAAGCTATATACAAAACAATATAAAATTGCATAAAAAAGGAAAAAAATTAATTAACTAATTCAGCTTAGTGTAAAATAAATTATATGTGTTGCTATTGCCTTTCAATTATATTAAACTATCATTGCACATTAAAAAAAAGTTTAATTTAAAATATTTATCTTAAAAACTTGAAATTTTATTTACGCAAATAATACAAAACACAATATTTAAAAAAAGTTTTTACTTTCTTTTCAATGCATCTTCTTCTCACTATAAGGTGTAAGAAAAAGTTGTCGTTTTCAGACAGTGTCAAGATATTTTGGTCCCAATTTATCGGAAACGAAAAAATCAAAATGCATATTAATAAACATATATACAATTTTTGATACAGATTGGAAGAGCTTATTCCTTCCTATAATTTCCGACAGTTAATTTTGTTACAATTATTGCACCAGACAATTGTACCAGATTACAGACAAAATGATGCCAATCAGTTCTTTAAAAGGATTTCAATCTTTCAAAATTTTGACACAGTAAAAAATCACGCCGAAAAACTCAAACGGCCTCTCGCCTTTTTATGGTTTAAAATCCCACAAAAAGAACGAAATCCCACCAAACTACATCACTGGGATACAATTGTTCGTGAAACGAACTTTGTGTCGTCAACTGCAAAATACGACTCGTTTTATATGGGCCTTTGTCATGAACCAATAAGAGAAGATCACGCAAAGAGCAGTGCGAGAAAAAAGTAATTTTTTCGTGCAACGTCATCGGTCACAAGCATGCTATGAAACTGTCAATTTGCATATGTTTTGCATGCAAAACTTGTGAAAACTCGGATAAAAGTGAAAAATTATAAAATTAATAAATTTAATTCGCAAAAAAAGTGTTTGAATACTTTGTTTGTTTATATATCCATGCAGTAACTAAATGTAAAGAACGCTGTAAAAAGAAAAACTGCAAATAAATAGAATACAAAATTGGATGTTCACTTTGTTTTTATTATTGAACTGTTTTGTTCAATTTTCTTTTCCTCTGCATCGAATTGTTCACAATTTCTTTATTTAATAATCTTCTTTTAAAAAACATTCGTGCGCGGAAAAACATTTTTTTTATTTTGTTGTCACAAATAACTCTGCACTTGTAATGTGCGTCTGCAAATAATTTTTGCTTATTAGCAGACCGTCGCCATTTACGTCGTTGAACACTTTTTCCAACGCAGTCATATGCGCCATGAGCTCTTCCGTTGGCTTGGCGAACCGCCTTCGCTTAAATGATCTACCTAACTTAGTGATGCTGCCGCTTCTTCTTCCAGCCTTATGTTCGGAACGTCTTTATGCAATTTGTGGCAGATGTATCACGCGAGGTTTTCCAAACCGCTGTTCACTCCAAGAAAAAGATTAAAAATATTGAATTCATAAAATTGTTAAATTTTACTTACTTGCGAATCACTTGCGAATATAGCTGCCGTATTTTCGCTTGAAGTTACTGCTCTGAAGAGCGGTTAGAAATAGAAGCGTCCCTGTTTAGTTTTTCTATTTCCTCTACAGGAAAAACTTCTCCATGACCAACGGCTCCTGAAGCAGAGCACTTACGATTTTTTTGTTTTCGCGCTTTAAAATTCGCTGACATCGTTCTGCATTTGCTGGCTGCACCTCCTTGGTCATAACTGTTGGGACAGCGCCCGGCTTTAAGCGCATAGCTTTGCCAAAACCTATCGTAACATTTTTTTAAAAGAATATTTACGTGGAAATGTAGAAGTACTTACCCATTTGAACTTGGACCCTTCTTTCGAAGTCTTCAGGCAGAAAATGATCTCCACGGATTCTTGCCATTGCAGTGTCGACATTTAGCCGACAAAAAATCTCCCATTGCTTACAAGCAATTTTTTCCTTGGGGAAACGGTAGAAACCAACGTATTTGTTTTTTTTTTGCTGTTGCAATTAATGCATGTCGCTACAGCACACTTCGTTTTAATATAAAAACACATTACATTTACATGATAATTCTTTAAAATTTTAACAAATAACATTCAACATCCAATCACTAATCGTAAACAAAAGATTTTGTGACCGATGACGTCAGACCTATCAGCTGTTTTTGTTTACAATATGGCGGCTCTTTTCTTTGCATGATCTTTATTTCTTGGTTCATGGGCCTTTGTTAGGGTAATGTTACGGTGGTCGTCATATGATCCCTGGTCATGACACTTTTACTCTCTTTTTTCGTTTGATGTGCTGTGTGACGAAAGTATGTTATGCTGGTGGTCATATGATACCTACCCACCAGTACACTATTTGCTACTTTTAGTATTTTTTCAACCGATAAGTGTTGCTATTAAGCAGGTTTTATTGCTACTTTCATACATTTCGTACTAAAAGTGTACTATTTTCGTGCCTAAGCACAAATATTGTGAATAATTCCACAACGCAACACTGTTTTGATCCCATGACTTCATATTTTTGTCGAATCATTTGGTGACCGTGGTGTTGAAAATTTACTCTCTTGCTCTCGCTCTCAAATTTTTAATTTACATTGAAACAACAACAATGCATGACCATCATGAACCAAAAAATAAAGATCATGCAAAGAAAAGAGCCGCCATATTGTAAACAAAAACAGCTGATAGGTCTGACGTCATCGGTCACAAAATCTTTTGTTTACGCTTAGTGATTGAATGTTGAATGTTATTTGTTAAAATTTTAAAGAATTATCATATAATTATAATGTGTTTTTACATTAAAATGAAGTGTGCTGTAGTGACATACATTAATTGCAACAGCAAAAAAAAAAAACAAACACGTTGGTTTCTACCGTTTCCCCAAAGAAAAAATTGCTTGCAAGCAATGGGAGATTTTTTGTCGGCTAAATGTCGACACTGCAATGGCAAGAATCTGTGGAGGTCATTTTCTGCCTGAAGACTTCGAAAGAAGGCTCCAAGTTCAAATGGGTAAGTACTTCTACATTTCCACGTAAATATTTTTTTAAAAATGTTACGATAGGTTTTGGCAAAGCTATGCGCTTAAAGCCGGGCGCTGTCCCAACATTTATGACCAAGGAGGTGCAGCCAGCAAATGCAGAACGATGTCAGCGAATTTTAAAGCGCGAAAACAAAAAAATCGTTAGTGCTCTGCTTCAGGAGTCGTTGGTCATGGAGAAAGAGCAGCGGCGCGAAGAAGTTTTTCCTTTAGAGGATATAGAAAAACTAAACAGGGACGCTTCTATTTCTAACCGCTCTTCAGAGCAGTTACTTCATGCGAAAATAAGGCAGCTATATTCGCAAGTTCAAATAAAATTTAACAATTTTATGAATTCAATATTTTTAATCTTTTTCTTGGAGTGAACAGCGGTTTGGAAAACCTCGTATGATACATCTGCCACAAATTCCACAAAGACGTTCTGAACATAAGGCTGGAAGAAGCAGAGGCAGCATCACTTAGTTGGGTAGATCCTTTAAGCGAAGGCGGTTGTCCAAGCCAACGGAAGAACTCATGGCGCATATGAGGGCGTTGGAAAAAGTGTTCAACGACGTAAATGGCGACGGGCTGCTAATAAGCAAAAATTATTTGCATACACACATTACAAATGCAGAGCATGTTATGTGTTACAACAAAATAAAAAAAATGTTTTTCCGCGCGCGAATGTTTTCTAAAATAAGATTATTAAATAAAGAATCGAAAATTTAACAAAACAGTTCAATAATAAAAACAAAGTGAACGTCCAATTTTGTATTCTATTTATTTGCAGTTTTTCTTTTTACAGCATTCTTTACATTTAGTTACTGCATGGAAATATAAACAAACAAAGTATTCAAACACTTTTTTCGAGAATTAAACTTATTAATTTTATAATTATTCACTTTTATCCGAGTTTTCACATGTTTTGCATGCAAAACGTATGCAAGTTGACAGTTTCATAGCTTGCTTGTGACCGATGACGTTGCACGAAAAATTACTTTTTTCTCGCACTGCTCTTTGCGTGATCTTCTCTTATTGGTTCATGCATGACCATGATGAGCCCATGACGGCCACCGTAACATGAGACTTAGCAATCATCATCGGGTCGATGTTGAATATTGTTGTTTGACTTAACGTGCATTTATAGCAGTGGTCGGCAAATTTCAAAATGAGACTGTAAGTGGAAGTGAGACAAACAATGGTGCTTCGATAGTGGTTTTTGTTGTGTGAGCGAAAGAGCATAAGAATTCGTGTGACTCTTGGCAAAGCATGTGCTTCATGGGCATGATTCAATTACTATAGGTTGTCCATTCATTTGACGTTTACTCACAAGAATGAAGATATACACCCGTAAAATTGAAGAGGAGAGCAAAAGAGTAATTTTTTAATGCCATCAAAGTAATCAGTTGCAGGAATATCATACTTTTTCGCAGTGCTAAATACCCAAGGATACATTTCACTGCTGCTTTTTCTACAACGTTCTGTACTGCTTGTTTGTTTTAATAGAAAATTTAAGTGAGTTTCTAAAAAGCTAATTTCAATATTTTGTTGTGCAAATATATTTCCACCGCTGACAGCTTATTGATCCACTGGCACATTATATTTTCGAATTTTATCACCAGAAGAAACTGTTTTGCAAATACCGCACGTTGAAGGCATTATTATTTTAATAATTACAACTTAATAGTCGCGATTTATATTTCAATTGAAAAAAACGGCCCGCAACAATATTTTAAAACATTTTTCAATAATAATAACTATCAAAGCAATTATTATTATAAACGCAATGCACACTATTTTTTTTTTCCTGCTAACAGCAAAATATAGAATAACTACTTTTTTTTAAATACACAAAACACTGAAACATAACTTTTTTCATAGAAGACCACAAAACCCTGGTTGTCATTTATACATATTTGAGAGAGAATATATTTTTGTTTACATATTTACGGGTGTTGTCAAACGAATGGACAACCTGTAATAATTAAATCATACTTCATGGGTATATTTTTATAGTATTGATATGGCAGCAAAGATTCATTTTCGCGAAAAGAACACCATACAATTTTAGAGGTCACTATTTTTATTCTCAAGAGGGCAGAATTTCTAAAAAGGGCAGAAAAAATGTTGAATTGCTTGGCGTATTCGAGAAACGAAAACACCATAATTCAAAAATAGTTTGAAAAATAAGTTTTTTGTCAGCTACAACTGGTTTAAATTCTGACTTTTTTCCAAGTTACTTAAAAATTTGTTAATTTTAAATTAGTTAATAATTGGTTTAAAATAAATCAGTTAAAAAAATAGTTGATTTTGCGCTTATTGAAAATGAATTTAAAAACCTGAAAGTGGAAAATTTGTATATATCAAAGAGATAACTCCTCAAAAAAATCGAAACGATTTTACAAAATATTATTTATTAACTATTTTTACTACTTTAACGCTACCAAGCACTTTTAAAAGTGATATAATTAGTTTTTACAAAAGAAACATGAAAAGAAACTGGATGTAAGCTGCGGTCCAATCGACAAGTTCTAGCTACTATGTTCTACAATTTGCGTACTGTGAAGTTAAATGTGAGAGACTCTGCCACAACTACTGTTGACGAGGTTTTAGTTTTTTGGACAAAAGCTCGAATTCCCACGAAACAAAAGAAAAATGTCATAGTAAAGCTTGAAAAACTGTACGATGATTGGAGAAAAATGCAAAAGTACAAGGATAGAAAAACGGAAAGTGAAAGAAATGCTGTAAAAGAGTTTACCCTAAAATTGGATGATCTCTTTGATATTGCCCACCAAGATGCCCTGACGATGATGACTTCAGAAGAAGATAAGGAGTTTCTGTTGAAACAAAGACAGAAAGGAAGACCAGGCTCCATGCTCGGAGTTGACCTGAAGTTGGCTCAAGCTGAAGAGAGACTACTAGAGAAACAACGGAAGGTCTTGGAGAAACAACTTGAAGCGGGAAATCTCGGTAAGCATTTAAAAAAAAATATTTTCCTTGTAGCGAAAATTTATAAGATCTAGATCACTAGCTGAAATTTCCATCAATATTAACTTTATACTTATTGTCTCATCTCATTGTTCACAGAGACGGTGGAGCTCACGGACGACGAGACAACAGAAAAGTCAGAAGGACGTGAAACGCCGTATGAAGAGCTCGAGATGAACGTAGAATCTGAAGGACCATCTGCCCCCAAGAGAATCAAGCGTGGCTTCAAAGAGGTCCTAACCATGAAATTGTCATTGTTGCTGGACCGCTGTAAGGTGTCCGATAGGAACGCTACTCGTATCATTTTGGCTACAGTAGAAGCTCTCGGAGAGGATCCCATAGAATATAAGATCTCTAGAAGCGTTATCCGTGAACAGCGGAGAATAAACCGTGAAAAATACACGGAACAAATTCAAGACAGACTTAAGATACCCCAAAACGAGGCTGTTTGCGTGCACTGGGATGGAAAACTACTACCAGGTATCCTCAAAAAACAGCAGAAAGAACGGGTTGCTGTTCTGGTATCACATGGTACTAAACAACAACTCCAGGGCGTTCCTGAAACTGACAGTAGCTCAGGGGAGGAACAAGCCCTAGTAGTGTACGAATGTCTAGAGGAATGGGGTCTCGCCAGCTCGGTCGTGGCTATGTGCTTCGATACAACAGCATCAAATACTGGGAGACTCAATGGAGCGTGCAATCTCCTGGAGCAGATGTTAGGTCAAGAGCTCCTGTACCTTGCGTACCGACACCACGTTTTAGAAGTCTTGTTGAGAGGGGTTTTTGACTGCAAGTTTGGAAGCACATCGTGACCTCAACCAGACATATTCAAGAGATTTCAAAAAGAATGATGTGCGATTGATAAATCCAAGTTCGATGTAGGCGAGAATGTTTTGAAACTACTGCCCAAAGAAGAAGTAGAGAATATCAAAGAAGAACTGCAAAGAAAACTAATGGAATGCCAGCCAAGAGACGACTACAAAGAGCTGTTACAGCTGGCATTGATATATCCTGGCCATCTTGACGGAAAAGATGTGCGCTTCGGGTCTCCAGGTCCAGTACACCATGCCCGGTGGATGGCAAAAGCTATTTACTGTCTGAAAGAACAAGAGGCCCTAGAAGCACTTTGTGTTTTCATCGTTCGAATCTACTGTAAAGCCTGGTTTAACGCCCTCAGAGCGTGTTTAGCACCAAAACAAGACCTAGACCTCATTGAAAATCTATTGAAATACGAAAGCATTGACAAAAAATTATCAGAAAAAGGAATTAACAAAAAGATAAATCACCTGTGGTATCTTAGTCCTGAACTTTTTGCCCTGGCATTGTTTCACCCGACAGTGAAAAACCCCGTAAAGAGCCAAATGGCGACAAAAATCTTAACAAATCAAGCAGAAGAAAATGAGAAGTGCTCCAGAAATATGCGACCCAGACTAAAAAAATAACAACTGCCGAAATTCCTAGAAAAAGGTCTCCCAGCCCTAATTAGAAGTGAATCGTACCTGTTGTTCAAGAGATTAAACATTAAAACTGAATTTCTGGAAAAAGATCTTGCAACTTGGCCGCAGAACGTCAACTACCAGGAGGGGCAAAGGATGGTAAACAACTTGAAAGTTGTGAACGACATGGCAGAGCGAGAAGTCAAGCTCATCACAGATTACAACCAATTACTTACAAAGGACGAGCAACAAAAACAATACGTTCTCCAAGTAGTCAGCAGATGCCGTCAGCTGTATCCAGATAGCTCCAAAACCACATTATGTCAGTCCCTTAAATAAATTTAAATAAGAATAAAATGAAAAAGACATTTGTTATACTTGATTTTTTAAATACATAATTGTTTTCATTCCAAAAATTGATAATATAGGAAGGAAAATGAGGTTTTTCACAATAGGCTCCATCTTCGCTCTAAGGGGTACCTAGTCACGTTTTTAGGGACATTGGCTTCTTTATCTCGAATTCAGTACTACTTACGTATTTTTTTATTGCATATAAAATATTATAAACAGTACCGCCTTCAATTTGATGTATGACACGGGCAAATATATTAAACCGTTCTAGAAATATGGGTCAGCAAAGTCGCCAAACTGCCAAAAAATCGGGATTTTCAAAACTTTGAGGCCCTAATGGCACGTGTTAACATCTTTTAATCGTGCTCAAACTTTGGCAATCCAAAATCTGACAGAAAGAAACATTTAAGGGGGTACCCCCAAAAAATTTTTTGACGTTTTTTACCCTATGAGATAAAACCACCCTAATGTTCATACATAAAATCTGGGTACTCAATTGATTTATACGGTTGAAATTAAATTATACATCCCTATGGCTGAACGAATAAACATAAATTGTCAATAGTAACATTATAGATACGCTAATGTTTTGCTTTCTCGTTTTTTGCTCTTCGAATTGCATCTACCTGGTTATTCTGTCATGACCTAAACAGAATAAAGTAATTTCATTCATGGTAAATAGACACCAATATTAGCCAAAAATGCATAAAATGTAATAAATTTTGTATGTTAGTGCTATTTAAAAAAAGTTGCCATGACTTCTTTCAACAGCTGTTAAACGACAACACTGCTTTTTTGTTTGTTTGTTCGTCCTTTATCCCTTTGTGCCCTGTTACGGTGGCGGTCATGGGCTTATCATGGTCATGCATTGTTGTTGCTTCAATGTAAATTAAAAATTTGAGAGCGAGAGCAAGAGAGAAAATTTTCACCACCACGGTCAAGGTTCATTTATAAGGTGAGAGAAATGCACTCTTTTTTTTGCCTTTGCTTGAACTGTCACTGTGCCTTTCTTTGTTCTATGCATTAATTTTCTTGATTTCTTTTCATCCATTCTGACAGTTCGACCGAGCTCGCTCCCAAGTGCCACAACCTTATAAATGAGCCTTGACCACGGTCACCAAATGATTCGACAAAAATATGAAATCATGGGATGAAAACTGTGTTGCGTTGTGGAATTATTCACAACATTTGTGTTTAGGCACGAAAATAGTACAGTTTTAGTACGAAATGTATGAAAGCAGTAATGAAACCTGCTTAATAGCAACACTCATCGGTTGAAAAAAATTACTAAAAGTAGCAAAAAGTGAACTGGTGCTTAGGCATCATATGACCACCAGCATAACATACTTTCGCCACACAGCTCATCAAACAAAAAAGGGAGTAAAAAGTGTCATAACCAGTGATCATATGACGTTCACCGTAACAACACCCTTTCAGACTTGACGCTAAGCCACTGATAATTTTTTTTATGATTTTTGGAGTAAATTGACTTTATATGATCTGAAAATACAGTGTGAACCAGAATAAGTGTCACTAAAATAATGCGCCATAAATACTAAAGTAGTCAATGAAATTTCATAATTTCTTTTTATTTGCTAAAAAAATATTACAAAGTTAAGGGAATCAGGCCGTTAATTCAAATCTTTCTCCTTTCTCTTTGATTGTTTGACGCAAACGTTTGAAGAATGATTTGCAAGCGGCACGCACCATGTCTTGATCCATTTCATTCCAAATGTCTATCAGCCGAGCTTTGAAATTATCAATGTTAAGACCTTTTGTGTTGCCAATTTTGCTCAACATATAGCCCCATACACAGAAGTCGAGAGGGTTAAGATCTGGCGACGCAGCTGGCCATTCTTTGGCTGATATAAAATCGGGAACATTTTGCTGACACCAGTCTTGAGTGCGTTTTGCCTTATGTGAAGGCGCAGAATCTTGCTGGAAACAACAATATTCATCGCCATATAAGTCCTGGGCATGAGGTTTTAAATGGCCTTCCAAAACGTGTTCGATGTAATAGTTTGTATCAATTTTGACCCCTCGATCTATGAAAAGTAGCGGTAACTTGCCTTTTGTTGATATTGCTCCCCATACCATTACTTTCGACACATTCTGGTAACGCTCCACGGCCAATTTATCTCTGGGAGCATCTGCGAGACTTACTGCATACACGCGATTGTTTTGTTGATTGTGGCTATCTTGTAGTAGAAACATTTTTTCATCAGAAAATAAAATTTCATCTCCTTCATGCCAACGCAAAAGCTCTCTGCTTTTTCCAACTCGCAATTTTTTTTGCGTGTCAGTAAGGCCATGCACGCGCTACTTCTTATAAGCTGTGAGCCCAAGATCATTTTTCAATATCCGCCGTATTGATGACTGGGATATCTGCATGCCCTTTGCCATAGATCGACCCGATTGAGCTGGATTTCGTCTTATTCTTTCTCTGACGCATTTTATGGTCGCTTTTGTTCTCACGTTTGCACCCAGATTTCTTTGCAATTTTACAACTTACCGTTTCATTAAACCGTTTTACAGTTCTATAAATAAATCTCTTCCCGATATCGAGCGGTTTAAGCTTCGTAATAATCTCGCACATTTTTAATTTTTTTAAATACAAGTTTACAACTAGCTCCCGTTTAGCTTCCATTGCGATACTGATTTAAAAATGGCTAAGCTCTGGAAATGTTTAATTATTGTCTGTTTGTAATTCAATTTCAAAAAGCTTGGCCAACTTAAAAAGTTTTTAAATTGAACTTTTTAAGGTAGGGAGCAAACCAAAAAACAGTGACAGTTATTCTGGTTCACACTGTATATTCAAAGCCAAAACTTTGATATTTTCATGTCCTCCAAGGATTTTCAAGAACCAAAAGTTTGTACTGAAATAATTTTTTTTTTGCTTAAGATTTTAAAATATATTATTTTATTTGTTAAAATGTGTCCACTTCACTAAAATTGCGCTATTAGTATTTTAGTAAAAGAAAAAAACAACTAACGTCCGCTGCTCATTTTAAAAAAAAAAATAATAGTGACGCGAGAATTTCGTGAAAATTTAAGAAACGGCAAAATTAACAAAGTAATGAAATGGGATAGCAAAGTGTAAACTGTTGAGCAGCTTCATAGTTTTTGTTAATAATTAAAAAAAAAATTTCCTTAAATATTGCATTTAAAAGTAAATTGGTAAAGTTAAAAAAGTAAATTATTTTATTAATTTCGTTAATATATTAAGATTTAAATTTAGAGTCCTTTTTTATTAACAACTATAGTTTTTAGTTAATAACTACAAATGTTCGAAATCATCCCATGGGACAAGTTGTTACATGTTAAAAATGTTACAACTTAATTTATTGTTTGTTTTTACTGCTTCGTTCGTATTGATATTATTTTTTGTAAAGTTAGATATGGAAAATTTGTATAAAAACAATTTTTTGTTGTTACATCTTGTTCGTTTGTGTGTTTTCTTTCATGTCACTTTATTTCATATGAGTCTTTAAAGACTCTTCTATGACTCATTTGTAGGAGCCAGAGCCCTCATAATGAGCTCTTATAAGTTTCATAAAAGAGCAGTTTTCCTTTGAAAGTGGTCCCTCTTTAAGAGCTCAAATATGAGTACGAAATTATACTTTTTTGACTCTCAAAAGTAATTTATTCGGACTCCTATAAGAGTCTTTTATGAATCTTATATTGGCCTTTTAATACTCATAATAGACTCTTAAAAGTTTCCAACAAGTGCTAGTTTTCCTTTGAAAATGGTCGCTCTTATGAGGCATCAATATGAATCCTAAAAGACTCTTTTATGATTCCTATTTTTGCCCTTTTTTTCTTCATAAAAAAAAACATAAAAGTGCAGAAAATTAGCTTGTTTTCCTTTGAATATGAGCATCGAAAAGAATCTTTAAGCTATGGATTCAAATCTGTACTCAGTTTCCTCATATATTGTAAAATTTTCAAGACACAGGGTGTTTTACGTTTTTGGCACGTGTTTAGTATTATTGATCTAGAATCTAAACTATTCACCATAAAAAAATAATATTTGGTATTCTATAAAAATATCAACTTTTTAATCAATATATCAACCACTGTCGTGTCATGTGCGGTAGCGGAGCAAAAATGTTGAGATTATCCAACGGAATATCAACAAATTTTGTATCTTTTGTTTTATAGGAGCAAATCGTGCAAGTTTAAAATTTTTGTTTTTTATGTAAAAATACACTTGATCAACAGTTTTTTCCAAATTCTAACTTTAGACGATTGCAACTCCGCTAAAACAAGAGAATTTTAAAATCTTACAATATAGGAGGAAATTGAGTTCAGATTTTAAGCCAGCAATGAAAGTACATGTAGGAATATTAATGGGTTTTCCGGATACGAAATTTGTCGACTAGTATTATTTATCAAAACATGTCTGAATATAAAATTCAAATACGATTACTGAACGGAATGAAATATTTTATATATTATGTCAATGAACAATATTTCTAAACATGCTTTTTTTTTAAATTTGTACTTTGAAAACGCATAGTTTTTTTTTAAATACAGTAAATGCTCATTAAAAACTCATATTCAGGAGGCTTTTCACAAAACACTCTTAAATTTGAGTTTTTTCTGAGCCCTTAACTGAAGTACTCCACAAAAAAAAAACAATCCGAAATAAGTACTTTTCAGGAGTGTACGTTATTAAAATACAAAAAATACTCGTTAAAAACTCATAAATAAGAGGGAACTCATAAAATCCGCTTTAATAAGGTTCTTTTCGGAGTCCGAATTATAAACTTAATCATATTGATTAATTGACCTTCAATTAACCTTCAATTACAACTACAAACTACAAAAGCCAAAATTCGAATAAAAGAAACTATTCGAATTTTGGCTTTTCTTGTGTTTTGTACGAAATAGCTTAAGATTATAAAATAGCTATCCATAAAGTCGGTATTTTAAATTTTGCATTTTTTTTACTTTTGGGGATTTTTTCGAAAAGACTGCATAGATCTTAATTTTATATCAAATCGAATAGTTTTAGCCTATGACGTAAAAAAACTTTTATGAATTAGGGCCACCTTAATGTACATTTCCACAAAACAACAGTACATACATATATTGTATTTATTATAGTATATGCAATCCCGGGATTGTAGTTGCAGATCTCGAAAATCCCGGGATCGACAAAACTAAAAAGTTGACATCCCTACTCCGCCCTAATGCTTATCCAAAAAAATAGCCTAGTTTCAATATATACTTCTATACAATTATATAAATTATATTTATAGAAAATTGTTTTCAAAAGTAGTATTTTACAAAATATTTAAAATCGTCGTCTATAGAAAAGTGATTTTCTCGAAACAAAGTTTTTTGACTTTTTTGACCAGGGTGTTCAAAAAAATCTATCAAGCCTATTGGGCTGAATTTTCAATTCGTAATTCTACAGTCAATGGCTCTAGCAGATAGTAGAATTGTTAATTTTTAATCTTTTTTCGTGTTTTTACCCTGATGAAAAAACCTGATATTTGTAAATGTCTGCTTAGAAGTTCGCCATTTTTTCATTTTTTAAAAATAATATTTAAATCTACTTTCTACCTGCCAGAATGACAAATCGCAGAACAATAATATATTTAAATTTTGTTTTCTTCAAATGACTTTAAGTGCCGTCATCACGCGTGCCAGCAACACAAATTTCTTTTAGGTGTCCACTTTGGACGCTAAATAATTTTAAAAAATATTATAAAATATTTAAAAACATAAAAAATTTTAAATGATTGTATTTTATTTTATTATAAATAAAAATTGCCGTAATAAACATTGAAAATAAAGCCGGAGAACCTTACTACAGCGCAAATACTTTGAAATCAATTAGGTTTCATTTGTATGTATTTTCTTTTATATTCCAAATAAATCAGAGTAAACCTTTTTAAAATGCATTACTTTGTTCCGTTAATAAACATTTTTTCAAGTCCTGACTTAGCAATAATAATTTCATTAGCCGAATCAGAATTCCGTCTATCTATTCGGCTAATGAAGTTTCTAAAAATTATGCTTGTGTATCCAAAGTAGCAACCAAAATATTACTTTAAATTTATAAAATACTGCTAAGCCAATTCTATTTTATTGCTACATATTTTTTATTATCCAATAAATATTTCATTAGCCGAATCAAAATTCTATCTTTCTATTCAGCTAATGAAATATCTAAAAATCCTTCTCTGCAGCAGCAACCAAATACCAGCCACAACAAAATCACAACAAAAATGTCCAGCTGGAAACAAAATAAATTTGGCAACCAAGCACATGCAAATAAAAAGCTGTAATATTTTATTATCATTCGTAAAATTTGCAATATTTCTTCAGATATTCAAATAAGTAGAAACAGGCAAGCACATTAAAAAGTACCGATCTTTTTGCTCCCTTGTGCACGCAGCCAAAATGATCAAAATATAGAAAACAAAATGTAAACAAACTCGCACTTTTGAAGGGGTATAAAATAAATGTCCCATCAAAATATCCTGTTCTGTCGATGGATGGCTTATATTAGCGAGCAAAAAATAACAAGCGACGAGTGAAATCTCTTATGCCGTGGTTATGCTAGCCAAACATGATTGCCGAACATTTTTTGTTGTTATTGTTTCACGTATAAAATGAAAAAATTAACTTTTTCTCATATTCATTTTCTCGCTCTCGGACCGAACATTTTGATTGCTGATTGAAACGCCAAACATGCCGAACTTTCCAATGTTGCCTGTAGTCATTTTGTATAATAGCATCAAAAAAGTAGGTAAAAGTATTAAAAAGTGAAGTTGATTGTGTCTTCAAGTAACCTTTAACATAAACAGCTAGCTAGTATGTCAGATATATGCAAATAATTTTGTTTAAGATATTATAATAAAAATTCAGAGTAAGTAATATCAGTTCGTATATTTTAATTCGTTAATTTTAAGTACAAAAATGCAAATTAGGGTTGTGCTTTTTTGTGTTTTGACATACTATTACATATAATGCAACTGTGCCACCAATCACAGCATAACCACCAAACAAACATTTCAGCGAAGAGAATAAATTAACAAAAATGAACCACGGCATTATAGATATATACTCGTTGGAATAGTTCAATTGATCAACGAGTATCAACGAGTACAGGGTTGCCAATATTCGAAGCGCCCATCTGGCAACACTGTAACTTTCCGCAGTGATGCCAAATCGACTAATGACATACCGCGTTTGAAGCGTCATTCCAAGCAAATGTTTACAATGGAACAGTACACGCCACGCGAACGCTCTAAAATTGTTGAAATTTACATTCAACAAAACAAGTCAATAGTGAAAACTCAACGTGCTTTCAAAAAAATAAATAAAGTGAAAAGTGCGCCTTCCAAGAAAACAATTTAGCGTTTGTATGAAAGATTTACAACTGGTAATACTCTTGGTAACCCAAAGAGGCCAAATAAAAAGCGACCAAGGCGATCGGATGAGAATATTGCAGCCGTACGAGCCAGTATTGAGCAGTCACCAACAACATCCCAAAATCGCCGTTCTCAGCAGCTCGGCATTCCCCGATCCACTTTACAACGCATTTTACGTGTTGATTTGAATTTGTTTCCGTACAAAATTCAATTGGTAAACAAATTGTTGCCTACCGATAAGCCACGTCGATTGGAATGGGCCCAAAGAGTCATCGAAATGGCTGAAGAAGACGAGCAATTTTGGCATAAAATTATCATGAGCGATGAAGCTCATTTTCAGTTGAACGGAACGGTAAACAAACAAAATTGCCGTATTTATGCCACTGAAAATCCACAAGAGATTCAAGAGGTACCTCTTCACGATGCAAAAGTCACTGTTTGGTGCGGCGTTTGTGCTAAAATGCTCATTGGGCCGTTCTTTTTCGAAGATGATAATGGCCACAGAGTTACTGTCAATCAGGAGCGTTATCGCGATATGATAAACAATTTTTTCATGCCAATCGTTCGTCGAAAGCGTATCAGGCACTCAACAAGAGGTAGCGTATCAGGTTTCAACAAGACAGCGTGCCACCACACACAAGCCGCACTACAATCGATTTTTTGAAGCAATTGTTCCCTGGCCGTTTGATGTCAAAAAATGGTGATTTCGATTGGCCGCCAAGATCACCAGATTTAACGCCTCCAGACATCTTTTTGTGGGGTTATTTGAAATCAAAGGTTTACGTCAACAAGCCAAAGACCCTAGAAGAGCTGAAAACCAACATCCGTCAAAAAATAACCGCCATTCCCATCGAAATGTTGAAGAAAACCATGGAAAATGCTGCAAAACGGGCACAATATGTCGTAGAGGCCAATGGCGACCATTTACGAGATATCATATTCAAGAAATAATGTAAGCAAATCTACTTGAACCCAATTAAATGATATTCATGACGAATAGACAAAAAATTGTGGTTTCTTTGATTTATTTAAAAATAAAATGGGCGCTTCGAATATTGGCAACCCGTAAATATCTACAACGAGCAACGAGTATATATCTATAATGCCGTGGTTATGCTAGCCAAACATGTTTGGTGTTCATTTTTGTTAATTTATTCTCTTCGCTGAAATGTTTGTTTGGTGGTTATGCTATGATTGGTGGCACAGTTGCATTATATGTAATAGTATGTCAAAACACAAAAAAGCACAACCCTAATTTGCATTTTTGTACTTAAAATTAACGAATTAAAATATACGAACTGATATTACTTACTCTGAATTTTTATTATAATATCTTAAACAAAATGGTTGGCATATATCTGACATACTAGCTAGCTGCTTATCTTAAGGGTTACTTGAAGACACAATCAACTTCACTTTTTAATATTTTTACCTACTTTTTTGATGCTATTATACAAAATGACTACAGCCAACACTGAAAAGTTCGGCATGTTTGGCGTTTCAATCAGCAATCAAAATGTTCGGTCCGAGAGCGAGAAAATGAATATGAGAAAAAGTTCATTTCTTCATTTTATACGAGAAACAATAACAACAAAAAATTTTCGGCAATCATGTTTGGCTAGCATAACCACGGCATAACAATTGTTCATCCGCTCTGGCTCTCAGTGTTTTTTGACAGTTTCGCATTGAAAGCAACAACAAAAATATTTTGAACGCCGATCAACGATCATCGTGTAATATGTGCCTAGCATAACCACGGCATAATAGATATATACTCGTTGCCGTACCGTCATTTCTTGGGCAATTCGTTTTGTGTTCGTTCGTTGTCCCGCTATTTTCAATTTTATTTCGGCGTTATCAGTGCAAACTTGCGATGGAAAAGGGAGGAGTGAAAGAAACAATTGGCCGTCAATTCTTAAAGAGTGAAATCGTGGGTATACGATAAGTATACTCAAAGTATGAATCACTCGCTGCAGATCTCTGAATGGGAAAAGGGACAAAAATAGAAGGAATCATCTTAGGTCAGGGCTGGGCATCTTAACAGAGTCACATTTTATTTTGTCTTGTTGGTATTGGTGTATTCTCAAATAGCGAACACTGAGCGAAATAGTTGTCAAAATTATCTAGATTTGCAAGTTTGTATGTTTATACCCCCACACATACTATTATATGTGTTTATTTTTTATTTTATGTTTTTATTTTTAGTCATCGGTAGTGTTCAATATTTCTTCTATGGTAACATCAAAGCTCCAGCATTTTATTCTAAGTAAATAAATTATATATTAGTTTGCTTGCAGTGGAAAATTAAACTTTTTGCTTCGCCGGAAAAATTATCTGCGGAAAAGAAATCACTATCCAATTCAGAGTTAAAAATTGTCTGTTTTTTTTTGTTGTTTTGTTTTTATTTTAACATTATAAAATCTTAATATATACGAATAATTAAAATTATAATCAAAAACTCGAAAAATTAAGCATTAGAAAATTAGTATAAATAATACAATAAATTGTTTAGTTGATTTTTTACCTCTTCTTTTATAATAAATGATATTTTACGGGCTCAAGGTCCAATCTTTTGGTTGAAAAATAAACGTTTTGTTTCAAGTGCATTGCAGAGGGAGAAGACCTTATACAGACAATAACAAAAAAAGAGGAACAAGACACAGTGAGATCGAAGTTCACAACAATGATAGATGGACACCTCAACAAAATTAAAATTAACGAGAGAGACAAAGCATTTTTGGAAACAGTGAAGGCGACAAAAAAATTCCTAAAAGATCATGACGACATATTAATTTTAAATTCTGACAAAGGAAACGTGACAGTAGAATGAATAGAGATGAATATGACAAAAAAATGAGGATTTTAGTGAGAGATATTGGAACGTATAAAATTATAAAAAGGGATTCCACAACCACATTACAACAAAAGAACAACGAATTTTGTGAATATCTATTCAAAAACAAGCACATAACAACAACAGAGAAAAGAAGAATCTTTACAAACGTAGCAACAGCACCGAGAATTTTTGGATTGCCAAAAATACACAAGGACAACACACCACTTCGACCCATCTGCTCTTCTATTGGTTCACCATCATATGGACTCTGTAAACACTTGACAAAAATTCTAAAAAACATAAAGAACTCGACATACAACATAAGCAACGCTCTGGAATTTAAAAAGAAAATCGGCGACGCACACATTTATGATGATGAGGTCATAATATCATTTGACGTAATTTCCCTGTTCCCAAGTATACCAATAGACCTAGCAATAAACTTGATCAGTAGAAAATGGCCAGACATCAGTAGACACACAAAAATCACAAAAACAAAATTTATGGACATGCTAAACTTTTGCATTAAGGACAATAACTTCTTCAAGCTACAGGACAATATTTATAAACAACAAAAAGGCATGCCCATGGGATCACCAGCATCACCTGTAATTGCCGACAGCACTGGAGACACTGAAGATAAAACCCAGACTAATGACGAAATACGTGGACGACCTCTTCGCAATAATCAGAAAAGACCAAATAGAAATTACTCTAAACGCGCTTAACAATTTTCACAAAAGCATAAAATTTACCATGGAAACTGAAAATGACGGAAAACTAACATATTTAGACACATTGATATTAAGACTAGACAACAAATTAAAATTTGACTGGTTTCAGAAACCTTTGGCATCTGGACGCAGAATTAATTTTTATTCTAAACACCCCAAACGGGTTATAATAAATACAGCTACAAATTTCATTAAAAACATTTTAGATATCAGCGACAAAACTTTCCATACAAAAAATATAAATAAAATTCGAAAAATACTACAAAAAAATGAGTTTCCTAAAAAGACAATCGAAGAGCTAATACACAAATATAAAATCGGAAGAAACATAAAAGACAAAAACATACGCAAAAACAACAAACGATAAAACTTACAAATCCTCGACTTATATTCCCGGTTTATCTGAAAGATTTACAAAATCCAATTTGTATGACAAGACAACGTAAATATCGCGCTAAAATCTAACAACACAGTACAACAACTTTACAGTAAGACCAAAACGAAAATTGACAGGATGGACAAATCCAACGTTGTTTACAATATTTCTTGTAACGGTGACGGGTCCAACGTATGTGATCGGGTATATGTTGGGACTACTAAAAATAAACTAAGGATAAGAATTGCTTTACATAAATCAGACCAAAAAACACGGAGACAATCGGAACAGAAAACAGCACTTTCGGCCCACTGTGCTGAACACAAACATTCATCGAACTTTGACAATGTACAAATTTTGGAGCAAGAGACAAACTACTGGAGACGATACACTTTGGAAATGCTCCACATCATTTACGTTCCACAAAAAAAGAGACTCAACTACAAGACTGACACTGACAATTGCGCACATATATACAGAAAGTACATAAAGAAATTCACTTGACAAGCTGACGAGAAAACATGTAGACGTGGTTTTTAGTGCTAATTGTTTTTAACTTATTCCGTTTTTTAAAAAATTCTAAAATTGTGAATTAATGTTTAATGTTTTTAATGTTAAATGTAACTCATTTATTTTAAAAAATTTTTGAAAAATTGTGAGTTTTTAAAATGTAGTTCGTGCATACAAATTGTTTGTTAATAATTGTTAAAAATTTGTTACAGTTCCTGATGATGCTAGCCGACGGCGAGCGAAATATTGAAAATAAAAATTTTAAAAAAATTTAAACAAAATGTTTATTTTTCAACCAAAAGATTGGACCTTGAGCCCGTAAAATATCATTTAATATAATAAATAATTTAAATACCTTTATATGGATAATATGAAATTCTACGAAATAAAAAATACACGCACAAGTATTATGAATGTTCAAGTCAAAAAGTTAATTTTTAAAGAGTGTATATAAAATTTGTGACATAAGTCCTCACAGCATCACCGTCAGCGAACGACTGAATTATATTCTCTTCTGTTGTGAGCTGTGTGCATAGTAGAATTAGAGAAGGTTTATGCATTTCGGAGAGACAGACTGCCGGAACTGTCAACACGAAGTTGACAGCCCATACAAAATCTGAAAACGATGAGAATGCGATAAGAAAGCAAAAATAGGCAAGAATAGCAAAATGCTTGAGTTTGACAATTCTGGCTATGAGAAAAAGAGAGCAGTCTGAAATGCATATACCTTCACTAGTTCTACCATGGCTGTGTGTACATGTAAAAAGTTACGCTCAGAGAGCGCTCAGTGAGCTATGGGGCGCCCAGCGCTGTCTTAGGTATATGAAATTTAGCGTGTGTCATTATTTCATAAATATAAAACGCCATACAAATTTTCATCAAGATCGGACACGCCCTTCGCTCACCTCCTATGCAAAAAGAAGAATAAAAGTTCAATATCTCCAGTTGTAGAAAGAACAAAAAAGAAATTACTTGTTTATTTTTAACTGGTTACACTTAATTATCACATAACATTTTTTATTCAGATTGGCCAAGTCCTTCGCTCATCTCCTATACAATATTCAATTAAGTTTATCAATTAAAAAATATTTTTATTTTAATAAATGGGTTTTTCAAATTTTACATAAATCTTAAGAATTAGAGAAAATCATACTTGATTTTAAATACAAATTCTAGTTGTTTGATAGTTTAAAATCGTTTATTGAGCTTAAGGTCAAAGTTAGAACAATTAATTGTTCTAACGAATCTTTTTCAAAGAAACAACAACAAAAACAAAGTTTTTTCAATATGAAAAGGAAAAAATCACTAGCTGATCTGATTGCACAATTTCTGCCTGGCTAAGGGCGTCATCAGAAATCTTTGTGATACCCGTGCAAGCGCGCACTAACGCACTGCACCACCGGGGCATGAGATTTGAAGTGTCAATGGCCGCATTCAGCGCAGACAACTGTTGTGAACTGTAATGGTAGCGCTACCTTAGTTCACGATGTTTTTCTCTGAATGTGTTGCTACTGTACACGTCAGAAGTTAGATTCAATTTAATTTGCATGTAAATTTAATTCAATTGCAAAGGTTTCTCACTTAAATTTGTTGCGTTCTTTCTGCGTTTATTAATTTAACAGCGTCAGTAACAGCATCTGACAGTTAAGCAAACAGTTGTGTTCATGTAGCATAGAATTTGTTCGCTCGATTAAAAGGCGTTCGCTACTGTATCAGTTTTAGTTAGCGCTACCAAATTTGTACCATTCAGCGAATTTTTACACAACAGTTGCCAACTGTTGTCTGCGCTGAATGCGGCCAATTTCTCACTTTTTCTCAATTTTCATAATTTCACATTTGTTGTCGTATTTCTGTTTTACTTTAGTCTCTATGCTTATGTTATTATATGTAGTCCACCATTCTGCTGGAAGTCTGCACTAACAAAGCATGTTTACTGAAGTTGTTTTTAGAATTTTTGCTGATTTTGTTTTCAGCTGTTTCCGTTTGGTCGAGCTTTACCATTTAATTAAAGTTTCTAAATGATTACAAATTCTAAATGTTTGATAGTTTAAATCATACTTGATTTTAAATACAAATTCTAGTTGTTTGATAGTTTT
Source organism: Dichetophora obliterata (assembly GCA_963920525.1). Classification (NCBI taxonomy): domain Eukaryota; kingdom Metazoa; phylum Arthropoda; class Insecta; order Diptera; family Sciomyzidae; genus Dichetophora; species Dichetophora obliterata. The sequence continues at coordinate 129,117,297 of OY986439.1, forward strand.
AAATCGTTATGATAGTTTAAAATCGTAAACATGCTTTATTAGTGTAGACTTCCAGCAGGCTGTTGGACTACATATAATAACATAAGCATAGAGACTAAAGTAAAACAGAAATACAACAACAAATGTGAAATTATGCAAATTGAGAAAAAGTGAGAAATTGACAATTCAAATCTCATCGCCCCGGTGGTGCAGTGCGTTAGTGCGCGCTTGCACGGGTATCACAAAGATTTCTGATGACGCCCTTAGCCAGGCAGAAATTGTGCAATCAGATCAGCTAGTGATTTTTTCCTTGTCATATTGAAAAAACTTTGTTGTTGTTGTTGGTGTTGTTTCTTTGGAAAAGATTCGTTAGAACAATTAATTGTTCTAACTTTGACCTTAAGCTCAATAAACGATTTTAAACTATCAAACAACTAGAATTTGTATTTAAAGTCAAGTATGATTTAAACTATCAAACATTTAGAATTTGTAGTTAAATCATATAAAGTCAACATAATAAATATAGAGGTCATTTAGGAAAAAACTTTAATTAGAGAAAATAACAGAAAAAATTATTGACTGCCATCAGAATCAGCGCTATCATAAACAATTTTTAACGCGGAATCGGAAAAGGTAGTTTTCATTTTAAAGATAAGGCTCAAGAGCATTTTGTAAATTTTTAATGTAAATTTGTTTATCAACGGTTTAGCAACCACTTTGCATTAAAATTTTCTAAAATGATCTTGAGTTGTATCTTAAAATGAAAACTCCCTTTTCGGATTCCACGTGAAAAATTATTCATGATAGGACTGAATAATTCGTAAAGTCACTCGACACAAAGTCAGAGAAATAGAGGTCAAAAATTAAATAAATTTTGTCATTATTCGTATCATGATCTGTATTTAAAATGAATTCTTTGATTTCATAATCATTATTTTGTTTTTTTTCCCAACATTTTTCTAAGAGAAGACATAAAAAGATCTTATGAAAGCAGTGACCCACGGAATTGATCTATATTGTATAGTTTTCAAAAGTTTTTACGGATATGATTTTAGCTAATTTGTCTTAACTCTTTATGACTAGCTTCTAAGGCAATACTATTAATATTTTAACCAACACTACAATTCTCACCCATGGAGACCTTAAAGGTTGGAAATGACAGCGTAAGATCAGGGAGAGTAAATTGTAACCAAATTTAATAATTCTAGTGAATGTTGTTGTTAAAACCCTAACAAAAAATTTGAGTGGAACTACGATGAAATCAGATACTTATAACTCGAGAAATCTTCGCTCTGGTTGAAAACGACTTTTTTCGAAATCACCTAGCAAGAAGAGATGCATAAATTTTAAAAAAAATAAATTTCTAGGATATTGAGTTTTGTATTATTTACTAGTTGAAACCCGGCGCGTTGCTGCCACGCCCCCGTTGCCAAACTCCTATAAAATGTTTTCAGTGAACCTGCATGGTTAAATTGAGTTCGAATACTGAATTCCGAGGCTGTGCGACCTATAACTCTAAAGCAATTCGATTTTGCAAATTTGGGCTGTATGGAACGCCCATAAAATTTTACAACGCCCATAAAATTTGATCAGTGAAACGGCACGTGTAAATTGGTAAGTGACATCTTCCATACAGCCCAAATTTGCGATATCGAATTGCACGTGTAAACGGTGTAGAAATGTATTCAGGACACACAAACAAACAAAACCAACAAACGTACATTCATTAATTTTTTGGTATACAATAGGTGCTCATTTTTGCCAAAACATGCTTTAGAAAAAAGGTCTTAAAATCCTTATTTTAAAGTAGTCCGAGACCAAATTTTGGGAATGTGTTAAGAAAGACATATTTTAAGACATACTTAAAAACATAAAAATACAATGTTTTTATTTTTTAATTGTGCATGAAACTTTATGAACAATTTGTTATTTTTTCATATAATTGTGCGCATTTTCGTCAAAAAATGCTCCAGAGATAGGTCATAAAATCCTTAGTTTTTATTATTGGCTCCCAAATTTTGAGAATGTGGTTCTTTAAAGACATACTTAAAAATAAAAAAAACAAACATGTCCTTTTTGTTTGATTGAGTTTGAAATTTTATAAAAAATTTGTTATTTTTTCATATAAATTTGCGCGTTTTCGTCAAAACATGCTTTAGAAAAGTGGTCATAAAATCCTTATTGTTATGCAGTTTTAGAGCAAATTTTGGGAATGTGTTAAGGCATGTAAGACATACTTAGAAATAAAAACAATACAAAAATATTTTTATTGTTTAATTGTATATAGAAATTTAGGTTTTTATGGATTTCTAGGACCTTTTTTGTGGTATATAAAATTTTTTTATTTATATTTTCCAAATGTTTTTTTAGCAACAGCTCGTAAAATATATTTTTATACATTATACTCAAGTTTTAGGAGTTTTGGAAAATATTCAGTACAAAACTATAAAAACTGAAATTTCGTTAAATTTTCAAGGCAGCATATAAGGACTATCTATAACTACTAAAGGCTAACACAAGTCCATGTTTCAAATCAAAAAACTCATCGAACCAAAAAGCAATTCACGTCAAGCCATGCCAACGACCAAACCAAATCATGCATGCCATTCCAACGACAACGCCAACTCAAGCTATGACATGCAACCGATTTCGCAATTCATTTTGTTTATATTTATATATCTTATACTATTAAACGAACAATATTTGTTTGTTTGTTTATTTGTTTGTAAATGAGTTTTCGAAAACGGCCCAAGCGATAACGACACATAACATGGTGTCTTCATACCGATTTTAACGAGCTGTCCTGTGCACCATGCAAACGTTTAAGTAGGCCATGTCATTATCGAACACAATGCGCCAAGTTATTTGAATCATACCTAGCACTGTTGTTGAAAGCCACACTCAACTGGTTCGAACAACATGACATGGCTTGACAATGAGTTGCTGTCGCACAAATCATTGTTCAAGCAATTCTTACGCTAGCCTTTAATAACTACCACAAATGAAAGGATATCAAATAATTATTTTATGCTAAATTCACACTGAGAGCTAAATGCACATTTAGAGCATTTACTCTATATATGTGTCCTTGTTACTCCTACAACGAGTAAAGGGCCGTTCGTAAATGTGCATTTAGCTCTCAGTGTGAATATAGCATAAGATTCAGATAATTAATGATATACATGGCAGAATTAGAGAAGGTATATGCATTTTGGAGAGGGAGACTGCCGCAACTGTCAAAACGAAGTTGACAGCTCATACAAAATCTGAAAACGATGAGAATGCGATAAGAAAGCGAAAATAGGCAAGAATACCAAAATGCTTGAGTTTGACAATTCTGGCTATGAGAAAGAGAGCGCAGTCTGAAGTGCATATACCTTCTCTAATTCTGCCATGATGATATATTCACACTGAGAGCTAAATGCGCATTTAGAGCATTTACATTATATATTTGTCCCTGTTACTCCTACAATGCCCACAGGGCCACATTTACGAACGGCCCTATACTCGTTGTAGGAGCAACAGGGACAAATATATAAAGTAAATGCTCTAAATGCGCATTTAGCTCTCACTGTGAACGTAGCATTATGCTGAGAGCAAAATGAGCATTTACGAAATTCACATTTGCACGGCCCTTTACTCTTTGCAGGCCTGTAGCCAGACCACGAAGACAGAGGGGGCAGGCATGAATCTTGGAGGGGATTTTTGTTTTTTTCATTTAAATAAAAAAACGATATTTTTAACGCTTGAAATGAATACATTACACATTTTTATTAAAAAACAGTTAATTTTATAATATTAACATGTATATGTAGATGTTTTTATACATGAGATTAATACATAAAAAATAATATAAAATTAATTTAGGACTTTGTAATAAAATGAAGGTAAAAATACAAGATATATTTAAGGTGGCTAGAAATAAGAAAAAGTAGCGAAATGGGCTAACATATGTATAAGACATTTTTTTAAGTAACAAAAAAAAAATTTAAGTATCCCGAATCCGTCATTTGCATCAAATTGATGCAAATTTTTTATTTTTATTTATATATTAAGAACAAACATGCATGTTTTGATTTAAATCTTTTGCTTCTTTAAATTTTTGCTAGAATTAAGATTTGCAGTTTTTTCTTATTTTAAAATTAATAAACATTCATCATGCATAAACAAAATTTAAAAATTAAAAACATTTAAATGAATTATATATTCTTTTTGTATCTGCATCAAATTGGTTCACAACGTGCTTTTCATTTCTAGAAAGCTCCTATGGATGCGGGTTAAAAAATTATTAAAATTCAAATCTTATTTTTTTGGAAGCAAATGTTGGCGACCCAGTAGAAATTTTAAAAATTGTAACAATTTGTCTGAAATGTTTTGTTAAACAAATTTCATATACATATTCAAGTCATGAATAAGGTGAATGTGTATATATTTTGTTATTTTAAACTATTTTAAAAGCAATAAACAAATATATCAACAAAATGGGTATTAATTATCCATTTAAAGTTTTTCACTGTCTGATTTGGACAGGGGGGAAATTGTTGTAGTAGGGGGGCATTACCTCTTTTCTCCCCATGGCTACAGGCCTGACTCTTTGTAGGAGTAACAGGGATAAATATATATAGTAAATGCTCTAAATGTGCATTAAGCTCTCAATGTGAACGTAGCATAAGACTCTTAACTATAAATTTGCATACTTACTTTTACGAGTTTATGGCCCATAACCATAGTAAAAAAAAGTCGACTCTAAATTTAGTATAAGCATTTTTGACAGTTTTTTCATAAAATATGTTGTCAAGCTTGCACTAAATTTAGAGTCGACTTTTATTTTGACTATGGTTACGTTTGTCTACGACGTTACATTGTGAGTCGTCTGTTACAACTTGCCCCAAAAACGGGGCTACACGCGACTTTCTTCGGAAAATTATTTTTTTTTTTAATCAACAAATATTCACACAATTTTTTAATATCGTGAATAAAGAATGAGGCCATAATAAATTTAAGTTGTAATATAAAAAACAAAAATTTTTGAAAAAATGTGTATCAATTTTTCCAAATTTTGTAACTAGCTCCCCTAAGCGTAAATTTGTTTTTTCTTACTAACTAAATATATGTTAAATGTAACGCCTAGGTGCATGTCACACTTAGCGGACATGGACAGATTTGTTGTTGTTTTCACGAGTAAAAGAAGCTCGTTTAATTTCTAGTTTTTTAATTTAACCGCGAAAACAATAACAAATTTGTTCGTGTCCGCTAAGTGTGACGTGCCCTTTAATATTATTGAGTACAAAGCTATGTTCACACTGAGAGCTAAATGCGCATTTCCGAAGCCCACATTTACGAACGGCCATTTACTCTTTGTAGGAGTAATAGGGACAAATATACATAGTAAATACTCTAAATGCGCATTTAGCTCTCAGTGTGAATATAGCATAATGCAATTATTTAAAGTTGCGAATAAATCTAACTTATTCACAGTGTATAATTTCAACAGATTTATGAGCGGACAATTCTATTAGTAAATAAAAACTAATAATAGCAGTAAGCTATTATCAAAGACACGAACCACTAACGAACACAATTCCTAAAAACACCCCGCCAATTGTACCGCACCAAGATCATGAAAATATGACAAAAATTGTCAAATCAAGAAGCACACAACCGCACACAGCCCTCTCTGTCTATCCATTTATTTTTCTCTTTCGCACAAACCCTTACGTAGAGCACACTTTTTTTATACATTTTGCATTTTTACTTGTTCCTCTTTTATTTGTATTTCCTCTTTACCGCCATCTTCGCATGCGGCAGATGAATACGTTCTGCTCTGGAATATGTATCAATTATTTGTTCCAACATATTTACTTACCTCGACTTCATCATCCATTTCGAATTATTTAAACAATACTTGATTGCGATTACTTTTAGTCAATTTTAAGCACTTTATTTGTTAACCACTAAAGCAACAACTTTATTTTTCTTCAGCGACGTTCAAAATATTAAAACCAACACAAGAAGCGAATCGCCACCGTTTAGCTTTGCAAACGTGTTTCTCTTGCAGTAGAGTCGCAGGCACACGAGAGAATGCTTGTAACGAATGTGAATCTGTGTGATTTTGACATGTTGCAGCAACATGTTATATAAAGAATTGAGAGAGTTTCTATTAAAAGAAGATGTTCTGCAAAAGAAGCGTTAATTGAGAGCAAGTTAAATACGCTGAAACTCAGTAGAAATATCTGCATGTTTATAAATGCGTTGTATGGTGGTTTCAAGAACACTGTCATGAAGATATATAAGAAAACTAGTAATATCAATAGGTCTTTTAATTTAAAGATCATATTATTCAAAACAAAAAAATATGTCAATTAAAAGCATCATCAACATTTAATGACTAACAAAATTATAATAATAATAAAAAATAATTATTAAAAATAAAATTATTTAACGATTATTTTTATTAACTTGCGAAGAAATGTTTGAAGAAACGTTAATTTTAACTTTCCTATTACTCAATTTTGTTAAAAATTATATTTTGATTGGGCATTTTCACACGAGCACAATTTCGTTGGCATAATTATTGTTTCGTCCCTTTCACATGAGCTACTTACCCAGCAAGACATTCCTACCCGAAACTCCAACACATGCAAAATATTTCTAACCAGAAACTGATACACTCACAGTAATTCCACATTCGTCAGTTTTGTTAGAATGAGACAACAATAGAAAAATTTTATTTTCAATCGTTATGTCAAAAGAGCGGCAAAAAAAGCTTTTCGTTAAAATAAAACACTCATTTTTTCGTTGTTGTGCAAGTAAGTTTTAGAAATTGTTTTGACAAGAAATTAAAATAAAATTAATAAAAATATTTTTAAAAAATGCATGAAACTTAAAAGCATTCAAGAAGCCAAACAGTTGGAATGCGTTTCTTCGGATGATTCTTCAGGTGAGGGTAGTGTTACCAGCGTAGTGGATAGCAACGGGACTGATTTATTTGACATCAGAAAAATGCGATTTTGCAGAAAATGCGTTTAAAGTTTTCAACTGACACACACCTTGCATGAAAAAATAGAAGCATATTTTCATGTCACGCGGAGAGTTTTCAAAATAGCAACATTAAATTTTAACACAATATGAAGCATGGTAAAGCATGGTAAAGAACATAAACGCAAAAATCGTGTTTTGTGAGTTATGACGGTCTTCAAGTAAATGAGCGACATAATGTTCAAATTTAATTTTTATCGTTTTGATTTCTATAAATGTATTAATATGATCTGTAAATTAGTATGATCTCATTTATAATTTTAAGTTTGGTTTTTGAAATGAATTGTTTTTATAAAATTAAATGATTGATTTAAAAAAATAGCCATACATTTTTTTAATTTTACGTTAGTACTACATTTTTACTACGTTAGTTTTAACTGGTTTTTACGTTACACCTACACATTTTCTACGTTAGTTTTTCCATTATTTACATTAAGAGCTAACCAAATTTTACAGTATTCCTACCTCTTGTTTACGTAACAACTAACAGAAGCCTACCGAAAGTTAACATAACATACATTGGTTAATTAATCAGTTAACTAACCGGTAGCATTATCAAGCGAGACAGCTATATGTGAAAGTATATTTGACCCTTCATGGGTAAGAAAAGGATAGCACTAATACCGTACATGAGTTTCGGGTAGTTTTGTTACCACACTCTTAAGAAACTAATAGAAAGTTTTTCATGTAACCTACCAAAGTTTTTGTTAACACTATCAGTTAAATAACCAATTAATTTACCAGGACTGTTCTTGCAGGGTATGCACTAAGTATACGTATGTAGAAGTGTTTTGAAGTCACCCAGTGAGCAATTCAGTCAGGCCTCTTGACAAAAAAGGCATGTATTAACTGCTTCTTTTGGCGTCAACACACCTCACAACTGCATCGATGAGGGCTTCTATAAGGCCTACCTATTAAGAGGAAGGCAAGAATTTTTTGTTATTTATCTGTGATGTCTATGTGAGTTGAAAGTGCTGTGTTTTTGTTTATTGATCTTACGGTTTAAATGTTATTATAGAACAAACTAAAACCTGAGAAGGTTTTTTATTTTCAATATGCTAAAAAGGTTTATTGATTACTTGCATACTGAAAACTTAAAAAAATGTCAATGCTTAAAAGGAACTCTGCTTTTATTATATAATGGAGCTGAACTAGCTTTTCCAGAAAAAATAATTAATAAAGCGTCGTTAAAGAGGTACAATGCACCATATAAAAAAAAATAAACTGGCCATTTCAGCCCTTGGAAGGACTTTGACCTAGCTTCTATTGATGAATTGTGTTTTGCGTGTTATTTTAAATGTTTGATAACAAATGACCGAGAACTGGACCTACGTGTTGTATGCCGACTCCGAACGGCTTATGTTCTCAAGAAGCTTTACATGGCAATTTTTACTCTCTGAGGTTTGCCATTGTCTGCAGAGAGGTGACGACCGAACAGAAAAATTAATTCAATTGAAAAAACTTTCTGTTTGAGCTGGAATTGAACTCGGGCTGCCTTTCTTTTAATAATTCCATGGTTTTTTTCGCTAATAATTACCTTTGAAAATATTTTGTACAAAAATAACTGTTAATCCCCTATAACCAAAATATTGCTTGATTTTAGTAATATATCTTTACATTACATTTCCCATAATATTTCTCATATGAAAATAAAAATAATGTTATCTATTATATTATAACCGATATACTCTTAAATCTCATGAACACCTATATTTATAATAATACATATTCGGTTTTTCGCACAGATTGATCGTGCGACAGATTGAGACGACATAATAAACAAAGTAGTATACTAGAAGTACTATACAGTACATATAAGAATGCATTTTTAAAAAAGCGCTTTTAGCAGGGCTTTTTAGCAAAGTGAGTGCGGAAGTACTGAAAAAATTTCCCATTCCATACAAACAATAAAACAGTGTTTGCAAGGAGTGTAAAAGGGTCTATTAATTAATAATTATTATAACAAAGGGCTGCTCGAAGGCCTGCGGAGAGAGCACCTATTTCAGGAACAGTGAACGAAGTGTAATAATCAGGGCTTATAAAGAAAGTACTTTAAGAATACATTCTCAAAAAAGCGCTTTTAGAAGGGCTTTTTAGCAAATTGAGCGCGAAAACTGACAAATTTTCCAATTTCAAACAAGCAATAAAACGGTGTTTGCAATTAGTGTGGAAGGCCTATAGAAACCTAACGCAAGCCTGCTAGAAGGCCTTAGGACTAGGTGACTACACAGCTTGATACTTTACTTATGGTCCAGTTATGTTCCCGTAACGCAACGCAAGGTGGCCGTAGAAAATGTCAAGTGCATTTCTGTTGTATTGGCTTTGTGTGTATCTGGTTATGCACCACGCAACGTAGCTTGGAAAAATATAGATAAAAACAGAATCTTATCTCACAACCTCAAGATAAACGTAAGCAAATAAAAAGTTCAATTTAATTTAGAGCTTACGTCGCTCTACGGTCTTGTGACAGCCAGTGTTGTCACTCTATCACAATCGTGGTAGATCCACCTTTTTTGGATTCCACACTATCCAAAATTTGCAAGTGACAACACTGGTGATAGCTGCATTTGCATAGCAACAGTTATATGCAGTAATTTTCTGATAAAATGTGTCTTTTAACCCACAATTATTTTTTTGTTCTGTCTTTTGTTTTAGTGCGGTAAATTTGCTTATAAATATAATTTGCCGCCAATTAAAACATCTGACTTGTTGTGAACAAAAGCAGCTGAGTTGAAGTTTTTTAAGTAGATGTACGTCTGCATAATCCAAACGAAATTATCTATGTGCAATCCGCCATTTTCTACGGCCACCTTGCTTTGCGTTACGCGAACATAATTGGACCATTATAATGCATATGTATTAGTTTTGTTCTCTTTAATGCGGGTTACCCAGTGGGCAGTTGCAGGAGTCCGAAGGCCTTCTAGCAGGCCTGCGTTAGGTTTTAAAAGTCCTTCCACACTCCTTGCAAACACCGTTTATTGCTTGTATGAAATGGGGAAATTTGTCAGGCCTTCCGCTCTCCGTGCTCAAAAGAGACCTGCCAGAAGCGCTCTTTCGAGAAGTCACGTTAGAAGGAAAAGCAATATAAATATCAACTTGAAATAAAAAACGACTAACACTTTCAGATTTGAACCATGGTCCTCTCATGTGGCGGTCCGAAATCTAACCCACTCGTCTATCGTGGTTGTTAAGAATCAATAGCTTCTTTTGCATCAATACAAATGAATGAAGCTTTCGGAAGCCCGGGTTCGAGACCCAACTTGGAAAAAAATTTTTAGTTCTTTTTTAAAAATATGTATTTTTTTATAAACTGTGCATTTAAAATTTTTTTTAATTTTTTTATAGATTGTCTTCATAAAAAAATGTAAGAAAGAACTTGGAGTTTTTTCAAGTAAATATTTTCAAATAATATAATATAATATGTTATGTGTTAGTTTTCGGGAGCCCGGGTTGGAGACCCAACTCGGAAAAAATTTTTTTTGTTTTTTTTAAATCTAAATTTTTTTTACAAACTGTTCTGTGCCTTTAAAATTTTTTTGGAATTTTTTTTGTTAATTTTTTCATATAAAATAATATGAAAAGAATCAGAACCTTCAAAAGGTAGGCCTTACAGAAGTACCCATCAATGCAGTGATCATGGAAGGTGTATTGACGCCAATAATAGCAGTGCTAGCATGCCTTCTTTTGCGGAGCACTCGCTTAAATGCCCACTGGGTAGTTGCTGGCACAATTTTTCTTCCGACAAACACTTTACTCATCACCTCTCTTACCCTAAAAATATTATTTTATGCTCAGAACATTGTCCTCTTGTGAAAGGGCCATTTACATTGCAGAACAAAAAGTTTGCCTTGCAATTTAAAAATCTCTTTTTGGTTATCCTAACATGAGAAAATAAAAGCTCACTATTTGTAATTACTCAATTCGGTATACTGAAAACTCAAGTTCAGAAAAAGTAGTAAAAGTGTATTAAAGTAGTAAATGTGTATATACGTATTATATTAGTGGTATTCCCTTACACAGTGGCTGTATTTCTTTATTCATTCCAGACGTTCGGAATGACTGTTTTTGTTTCGTTTTGTTTAGTTTGTTTAGTTTTGATTATCCGGAATATTTTTTTTTGTATTTCTTCCCTGCTGGACAGCTGTAACAAGTTTACATACACAACAAAACAAAATTTGGAGTTTACCAATACACTCTTACGCTGTTATTTTATGGGAAACAAGGTAAATTATATGTGTTTGTATTTCTAGCTCTTTCGCGGTCAAAAAATAAATTTAACAAGAAAAATAAACATGCAACACAAATCGGTGCAGTCAAATGGAAGTTTTTGAAAATAAATTTGAAATAGTGCATAAGAAATTTATTAATTTTTCTTTTCAGATTAATTGTTTAAAAACAAGCAAATGGTGCTGGCGAAATTGTGTTTTTGATGTTATGTGCTGTTTTGTGCTGTTCATGCCGACTTTATTCTTTTATAATCGTTTGTTGGTTCAAATTTTATAATCATAGTTCAAAATCTAGCCGGAGGGTAAATATTTTATTAAACAGATAATGCAAAAACTTTAAACAATTGTGTTTATAATTTGGCATATAACAGACCAAACCTATTGGCTAGGGGTGACTTAGACACACAGGCATAGGGAGAGGGGGAGGATAGCTTACAACTTCATTAATAATTGGTGTGAGTAGTTTAGCTATTTTTCGTATTGTTACAACATGTGTGGCAGAAAGGGATGCCAGATCACACGGATGAGAATCAGAGATGCAAACCTTGTGATATTTTATTCACCGCTTGAACAATGGTCACAAGATTTGTATGAAAAATTTTATATGGACGTAACGGACATCGTGTGACCGCTCGTGTTATATACGCCGTAACAGTTACTGTTCTAGCTGGGTTTATTCTTACGGAATATTCCAAACGCGTTCTCTTAATACTATCAGCTAAGGTAGAATAAAAATAATATTCCTTGTGTGTGAGGTTATATTCGATTGTTTGAAGTAAAATGTCGCTAAATGATAATGGTAACATTTTTTAAGTTTAAATGTTTTATATTGCTTTTTGCATTTTTATTGTTTAAATTTTATCTAATGTATATATTGTTTTAAATAAATACGAAAAATATATTTCTGGTTTTAATAAAAAAAAAGTACTTTCTTTTCCAATACTGTTTCTATATTCATTCTGTTCTGGATAAGCAACAATCTGTTCTATCGTTCTTTTCTTTACACGGGGGTTTCACGAGACAGTACTGTTAAGACAATCAAGAATACGTATAAGTTGTCAAACTTTGTGTGTGTGAATAAGCGTCCAGACAGTTGGCAAGACAGTAGACAAAATCGTAAAAAATTTCCATTTTCTGAAGAATAATTTTGTTAAAACTACGAGCACGCCAAAGTATTGCAAATGTACAATTAATTTTATTGAATTTTCTCATCATTCAAAATCATCTCATCATCATCATGCAAAATATCAATCTACTATCCCGCCAACTGTCTTTAAAAAATTAAGACAGTAGAGTAGACAGTAGGAAAAGTGAGTGTGTGTGGGTAAAAATTTGTGCATGTGTTGCAACTGTCTTAATACTACTGTCTCGTGTAACCCCCGTGTTATCCGGAATGAATAAAGAAATACACCCAGTGTCTACACTTAAAATCAGGGATCGTAATTATTATAAGAGATATCCAAAAACTCAAAGTTTAATTATTATTTTCAGATTTTTATTGTATTGAACAAAAATAAGAAATATGTTTCGATTTCTATTTTTTTTCATCAAAAATAAGAGTTATTTTTTTATTTTTATTTTTCTGTTCATGAATAAGACTTATTTTTTAGTTTTATTTATATTGAATCAAGAATAAAAATTGTGCCTCAATTTTTAATTTTTTTCGCTCAGAAATAAAAGTTATTTTTCAATTTTTATTTTATGCTCAGAAATAAGAATTATTTGTTTAGTTTTATTTTTTCGCTCAAAAATAAAAATCATTTGTCGAGTTTTACTTTTTTTCCTCAAACATAAAACTCAAAACACCACACAGCTTTGTTGTTACTGGTGCATGCTCGAATTGAGTGTGCCTTGTGTGCGTACGAAAAAGTGTGTTTGGGGGACTTCAACATATGGCACGATTACGATAACTGTGGCGCCGCAATTTTAAAGTGGGTTTTTGTTCAGAACCACAAACAAATTAATTTGGTCGGACAAAAAATCGATACCTTAACTAGTTATCGATTTATCGATTTTTAAAATGTTTTGCCCTGGTAAAAGATCTGTTCAATAAAATATCTATATCCTTAAAAATTTTTAATAGATATAGAAGATTAACATGTCATATGAAAGATGATTAAATAGTCTATTCGAAAAAATACAAATCAAAAATTTTAGCAATAGATTGAATATGAGATTATGAGTAGTTTTATATTATGGTTGCTTTTTAGTTGGGATAAAACCGTTATTTTCTCAAAAATTTCCATTATTTAGATGCCAAAAATATAATATATATTTAAAGCCTAAAGTTTAATCTTTCATTTAATATACTAAAGTCAATATTAATTTTTGGAATTAATTGTAAGTTTAATGTGTTTGTTGCAAAGATAAACTATTTGATTTAATAAAATAAAAGCTGTTGACCAAAACTGATCAGCTAAAAGTTTTAAATTTTTTTCACTGGCTGGAAATATTAATTCATATAAATATTATAGCTCCAATGTTGCCATAAGCAAACTTATATATTGTAATGTTGATATAAGAAAATATGGAGTAGGAAAGCAAAACACCTAAGGTAAATATGCTTGAAAGAAAAACGTTTCGTACAAAGGCAAACTCTTTCATCATTAAAAGACACCATAAAAAATTAGATAACTCATTAATGGTATACACCAAAGCTAAATGTTTATGTTTAATTAACTCACATTTCATAATTCATACTTATAACGGTAGTTTTTGATAAAATACCGGTTTTATGTACACAAAAACTTTACATCTAAAGCGGGGAAAAGGGGGGCAGTCGCCCCCCACTTTTTTAGCTAGATAAACAATTTAAAAGGAAAACTTCAAAAGTTATTCAAAATATCAGTTTTTCTTACAACGATAATATTTTTTGTATATGTTCTCCTCTTCTATCTCTCTTCTTCATAAGCATGCTTGCGGATAACCATTTCCTTTCTCTGTGATTGCAAAAAGATAGAACAAAATGTAGAGTTTCTACTGCAAACCCACCACTTCAGTTAAAAAGCACCCTTAAGTATGTAGCTAAATGCTTGTTCATTTTGCAACTCTGGTAAGAAAAAATTTGGCATGTTCTTAGGGGCTTTCCATATTGGACGACATGTTGTATGATAAGTTAGATGGAAAACTAATGGGACTATTTGATTGAGCGTTCGAACGATCCAACTTGTAAATCAACATCATTAATTACAAGCTCTCGAGCAGAACACATCCGGATAATAGCTAAGCAACTTTCAGATGCCCTAACAATTGAGCAGTAATTTTACATAGTTGTACAATATTGTACAATCGGCAGAAAAAAACCAAAAATTTCAACTATCGTTTTAGCTTACGCATGGTACTACATGTTGTACAATCTGACATGTTGGTCCAATGTTTTGGACCATGCGAAAGCTCCTACTGTGAATTAGCTGATGAAAATCCACCTCGACGCTTTGAACAAACATCAAATCCGGTTCCTTCAGTACAGTTGCCATTATATGATAGTCTACGAAAAGATTATTTCGAAATTTTAGATCTTCTCTCAAATGAGATAACGGCTAGATTTGATTAAACAGGTTGATATTTTACTTTTTTTTAATTTTGCATGTTTACACCAGCTTCACTCAACCGACTCACTTTGATTTAACATTCGGTGAGTCGGTTGAGTGAAGCTAGTGTAAACTGGCACTTTGTAAATCTTATTGTACATTTAAACAGATCTTGACACTCTAGAATCGTTGGAAAATATTGTAATCGAAGCCTTCAACGGAAAAGTGCCTTCTGAACAAAATCTAAAAACAAAACTAGATCTTTATGCAGGTGACTTTGATGTGAGCGACCTCCACGCGCAACTTAAATTGCTGAAGCAATTGCCTGGCCAAACACCTTGAAATTGTAGTGGCATTGTATCCCAATTTGCAAAAAATTCAGATACTGTAAAAAACTATTAAATGAAGTTGAAAAACTTATTGCTTTGCTTTTGACTGTGCCTGCATCAGCAGCTTCATCTGAGCGTTCTTTTAGTGCACTAAGACGACTTAAAACGTATCTTCGAGCAACTGTGACACAGAAACGACTCACTCATGCGGCACTTATACACATTCACAAAGATAAAACCGAAGAATTGAATTCGATGGAATTGGTGAAAGAGTTTGTTTCTCGCAAGGACAGAAGGAAACATTTTGGAATAATTTAAATTGATATAACTTCTTGTACCTAATTGCATTTAAACCATGTAAAGATATACCTAGTCATGCTTTATAAAAGCAACCATTATTTCTTATATTTTCATATTACCATATGAAAGATCCTTTAAAGAATGATCTCTAATATTGAAATTGGAAGAACTTTTAAAAATAATGAAATTTTAATATTTTTTATATATTTTTTTTATTTTAAACTAAAATAAAAAATTTGTTTATTCACATTCATGTTTCTTTGAAGAAATTTTGGTGAACTTTTTTTGCACCACCATTTGTACTGCCCCCCAGATGAAATTAGCTTCCGACGCGCTTGGCGATTTGAGTTGAGTTTCGTTAAATCTCCGAAACTCTACGAAACTTGTTGATTTATGTAGCTTCTGTAATTTATCATAATAAAAAATGACGAATGGAAGTGCTTTTTGGAACGCTGCAAAGACGTTTACTACGTTTTATTAGTAAAATAGTAAAAAATGGATATTTATAAAAAAACTACAAATTTATACTTAATTCAAAATAAAAAATGCAGAAAACGTTAAAAATGTTTACAAGTCAATATATGTCTGTCTCTGCAGCGTAAAGGTAAAATAAATTTACGAGTCCAAATCAACTCAGCTATCCAAAGTGTTGACACTTAAGTGTCAAAATAAGTTGTTGTGAGAATCACCACTAAATTTGGCCGCTTTTTAATTTTATTTCTTGGGCCATTTTTAATTTCATTTTGGGCCAGTTTTTATTTGGGCGGTTTTTCTTTTTTTTTTTTTTGGCGATTTTTCATGGTGCCTCTAAATGCACCAGGCTTGCACTATCATAGCCCACTAGAACTTAGGGATGCAGAATTTTTATTTATTTATCGTATTGTTATAATAATCGTTGTTATATGTTGAACTTTTTTGCGAATATTCTAATATAGCCAGTTTTAATCGATTTTGACTATTTATAAATTCAAAGCAAATGCTTATCGAATTTTTTTCGAAAGAATTAAAGTATCTTTAGCGATCTCTTGTAGGCAGGGTTGCCAGTTTGGTAATTAATTACCAAATTTGGTATAAAATTTTTGACTTGGTAATTTGGTAATTTTTTATAGTTTTGGTGATTTTTTTCCTTTCCAAAATATTCAAAATAACCAGTTTGTTGCAAGATTTATGTAAAAAATTGTATTTAATATTATATTAAACATTTTTTAGTGCAGCATAACCTTTATGTTTTATATTGAACATTTCTCTAAGTTTTCCGAACGCATCATCTGAAAATATTGCGAATCATGTCAAAAGAAAATGTCAAAATATTTCAATCTTGAAATTTTCAAAGAAGTAAAATATTTTACTTCTTTGGAAATTTTACTTTAACAAAGAAGTATCTTATAAAAACGAAGTTACGAAACAAGTTGGGTTTTTATACAATAAATAGCATGATTTCAAAGGAACTCTGCGAAATGAGAGACAAGCCTGGTTATGTGTGGTCACCAGAAGATTTTTAGATTTAAAATTGAGATTTTTTTTCGCCATCAGCTCTAGTTGAGGAGTTATAGGTAAAAATGTGAAAACCTGTTATGTTCTAACATAATAATTTCTTTAAATTGCATCAGTCGATTTCGATCGTATTTGACAGCTTTGGTAAGGAAATATTCAGCCCTATCATGCTTAATTTTTCACGCGGAATCGGAAAAGGGAGTTTTAATTTTTAAGATAAAGCTCTATGACATTTTAAACATTTTTAAGTTATTTTTTCCTGTTTGTTTTATGTTTTTTTCTTGTTAAGTTTCCTGAATGTTCTTGAGGCTTATCTTAAAAAGGAGAACTCTCTTTTTCGATTCCACTTGAAAAGTTATTCATTATAAGGCTGATTAGGTCTAACCATTTTTGTAAAAAATTCTTTTTCACCATTTGTTTTGAAGATAATGGCTTTAAAATCATAAATTTTAAAACTTTTTCAAAAAAAAAAATATTTCACCGTGAATTGTCTGAATTATTGTCTTTGAAGTTTAAGCATTCATTTGACCTTTGCAAATATTGTGGATAAATCTAGATATATTTTGATATAACGAAAATCGATTACATGAAAAATTTATAGCAAAAATTTCAAAAGTAACTTACTGAAAAAATTAGGGTTTTCCAGCCGCTTAAAATTGCTTTGAATAAATTTAATACAACTTTCGTTTCCTTCAAAATATGTTTTTTTAAAACGTAAAAAGATATCAACAAAAGCTTAAAATACTTTGCAATAGTTTGCGCTTAGGAGCATTTGTATATAAAAATAATTTATATCATATTTTTTCATAACTCCTTAACTTGAGGTGATGGTGAAAAGGTTTCCTTATATTTAAAATCAGTGCCCGTAGTTAGAATTGATATCCTATAAAACAAACGAGTTGTGTAGTTTCCGATTTTTAGTTATTAAAAAATGATTAAAATTTAAACTGAGGAAATCGATAATTTTTTAAAGCATTAAATGCCATATCTTTGTACAGGGTCCGCCATCTAATGTTTTTTTTTTCAACTAGTGCTTATTTCGTGAATGGTAACACTTAGCTCATGTCTGATTTGACAGATAATTAGTTTTATCCTTTCGCTGAACGAATATGGTTGTGTATACGCTTGAACAACGCTGGGAAATATTGCGATATTACTTTGAAAATCATGGTAATGTTGCAGAATGTGTGCGAAAATTGCGTACGGATTTTGGAAGAAGAGAAGCACCGTCAGCTCCGTATGTTCGTTATCTTTTGAAAAAAGGGAAAGAAACTGGCATCCTCATCGATAAACCAAAGCGTGAAAAGCCAAAAGCAGTGCGTACACCCGAGAATATTACTGCTGTGGCAGAAAGTGTGCGTGAAGCGCCATCAACATGAATTCACCGTCGTTCTCAACAATTGAACATTTCGGAGACATCATTGAGACGAATTTTGCATAAAGACCTTTGTATGACGCCATACAAAGTCCAATCGCTAAGTGGGCCTGCGATCGACTTACAGAAGATGCCGATTTTGCCAAAAAATCATCTTTTCAGATGAAGCTCATTTTGATCTTGGCGGGTATGTAAACAAGCAAAATTGTCGCATTCGGGGCACAGAAAACCCGCACGCATACATTGAAAAGCCGCTGCACCCAAAACGAGTCACTGTTTGGTGCGGATTTTGGTCCAGAGGCATAATTGGGCCATTTTTCTTCGAAAATGAGCAAGGAGTGGCCGTTACAGTCAATGGCGATCGTTATCGGGCGATGTTGAACGAATTTTTGTTCACAAAACTTGAAGAGGAGGATATTGGCAACATTTGGTTTCAACAGGACGGCGCTACGTGTCACACAGCCAAAGCTACACTCGATGTTTTGCGCCCTGTTCTTGAAGATCGCATTATCAGCCGCAGAGCTGATGTCGTTTGGCCACCTCGGAGCTGCGATTTGACACCGTTGGACTATTATTTGTGAGGTGCCCTCAAAGATAAGTGTTACGCCGTCAAGCCAGAGACAATTGACGCTTTAAAGGACAATATTCGTGAAGCCATTGGTGAAATACAGCTGCACACAATAGATAATGTGCTTAAAAATTGGACCG
Organism: Dichetophora obliterata; assembly: GCA_963920525.1. Classification (NCBI taxonomy): domain Eukaryota; kingdom Metazoa; phylum Arthropoda; class Insecta; order Diptera; family Sciomyzidae; genus Dichetophora; species Dichetophora obliterata. Next base: position 129,136,276 of record OY986439.1, read on the forward strand.
ATCGTGTAGGCTACTGCATGGCCAGCCGAGGCAGCTATTTGAATGAAATTATTTTCCATTATTAACCGGCAGGATTGTACTTTCAAATAAAAAAAGAAACTTGAGAAAATATCCAGTAGTTTTTTTATAGAATTTAAAAAAAAAATTTATTTGGCGGACCCTGTATTTATTCATTAACTTTCTTAAAATCGATATTCATTGCCAATGAATGCGGTATATTTTTTATTTCCTACTTATTTCAAATAAAAAAGATAAGGATCTCATTTTTATATCATTAATTTATAATTTTTTGTTTTGTTTTGTGACAAAAAAATTACGTTTACCTGAATTTAATACTTATTTGTGATTTTTATATTAATATAATAAATAAATTTTTAACAAGAAAAAAGTTGTACTTTTTCTATACACAGAAAATGTTTTTATTTTTTTTTTATATATTTTTATATATATATAAATATTTCTCTTTACTAATTTTAAGTATTTTAGTGTTGAATAAATGTTTTTAATTAACAAAAATTATAATTTTATTGATTTTCTTACTATAAAAAAATGTTTGTTTATTTAATTAATTTTTATTTAATTTTGGTAACATTTTGATAAAATTTTGGTAACTAAATTTTTTTACAAATGGCAACCCTGCTTGTATGTTGCTGGAAGCACCAAAATCCGAAGAGAGATCTGCAATGTTTGTTCGTTTCGTTTATGATGCGACTTCTTTTTTGTGTTGAAAAAGTTATTGCGTTGGAATTTTTCTTTGTTTTGTTGCTTTTATTGAATTTGTTGTTTCATTAGATGCGTTGTGCTTTTGTGCATATGTATATGAGGTAACGTTTTGTTCGTGAAAAATACAAGGTCTCGGTTATGCCGTGGTTATGCTAGCCAAACATGATTGCCGAACATTTTTTGTTGTTATTGTTTCACGTATAAAATGAAGAAATGAACTTTTTCTCATATTCATTTTCTCGCTCTCGGACCGAACATTTTGATTGCTGATTGAAACGCCAAACATGCCGAACTTTCCAGTGTTGGCTGTAGTCATTTTGTATAATAGCATCAAAAAAGTAGGTAAAAGTATTAAAAAGTGAAGTTGATTGTGTCTTCAAGTAACCCTTAACATAAGCAGCTAGCTAGCATGTCAGATATATGCAAACCATTTTGTTTAAGATATTATAATAAAAATTCAGAGTAAGTAATATCAGTTCGTATATTTTAATTCGTTAATTTTAAGTACAAATATGCAAATTAGGGTTTTGCTTTTTTGTGTTTTGACATACTATTTCATATAATGCAACTGTGCCACCAATCATAGCATAACCACCAAACAAACATTTCAGCGAAGAGAATAAATTAACAAAAATGAACACCGGACATGTTTGGCTAGCATAACCACGGCATTAGAGTAAATGCTGGAGTAAGAAAATGAAGTGAATGCAATTGGACAGTTCACAGCGGGGAAGATAAGGTTTTTCAAATTTAATTAATGGTATAGATATTAGAAATGACATTTTTAATTTCTATCCTAATTTTTTGCGAGTAATGAGTAACGAGTTTAAAAACGAACAAATTATTAAAATTATAAATAATGTGCACTTTTTGATAGTTATTTCTCTGAAACCGAAGCAAGCTGAGATGTTAAAAGAACACTCATTTTCTTTATAATGTTTAATGCAAAAGCAAACGTTAGAAAATGTTCGGTCTTTACCGTTATCTAAGCCGGTTTCTGCGTTGTGAGTCAATTCTTTTTACATTTGAGGTTCAATTTACTTTCTATTGTTTTAATTGGTGTTTTCGTAGACATCGACAAAATGCCACGTCCGGCAAATGTGTTGTTACACAATTTTTTTGAAATTAATGAAAATGTGTTTTCTTGTAATAATGGTCAGTGCGGTGGCAAGGCGTTGCAAAAGAACAGTGGAAATTTAGAAAGACATTTAAAAGCTATGCACGCTGATAAATATGAGTGCTATATGCAGAAAAAAACATGTCAAGCTTCTAAAAGAAGTTCTTCAAATATTAAAAATAGTTTTGAAGTTAATAGACGCAGCATTAAAGTTGTTATACTAGAACTGTTTACAAAAAACGGAAGGCCATTGTGTATGCTGCAAGACCGTGCTTTCAAAACAATAGCTTAGCCATTATTTAATGCGTTAAATTTGAATGTTAACGCACATAGCATTATTGAGAAAATAATAGCATATGCAAAGGAAATTAAAAATTATATCGTTAAAGATGTTGAGGGGAAGTTATTGTCATTAAAAGTAGATGCAGCAACACGACGAGATTTGAGTGCACTTGGTATTAATATTCAGTACTACAAAAATAACAAAATAACAATTAAAACATTAGCTATAAAAAAACTTAAGACAAAGCATTCAAGTGAACATTTGAAAAAATTTATTTTAGACGTGCTTAGTGATTATGAAATAAATATTAACCAAATTTTAACAATTACAACAGACAACGGAGCAAACATGGTTAAAACAGTAAGTGATCTTAATGATCACTGTCAAAGTCAACTGGAGGAAAACGAAGAAAATGAAGAAGATACAGAAAAATATACTCTACCTGAGGATAATTTGGAGTCTTTAATTCAAAATTTTTCAGAAAATTACATAACAAACATTCGTTGCAGTGCACATACTTTACAACTTTGTGTGAATGACGTACTGAAAAAAAGTAATGTAAAAGTAAAAATCGAGAACTGCAGATACGTTGTAAAAAAACTACGTTGCCCAATTGTTATGAACATTTTGAAAAATGGCCGTTACAAAAAACCAGTACTCGACTGCGCCACACGATGGAACTCAACATTTTATATGATGGAGAGATTATTCGAACTGAAGGAAATAATAAATTCATTAAGTGCTGAAAATAAGGAGTTGATAAACTCAGAAATGTTGGTTTTTATCTGTGAATTTATTAATACGTTGACTCCAATCAGCAGAGCAACAGAGAAATTACAATCACTAAATTTTTATTATAGTGATATGTATATTATTTTAATGGATATATTGTTCCAAATTGAAGCTTTACCCCCAATAATTTGAAAATGCTTCTCAAAGACGCACTGAATAAAAGAAAGTCCATGCTTTTTGAATGTGACTTGTTCAATGCTGCTATTTTCTTAGACCCGAGAATAAGAGTCACATTAAAATCAGAACAAATATCAAAGGCTAAGCAAATCATAACTTCCATACATAAACGGATTTCATCGCTTAAGGGTAACTATCAGTTAAAGTAAATTAAGTTTAAATTAGTTTCCGAAAATTTTTGAATGCAAACGCTATTTCACTTTGTCATCTTTTTTATTTTTATAGAGAACTGCTCTATTACAGAACAGCAAGAAGAAAACCTAGATGAAACAATAAATACCAGCCATATTATTTCACAGGAACCAAAAACATTGATTGCATTTTTAGATAACTTAGATCCCGTTCCACTTGAGCCAATAGTATTATCAATATCACCAATAGAGACCAACATTTTGATTTATGAACGACAACCTAGACTACTGATTAATACAAATGTTTCAAATTATTGGAGTACACAAGAAAACGCCTTGTCCACCGTCGCAAAAGTCATCTTAGCCATACCATCAGCACAAGTTAGTGTGGAGCGATTATTTTAGTCATTTAAATATATATTTTCGGATCAACGAAGCAGTCTTTCTCAATCCAATTTAGAGTATATTTTATTAGTAAGAGTAAATGGAGATTTTACTTATGATTAATTTGAAATAATTTTTTTTTTAATTTTTTTAATATTACAATTCTTTTTTGTTCTTAATAATTTTGTTCTGTTATTTTTTTGTTCTTAGTTATTTAGCTGTAAAAAAAAAGCAATTTTAACTTTTTAATAATTTTTAAACAATGAAGTCTTTATTTTTATGTTCTTAATTATTAGTACTTACTTAAGAAAAAAAATTTTATTTTCAATAAATTTTAACTTACAAATTACCCAACAGTTTTAATTGTTTCATCCCTTTTTCAAGAAAAGAAGAAAAAATACAGGTGCGTCGTTAGACACATGGGAGAAGTTTCGCTAATTTCTAAAGATTATTTTTGTATAATCTATATATGGGCAATTCCGCGAAAAGTGCCATTTGTTTATTTAAAAAATGTAAAAATAAAACTTGAAGCTACAATTACGTTTTATTATAGGTACTTTTTGGCTCAAAAGTAAGTAAAAATCGCTTGAGACCACACGTTAGACACGGTTTGACGTTATGAAATGGATTTGTATGCATTTTATGTGTTTTTGAGTGGTTACAGGAATGACATAAAATATGAGTGCTCAAGCTGAAATCTCCACTGACTGTCCCACAACTTGTAAAAACCTGACGGTAGTTGGGTAACGATAATTTGCTATGGACTGGTACTAAACCAGTTGTAAAAATAATGAAACTTTCTTTTAAATTAATTGTCAACTTACAATACAAAAACACAAAAATCTTCTTTTATAAAATAAATTACCGCATTGCAGTCAAGATTCAATAGAATCAATCGTTCTTCCAACTAAATCGGTTTTAAAGTTCTGTGAAATTCACGCACAACTAAAAGCAGAATATTTTCATATATCGAAAAACCTAGTTGCACGAATGACGGTAACAGGAATACATAAATGGTCTTTATTTGGAGATCGCAGACATAAGAGTAAATTAGAGCGCTTTCATTTATTTGCTAACTACTTTTACTTGTATACACAATTTCGTTTGTCTAATACTAACTGAATACACAGTTGGTTAAAAAATTACAACTGTTTTGGTATAAATATTAAAAATATTACAAATAATTTATGTATTGCACTTGAGTTTCCCACTCAAAACCTCTGGTGCATTTTTTTATCATGAATGTAAGTAGTGTAAGAAGCTACATTGATAGGGCGCTCAAATGATACTTGTCTCTTAGTTTTGCTCACTCAAATTCGCGAAATTCAAAAAGTGGTCAAGGCACACAAATTTTGTAAATGAAACATACGTTAAAACATTTTTATAATTATTTTGAATGGCAGAAAATGCACACGGTCTTATTGTACTTACAAAATAAATACTTACACAATATATGATGGTGTTTTAAATTAAATAAAAAAAGCTTTATTTACACTAAAACTTATAAAGTATTACGCATATAGTTATAGCTTTATACCGTTACATAACGCCGGACCGTTATACTAATACAAATTTATTAATAAATGAAGATATTATCGCACGATGCAATAGTTGCTTACAAATAAATGTATTAGGGCAGTTCACGACCTTGTTGAATCGTTGCAAATGCAAAATAAACAGCTTTTACAAAAACAAAAGGCATATGTTGCAAAAGCTTTTCAATGCTTTTTGTTTTGTAAAAGCTGTTTATTTTGCATTTGCAACGATGCAATAAGATCGTGAACTGCCATATTATCTTTTCGGTCCGTTTTTTATGTGAAACCTTTAACTCGTAGAGGTTACTTGTTTTGGGTGACCCCTAGTGAAATTTTCTGGAGAATATTTTTTTAAGGTTTTAACCTTTGAAATCCTTCCAAAGTTGACTTATGGGGTCTTTTCCAAAAAAAGGGTCAAATTGACCCATACTGGAAGGAGCTAGGGGTTAAAGTGTTCCGAAAAAATATTTCCTGGAAAATTAACACCCTGAATTAAGTTTAACATATAGTTTTTCATATTGTTTAATTCCATTTTTGACCAAAAAAGTCAAATTTAAAACCACTATAAAAAAATTTGTGACGTAGTAGAGCAAAAAGCTACTTGGGATTTTGTTATTGATGTCAAATACTATCGTTTGAGATTGGTTTGGTTCACTCCCGAGACAATGACCCTCATATTGTGTCATACTGTTATTTAAGTGACAACACGGAGAAAACGAATTTTTTCAGAAATAGTTAGATCGACTTTTCGACATGTATACCTATATATAGAAAATTTCATCAAAAGGAAATACTTTTTCCTAATGTTTTTATAAGGAATGCCAGAAGTTATTCCGATCCCGGGATTTTTGGAATCGATCTCCGGTTGTAAAACCCTTTGGGGATGTCATAGGGGTGTTTCACCGGTCTGGGCTGCAAAAATTCAATGTTATAAAACACAGATTTGATAGAAAAATATGTCGCAATGGTCGTACAGGGTTAAAATCAAATAACAGACTTAAAAAGAAACTATTTTCCTAATAAAATAATTTTGTGTTAAAATTAATAACAGACTTAAATAGAAACTACTTAAGCCTGGTTTTCACTAAGTCAATTTCAATGACAACAATCATTGATGTCAATAGGCATCTTGACCATATGACTTCAAATGCGTTTTCATTGAGGCTGTTCAGACTTGCCTCAAATGAGGCGACTCACTTGCCTCATTTTGACGTCTACAGGCAAAGGAAAGGTGACATGTTACGTGAGGCAAGAATTTTAAAAATTTTAAAAATTTTTCGACTCATTTTGACGTACCTCAGAGTGAAGTTTGTTATGTTGAAATTGTTGCTCTTTTTAGTGTGTTCTGGCGCGAATTAATTTTGTTTATTCATTGTTGTTCACAAATTAATATTATTTAAATTGTAAAAACTTGAGCATTTAATAATTCAAAAGAAAACAAACGAAAAAAAAAACAATAAACGCCAAAATGATGCAGCCTCAAAGTGAGGCAACAGTTTGTGTGTGAACACCTGATAGCTAACTCATGTCAAAATGAGGCAAGTGAGTCGCCTCATTTGAGGCAAGTCTGAACAGCCTCTATTTGCAAAGCGGGAAGCGGGAAGGTGACATGTTACGTGAGGCAAGAATTTTAAAAATTTTAAAAACTTTGCGACTCATTTTGACGTACATCAGAGTGAAGTTTGTTCTGTTGATTTATTTTCCTCTTTTTGAGGCTATTCAGGCGCAGTACTGGCGCGAATTAGTTTTGTTTATTCATAGTTGTTCGCAAATTAATATTGTTTAAATTATGAACATCTCCGTGTTTAATAATTCAAAAGAAAACAAGAGGAAAAAAAAAGAATAAACGTCGAAATAAGGCTGCCTCAAAGTGTGGCAATAATTTGTGTGTGAACACCTGATAGCTAGCTTATGCCAAAATGAGGCCAGTGAGTCGCCTCTTTTGAGGCAAGTCTGAACAGCCTCATTGAAACCTAAAAACTGACATAAAATCGAATGTCAAAGACTGACGTTGAATTTATGTGTCAATTGATTGCCATACTGTTTTCACTTTCGATGTTATTTGTGAAATGTCATCGGTTTTTCAGTTGTGTTTTTTTTCGTCAACAACAGCTGATGTTTTTTATTTGAGATTGATAGAAGATGTTTCTTTGTGGTGAAATTTATAAAATACTGTTAATTTTAATAGATTTAGAGCAAAAGTGCACTAAAATAAAGATTATCACAGTGGACAGTGTTGGTTCGAAATGAACCACCGCCACGTTCTATCACAAGATAAGTCTTCAAGATTCGCGCCGCTGCAGTTGCTCCTCCAGCAGCCTGTCTACGTCTTGCTGCTCCCAACTGGACAGGCTGCTGACAAGGCGACTGCAAGTACTTTCCCCTCATCCTTATCACAAATTGGAAGCAATAAAAGTGGACAAACTCCTGACAAAGCGACCGAAACAACGCGAATCCCGAAATTCCGTGCTGCGACAAATCTCTAAGTGCACTTTCCCTTTAAACCAATTAAAATAACAATATTTCAAAAACTTTGCCAGTGAAACGAAAAAAAATTTAAAAAACAATTTTTTGCAGGCAACAACTGACACAAAATGCCAACTTGTTGGCATTTCAATTTTTCTTGTCATACAACGATATATTGATTGACAAGCATAATTCTATCTGTTCTCACTTGTTTGTGATTTCATACGACAATCTGTGGTCATATATGACAACAAATGTAAATGACAATACGTTTCAATTAGTCTGACAACATTTGTCATTGAAAAATGACCTACTGAAAACTAGGCTTTATCGAATAAAACAATTCTGGCCACTTAAAGCTGCCAAATACCCCAATGTGCGCTGCAAAATTATTTCTTTTTGCAATGTTTAGTAGTGTTTAAAATGTTCCAATGGTCGTCAGGGTTAAAATCAAAAAGTAGATTTGAATAGAAACTATTTACCGAATAAATTAATTTTGGCTGCCTAAATCGGTCATATACCCCTACGTGCGCTGCTAAACGAATTTTCTCAGAGACGAGACCTAGGTAGATCGCTTTTTAGCCCCTGTAAATTCCTATACTGAAAATTTCATCAAAATCGTTTGGGTCGTTTTTGAGAAATCATTTACAAACAAACATGTAAACAAATAAACAAACTAACAAATATTGCTCATTTAAAAGTATAAGAAAGATATCAAAAATTCGATAGCTAGGAGCGTGAAATGTATGAGCTGGTCATATTAATTTTTCCCCCTCAAAATTTCTTCTGACACCTACATTCTACCTGCCACCCTTCTGGGTGTCCGCATACAAACAACCATGTCACTAAAACGATGTCGTACAAATCTATCGGTTTATGAAATTTTCATGCAAGCAAATCAACAGAACGAGACATAAAAAATCTTAACAGTGCACCCTAAACAAGTGCGCGTTGCGCTGCGTACCCAAACGCCACGCAATTTTATTTTACGCTTAACCTAAACAAGTGCGCTGCGGAAAGAACTGCTGCTCTCGAACTAGCTCAGTCTGATGGTTTAAAAATCTTAAAGAAACTTTTAGAATTGTGTAAAAATCTATTAATATAGCAAATACTTCCATTTCAGAAAAAGAAAAAAATTCAGATTTCTCAAAGATGGCGAAAGAGGGGAGAAAAAATGCAACATTTTTTCGAGAAAAGAACACGCCATTAGTTTTTTCGTACAGTTTATTTGCAACCCCTGCATAAAGGCCTCTATAGACGAGCAACTAATCGAACAACTGGTTGATCAACTGGTTTGTGTTTTTCCTACAGACACAACTTTCAATTGATGACAGATGTTAAAATTGAGTTCAAAACATTTTATTTATAAAATGCCCATAGAGAACTTCAACAAAAACCGAAGAAAAAATTCAGTTTTCCGTTTAGTTGCTAAGTTTGCTAAAAACACGACAACTAGTTGATCAACTTGATGAGCTCCAGCCGAAAAAATCAAAACTTTTTGATTTTCAGCAACTGGTTGAAAAACTGGTTGAATAACTGAAAAAAACAAAAAACCCACCTACACACTGCTTATTTTCATCAACCAGCAACCATTTTATCAACCAGTTGTGCGATTAGTTGCTCGTCTATAGGGGCCTTAAAACACGCCTTTTTACCGGTTATCGAAAACCCGCAAAATGAAAAAATTACCATTGTTGTAATCACCGACACATAAAAAATTACTTTGGTCCGCGGTGCATTTTACGAGTAATTAATGAAAAAGTGCAGTTAAGGAGTATTTTTTTGTTAGGCTCATTTGCTCATTTTGATTGAGCGGGATTTCCTTAACTGAGTTTCCCGGTTAAATGAACAAAAGTATAATCATTTTTGCTTGTGCAATTAAGCGGGGATTACTGTATTTCTTTGTATCATGTTTAAAATATTTGATTGCATTCGAACTGTCAAATTGAATTGCATTATATCCAGATTTCATGCTATAATATTCATGAAATTTTGTTTTTTAATTGCTTGTAAACATTTATTAAATTCATAATTTTGTTCTTTCGCCATGCAATTTTATGTTTTTTCACTTTTTTAATGCTTTTGCAAATTTTTTTTGCTTGAAAGATTCTTAAAAATGCACACACTTACATATACACTGAAAAGTAACAGCTCATTTCATGAGATTTATCTCAAGAAATATTTCAAGATATAAATTTCATGATATCACAATTTCATATTGAGATTTCATATCTACACTTGCGATATTGATGTCATGAAATATTTCATGAGATCAAATATTTTAAGTGTAGACACTGTGTGTAGCAATGCTTATTAATAAGGTTTCCCACAAGAAGACTATCGGATATTTAACTAAAAAAACGGTTTTTCTATACTGAAAATTCGGTTACCTCTTCATCCAAAGTTTCGGTTACGTTGGGAAGAGCCTCGGGAAGAGAGTAACCGAAACTCATGTATACGTGTAGTCTGGCATCTCTTTCTCACATGTTGTTTTATGTATTAATTTCCAATACATCGAAATATAACCTTCTCGCTCTATAACGAGAGATATGGTTAACATAAATACAGGTTATAGGTAACCAAATCTCACCAGATAGATCTAACCGAAAATTCAGTTATGATAAACATATGTAATTGTTAGATATAACGTAAATGTCAGTTTTATATAACGTACTCCTTTAAAAATAACAACTCGTTGGTATCTTAAAACAAATACAACTAAACAAATAAAACAAATACAGTTTTCATGTAAATTTTAATAACTCGGCAAGTTAGTAAAATCAGAGCAAGCAACTTTCAGATTTCTTAAATTTTTATTGCAGAACTTGAAGTTTTTATTGCCACCGAAACCAAGAATGGTAAAATACACGCAAAAATTTATAAGACTTAAACCGTTGGTTGATCACACTTAATCACTCAAGACTATTTCACTGAAGAGGAAATGTAGCTATTTCCGAAACAGGCTGTATAGTCAGCTATGTGATTAACTCTATACAGAGTTGTTGTTGTTGTTGCCTTCTACATAAACTTACTTGATCTAAAGATCGGAATTAAATTCACGTAAAAATTATACATACTTTTTAATAAAGATACTTTCTCTTTCTTTCACATGCATTTGCTAAAATGTTCCTTGAGAAAATTAATGTCGTATGTGAAAATTTCACCTTTGGGGATTATTGAGAAAAAGGGAATTTAAATAACAGCTGCATTCACGTGGCACTAGATCTCAGTGGAACAACTTCAGTTCAACTTTATAACAATTTTGAACCACTGTTTTCAAACAGCTGTTTGAAGAACAATAGGGGTATTCACGATTCAGTGCTCTTGCCTGTGCAGTTGAGGACTCGAGGACTTGTGCAGTTAGGTTTTCGTGAACACACCACTATCACTATTTCAAAGCTGTCAACATTTTTCAATACACACAAGTGCGCAACTGCTCAAGTCCTCAAGTTCTCAAGTTTAAGGCAATAGTAGAAATAAGTTTAAGGCAATCTGCACTTGTGCAGATTTTTGACGTACGTACATTTTGTTTTTGTAAAAATCACAAGTCCTAAACTGCACAGGCAAGTGCATTGAATCGTGAATACCCCTAATAACAAAAGAAAACATCAATACCAAAACGCCAAAGAAGTAAAAAGTTTGCAAAGTTACTTTTTGCAAAACGCCCATTGAGCGATGAAACGTCAAAATACGAAAATTAATAGTTATTTAGATTTGCCAACTATGTTCGTTTTGATAAAAATTGCTTGAAGCTTGGCAGCATTTGAAGATCAGAAATAGAGCCAGAAATCGAGCTAGTTCTAATTTTTGTCTTTGTTTTGTGAATAAAATAGAGCCGCGCTCTAAATCAACGATCACGGGAATGCAGCTTATAATAGTAGTAAATTTCTCTTACAAATAACTTCTTAATTTCTTTCATTAGTAATTAGTAATGCTTTCGTACTATTTCCGAATGAACAATAATATTAGTAAGAAAATTCATTCGTAGGTTGACCGTACGAATTATTCGTACAATGTACGAATTTTTAATTGAATTTAAAAAAAATTTAAAACTGAAATCGTTCAGTCTGGTTTGTCGAACAACTACAGAATAGAAGGAACTGTTTAATTTAAATGTAGCTGAAAACAACGCATTATTAGCAGAGCTGTAAAAGAATGCGTTCAATTTGATTTTATTCACAAAAAAGTGAATCAGTTTTATCAGCAAAATTGATTTAGAAATAAAATTTTTTATTCACATTCATTTTTAAAGAAATGATTAATTATTCATTTCAATTATTCAGAATAATGAATCAATTTTTTATTCATTTGGATGCTATTCACAAAGAATGCAATTCACAAAGAATTTCAGAATTTTTAATTATTCTTATTTTATTCATTATTCATATCTTGCACGTTATTAATTTTTTATTCATTTGTTATTCACTTTATAACTCATTCATAATAAATACAAAATTAATAATGAATAAAAAGTGAATAATGAAAAAAAATTATATAATGAATATCAAATGAATAATGAATAAAAAATTAATAACGTATAAAAAATTAATGATTAAAAATTCTGAAATTCTTTGTGAATTGAATTCTTTGTGAATAGCATTCAAATGAATAAAAAAATTGATTTATTATTCTGAATAACGAAAATTAATAATTTAAATGAATAATTAATCACTTTTGTAGAAATTAAAAAAATGTGAGTTAAAAATTAAGAAATGTGAATTAAAAATTTTATTTATAAATCAATTTTGCATTCATTGAATGCATTCTTATGTCGTTATTCAGTTGCACTTAAAATTTTGAATAAGCATGCCGATTTTACAGCTCTGGTTATTAGTAATATTTACACACAAATTTTTTGACTGTACATTTACTTCAATGTATGTACATTTTATACTAATAACTAGAGATAAGCGATTTTTTGATACCAGTGATTTAGTTACCGTGATTAAAAAATCACTGGTAACTGCGGTGATCAAATACTTTCAAAAACCGTGATCAGTGATTGAGCTTTTTATTAACTTTTGTCTTATGTCGTTTGCAGCGATTCGTGATACATCCAGTGATTTCTCGTTAGCGACAACTGTTTGTTTCTGTCTCTCAAGTAAGCATACCATGAGCAACATGGTACGAGTTTTAATGTTGTTTTGGTCATTTCTTATAACTACATACTTGGATATATATTTGTTTAGTTCACTATATAAAAGGACGGCGATTTCAAAATCACGTTCATTAAGAACACCGTTCCTGAAAAATCACGGGATCGCTCATCTCTACTAATAACATAATATACGCACAAATTTATGTATACATTACTATATACTATATATTTGCATGTTGCAGAAACATTAATCTTACTAATTCAAAATAATTTGCCGTAGAGAAATTCAATCACGGTCTTTAAAAGCAAATCAATGCTTTGTAGCAAAAACTTATGTAAAACTTTAAAATAAGATTACTTTGTCGCAATTTACTTTTACTTGTCTACTGCCTATTAGCATATAGTTCATAAGGTAGTAAATAAAATGTTGCATGCAAAACAACCAAGATAAATACGCTTACGTATACAAATAACAAATAGTACAAATAGCAGACCAGCGTATTCAAACTGTGAAAAGCCTTTTTATTTTTTTAATCATCATCAATGCTTACATATTCCGGCACGATTACGATTTCCGTGGCGCCAAGATCTGAAAATGCAGTTTTGTAGTACTCGTTGAGAAAATATTGGCGTTTCTTTTCTCAACAAAAAATGCGGCCCTCTGAGTGCAGAATTTTTAAATTTTAACCTGAACTTAAAAAATGTTATTAGTCGGGAAAAGATCGGAAAAATTAATAATTTTTTTAATGATGTTGTGTTGGCTACACTAATGTTTACTTTTGAGAAATAAATTGAATTGCAAAACAACAAATGCGAACAATTTCGAGAATATCTTACGAAGAATCGTAAATAAAACAATTAAATAATATATTCTTTCTTTCATAACATTGTTCTCGGTAATGGAAAATTGTTAGATCTTTATTGTTGGATGAGGACGAACATGTTTCAAGTAACTTTTTTTTATAACATTAATTGCAGACTCAACTGTTGCGTTTATATTAACCCCATCACAATTTTTATAATATTAATTTTGTCATTCACGAAAAAGCTTAAACTTTAATGAAATGTCTATGATAATGTTTAATGTTTTCCTTACATGTCACTTTTTTCACATTCATCTCGAGAGTGCAAATATTCGACATTTTTTTTACTTCTGACGTCATTTTCGAGAAAAGAACACGATTCCATTTTAGGGGTCAGAATTTTTTTCGAGAAAAGAACGGAAAAAAATTCAGAATTCTCAAAGAGGGCAGAAAAAATGCAAAATTTTTCGAGAGAAGAATACGCCATAAGATTCACCGAAGGAATTATCGATACATCCATTAGTTATCGAGCTATAAATTTTGAAATAAAATATAACTATCTAATTAATATATAATATCAACATAGTAAAATATAACTTTACAAAGTCTATATAAAAATTTAACTATAATTGTGATAATAATTTACCGATCTGATAAATTCGGATACCATTCGAACGAAAATAATTTCTTTACAACCCGGTCATGCTGCAGACGGTTTTTAAGCATATAATTATTTCTGTTTGCATAAAACCGTTATTTTCTATAATAATTTCTTTGTTAAAGGATAACAAAAACATCATATATTAAAAGCTTTAAATTTGACCTTTCGTTTGATGTTTAATATCCCAGCTAGACACCTAACTGTTAAATATTCCGTATATATGGCATATACGTAGCGACCTTGACGTTAAAGTCATATAAAATTCTCCATACATTGTACGTTAAATTTGTTCTACAAAAATACTAGATATATGGACAGACGCTCATCTGTGATCTGGCATCTCTGTCTGCCCCACATGTTTTAGCCATAAAAAAAGTTTAGCTGAACTGCTCACACCAATAAGAAAATCTGCTTTGCAATCTTCTCCCCCCCATGGCGCTATATCATGACCACCTTCTAGCCCAGAGATTAGAACTCTGACGTTTATTTTAAATTACAAAGACAATTTTTGAATCCATTTTTATTTATTTTTTGCAATGCATAAATTACCTTGAGGTTACGGGTTACAACATTACTGCTTTACAAATTAACACAAAGCCAAACACAATTTATATAAAATCCATGGGTTTTGCATGCATTTCTTCACAACAGCAATATAGCTCCAACGACAGCAGCAGTTGTTTGAGTTGCAAATGTTGTCAATCCAGACTATCGAAATGTTTTTCAGGAATCCTATTTAGTCTTCTGAAAAGAAAAAAATGTTGAATTGTTTTATTGGATTTATAATTTTTGTATACTTCCTTTCGATTGTACAGCTCATTTTGTTTGGTTTGTTATTTTTTTTTTGACAGTTTATTATATTTTTGGCCGTAAAAGAGCAAGATATACAATAAAACATAGCTTTCCTTCCCAGCAAACATTTTATGAGCCTTCAAAAAATATGACTCTAAAATGCGTCATTTATGTGAGTGTTTTATGAGTGTTAATAAAAATGAGTCATAAGAGAGTCTTTTTTATGCGTGATTTATGAGTGTTAATAAAAAGGAATCATAAAAGAATACTTTTTATGAGTGTTTTATGAGTGCTCATAAAAAGGATTCATAAAATAATCCTTTTTATGCATGTTTTATGAGTGTTCATAAAACGGAGTCATAAAAGAATACTTTTTATGTGAGATTTATGAGTGCTCATAAAAAGGACTCATAAAAGAATCCTTTTTATGCATGTTTTGTGAGTGTTCTTGAAAAGGAATCATAAAATAATCCTTTTTATGCATGTTTTATGAGTGTTCATAAAATGGAGTCATAAAAGAATACTTTTTATGCGTGTTTTATGACAAATCATAAAAAAAGACTCATAAGGCAGTCATTTGTATGCGAGTTTTATGATTTATTATATTTATTTAGAAATTAATATAATAAGTATTTTAAATGTCATTAGTCATCATAGACTAGTAAACGAAAATTGAATCTGACTCCAATGCGTTACGATAAACATTTCTATTTGCCCTTAAAATGTAATTCGCGAAGTTCCTGTGATTCATGTGAATGCAATTTTTGAATAATAAGGCGCTTGCTATGCTGGCGCCACAGTTCGTGGAATTCCTTTCTTGCTGCGATCAGCTTGCTGCGCTTTTGGTTCGCAGCAAGCATTCAATTGAAATATTCATTTTTAGTTTAAACGTCGAAGTGCGTGGAAGTAATTTAATTTCTTACTATTATTTAATTATAAATGTTCATAGTTCGTGTCTTTAGTGAAGTAATGTCACAAAACTATTATAAATGGATTTGCTGTAACATCAGCTATACGTGGTAAGTGAACTAATAATAAGTTTTCAAATAAAACAAAACTTAACTTATTGTCTTTTTTTTTCCGTTATACTTTGGCTTTAAAATAGCCCCTAATGCAATATTACTGCTTAATATTCATCAAAACTATTTTCTTTTTTCATTTTTGTTTATAAGTAGGTGCATTTTTCCGAAAGTTTAATCACACCGAAAAAGAATTTTCATTAACTTGTGCACGCTGGTTGCAAACTGCAAAAGATAGAGTTAATTATAAGAACAAACATTGAAATATCCTTTTTTTATTACTTAAACTTTACTTTTAACGGCTTTCTTTCAATATAGGGAAAACAAATAATTGTAATTTGGTTAAGTTTTTATATTTTTTTTTCTGAATGAGTTTAAAACTTTTATTAAAATAAATTTAACGTCCAATATAAATATATAATATTTGCATATGTTTTAATGTTATTTTTGACTGAATGAATAAAAAATTTAATTGAAATAAATTGAATATATAAAAAAAATCAATTTTATTGTGTTTCGGATAAAATGTCTTAGATAAAATGTCACATATATGATCCTTTTATGATCCGTTTTATGAGCTTTCATAAAAGGGTCATACATTTGCTTTTAGCCTCAGAAAATGTTGGCTAATCTTTTAATAACATCAAATCAAAGTCAACAATTTGTGTATAAAAATATCTATTTTCTGAGACTTTAAAGAGTCTTTAATATGGACCTAATGACTTTTAAATTAGTAAATAATATGAGTTCTAAAAGAGTTTAATTTATGATTCCTTACGGATTTCATTACATACGTCTTAAAAAGTATTAAATATGAGTCTTAAAAGAGTCTTTAACAGGCCTCGTAAAGTAATGATTTATAAGAGTTCTAAAGTAATCTTAATTATGAGTCTTCAAAGAGTCCATTCTTTATATGAGTCTTAAAAGAGTATTACATATGAGTCCTAAAAGAGTTTTAAGTATGACTCTTGAAAGTATAATTTTTATGAGTCCTAAGAGAGTCTTAATTATGAGTCCTCAAAGAGTATTAAATACGACTCTTAAAAGAATCTTAAATATGAGTCTTAAAAGAGTCTTAAGTATTACTCTTAAAAAACTAATTTATCTCAGTTCTAAAAGAGTTTTAATTATGAGTGTTCAAAGAGTAATTTATATGAGTCTTAATAGAGTTATAAATATGAGTCTTAAAAGCGTCTTTTTTATGGCTCCAAAAAGAAACATAACACAGTCATTGTTATGAATTATATTTTGGAGCCCATAACATACGAAAAAGTACTAATAAAAGAGTCTTTTTTGAGCGCATAATGACTATAAAGGCTCATATATATGAGTCTTAAAATAGTCTTTTCAAGAGTCATAATGTTTTCTGGGTTGTTTAACATAACATCAGAAAGTATGAATGTATTGCTGAAAACCAAATTTTGTTTCGTTGTGTTTGTGAAGACGTTAGAGCTGTCCAGCTGGGATGTTAAACTTTTTTCTCCATTGATGCTGTATTTTTCAGTTTTGTATACATACCAGGTTGAACAGTACAATAATATGGTTTTTGTTTTAAACTAATAATTTATTTTGATAATGCAGTTTTAATGAACTCATGGACAAATAAGATTCAAAATCGGAACAATCGATATTTCGATTAATTATCGATAAGTTTAAGGCAATAGCAGCAAAGCACTTGTGCAGATTTTTGACGTACGTACATTAGGGCTATTCCCGATTACGGGCAAATAGCGTGGCATCGTGGCATTTGCAAAATATGATGGCAAATATTTTCAACACAACAACAAAATGTACAGATTTGCATTTGCCAGACTGTGTCAAATTTGCAAAACTAAATTCGCATTGCATACAGTCGAGCATGGGCAAAACTTATTTGCCAATCAATCAACTGTCACATTTCAACCAAACGCCGCTAATAAAACAAAATTAACAGACTCTGATATGGAACTCACTTTGATAAATAATACACTTTGATAAATAATAATGAAAAACACCACAAATAATGTTCGTGTTGTTTTTTTTCCCTCCAAAACAGATGTGAGTTTTGTTTGCAACAGTGTTCTAAAAAGTGTGCTCACAGTTGATGGCAAATATTTGGTAGGGCATACATTTGCAAAGCTATTTGCCCTTAACTGGGAATAGCCCTTTTATGTTTTTGTAAAGTGCGCAAGTCTCCAAGTCCTCAACTGCACAGGCAAGTGCACTGAATCGTGAATTCCTCTAATGTATTTTGGGTCATTATTTTCACTGCATAACGTAAATTTGTTTAGGTACTGTTTATGCAACC
Source organism: Dichetophora obliterata (assembly GCA_963920525.1). NCBI lineage: Eukaryota > Metazoa > Arthropoda > Insecta > Diptera > Sciomyzidae > Dichetophora > Dichetophora obliterata. The sequence goes on from OY986439.1 coordinate 129,154,544, forward strand.
CTGTACAATACGCCATGTGTTTTTACTTTGTTGTCATCTGTCATTCTTAAAATTGCTAAAGACCGTACTTCTTCGTAAATATACAGAAATAAAAAAACTCTAGTTCATTGGTAAAACCAAATATTACAAACAAATTTCAAAAATGTTGAGTGGTCGGTTACTTGCACAAGTTATGTGCCTCAACAATAGGCTGACCCTGAGTTCATTTCGACTTTTGGTGCCGCAAATTTCTGCCTCTACCGCACTCAGAATTTGTACTTCATCCTGGAACTCTGCAAGACTTATGCTAGATACCGAAAATAAGTTGGCCCACGATATTCTAAAAGCATCAACAAAAGCATATCAAGTCTTTCGAGTGGAGCTGAATGACGGTGAACACTACCCCACTCAGTTGCCCACCATAGTTCACAATCCTCCATCGGCAGATGCTGCGGTTATTGATGATGTTTTCAGAGGTTTTTGTGCAGTGTTGCGTTATTGTGATCAGCCAGACTCAAAAGTTTGTTTCTCGGATGACGAATTCCTACCCTTTACCGAGTTGTTTTGCAGTGTCGCACATAAATTTAACAATGAGCAACTGCTGGAGACGCTACGTCTTCTGGCAAACAAGCCTGCGACCACCTGGATGAAGGCTCCAAACTACATTGAGGTCTGGAATACTCTGGATGTAGTCTGTACATGTCGGGTTGATGAGTTGAGCATTGATCAGCTGCTTATGTTCTGCGATGCTTGGTACACGCTTCAGTTGGGCAGAATCGGCGAGTTCGTTGCGAAAGCACTCTACCGGCTGAGCCGTAAAGTCAAACGTATGAAACCCGAACATCTGGTACACACTATGTTCTTCTGCAATTTGGTAAGGAAGCCCTTATTGGATATGTTTGACTTTGAAGTTAATATGGATCGTAGCATCGACAAGATGAGCTTATCGGAAATCGGCGTGATGGCCATGGGTTTCTTTAAAACGAAAACGAAAATAAGTTCTCAAGTGTTAATCGACAAGATATACCAACGTCTGATGGCTGAGTTGAATACCGTGCAAGATATTACGCTGGTCAGTTTGTTGAAGACATTGCGCTACAGCTCAGGTATTACACAGGCTAACAACATGATGCAATTACTTGATGGCTTGTGTCCCCAAATTGAGCGACTTTCGCTTTTTGGCTGTCTGCATATAGCGTTACTTGGAAGTGACATCCACTGCTGCCACGAGCCCAGCTTTGAACTTATACTGCAGCGCTTCAATCATGACTTGGAGCAGGCGCGACTCAAGGACATGGAGCGCCTGTGTCTAGTAATGAGTATTTTCAACTATCAGAGCCCCAATGGCACAGAACACACTTTAAGTGCTAATATTCTTAAGCAATTGAATTCTAAAGTTGACGAAATAGCCAGTTATCCGCGATGCTTTCCTACCTGCCTGCATTTCTTAAGCGTAAAAGGTTATTACGATGCCGAGATGATTAGCAGCGTGCTAGAAAAGCGTTTTTTGGAGCTCACGTATAGCAAAAGTCGCCTAATGGGCCGGGAAATCTTTCATTTGGATTCTTTTGTTAAGATCAATTTGAAGATGGAAAATTACAGTGGAAATCAACTGCCTGAAAGCGCGCGTCGCACTTTTGGCAAGTTTCTGACCCACCATATGCCTGAACGCAATTCCAAATACAGGCTGAGTTTTACCGATAGTATTTTGCTAGAAGTGAAGGAGACAACTGATCGCTTATTTCAGATAACAACATTTAAACACATACTTCCACACTATGAACGACCTGATGTTGTGCTGTGCTACAACAAAAACGAGCTCAAAGCTATAGATATATCGCCAAAGTGTGCTGAGAATTATATTGGTATGCACACATCTAGCTTGAATTGTTTTTAGCTTTGTCTTTTATAACGATCTGGGTTTCAGGTACAATTCTGACACGCACAGAGCTGTTGGGTGACAATGAATCGGATGATATTGATACAATTGCCATTGTTGTAGTGGGTTGGAACAATGTCGTAAGAGACACATATCGCCATACAGGTCTCTTGGATATGAAGTTGCAGCAGCTCAAATTGCTGGGACACAAACACGTCGTGGTATGTAACACTTAAATGTCTATTGAACTGGAACAAACTTTATCTCTCATAATCTTTCAAGATATATTGGCATGAATGGCGTGCATTATCAACAACGGAGCAAAGGGAATCATTGATTAAGCAAAGACTAGCTACTGTAACTAATATATAAATAGAATATTACTTCTAATCAGAAGAAGATTTTAGTAATCACCTATATTTCTTATATTAAATTTACTAAAAAAACAAAGCTGTTGTCACAGTGTTCCTTCCATTATTTTCTTTGTGTATTCATATACTAAAAACAGTGTTGCACTAGCTGGCACTGTTCTAATAACCGATGGCAAGAGACCGTTGTACAATGCAATAGGTCCCTCTCTGCGGAATATTTCTGAGCCAACAGAAAACATACTGCGCTTCAAACTGTTCACTTGAATTCGGCTCTTGATAACATCAGCAGGAAAGATCATGGTCCACAGCATAACACCACCAAAGGCACCGGCGATCATAGTTTTAATAGCACCAATATCGTCTTTCGTTTGACCCGGTCTGCAAGAAATTAGATTAGTGAAAGTTTAAGATGGTTATTTATATTTAATAAATAAGTTACTTGGTGAAAAATGCTCTGACGCCTTCGTAAGCTCCAAAGAAAAAGAAATAGCCGGGCATTTCACGTGCAAAGGTTGAGCTTAGACCACGGAAGAAACCAGGTATACCTAGAATTGATAACATTTACAACAAATATTTTTATTTTTAGCTCGTTTTAGTTAGATTGCTTAAATTTTTGACCAAATCTTGTATTAAAGCCACTTTATTTACATTAGTTTCGAATTATATCTAATCAGCAATTATTTTATCATTGCCTAATGATTGTTTGGGCAAGCCAAAATCAGCACATACATAACTATTGTGCTATTTAAGTAAAGCATACCTTCCGCCACATAAATGTTTCGTGTTAACTTCCACGGCGTGATGTGCGCTGTATTTGCGCATTTACCTACTTGTCCTGTCTTGGAAGGAAATAACACTAATATAGTTTCAACTAATTCACACACAAGCACTATAGCTCACCTCGCGCAACGCCTGCAATTTGCATTTCACCAACTCTGTGGGACAAAGTGTAAATGTTGAGAAGAAAGCTGCAAGAAATCCCGCGAAGGCATTTCCTAATGTTGACAAATCCTTTGTATCCTCCACTCGCATTGAGTAGGCAACAACTTTTTGACAACTGCCATAGGCAGCAAATAACACTGAGTTCTCAGCTATATTGGCTACAACTGCGGGCATTGTTCCAGCGTAGAGCCCCCGTGCGATGCCATCCTTGCGATATGTCTCAACAAAGCATCGAAACATGTTTTTGTAGAGATCAGGAAAAGCTTGTTGCTTGACTTTAACGGTATCCATTGGCTGCGAGACATACACCTGTGCAGCACCGGCTAATGAAGCACAAAAGTTAGTCAGTGAATATTTAAATAATTAAACAGCTAAAAAAGAATTCATAAAGTTCAATGACATTCATCCGCGGAGACTTGAGAGTTGGTTTTTAAATACTCTGATAAAAAATTTCATGCTCAGCGCATGAAAGACGATGCTCTAGTGAAGAAAATATTCGATTCGGTACCCAGCGGCGGTACACGCATAAGAGGACGACCGCAACTTCGTTGGAAAGGCCAAGTAGGGGACAACAATATTTATTTATTCACACGTATATTACACATATACGGTGGCGACCGTAGCTTAGTGGGTAGAGTGCGTGGCTCCTAAGCTAAAGAACCTCGGTAGCCCGGGTTCAATTCCAGCTCAGACAGAAAGTTTTTTGAATTTAATTAATTTTTCTGTTCGGTCGTCACCTCTCTGCAGACAATGGCAAACCTCAGAGAGTAAAAATTGCCATGTAAAGCTTCTTGAGAACATAAGCCGTTCGGAGTCGGCATAAAACACGTAGGTCCAGTTCTCGGTCATTTGTGATCAAACATTTAGTAAGAGGTAGTCGTGGTCATTGTTCAATTTCGCCCATTTTAGTTCTCTAGAAGGTTTATTATATATTTACTCCATGTACCAAATTACATCCATCTATCATTATGTTGAGCAGAGATATTGACTTTTTGCCACAAAACAGTACTAGCTGGCATGTGGCCATGTGCATTGTTTATGAAGGCACTATGAAAAATCGCCCAAAAAAAAAAATTAAAAAAATCTCCCAAATGAAAAATGGCTCAAAGTGAAATGAAAAATCGCCAAAAAAAAAAATTAAAGATCACCTAATTTTTGGGGTTTAAATTAACGAAGAAAGTTTAGTGGAAACTAATCATTTAAAAAAATATGGCTTATGCTTTTGCATAAAATTTATTTTCAAAAATTAAAAAAAATCAAAACAAAATCGAAACAATATATACTAATTACTTAGTCCTTCAACAATTTCTGTAATTTCCCCTTCGTTTTCTATGTTTGTTGATTTTAATGTTTTATATAGGGAATGGTATATTGTTGAAATATAGGGTAATAAAGTTTTCACATTTTTGATTTATTTTCACTTCTATTTTTACCCATTCACGCAGTCTTCCTTTTTAGTATCTTTACTAGTATATACTCTTGATTTACTTGATTAGTATTAAGTTATAAAGTAGATAGGATACAAATATCGGTGTTTCTTGCATAACCTGATATGCAACAAAATTTAAACATAAATTATAAAACATAAAGAAATAATTATCTGATTTAGGATAATTCGCAAAGGTTTTTATTTTAGAAGCCACTACAGGAAACTACTGAACTACCATGTCAAGCCATGATAAGGTACTACAAATTTCAAAGTAAAAATTATTTATGTAAAAACAGGATAATACAAATTCTAAAACACGTTTTCTTAGAAAAAAACATGATCATCAACAGAAATAAAAAAAGGAAATATGCCTCGCTGGTTTCTCAAAGCACTTCATCAGTTTTTATAGGTTATTAATGGTTAAAAGCTTCCAAACCATTTTCCTAAATGGAAAAACATGATAAGCCACTACAAATTTGAAAGTAAAAACTATTTGCGTAAAAACATGATAAGCCACATAAATTAAAATAAATATTGCTCAATATTTTTTTATATATTTAATTTAGTGGTTAATAAGAAATCTTCATTTATTATACCGTCATCGCTTAAGTCAATAAAATCTTCAATTTTGATATAACTCGCAGTTAAATTAACAGTTACTACTTGAGGGGTAACTTTTGTATGTGGCTTATCGAGTTTTTGAGTATAAAATTTAATAAAATATTTAATTGTAAAAGGATTAAAAGGTTTAGTTCGCAATTTATTGAAAATAAGCCCTAATATTTTCAGCAGGTGTTACTGCGGTAAAATGTACTTGAAATAGCACAAAATACCAGTTTTTGATATTATGTGGCTTAGCTTGTTTCTGCAATAAGCCCTTCTATCCTAAAATTAATGTGTCTCTGAAAGTTACAAAACATTGGCCCATTATCATAGTCAAAATAAAGTTGACTTTAAATTTAGTTCAAGCTGTTTGACAATATATTATATTGAAAAACTGTCAAAAATGCTTATACTAACTTTAAAGTCGACTTTATTTTGACTATGATAATGGGCCATTGTAACAAGACTCGCTATTTGAGCTTCCACATGATGTGACATCAAATTTGAGACGACTTTTTTGTCATGTCTTAAGACAATGTCATGTCGCCTAGAAGCAGCTTTACTGATAAAAAAACTTATAAAAAAACGTAATAAGTTATTATAATTATTAAAGAAAATATCCTTTTTATAACTGTGGTTACCTTTTCAAAAGGCATTGGGCCCAAATTTATTAACTGATTATATTTCGATTCTTGCAGAAGAATTGCTGTAGCAGTAGCGTTTATTTTGAGATTTCCTTACCTACTTGGAAGCATCAGTAAGCATTTTGCTGTGATTCTTTAGTTGTTTGATAGCAGCAATAATGATTTAATTTAGATTTTTCGGTTGCTTGGTGTCAGCAAAATTTATTTTATTTTGATGATTTTGGTTGTCTGATGATAGCATTTGTGTGTTTTCCACACATCTTTTTTATTTTAGAATGTTCCATTTTGTCTCCCCCACGCCTTCCATGGAAGCAAAAAAGCAACACTTTTGTGTTTTTTATATAGTTTTATTGTATTGCCAGAGCATCGATAGCTTTCGTATGAATCGCAATGTTAAAAAATATATGAAGCTACATACAAAAAGGTATCGATGGTTGATGGCAAAAACATCGCTGAATTATGACTAAAGCATCGATATTTACGTCTGCTGGGACATTAACCCGCCGTTAGAGTGGTGGAAAAAAGTCACGCCATTAGTGTGCCCCACCACCCCAAAAGTAATTACCCCAAAAGTAAAAGTCGTATAAATATTACAAAAAAATTTTTATCGAAAAAGTTTAGATCGCTTCTGATTTCTTGATTGAATTACTATTAAAAAAGAATATTTTTAGTGCGTTGCAATTTAAACAAAAAATAGTTTTATTTAAACTTACAAATACTACTTACAAGATATTGAAGGTCTCTGGGGTATGTCATACCCCACCACACTAACGGCGGGTTAATGGCGACGAGGGGAAATTAATGGCCGCGTGTTTTTCTCGAAAGTAATATAGTTAACTATGTAAATAATAAAAATACATTTGTAGTTACACCAAAATGTCTGAAAACTCAAGACCATTTATCGGCTGTATTGAATGTTTTACAATTGGTGAAGATTTTGGCCTATGTGCAAGAAGACTGCACCATTTGCTTACACTAAATCAAATCATAAAGAATGATGAGTAAATTTCGATGTTGGTAAGCTGATCTATTACAAGGTGCTTACATCATTAATTGCTCCAAAAACGGAATAAGTGGTCACATATGCATCATTAATTAAAAATAATCTCATAGCTGAAAGTTTTAAATTTTTAAAAGACAACAAAAAATGAGCGAAAGCATTAAGGATTATGTAGTTGAACTTAAACAATCAGCCCAAGAGTGCGAGTTTGGAGACTTTTTGTTTAGAGAGTTTTAGTTATTAAATTTGCTAGCGGATTAAACAATAGGGGTATTCACGATTCACTGCACTTGCCTGGTCAGTTGATTACTTGAGGACTTGTGCACTTTACAAAAAAAAAAAAAAATACATGTGCTATTCTACTATTGCCTTAAACTTGAGGACTTAAGCAGTCCTTAGAAAAATTTTGACAGATTTGAAATAGTGATGGAAAATCTAACTGCATAACTGCACAATTCCTCAACTGCACTGGCAAGTGCACTGAATCGTGAATATGCCGGTGGGATGACATAACGTCCACGGACATAAGGTCCATGGACTTTGGAACGGACATAATGAGGGCATTATGTCTACTTCGCAAACGGAAACAATGTCCATGGACCTCATTTCGTTTTCAGACTGGAAAACTGCGCGATTTTTAATAAAAACTGTTAAATTTTTATAAATTGAAAGAATTTATTAAAGTTCGGTGCAGTTGTCTGTATGTATGAAATTCTGTATACAAAATTCTGCATTACAAAATTCTGCATTAACAGACAGCTGTGTTAAAAAATTCTCTATGCCAAAATTCTGCAAAATATGGACTAAGAACAACTAAGGTAAATAACTTAAAATAACAACTTTCCGTACAAGGGCAAATCATTTAATCTTAAAACATACCGTTTTGTATCTTTCTTTGTTGAAAGAAAATTTTTTAGAAAGCAGTATAATGAAATAAAGGAAAATTAGATAAACAATTGGGCAATTCACAGTTCATTGTAATGTTTTAATATATTAATATATTAATGTATTAATTTTTTACAACTGTGAGCACAACTTAAGTGAAAAGTGTTGATATGCAGTTTCAAAACAGCGCTGGAATCTTTAATATGCAGCTCAGATGTTTTGGATTCTATTAAAAGTTTTTTAAAAAAAAAAAATAAAATAAAGTTAAAATTAATGAAAGCTTCATCAAAATTATTTGCCAGACAACTCTTTTTTATTCACGTAAAACAGCTGTTCACGAAATAACACATTAACACTCTACAAAAGCATGCCTTAGGGCATGTACAAAAGTGGCAACATTTAACACACCGGTTTAATTTGTGTTTACATGCAAAACAAAAACAAAAATTTAACAGGCAAAATAGCACATTTCAGAATTAGTACATTAAACCTTAATTAGCATGAACTGTGAATTGCCTTAGTATTTTAAAAAATACTGTAAAAATTACAGCATTTTGACAATACAGACTTTTGACAAGCAGAAAACTGACCCGCCTCCAATTTATTATTTTATAATAAAAAGATTTGCCCTTGTACGGAATGTTGCTTTTGTTTATAAAACTGATATTTTTCATGAAAAATTCGATATATACAGTGATGTGCGATGAAATAGAGCCATTGCTATAAAAATTATTTAAATCGAAAAATTTTAATAAACCTTGCATATTTAATTTTTTCTTTTAGTAGGTAAAAAAATAATTCATTTAATTCATATTAGTTAATTAACCTAAGTGTGAAACAAATGAAAAAATTCAAAATTCAATGATATGCCCTCTTTCGGCTGTGACTTGAAATAGAGCTAGAAGTAGGTACTTAATTTTAGTCATGACCTGTGATTAGAAAATTTGAAATTTCATGATATGAGCTGTTCAGAGCATAAGTGGCGTAAGTCCATTTTTTAGGGAAATTGAGTTAAGTACGTAGAAGTGAAGAGAAAAACGTAACCAATTTATGAGTACGGGCTAGAAACTCCTAGCTTACTTAATCTCTGAACAAAATGCAATACTTTGTTATTGCTCTGACAAATAACATTATTTTTTCAGAGCACAAGTGGCGTAAGTCCATTTTTAGTAGTTTTGAGAAAATCGAACATTTAGAAAAATTCTTAAGATAAATTCCAAGTATGAAGAACTCAGTTTTGCTTACAAGCTAGGTCAAGAGCATAATTGGAGCTATCCATATCGTAAAAAATAAACTAAATAATACACAAAAATGATGCAGAATATTGCATATTAGTAAAAACATTTGCAATTGCGCCACTGAAAATTATTTTGAATTTCAGTAATGGCTGCCAGAAATGGCAGCATTTTTACCTAGAAGTTAGACAAAACCACCCCTTAGCGATTATCTCCACTATTAAACGAGATATAAAATGAATGGACTTACGCCACTTGTCCTCTGAACATTTTTTAAAATTTCTCCTTACCGCTGTAAAAATGTAATGGAAAATATTTTTTAGAATTTTTTGCTGAGGAATGACAACAAGACCACCACTTAGAGATTATCTTCATTATTTAGGGAGATATAAAATAAATGGACTTACGCCACTTGTCCTCTGAAATAAAGGATTTTCAACTGAAACACATTTTTCGCAATATCTGGAGAAAAAGTAAGAGATTGTCCTTTTTTAAAATAGCACGTGTCTTTTAAATAGCGTATTTTATTTTTTCAAGATTTGCTTTTGTGGTATTGCTGGTTCTCAAGATATTGCGAAAAATGTGTATCAGTTGTATGGGAGGTACCACGCCCACTTGTCCAATCATGCCTTTATTTGACAGATATCCTCCAAATAACGTATTTGATGATTGCCTAAGTTTTTGTTGTTGTGGCGTTACTGGTTCTTTAGATATTGCTTAAAATGTGATCCATTTGTATGGGAGGTGCCACTCCCACTTGTCCAGTCACGCCTTCTTTTGACACATTTCCTTTAAATGATGCAGTTGATGACTGACTAAGTTTCTGTTCTCATGGCTTCCCTGGTTTTTCAGATATTGCGAAAAATAAGATGCATTTGTATGGGAGGTGCCACGCCCACTTGTACAAATATTTAAAACCTTTTTTGTACTTTTCTGTACCTAAATCACTAAAAACGTCATCAAAAAAATTTATTCCCTCTAGTCTGTACCAATCATTCCATTGTGCAGTGCTCTGTATGGCTCGCACAAGACAGGTAGTGCAGATTTAAAACATTTCATAACAGACTTATGTATTAAGAATACATCATTTTTATTTTTTTGTATTATTTCTAAATTTATATTAGTAAGTAATATTTTTTTAAAAATTTTCTATGAGCTCCAGAACGTTTTTTTTTAAAAAATTTTATAAAAAACTTATTAATTTTAAAGAAAAAAATTTTTTATTTTTTTTTAAAAAAAATAATTTTTGTAATTTAACGTGTATTACGAGTATTTGCTTAGCCGTTACTTAGCAAAATTAATTTTACTAAAACAGTGGCCAAAAACTAAATTCTTTGTAACTCATTGAAAGAAAAAAATTAAAGAAAAAATTGCAATTTCTTTTTTTTTCATATACACTTCAATAATATCCATAAGAGATATAAAAATTACGACTTCTTGTTTTAGGTGGCTAGTTTCACGAATTTTCAATCACTTGGAATTTATTATAAGAATTTTTCTAAATGTTAAATTTTCTCAAAACTACCAAAAATGGACTTACGCCACTTGTGCTCTGAGCAGCTCATATAATCAATAGAAGTGATTGAAATATAATTATTTCTACCTCAATATTTGGTAGAGTATCCATTATTTTTGATAACTGCTGAGCAACACCTAGGCATCGAATCCACTAGTTGTTGGCACATTATTAGCTGGAATTTTCTCCCATGCGTCCTTGATCTCCAAAGATCATCTTTGTTGGTTGGATGTTTGTCTCTAACAGCCCTATTCTGGTTGTTAGCTTAACAAGAAATAGTTAAGGAGCTCTTGTTAAGCTGATTGTTATGTTATGTTAATGTTAGTATTCTTAAAAATCATTAACAACATAAAAGCTTAAAAAGCTTTTAAAGTTCACCATTCATGGTGAAAATCGATATGCCTATTGAAAGAAGAGATGCGCGATATAAACAGATGCTTTGAGTGCAGCTTGTGACTTTGCAAGCGCTTGAAAAATTTGCCACGGCTACTAAAAGATTTCATTATCAACACTTAAAATAAGTAAAAAATTCTTCCATTTTTCAGTTTAATGTATCTAAACTCAATATTATATTATAATTTGAATTTTTTTTATTATTTCCACAAAAATTTTCTATATAAGCACATACATTTCATTCGTTGTTAAGACTCTTTCTGTTATTAACAAAATTGTAAGGAAAAAAGCTTTTAAATTTGCAGCAGAATACGAGACCTTAACAAATTGTTAATATTAACTATTTTATTAATGTGGTGAGATTAGTAAAGCTGCCAGAATAGAGCTGTAAGAGTCACTTTAACATCTCCAAATAAATTTTCGATAGTATTAAGGTCTGGCGACTGTGGCGGCCAGCTTAAAGCTTCGATGTTTTTTGTCTGGACTATTCTTTTGTCCGCTTTGATGTGTGTTTCGGGTCGTTATTCTGCTGAAACATCCATAGAAGCGGCATATTAAACTCTGCGTACGGCAACATGGTTTCACTCAATATCCTGGTGTACTGGCGAAATAAGGGACCTGTGTCAGTATATGAAAAACACCCCCAAACCATTATATTCTCACCGCCATGTTTAACCGTTTTTATAGTGTGTTGAGGGAGGAGTACGGTATTGAAGGGTCTTCTCACAGAAAGACTGCCTCGGTCTGAGTTAAATAAATTAACTTTGGCTTCATCTGACCAAAGAATACTTCGCCATTTGCTCGTTGGCCAATCAGCATGTTCCTTTGCGAATTGTAATCGCTTGCGGACATTAACTTTGGTCAGAAATCATACCTTCCGAGCAGCTTTAGCCTTCAATCCGTTTTTAGTTAAAAGTTTTCGAATCGTTAAAGTTACCACATCCAAGGAATATTGTTTTTTTGAGAGCGGAAGAGGTCACAAATGGATCTTTTTTTACGTGACGTAGGATTCGTCTTTGCAAACTGGTACTTATTTTAGGTTGTTTTCTTTTGGTTTCGGATTTTTGTGTAAACTTTTGTGTAAACTTTACAAACCATTTTCTTTGAGCAGTCAACTATACTGGTTATTTCCTTTTGGCTTTTAACTTGTTTACGCAAATTTTTAATAATTTTTCGGTTTTCAGGACTGCAGGGCTCTTCCAATTTTTAGACCAAATTGTTCGAAACACTAACATTTATTTTAAAATCATAAATCTGAGAACTCTTACTCACGTTTTGCAGTAAAATTTTATTAAAAAAGATCTTTTCAAACTAAAATGTTTTTAATTATATTGGTTGGCTCTATTTTAACGCACACTTTTAACGCAACAATATCACAGTTTTACAGATTTGCGAAAAATTAACGCACAATTATACTCAAAAACAACTATACAATATTCGTGGGAGAACTTGTTTTTAAACTGCAGTTGGTTCAGAGCATGCTATGTTGTAACAAAAAATTTTAATTTAGAAATATCAGCAAGTACGTGCCTCTATTTCATCGCACATCACTGTATAACGTGTTCAGTAAAATATTTAAAAATTAAATTTGTATGGACTTTATGTCCGTTTTGATTTGGACATTAACCGTTTGCAAAGTATGTCCGTGGACGTTATGTCATCCCACCGAATACCCCTAATGCTAAAATTCAAAATCGTCTGCTGAATGAACAAAGCTTAAAACGTTAGAGCAAGCATCACAAATAGCAGCATGCATAGAGATGACATGTAGAAACTTAGGCATGATGAAGAGTGACAATCTCTATAAAAAACATAAATGCACTTGGTGGAGATCCCAGTTCGGATAGAGCTAGAGAAAGGAATCGAAGCAGAGATGTACATAACCGGTTTGGAGATCGACAAAGTGGACTTTCCTGTTTAAATTTTGTATTGAAAACAACAAACACATAGAAACATTTAAAATACTGGTTAACAATTTATTAATTTGCCAGAATAGGGCTGTTAAACTAATTAATTAAGCATACAAAATTGCATTATCATAGGAGGACTCCTTCTATTTTTGTCCATCGCTTAAATGGAGACAGTTCCCTGTGAGCCGGCTTCATTTTGGAAAATCGAATGTTACCGGAACCCTTTAAAATGCGTTGAGTTGTATTTCTAGAAGCATCCAAGTCGCATTCTACCTTTATTTCTCGCAAGCTTTTTGTGCTGTTGCGAACTGTCCTTAAAACACGATGAAATTTCATAATTGCCGAGAACTTTTTGCGTCTATGCTGATTATTTTTCGAACCATAATTTTTCTTAATTTTTAAAAAATTTCGCACTACTCGGTTTTTTTTCCCGATCAAGCGGATTCTTTCTCGAAAATACTTTTTTCTGAAAAATATCGATTTGAACTTTTCACGCTCTTTCATTGCTTGACATTTCACGTGACATTTTGCAAAGGACTGAAGAAAATGAATTGCTTCCGATTTATTAAAATGTACCATATGCGTTAGAGGTCATTCATAAACATCGTTACCAATTTGGTGGAGGGGAGGGGTTTGGAAATGCACTACGAGAAGTAACGGTAGGAGGGAGGAGTTTCAGATATTGTAACGTGACCAAAAATGTAGAAAAACTCGAAAAAAATTCAATTTAATATTATGTAAGAATAGCTGATATTAACCCGTTGTTACTCTGGAATGTTAATATTTTTTAAAGTTTTTTTTTGCGTTTATTATTTGAATTTTATTTAAAAATAGGGAGGATTTGCAAGAGTGTGTTAAAAATGGGGAACATTTGTCTTTTAAGAAAAATAAATTTTTTTGATTTGGAGTAGTTAAAATTTATAATAGTTGTAATTTGTTCCCCGCAGAAGGGGTTCTGCATACGAAGAAACCAGAAATTATTCTTGAAGGCTAAGCAATTTTTAATATGTACTTATAAAAACAACATGTTAAAAAATTCAAATCGTTACAAAAATCAAAGGGGTACCATAACATTTTTCTTTATAAAGCATCAAATTTTGTGTCAAACAGAAACAGTTAAAATGATACGTCATATGAAAGAGTATACAAAAGGCAATATTCAGTTATTATTGTTTTTACGACAAAAAAAAAGTTTTGTACTGTTTTTGGAAGAAACAGAAATATGTTGGGGCTTTTTTGAAATAAGATTAAAAATTTATTCAAAACACAAAAATTATTGTGCAAGGACTTGCTATAGTTTTCAAGATATGAGAATGTTTTTAGTGTCAAACAAACGGACGATTTTTAAACTTAATTAGCATTTTTAATTAGGTCTGGTAAATTATTATAGGCCCTAGGGCCTGCACATAAGCAGCATTGCTTTGTGACCTCTCGACTGCATCTCGCTACATCTAAGTTATTTCTGTTTCTAGTACCGAATGCGTGAGTATGTTGATTTAGATGTGTAGTATTTTAGTTTATACTTCTTATGTTCTTACAAACTTACAATATCAGATAGAGTATAGATAGATTCATCTTGGGATTAGACATTTTTTAACAATAAAGCACATATCATATATGGGCATTTCCAAACTGGCGTTACGGACGATTTGTACGAATAAATATTAATAAAACAGAATGAAAATGTCTAATTTTTAAAAAGTTTTTTTTTTATATTTGCGTAGTAATTAAGTAGCACTATATTAAGCAAAAGCAATGAAAACAATTAACCCTAAGGAACTAAAGATAAAAGCAAAAATATGTGCTTGCGTTAACGTTAAAAAAACGGAAGTGATTTCTGACTTGACTTACAAAATTTGCAAAATTCTCTGAATTGGAAAAGTGCTCAAATTTAAAAATCTTTTCTGTTTTTTTTTTTGTATTAGGATTTTTGATCTGGCGTTACTTTACTTAAATTTCCATTGCAGTTTAATTGGGTATTTAAGTAATTAGGTAGTTAAGTAATTATGTAATTAAGTAATTAAGTAATTAAAAACAAATTTAATATATTGTCCATTCCTTGCCTCAACCATTTTTTTATTATCCCTAGCCAATGTCTTCCATTTTAACTAAAACAAAAAAAAAGCTTACGAAACATTTACGAAAAAGAAAAACTACATTTGTGAAACAGTGCAGACGATTTGATCATCATGGTTAATGAATTTATGTAGAAATTGCTGAAACTAATAAAATTAAAATGTTTCTCTTAAATGATATAATAAATTAGTACGTTTTTAACAACTTTTTATTTTTTGGTCACGGTAGACTTTTTCTGGAAATGCCCATATGTCAAATGTGAATGAACTATAGACATATGTATATATGAAAAACTTGGTGTCAGCAGTGAGCTTATTTTTGAATTTTTAAAGTTTTATTTGAGAATTCCATACAAGGTTGCTACTAAGGGTAAGCCCCAAAAGAACTTAACTTTATCCTCTTCCACGACTGTCATTGTTTTTATTTTCCATTTTCCATTTTTTTTTAAGCTGAAAATGAAAGAGCTTTTATTTTTAAAATAATTCTGTGATAAAAAGTAACCTATGTCCCGACCAGAGCCGTAGGGAACCCAAATGGCAAGATTAAGGAAAATTTAAAAATGTTAAAAATTACATTTTTGAATTCACATCCTTCAAAGTGTTCAGCGCAGAAAAAATTTCCAAATAACACTAAATGTACAGATTTTTTTTCAGTTTTATTATATGTATAGATTTATGCATTTAACAGCGCAGGACCACTGATTATAAGCTGATAAAAGAAAGCAAACAACGTTTAAATCGGCTTATTAACTCTGTCAAAGACCACGTGAATTTCTTTGCATTAAAAATCAGGATAAACCTGAATGGGTCAACATAGAATCCGATGAAGAATTTGAAGAATTCTCAACAAAGCATCTAGCTTCTCAATCCCAGTGATTAAGAGCATCGACTCTTGGATCAAATATGGAATAGCTTTAAATGATGATATAAGTAAATATTATTTTTTTATACTGTTCCTTTAATTTGTATAGTCACATACATATATTTATAAAGTCAGTAATACTAGTGAAAATTCTGAGTGCTATTTTGTAAAATATTATAAAATGTTTAATCAATTAATTTTTTATTTCATATGTCACGTTAATTTATGGCGGGGGAGGGGTTTTGAAATGCACTACGAAAAGTAACGGCGGGGGAGGGAGGTAAAAAGGTGCTAAGAACCGGTAACACAGTTTATGAACGACCCCTAAGTACTTTGGCGAGGTAAATAACTCTTTCTAAAAATTAAAAATTTTTATGGTCATTAAAATTTTTTTTTTGATTTTGCAACAGCAAAATCTACCAAAATTTCACGTTTCCACATCGCAAATAAAAATTACCAGTTTTGATTACATTTTCACAAAGCGGCAACGTAGGCCACTGCTTGAAAGTGTCTGGTCGTTACAAAAACCAGAGCGTTTTAAATTAAAGAGAGGCAACTTGGGAGAGTTTAGAAGTCGGTATAACATTCTCATTCACTAACGACCTCAACACGTTTTGCGTACTTTGTTTTTTTTTTTAACAATCTACTGTTACGTAGTTTTTATTTATGAGAAAGCCATCGATTATTGCTTGTGCGTAGTGTTGCCAGAGTAGGGAATTTTACCCGTTTTGCGGGAATTTTCAACCTAGAAGGGAAAACGGGAGTAGCACTCTTATGCGGCCCATACACACTGCAACCAAAACATTATTGGAACTGCAACCAGATTACGTATTTTTTAATACATATGACACACACGCTGCGATGGTTGCAGCAATCCATTTTGCCATACACGCTGCAACGCAGCAACAACTCAGCAAAAAAGCAGCAACTGCGACCAAAATATTAAACGATTTTAATTTTGCTGCAACCTGAGTTGCAACCGTCAACGAGTTGCGTAACTTCGACATACACGCTGCGACTTCATCGTGATAACTGTCAAAAACTTCCAAGTTACACATCCAGCTTTTCTTTGGTTGCAGCGTGTATGGGGCCCATTAAAAACGGGGAAAATGAGGTTGAATTATTTCGTCGCAAAGTCAACAAATTATGTTATGAATTTTTTAACATCTTGTATTTAAATACATTTTAAAATTATCTGAGTCATCTTGAGTTTTAATATAATGTTAATGAATTAGCCTGAGTATTTAATTTAAGGTATGACTTGCGGTTTAAGCTCACAAAAAAAGTTTTTTAAAATTGTTGTAGCTCAGTCGTTTTTCAATTTATCAACTTTGGGTTTTTTTACGTGAAAGCAGACGTAATTTTTAAAATTTTTCTGTATTTTTTTATGTTCCGATGTTTTCTTTATCTCCCACTCCCAGAGCGATGAAAATGGGTACGAAAAAACGAGAAAGCAAACGGGGTGTCGTTTTTCTTGATAACCAGATGTCGTATCGAAATTCTGTGAGCGAAATTTTATTGGTAATCACGTCAGGCTAAGAATTTAACCTAGGATATTTCGAAAATATAAAAATTGACAAAATGGGGCGATTTTTAAAAAAAGTTAAAAAATTAGCTATTTTCGAGTTTTTGCCCCTCCCCCGGTAGTAGAGTTAGCCCAATTATCCTAGTTCAGGACCTGCCTGACGTTATTACCTAAAAAACGCCTCCCGCCGCATCTTCATCTGACTTCTGATTCTTGAGAAAAACCTCACCCCAGTTTGAAAAAAGTGATTTCGAGAAAAACGCATTTAAAGTTTTATTACCGCACTTCGCCGCGAGTGGATATATACATATATAGCTCTGTAACTCCAAAAAATTCGAATTTTAAAAAAGGCATTATATTTGAAGGATTTTGGAAGACATTAATGAAAAAACAAATAAAAAAAAATTAGTTTTAGCCGCAGGTCTTCCCTTAAGTTCTTTTGTATTGTCACCAGTTGTAAACTCAAACGTAATTGGTTCTCTGTTCAGCATAATTTTATTTATTTGCTTGGCAAACTGTGGAAAACAGGTAAATAAAACTAAGAACTTTGAATATTTAATTTATGGGACGAAGGCGGAGCATTTAGAATTTTCGCATTTGTTGGATTCTATCGTTCTGAAAAACAAAACGTATCCTTCATTAATTCCTTTGTGTTCATATTTAATTAAAAAATCTGAATTTATATCGGCTTAGAATATAGGTCACTAAGAAATATTGATTTATTAAATATGCTAACACAAGATGAAAATTTTGAACTTTTTTCCTAAAAAACCGATTTTTAAATTTCGAACGTGATTTTAAAGAGGAATCACAAGGCTTTAAGAAAAAGAGTACTTACATGATGTTTTGCTAAAAAAGTGTTTTTATTTCAGATTCTGAAAATGAAACAAAATTAGGAATCTTATATGGAAAGGTCAAATAAAAATCCTTGAAATATTAGTTTTTAAGAAATCGGTTTCTGTTATGCAAGAAGTAAAAATAATATCACCTTTATGGGCGATTCAACACCCGGATACACAATCTCTGTGTACGGATACTTTAAGTATTATCATCGAAAATTATATATGTATTGTTGTACAAGTGAAATATTCCCAAAAATTAAAAAAATAATACCGTCAATTTTTCTCTTCCGCATAGCGGTGCATGTGCTGAGAGAGCTCTTTCTGCCATAAATTTAAATAAAACTAGTATAAGAAATCAGTTAGTCAAAGTAGTAAGAAATTTCTACTTTGCAATGTTTAGACATAAACAGTTTCAAAGCGTAAAAACCGTCGGTTTTACGTTTATACTGTTAATGGCATTTTTGAAGATGATTGTCTGGTCTACAATTTTGCTATGGGAAAATTTTATGTCCGACATATAGGAGCGGAGATATTGGAGTATGACGGATTTCGGTAAACTTTGAACCCAAATATATTTCAGCGCGTACATGGTATAACAGAGAACTCATGACAGGTTGTTAATTATGCCTTAATTAAGAGGTTTGCATAAACAAAAATTTTGAAGTAAATTTTTCGATTTCAGATTAAGTAAAAATTTCAGTAAAAAAACAAATGGCAATTAAATACAAAAATCCTCTGGCAAAGTCAAAAGTTATGTCACAAAAACAAACTGAAGAGGCTGTTCAGACTTGCCTTAAATGAGGCGCCTAACTTGCCTCATTTTGACATAAGTTAGCTAGCAGGTGTTCACACACAAACTATTGCCTCACTTTGAGGCTGCATCATTTTGGCGTTTATTGTTTTTTTTTTCGTTGGTTTTCTTTTGAATTATTAAATGCTCAAGTTTTCACTATTTACAGAATAAACAAAATAGTGAACAATAATTTGCGAACAACAATGAACAAACAAAATTAATTCGCGCCAGAACAAATTAAAAAGAGCAAAAATTTCAACATAACAAACTTCACTCTTACGTACGTCAAAATGAGTTGCAAAATTTTTAAAATTTTTAAAATTCTTGCCTCACGTAACATGTCACTTTCCCGCTTTTCCCTTTGCCTGTAGACGTCAAAATGAGGCAAGTGAGTCGCCTCATTTCAGGCAAGTCTGAACAGCCTCAAAGATTCAAAAAAAATTATTTTGACGAGTAGCTTGCAAAAATATATGAAGGTGAGGTCCAAAATTCGTTCCACTCTAATGTGCAAGTAATAAATGTGTTATATTAATTTAAGGCATATTTCTAATTACATTAGTAAGGTTTTTACTATGGTTTCTATTCAAAATAAAACACTGAACTTTGAAAAAGGGGAAAAAACGGAAATATGTTAAGGGAAGAACGGGAATAACTTATTGGAATGCGAAAAAAACGGGAATCTCTCCCAAAATCTGGCAACACTGCTTGTGCGATTATTTTAAGGTTCACTACACTCACAAAGAACAACTCTTATCAATGTATTTGTTTACTAAATTGTTTTTTGAAAGCACGTGAGTTGAAGCCAATTATCTAGAGGAATTTATTAAGGTATTGATTGTATTCGGTTGACTGACAGGAACTCACCTAATGAC
This sequence comes from Dichetophora obliterata, assembly GCA_963920525.1. Classification (NCBI taxonomy): domain Eukaryota; kingdom Metazoa; phylum Arthropoda; class Insecta; order Diptera; family Sciomyzidae; genus Dichetophora; species Dichetophora obliterata. The sequence continues at coordinate 129,174,299 of OY986439.1, forward strand.
CCAGCTGTAAAGTCGATAAGACTTTGTCGAAATTTATTCTCATCCCTGATGTCGGCTCTGTTATGCATGTTGCTTGGAAATGTGAAAAGCTGACCAATTTAGTATTTCTCCAACAGTTAGTTTTTTATTAACTTCGATTTTATATCTAATACCGACACGGATTTCTATGTGTTTCGTGCGGTGTTTGCCTCCAGACTGAGGTGACTTTATTCATTTAGTGAGTGGAAAGGCAAGCTAAATCTTTTAATGCGCTTTTTACATTGTTTTCTTATCGCACAACATGATTAAATTCAGCACACGAAATATAGCTCTCTTATGATTTCATGCTTTATCGGAGCACTTGCGTCATGGGTCTGGACTCTCCGCTCTTTTTGAACTAAAACTCTTTTGTTGTGCTGCCAGTAAAAATATTGTTTACTTAGTATACTCGCGCACTTTTAATTCTTGGAACGAAATATGACTGGACGCACAAGAGCATGATTTAATTACTATAGTACTTAAATACAACAGTAATTAAATCAGTATTAGTATTTGGCATTTAAGTACTATAGCAATTAAATCATGCACAAGAGCAAGAGCAAATATCACAATTTTAAGCACGTTTGACATTTATTGATAAAATTGAAAGTTTATATAGTTGAATATTTTCGAAACAATGTCGAAAAATTATTGTTTTGTACAAGGTATATTAATCCATGTACTACAAATAAACTGTCAGTCATGGGAGTATAATGTCAAACAGAGGATATGACAATAACCAATGGCACAACTAATTTACATTTATTTTCAAGATTTTGGAATTGTTTGGAAGAAAATATTTGCAAATATTAAATTTTGTTATATTTTAAATTTATATGTTCATCATCTAAAATATTTTTTTCAATCCAGTAAGGGTTCATGCAAAATGCTGTTGCAAATATGCGAAATTCAACATTTCGCACTATTAACACATCAAGCACAACAATTGTTGCTTTACCCTGGGTATCTTACCAGATGTGGCTCCCGGCTTTGCTAGCCCAGTGGTGCCAGGGGAAGTATCTTTTACGCCTTGACTCGGCCACATCTGGTCGAGGGGCAACAATAACCGGAAAAGCCAAAGGTTAAATATGCAAATAAAAACTGACCAAGACGGATGTTTTGTCTTGTAGCGCACCCACCCAACCGTGGTGACCGACTGCTGTTTTCAGCCACCCCAAATGCGACCTTTCCCGGACTTGTATCACAGCATTTCACTTACCCTTCTTTCACCCTTCAGAGACCACCCTCTTCAGTATTTAGCACTTCATATTTTGTTTAAGCTTTCAATACAAATTAATTTTATTTCTACCCATAAAACTCAACATACTTCAACTTTTATATAATTTTTTTCTTATTTCAATATTAATCTATATACAGGGTTGCCAATATTCGAAGCGCCATTTTATTTTTAAATAAATCAAAGAAACCACAATTTTTTGTCTGTTCGTCATGAATATCATTTAATTGGGTTCAAGTAGATTTGCTTACATTATTTCTTGAATATGATATCTCGTAAATGGTCGCCATTAGCCTCTACGACATATTGTGCCCGTTTTGCAGCATTTTCCATGGTTTTCTTCAACATTTCGATGGGAATGGCGGTTATTTTTTGACGGATGTTGGTTTTCAGCTCTTCTAGGGTCTTTGGCTTGTTGACGTAAACCTTTGATTTCAAATAACCCCACAAAAAGAAGTCTGGAGGCGTTAAATCTGGTGATCTTGGCGGCCAATCGAAATCACCATTTTTTGACATCAAACGGCCAGGGAACAATTGCTTCAAAAAATCGATTGTAGTGCGGCTTGTGTGTGGTGGCGCGCCGTCTTGTTGAAACCAGTAGTGCCTGATACGCTTTCGACGAACGATTGGCATGAAAAAATTGTTTATCATATCGCGATAACGCTCCTGATTGACAGTAACTCTGTGGCCATTATCATCTTCGAAAAAGAACGGCCCAATGAGCATTTTAGCACAAACGCCGCACCAAACAGTGACTTTTGCATCGTAAAGAGGTACCTCTTGAATCTCTTGTGGATTTTCAGTGGCATAAATATGGCAATTTTGTTTGTTTACCGTTCCGTTCAACTGAAAATGAGCTTCATCGCTCATTGAGTTGAGCTTTCACTATTGACTTGTTTTGTTGAATGTAAATTTCAACAATTTTAGAGCGTTCGCGTGGCGTGTACTGTTCCATTGTAAACATTTGCTTGGAATGACGCTTCAAACGCGGTATGTCATTAGTCGATTTGGCATCACTGCGGAAAGTTACAGTGTTGCCAGATGGGCGCTTCGAATATTGACAACCCTGTATATAAAATAGGATGTGTGTATGTATGTAACGTATGGACTCCAAAACGGCTGGGCCGATTTCGATGAAATTTTCAGGTAATGTTCATCTTGGTACGGTGGGTAACATAGGCTATATTTGGACCCGATAGGTGGTGCTGGGGTGGACTTATATCGAAAATTTGAATTTATGGACCAATTTAACTGAAATTCAGAATGTATGTTTGTTTGATCATAAGAAAATAATTTGTGTATAAATGGACACGGTAGGTGGCGCTGGGGTGGACTTATTTCGAAAATTCGATGGCGTGAAAAAAATATATAAATACTTTTAATTTTATTTTATAACGAGGGGAGTAGCGAAGCACACCGGGTTCAGCTAGTTTTTATATATATCTAGATCTTAACTACCAAAAACAAGAAAATATAACAAAATAGAATTAAACGCCTTAAAGCCTGCTTCACTACATTCAATCAGCCTGTGACAGAACGCAAATGAATACATTGAAGAAAAAAAATATGTTTTGTTTTTAGATCAGCAATATAACAAAATTTTACCTGAGAGAGCTCTCTAAAGCGGATTGTTTTTTTTTATAATGCATAAATACATATGTATATATATATATTTATTTCAAGCCTCCCCCTTTTTACGCGCTCCCGGTAGTGAACCTAGGCCTAACAAGATTATTTCTTAAATCTATTCTTAAATGTAAAAAATATACACTCTTTTAATCTTAAAATCTAATTCCTTTTACGATTTAAAACAATGTTTCTTATAAATTTCTTCTCTTTACAAATTTTTGTTTCATTTCTATTTTATCTTTTCTTATTTCAGGTTCTTTATTTTATCTCTTTTCTCCTATTTCAGATTCTTTATTTTATCTCTTTTCTTCTATTTCAGGTTTTAATTTTTTTCTATTTCAGGTTCTTTCTTTCATCTCTTTTCCTCCATTTCAGGTTTTAATTTTCTTCTATTTTTGAAATTAATTTTTCTTCTATTTCAGGTTTTAATTTTCTTCTATTTTAAAAATGTATTTTCTTTTCAAGTATTCTTCATCTTTTGTTAGCAAAAATTCTTTTGTTTTTAGGGTTTTAACAAGAATTATTTTCAAAAAGACTAGGGAACTTGAAATTTACCGGTTGTTAACAACTAAGGATTTATATTTTATTTATTTAGCACTACACTCATCTGGCTTTCAGCGATTTTTCGGTTTCCGGTTCCTTTTGGTTGACTTACAGACTCCTCCCTCTCCTCCCTCTCCTGCAATTACTGCTCTTCTACACTACTATAAGGGTTTCGTTCCACATACGGACTCACAATCTTTGATATTACAATTACTTTCTTATAATTTTATGCAAACAAATAAAAAAAATTTTATAAATAAATACCATACCTTTGTTCCCTTGCTAATACTTTTTATTTAAGATACTATCCCTTTAGTTCCTGTTTCCCACCGAATTGTCCTCTTGTCCGTGTACAGATTTGCCTATGGCACGTTTGGGATAATTATTTTCAATAAAATTTCAACTATTTTTACACATTTATTTATTACCCAAGTTGTTTTAAATAACACTTTTAATACCAATTCAAATTACACTGGCTTTAATTAAACATTTAAATTTAATTAATTAACTTTTGACTGCTCGTCACTAGGATCACTAGACAACTTACCATCTTGTACCAGGTCGGCTTTTTACGCTATCTAGTTGCCTGTTTGTTTATCTACACTTGTTTCCCCCAATTAACAACAACAACTCTTTGTTGTAGACCTGAGGTCATTGCACCCTCTGTACTTCTGTATCATTTCTACCCATACATTTGCCCAGCCAATCTTTTGTCTGCCAAATTTTTTCCCTTACTCCAATAGCTATAATTTCCCGTTTTGTCTAAATGTGGACCTTAGACCTTTTTAGAATTGGGTTCAAGGCACTCTCAAGGCCATCATTTCCATAATTTTACCCGTTTCCTTGGTGTTCAAATTTGGATGGAGCACCAGGCACGCATATTTCATAGGCAGTGGCGAAGCTCGTGTCTGGTTTGTGCAAGGTCACTTTAAATCGCTGTTTTACAAAAACACATTCCGCCTCTTTAGCTTAGCCGAAAACCATGAATGAAGTTAGTTCTAATTCAAAAGCTTTAATCTGCGAGTTAGAGCTTTTACTTCTCAGTGCATCTCAAACGTTCATAATAAATTTAATTTCTACTTGTTGCCAGCTAAAAGTTTTTCTTCTTGTGTTTATTTTTACAAATCTATTTTAATTTTAAAACGATGGTAAGCACGCACGCAACACAATAAGAAAAATTTAATATTTAAAACAATAAAAAAACTGCAAACTTAGGAGAAAATATTTTAAGAAAAGTTGAGGCTAAATTTAAAAAAATCCCCTTATTTGTTTGTGTGGGCTTACATTACTTGGTTTTGACATAAGACTGCTAAAAGCCGGCAGGGCAGTCGTGGGAAATATAGATAAATAAATAACTTTTGGACAAGAGTTTGTGAAGTATGTCACATGACAACAAGAATACCAGATTTCTACTGACGTGACACGAGTGTGAGAGCTCTCACATAGGCGAGGTGACAACAAGAATAAGGGCAAGTATTTTTAGTGCTTGTACAGGCTTTCGTTGTCTCTTTCACCCACATGTTTTTAGGACAATCGTCAAAAGCAAATGCTAAAATACTCTTTGAGCAAGAGTAAATTATTCTGTAATAATATTGTAGCCATGTGACTTTTGATTAATTAATTTACTTAATAGTGTAACAGACCAGGCAGGCCTTGCATTACAGCCTCTAAGTTTACAATTAACTGTTTATACATATATGTATATATATATTGTAATATCGATTAATTAAAGGCTCAATTAAGTACTACTACTACTTTGATTCTGTTTGATTATTTAAAAATTTTTTTTTAAAGTACAGAATATTTTGTAAAATTTTATTCATAAATAAACATAGGCCCTTATTATGAGCTGCATTCGATCTTCGACTGTAGTCGAAAGGCCTGATCGAACGAATTTGCATTTGGTATTATAACGTGCTTTCGACAAAGAGTAGCGCTATTGTGAATTTCGTTCATATTGTTTGTTCACGCTAGTATATTTCTATCAGGTGATCGTTGTTTTATTTCAACTAAATACGATTGGTTTGAAAGTTGATTGCAAAAAATAAGACAAAGAAGTTACGACTATGACGAAAATAATAATATAATAATAAAATAATAATAAAATAAGGCTTGACGGAACTGGCTAGAAGTAGAAAACTGTTGAGCAATGCTTTTTTTAGCTAATCTTAAGCCAATTTTCTAACTGCGATTTGTTGCTTAGATCTGCATAAACTTTACAAAAACAGTTAAATATTAGTTTTTAGTCTTTAAAAAGGAAAATACAATCACAAAATACTTAAATTTTTAACAATTTTTGCTCAGCACGCATCGCATCGAAAGCAAAATCCTATTCGACTGAAATTTCGATGAGGGCCATAGATATGTAAACCCTAAAAGGGTTTTGCAAAGTTAGCTCGCGTTTAAAAGATATAGGCATTGAAAGTTTGCCCCTTGCAGAGTATTTATAAAAATAAAGTGCTCATAAGGCCATATCAATAATTTCTCATTCTTAGAGGTCTCCAAAGTTCCATAGGGTGTCAAGATCTCCCACAAAAATTTTAGGAAAAAAGGATGTCTCCCTCTCCCGCAAGGACAAAGTTGTTTTTTGAGAAAAACAGTAAAAGTTAACGATCTTTAAATGCTTTGATTTTTGTAAGAAAAACTACCTATGTCTTAAAGCAAAAGTAAATATAGACATTAACTAACAATATTTCGTCAAACAAGATGCCACTCTTGATTTTACTCACAGTGTCCTGTGTGAAGGATATTCGAATCTTAACGTACACTCGAAATAGCACAAAACTTTTGATTGTTATTTGATTGTGTTAATTTTAGTGGTATTTATTAAAGTGTTTGCGTTTTCCTTATATTTGGTGCATTTAAAATTTGCACCTTTTTTGCCTATGCATTTACTATTTTTTGAGAAAATCATACTTGAACGCAATTTTTCAACTTTTTGAAAAAAATTAATATAAGGCTTTATATCTCAGGCATCAGAAGTGGTACCGAAAATAATTTTCGCTTTTTGAATTTTTCAGATATCTCCTTTAAAGTTATTACTTTTTTTTTTAAAAACATATTAAAAACCATTGTTAAATCAATTGAGACTCATCAAATGGCAGGCTTTGAAACTCAAAATTTTAGTTTAACATTTTGGTAAATGATGAGGTGAGGTGTTTTGACGAAATAATAAATTTCATGCTAGGCAGAAAATTTTTTTTAAAAAAATCGAAACACAACATAGAATCGTGGTCTTAACCTGGTGTTTTAAAAAAATACTTTCAGACAGTGTTTCGTTTAGAAATATTTTAAGAATCTAAATTTACAAAATTATGCCAAAATTAACCACTTCTGATGCCAAAAATATATAAAACCTTATCTTCATTTTTTTGAAAAAGTAATAAAATTGCATTCAAAATACATTTCTCGAAAATAAGAAAATGCATTTGCGAAAAATATGCTATTATTAAATTCACCAAATTTAAGAAAACCTAAACACTTTAATCAATAACACCAACATTTAGACAATCAGGTAACAATCAAAAGTTCTGTGCCATTTCGAGTGTACCTTTGGATTCCAGAATCTCTCACACAGGACAATGAGGGTAGAAATCAGGAGTTGCATCTTGTTTGGCGAGATATCAAAAAACAACTTTGTCCTTGTGTAAGACGAAGATATCCTTTTTTCTCTTTATTTTTTTTTTAGATCTTGACCACCATGCAACTTTTGAGACCTCTTAGAATGTGAAATTCGAAAAAATTGTAATTCGATACGCCTTAATGAGCACTTTATTTTTAAAAAATACTCTGCAGAGGCAAACTTTTAGTGCCTATATCTTTTTAAAGCGAGCTAGCTTTGCAAATTCCTTTTAGGGTTTTCTTACTATGCACTAGTACTATCATCCTGTGTTATCCGCTTTTCCGTTAGAAAAAAGTGTTGCAGCACAGTGTAATCATTAAAAAGATTTTCAAAAAGCAAGAAAGAAGAAACAAAGTGCTTGACAAAATTAACAGAGCAAATGTTGTAATGCATTTTTCTCGTTCTTGTTTTTTGACAATCTTTGTTTAATAACTCAACATATCTATGTTTGTTTATCAATAAAATTTAACAAAACTTTTACTATTTTAGACTGAAATTTTTTAAAAAAGTAGTCGGATTATTTTTCTTGATTACTTTTAATTATTTTTGGTTATTTTCGTAATCTGAAGTAATCGTAATTATTTTTGATTGTTATTATTATATTAAGATTACAAACACAAAAGAATTGTACTAAATCAATTGTTTCACATTTTTTTAAAAATAATCGAATTGCTAATGAATACGATTAGTTATAATTATTTTACAGCTATGATACAAAATAATATATAAATACATAAAAAAGTAATTTAATAGCTTATTTAGTTTAGTGAAATATAAATAAAATGGATTGCTATTGCCCTTTATTTATATTAAATTAAAAAGTTAAAAATAATTCGTTTTTAAGTATTTTGCAAAACAATATACTTTTACCTATCCCCAAAAAAAAACTACTAGTCTTATCGTTTATAGTAAGCTGTAAATTAGAAAAAAATCATTCAGCAGCAGCTGTGCTATGAGGCAGACTTAATATATTTATCACAATATTGTAAAATTCTTTGTAAAGAGGTTGTGTTAATGCATTTTTTGATAAAAATGTACTGTCCAAAAATATTAAAATGTCATAATTTTTCTTAAAGTTTTTGTCGAATTTAAAGAAACGCCTCCTTTTTATATTTTGACAAATAAAACCATATATTCATATTAGGGAGTCCAATCCCGAAAGCTTTTATCGATCCCGGGATTATCGGGATTGAAAATCTCAATCCCGGGATCCCGGGATTAGTTGGGATTGAAAATTTAAAGAAGTAAATAATTCAAAACATTTTTAATACAATTTTTTGTTATTAATTACTCGAAACTAAAAAATTAATTAATTTATAAAGTAACAAAAACAAAACAAAATACGTTAAGGATATTCACAATTGCGTGGTTTTCAATGCAGTTAAAAAACCCTGTGGTGTTGTACCACACTTTGCCGAACAGTTTTTATATTTTTCTTGTTTTACATGAAATCTCTAAAAACCAAGTGTGGTAATTTTAAGTAGCCCAATTATATGTTTAACGAAACGTGGTTTTTAAAGTTCCATAAACTGATCGGTTGGCAGTTATTTTCTAGTTGCAAAAATGGAAGAAGCTAAAAATGCGAGTTACACTTTTTTGTGACATATATTAATAAAATATATCAAATTAGATAGTTAATTTATTTGCATAGTTACAAAAAGCTAAAGTGGGAGGTTCTTAACCACAAATTCTATTTAAAGGGTGCTCATATTGTGATTTTCAACTATGGCAAAAAAAACCAAACTACTATACCAAACAATTGTGAATACTCTTATTGTTAACTAACACAAAAAACATAAATAATATTAATGATTAGCACATTGTATTAATTTAACCCTTTCAGTGGACTTGCCCAATATATTGGACACTTCAGAAAGTAATTTTTATATGTATTTATTTAAAGTTTTTTTTTTTAAAACAAATCATTTGGTTCTATGAAAAAAAGATGCACCAATATGATAAAAATAAATTTAAAGATATATTTGACATTAAAGTCAGTTGGATTTTTGTTTTTGTGGCGAAGAAAAGTAAAAAAAATTTGTTTGGCCTATTTTATAAGAAAAATCAACCGGACGAAGATCAAATTTATGTTTTTTCATCTTTTAATGACTTTAATCATAAGAATATAAAGAGGGTTTAAAAAACACAGATCTCAAGGGTTGAGAAATCTTTAAAAGATTAAAATAAAGAGTTTGTGCCGAAAAGGAGCAAAACAATTTTTTCTTTGTACAAGCTTGTAAAACGAAAGTAGCGCAGGTTAAAATGAAATGTATGCTTTTTTTCATCTTTTAAGGACCTAAATGATAGGAATATTACCTCAAAAAAATTATTTTGTTCTTAGTTTTGCCTAGCCATTAAAAGGGTTAAAGAACAAAAAAATATAAAAAAAGACAGGACAGTTTAAGGTATTACTATATAAATGTTATATCTAAGTCAGAATATCTGACAGTTTTTAAATACATAGCTGACTTCCCAATGTTGCAAATTCTTCTAAAACTTTGCAAAGTCTTTGCTCCAGTGATTCACACTCAACGTTCTTACAATCTTTTTCAGCCTCAATAAAAGTTTTTTCTAATTCTTTATTCATATCAACTTAAAATTAAATGTTTGCATTTACGTGAACTTTTGTAATAGAAATTTTTTATTTAAAAATCCTGGGATCCATGAAAGACAATCCCGGGATAACAAAGGGCTTAAATCGTCCGGGATCCCGGGATTGACTTCCCTAATTCATATATGAGGCTGAAAAAAGTATCCATAAATTTTTCCTAACGGCAACACTGCTTGGACTTATGCCTATGGTGTAATAATTCTAAGATAATTTCACCATGATGTTTCAGGGATGTTTTCCATTGCTTTTCCGAAGTCTTTTTGTGGTATACATTTTGTAAAGAGGTGTTTACATGTATGTCAAATGATTGAGGTATATCGCGATTTTTTACTGTCTTTTATTCACTCTAAAATTTTTGATTTATTTGCTCACACATGATTTTTTAATTGAAGTACCGATGCAGGCATTTGTTACTCTTCTGCCTATTTTTTGCCTGCTTTTCTGTCAACTCTTCCTTTTTTCTCTTCAAAAACTGCTTTTGAGTTCAAATAAGTATTTTTTTATAAATAATTTGCTACTAAACAACAGACAAGTAAAAAATGCAACCCTTTGACTGATTGATGCAGGTCTGAAGCTCAATCAAAATTTTGACTGATTCGATGAAGAGTTTGAAGTTCATTTTCGCTCTCACAGAGAGTTAATTTTTTTAACATAGGAAAGCAACAACAAATTTTGATTGATTCAATCATTTGACAGACGTGAGAACACCCAATTACCCATTTTGTTCCAATAATATGCAGTTTTACAGTTATCGGACCTCAAACGTAACTGGTGAAATTCTTCAATCTACCATAAACTAGGGTTGTTTTCCGTTGATTTTTCGACCACTCAGACCAATCAGAAGTGGTACCGAAAATAATTTTCGCTTTTTGAATTTTTCAGATATCTCCTTTAAAGTTATTACTTTTTTTTTTAAAAACATATTAAAAACCATTGTTAAATCAATTGAGACTCATCAAATGGCAGGCTTTGAAACTCAAAATTTTAGTTTAACATTTTGGTAAATGATGAGGTGAGGTGTTTTGACGAAATAATAAATTTCATGCTAGGCAGAAAATTTTTTTTAAAAAAATCGAAACACAACATAGAATCGTGGTCTTAACCTGGTGTTTTAAAAAAATACTTTCAGACAGTGTTTCGTTTAGAAATATTTTAAGAATCTAAATTTACAAAATTATGCCAAAATTAACCACTTCTGATGCCAAAAATATATAAAACCTTATCTTCATTTTTTTGAAAAAGTAATAAAATTGCATTCAAAATACATTTCTCGAAAATAAGAAAATGCATTTGCGAAAAATATGCTATTATTAAATTCACCAAATTTAAGAAAACCTAAACACTTTAATCAATAACACCAACATTTAGACAATCAGGTAACAATCAAAAGTTCTGTGCCATTTCGAGTGTACCTTTGGATTCCAGAATCTCTCACACAGGACAATGAGGGTAGAAATCAGGAGTTGCATCTTGTTTGGCGAGATATCAAAAAACAACTTTGTCCTTGTGTAAGACGAAGATATCCTTTTTTCTCTTTATTTTTTTTTTAGATCTTGACCACCATGCAACTTTTGAGACCTCTTAGAATGTGAAATTCGAAAAAATTGTAATTCGATACGCCTTAATGAGCACTTTATTTTTAAAAAATACTCTGCAGAGGCAAACTTTTAGTGCCTATATCTTTTTAAAGCGAGCTAGCTTTGCAAATTCCTTTTAGGGTTTTCTTACTATGCACTAGTACTATCATCCTGTGTTATCCGCTTTTCCGTTAGAAAAAAGTGTTGCAGCACAGTGTAATCATTAAAAAGATTTTCAAAAAGCAAGAAAGAAGAAACAAAGTGCTTGACAAAATTAACAGAGCAAATGTTGTAATGCATTTTTCTCGTTCTTGTTTTTTGACAATCTTTGTTTAATAACTCAACATATCTATGTTTGTTTATCAATAAAATTTAACAAAACTTTTACTATTTTAGACTGAAATTTTTTAAAAAAGTAGTCGGATTATTTTTCTTGATTACTTTTAATTATTTTTGGTTATTTTCGTAATCTGAAGTAATCGTAATTATTTTTGATTGTTATTATTATATTAAGATTACAAACACAAAAGAATTGTACTAAATCAATTGTTTCACATTTTTTTAAAAATAATCGAATTGCTAATGAATACGATTAGTTATAATTATTTTACAGCTATGATACAAAATAATATATAAATACATAAAAAAGTAATTTAATAGCTTATTTAGTTTAGTGAAATATAAATAAAATGGATTGCTATTGCCCTTTATTTATATTAAATTAAAAAGTTAAAAATAATTCGTTTTTAAGTATTTTGCAAAACAATATACTTTTACCTATCCCCAAAAAAAAACTACTAGTCTTATCGTTTATAGTAAGCTGTAAATTAGAAAAAAATCATTCAGCAGCAGCTGTGCTATGAGGCAGACTTAATATATTTATCACAATATTGTAAAATTCTTTGTAAAGAGGTTGTGTTAATGCATTTTTTGATAAAAATGTACTGTCCAAAAATATTAAAATGTCATAATTTTTCTTAAAGTTTTTGTCGAATTTAAAGAAACGCCTCCTTTTTATATTTTGACAAATAAAACCATATATTCATATTAGGGAGTCCAATCCCGAAAGCTTTTATCGATCCCGGGATTATCGGGATTGAAAATCTCAATCCCGGGATCCCGGGATTAGTTGGGATTGAAAATTTAAAGAAGTAAATAATTCAAAACATTTTTAATACAATTTTTTGTTATTAATTACTCGAAACTAAAAAATTAATTAATTTATAAAGTAACAAAAACAAAACAAAATACGTTAAGGATATTCACAATTGCGTGGTTTTCAATGCAGTTAAAAAACCCTGTGGTGTTGTACCACACTTTGCCGAACAGTTTTTATATTTTTCTTGTTTTACATGAAATCTCTAAAAACCAAGTGTGGTAATTTTAAGTAGCCCAATTATATGTTTAACGAAACGTGGTTTTTAAAGTTCCATAAACTGATCGGTTGGCAGTTATTTTCTAGTTGCAAAAATGGAAGAAGCTAAAAATGCGAGTTACACTTTTTTGTGACATATATTAATAAAATATATCAAATTAGATAGTTAATTTATTTGCATAGTTACAAAAAGCTAAAGTGGGAGGTTCTTAACCACAAATTCTATTTAAAGGGTGCTCATATTGTGATTTTCAACTATGGCAAAAAAAACCAAACTACTATACCAAACAATTGTGAATACTCTTATTGTTAACTAACACAAAAAACATAAATAATATTAATGATTAGCACATTGTATTAATTTAACCCTTTCAGTGGACTTGCCCAATATATTGGACACTTCAGAAAGTAATTTTTATATGTATTTATTTAAAGTTTTTTTTTTTAAAACAAATCATTTGGTTCTATGAAAAAAAGATGCACCAATATGATAAAAATAAATTTAAAGATATATTTGACATTAAAGTCAGTTGGATTTTTGTTTTTGTGGCGAAGAAAAGTAAAAAAAATTTGTTTGGCCTATTTTATAAGAAAAATCAACCGGACGAAGATCAAATTTATGTTTTTTCATCTTTTAATGACTTTAATCATAAGAATATAAAGAGGGTTTAAAAAACACAGATCTCAAGGGTTGAGAAATCTTTAAAAGATTAAAATAAAGAGTTTGTGCCGAAAAGGAGCAAAACAATTTTTTCTTTGTACAAGCTTGTAAAACGAAAGTAGCGCAGGTTAAAATGAAATGTATGCTTTTTTTCATCTTTTAAGGACCTAAATGATAGGAATATTACCTCAAAAAAATTATTTTGTTCTTAGTTTTGCCTAGCCATTAAAAGGGTTAAAGAACAAAAAAATATAAAAAAAGACAGGACAGTTTAAGGTATTACTATATAAATGTTATATCTAAGTCAGAATATCTGACAGTTTTTAAATACATAGCTGACTTCCCAATGTTGCAAATTCTTCTAAAACTTTGCAAAGTCTTTGCTCCAGTGATTCACACTCAACGTTCTTACAATCTTTTTCAGCCTCAATAAAAGTTTTTTCTAATTCTTTATTCATATCAACTTAAAATTAAATGTTTGCATTTACGTGAACTTTTGTAATAGAAATTTTTTATTTAAAAATCCTGGGATCCATGAAAGACAATCCCGGGATAACAAAGGGCTTAAATCGTCCGGGATCCCGGGATTGACTTCCCTAATTCATATATGAGGCTGAAAAAAGTATCCATAAATTTTTCCTAACGGCAACACTGCTTGGACTTATGCCTATGGTGTAATAATTCTAAGATAATTTCACCATGATGTTTCAGGGATGTTTTCCATTGCTTTTCCGAAGTCTTTTTGTGGTATACATTTTGTAAAGAGGTGTTTACATGTATGTCAAATGATTGAGGTATATCGCGATTTTTTACTGTCTTTTATTCACTCTAAAATTTTTGATTTATTTGCTCACACATGATTTTTTAATTGAAGTACCGATGCAGGCATTTGTTACTCTTCTGCCTATTTTTTGCCTGCTTTTCTGTCAACTCTTCCTTTTTTCTCTTCAAAAACTGCTTTTGAGTTCAAATAAGTATTTTTTTATAAATAATTTGCTACTAAACAACAGACAAGTAAAAAATGCAACCCTTTGACTGATTGATGCAGGTCTGAAGCTCAATCAAAATTTTGACTGATTCGATGAAGAGTTTGAAGTTCATTTTCGCTCTCACAGAGAGTTAATTTTTTTAACATAGGAAAGCAACAACAAATTTTGATTGATTCAATCATTTGACAGACGTGAGAACACCCAATTACCCATTTTGTTCCAATAATATGCAGTTTTACAGTTATCGGACCTCAAACGTAACTGGTGAAATTCTTCAATCTACCATAAACTAGGGTTGTTTTCCGTTGATTTTTCGACCACTCAGACCAATCAGAAGTGGTACCGAAAATAATTTTCGCTTTTTGAATTTTTCAGATATCTCCTTTAAAGTTATTACTTTTTTTTTTAAAAACATATTAAAAACCATTGTTAAATCAATTGAGACTCATCAAATGGCAGGCTTTGAAACTCAAAATTTTAGTTTAACATTTTGGTAAATGATGAGGTGAGGTGTTTTGACGAAATAATAAATTTCATGCTAGGCAGAAAATTTTTTTTAAAAAAATCGAAACACAAAATAGAATCGTGGTCTTAACCTGGTGTTTTAAAAAAATACTTTCAGACAGTGTTTCGTTCAGAAATATTTTAAGAATCTAAATTTACAAAATTATGCCAAAATTAACCACTTCTGATGCCAAAAATATATAAAACCTTGTCTTCATTTTTTTGAAAAAGTAATAAAATTGCATTCAAAATACATTTCTCGAAAATAAGAAAATGCATTTGCGAAAAATATGCTATTATTAAATTCACCAAATTTAAGAAAACCTAAACACTTTAATCAATAACACCAACATTTAGACAATCAGGTAACAATCAAAAGTTCTGTGCCATTTCGAGTGTACCTTTGGATTCCAGAATCTCTCACACAGGACAATGAGGGTAGAAATCAGGAGTTGCATCTTGTTTGGCGAGATATCAAAAAACAACTTTGTCCTTGTGTAAGACGAAGATATCCTTTTTTCTCTTTATTTTTTTTTTAGATCTCTCTTCAAAAACTGCTTTTGAGTTCAAATAAGTATTTTTTTATAAATAATTTGCTACTAAACAACAGACAAGTAAAAAATGCAACCCTTTGACTGATTGATGCAGGTCTGAAGCTCAATCAAAATTTTGACTGATTCGATGAAGAGTTTGAAGTTCATTTTCGCTCTCACAGAGAGTTAATTTTTTTAACATAGGAAAGCAACAACAAATTTTGATTGATTCAATCATTTGACAGACGTGAGAACACCCAATTACCCATTTTGTTCCAATAATATGCAGTTTTACAGTTATCGGACCTCAAACGTAACTGGTGAAATTCTTCAATCTACCATAAACTAGGGTTGTTTTCCGTTGATTTTTCGACCACATATAAATTTTTTGTGTTAGTATTGGAGCCAATTTAACGTAAAATCTAACATAATGCCATCCCTCTCCAACGGAGTTTCCCATCTCTTTATCTCTGCTCAAAACAACTGAATTCCTCAACAGAGATGAATGGCTATGCACTCTCTGAGTTCTAGGAGAAAGCCCATTCGTTTACATTACATACACTGTTGTTTGGTAGAAACGGTCGTATGCTTCATCGGTTCGTAACAGCAAAACGTTTGCTCTTACAGACTTAAAAATAAACTTTTTGTCTGTTATTGACATGTATAATCCAGCAGCCATTGCCACATCATCCGCATCCAAATTGCGAATATTTCCTTCTGTTATTTGGGATAAGGTTTTTAGTAGCTTAACAACATTTTTAAAGATGGCTCATCGCTGTTCAATTATCAAAGGGATGTTTGTACCTTCATATACTCTCCGTGCTTTGAAGCGACCAAAAAAGTTATGAAGAAGCTTAACTTGATCAAAAAACAGATGGAATGTAACTACGTTCGTAACAATGGCAATTACCGAAAGATGGAGGCGATGATTAAAACAATGATTTTGCACCAACTTTTGTACCTCTATCATCTAATCCAAGTGCTTGAATAAAATTAAAAATTAACTTAGTAAGTCCATATGAAGAAATATCTTCAGCTTTTTCAAGTCCAATAAGAGTTTCTAATGTTTCACCGAGCCTAATATATCGGAATGCCATTGAGAATATTTCGTTTCCGCTTTTATCTCGCGTGCAATCAGCCATTACAGTATAAGATGACGCTTCTTTTATTTCAGTAACAATTGCGTCGCGTAGTATTTCGGCAATACTGCTAACTTAATGACTTACTGCATTAGGCTGGCCGCAGAGTAAGCGCCGAAGCAGACAGGCAGGCAGACAGGCACAGGAAAACTATGTGAACAAGAGAGAAAAAAGTTATTTCTATCTCGTTTCTTCGCAGGGCCTGCCTGCCTGCCTGCCTGCTCCGGCGTTTACTCTGCGGGCAACCTTAGTCTGTATCACGAAGAAGCACACCAACGACAAGCAAGACACGAGAAGAAAAACATTTTTCTATAGGAAATTCTATTGCTTCTCGTGTCTTGCTTGTCGTTGGTGTGCATTTTCGTTATACAGAATAATGCAGTTAATTCAGTGTTTGAGGAGACAAATATGAAGAATTACAAGGCATACATTTCTGACAAGGCTGCAAAATGTTCATCCTTTGAGAGAGTAAATTTGAAAAGGCTTTGGAATAGATCTTGTCCATTTTTATTTTCATTCCCAATTCCCACGGAAAGGTAATTGATTTTTAACCAAAAACATTATTGTAGATACTTTTGATTTTAAATAATATCGCCGTTTTTCTAATGCCGTGGTTATGCTAGCCAAACATGATTGCCGAACATTTTTTGTTGTTATTGTTTCACGTATAAAGTGAAGAAATTAACTTTTTCTCATATTAATTTTCTCGCTCTCGGACCGAACATTTTGATTGCTGATTGAAACGCCAAACATGCCGAACTTTCCAGTGTTGACTGTAGTCATTTTGTATAATAGCATCAAAAAAGTAGGTAAAAGTATTAAAAAGTGAAGTTGATTGTGTCTTCAAGTAACCCTTAACATAAACAGCTAGCTAGCATGTCAGATATATGCAAACCATTTTGTTTAAGATATTATAATAAAAATTCAGAGTAAGTAATCTCAGTTCGTATATTTTAATTCGTTAATTTTAAGTACAAAAATGCAAATTAGGGTTGTGCTTTTTTGTGTTTTGACATACTATTACATATAATGCAACTGTGCCACCAATCATAGCATAACCACCAAACATGTTTGGCTAGCATAACCACGGCATAAGACGTTTTTGTTAAGCAGGGTTGGAACTTCTAGTTGATTCTTTTTTCGTAAACCATGTTCCTTCCATAGTACCATGGATGAAATATGTTTTGCACTTAATGCATATACACCGAGGCCATGCTGAGAAACCAATGCTTTCTGCCAATTAATGATGCCTGTTGTAGAAAACAATCTCTAGAATTTCCTATCTCGAATTCACGACATGAAAAACAAAAAAGTCATATTTTTTAATTGAGTACTCATTCCAACAACATCTATTTATCTAATTGAGCTGAAATGATCTTCCACTCAAATTTTTTGGAAATGCAATTCCTTGCAAATTTTTTTCAAATTTTATTTGTTTTTTTTGAGTTATGGGCGGAAAAAGGTCAGCAGAAGTAGAGATGTCTTCATGTGCGCAGGATTTGTTCTAGGGGGGGGGGGGGGGGGTAAGGAATAAATAAATCTAGAATGAACATAAACAAAATGTTACCTATATAATGCTATTTACTCGGATTTTTGGTACTAATTTGTTATCGTGATACGCCTGTTGACACACGCTTGTCAAATTTCAACAACATGTCTTTCAATTTACCTATTTGCTAATTTGCTAGATATTTAATATTGGAAAAATGAATTTTCAATATTTTTTGTGTAAAAGAAGTTTTGTCTGCTTGCGCGAAACAATATGGTCCATTAGACAGTTTTTCTGCCTATAAATTCGAAAATCATACCGTCGTTGCGCATGCAATACCGCGTAACCGCCACTTGCAACACAGCGTATATTGCAAAAAAGCCAAAATTAATTTAATTTTCGTTTTGAGCATTTATTTATTTATTTATTTTTATTTATTTTATTTTATTTAAATTTTCATTACAGGGAATAAATCCTTACGCTGAAGATTACTAGAATCTTATATAAAGAGCATAAGTCACTAAAGGTGTAATTAATATAAATATATTTAAAAACTAAGCTCAAGTTAGATGTAATATATATTTAAAAATTAAAGTGAAATTAGATTTAAAAATTTAATTAAAAATCAAATCCAAAATTAAATTATAAGTTAAAATAAAATCTACAGAAAAGTAATAGAATTTTAGAAGACCTTAATACAAATATTTAAACAAATAAATACAAACAGGTTTAATGCAGCAGATACACTAACAGAAATACTGACGATGCAAACATTAACAATTAAAGTTCCTGAAATATTTTAAAAAGCTCTTTCTTAAAACGCGCGGCGTTGCAGATGTTTCGAAGTTGATGTGGAAGAGAATTCCAAAGACGTACTCCATAAAGAAAAAATTGTCGCTCTGATACTAAAAGATTGTGTCGCGTGTGTATTAGCTGTTTTGACCGTTGAGAGTGTGCGAATCTAAGTTTTTCAAAAAGATACGATGGCTCTTTTGTATATATTATTTTATGTAAAAGTAGTAAAGTGCGAAAATCTTAAAGTTTATCAAAAGTCATCGAGCATATTTGTTTCGAGCGATGGGATATATGATCGTATTTTTTCAAACAGAATATATATCGTGCAATGTTATTGTAAAGCATGTTTAATTTGCGTTTAGCAGCATAGTCGCAATTAGCGAAGATTTCGCACCCGAATAAAAGTGTTGGAAGTAAATATGTTTTGGCCAAAAGCATTCTTATGTTTTGTGGTGTAAAGTGCTGAGTTAACCTTCCGTACACTTTGCCAATAGTGAGATCAATGTGATTGTTCCACTTGAGAGTCTTATTAAATGTGATCCCTAAATTCTTTGCAGTACCAAAATAGAGTATTTCAGATTTGTTTATTGTCACCTTTGGCAATTCGGAAAGATCTAGTGGCTTTTTGTATATTACCATACATTTGGACTTTGACGCATTCAGGCACAAACCATTTTTCAATGCCCAATTAGAAATATTTTCTAAATCAATATTTGTTTTTTGTATACACTGCGAAATTTCGTTTAGCGGGGAACTAGCATAAAGCTGAACGTCATCTGCATACAAGTGAATTGAAGAGTGTTTTAAAATTGTATAGAGGTCATTAATGTAAATTGAAAATAGAAGTGGCCCAAGAACAGACCCTTGTGGTACGCCCCGTGTGAGTGGAAGGTGTCTAGATTGTGAGTTTTTGGTGCTAACTGCCTGTGTTCTTCCATCTAAATAAGTAAAAACAAGCTTTGTAGAAGTATTAGAAAAATTGTACATTTTTTGTAATTTGGTGCAAAGAATGCGATGGTTCACGCAGTCGAACGCCTTTGAGTGGTCAAGGAGAGTTAATATTGTAACTTCGTTGTTGTCTAATTTTGAGCGAATTTCCTCTGATACATTTAATAAAGCAGTAACGCAACTTCTATTTGGCCTGTATCCAGACTGAAATTCAGTTAATAAGTTTTCGTCTCTTAGGAATACATTTATTTGGTTTTTCAGAACTATCTCAAAAACTTTCGATAAGTATGGAAGTATTGCTATAGGTCTGAACTCATTACTAGATTTTGGAATAGGGATTACTTTAGCGGATTTCCAGCTGATCGGGAAAGTCAAAGTAGTTAGGATCGTGTTGAAGATATAGGTTACATTCTGCAAGACTTTTGGTAGTATTATTCTGAAAAATTTAGGTTGTATGCCATCAAAGCCTGTCGCGTTAGATTTTACCTCATAAAAACTTTTTAAAACATCAGACTGATTAACGTAATTCGAAGTATCTTTCCGAACAAAGAACGGAGGAAAAATTGTCATAGTGATTTGACGTTACTTATCATTTAATAAATCAACATCAATTTCATCTACAGTGGCTGGATTGTGTTTACCTATGCCTATATCACGAATGCGCTGCCATTTTTCTTTGCTACCTACGGCTGTATCGAACGCCTCGGTATAAAATTCCAATTTTGCTTTCTTTATATTTTTTGCTACGACACTTTTTAGTTCGTGGTATTTTTTGTACAGATCCGGTGTTTTATATCTTTTCCAACGATTATATGCTACATTCCTGTCTAGAATTTTACTGTGTATACTTTCGTTAAACCATGGTCGTTCTTTGCGTTTAATTGTTTTACTTCGAAGAGGAACAAATTCTTTACAAAAAGATTGTAAACATTTGTTTGAAAATAAGAGACCATATCATCAACTGAAGCAATTTGGAATATAGCATTCCAATCTACATTTGATATTTGATTTTCTAGTAGCCCGTAATCAATATTTTTAAAATCGCGATAAGAAAACGTATATGGCCTATCATTTAGATCAAAATCGTAAGAGAGAAAAATAAGATCATGTTTTGAAAAAACCGGCAAAGAAATTTGATCATAAGACTGTATTCTTGCAGATTCGTTTAAAAAAAAAAACATCTAAAAGTGTATCCGACGATTGAGTAAAATGGGTAGGCATGCTTGAGTTAACACACTCTAAACCTAAAGTTAGCATGCCATCAATCAAGGTATTTTCTCTCAAAATATTAGAATTGAAATCCCCACAGATAATAATATTATCGTACGACAAGCTTGTATTTTGTAAAATATCATTTGTGATTGATTTATTCATTTTGATTTTTTATTAAATGCTTATTTGACGACAATGCAAATATCTTTCAATAAATGTTTAGTTGAGTAAAAAATCCATTCAAGAGTTTAAAAGAAAATCAGTTTTTCTGCACTCTTGTTAAATTTCACTATGTCCGTATGTGTGTATGTGCAAGTGGCGGATACGCGGTATTGCACGCGCAACGACGATATACAACATTTAAAGAAGTAAGTTAATAAACCCAATAAAATTCTCCAAGAATTGTATTTAAGGCTTGAAGAAAGTAAAGATGTACCAGGATTTAAAAACTTTTCAAAAATAGGATCATTTGACTTAAATCCAAAAAAAGAAAAAGACTCTTATTGATATAGCTCAAATACAGGCCCTTTTAAAGTCATTGATATACAAAGAGAAGAAGGTGAAGATGTAGCAATTGGGTCATTCCACGGTAACCGTCGGGATATTATTACTAATTTTTGAGTACTCTTTCGCAATACACTCGGTTACTAGCAACAAATGTCAAAAATGTAATATGCAATTTTATGACAAATTAAATGTTTTTAAATATGGCAATCAAAAATATTTGTGTGTTAGTCGCGGCTGTGTTAAATTCCTTTCCAAATCACTGTGACGGTCGGGACAGGCAAAAATTCACTTACCAGTTATAAGAAGATAAAACATTGAAATTCAGTCCAACCATGAGGCTCAAACCCAAACTGTTTTGGTATGAAAGACCTAAGAAGTGCTGCAATAGTTTATTGTAAGAAAAACTCGTAAGGAATTACCATTTTTTTTACATAAATTTGCAAAGTTTGTGATGATCGGGACAAGTAAAAAAACCATATAAATAAGTGGGAACCAACTGAAGGTTTTATTCGAAATTATATTCATAAGCAATTTTTTTATAGTAAAAAACGTTAAAAACTAAAAATTAATTTTAAAAAATTCAAATACTCAAGAAAAAGGTCTTAGAAGAACGGTTACCGATTATAATTATCCAGCATCGACATCGATGTCCATTTCGTTGGACGTGTTGATATTCTGGTATGCAATCAAGGGCTGTTTCTGAATTAAAAGCAGTTCGTTTATTTTTAGTAGAGTTAGAAGCTATGCCATATGCTATACAGTAGAAACTTAGAGCCTGGAAATGGTGTTTTTGCTGAAGATATGGGATAGGTTGTACATGGCCCCATCTGCGTTGGAGATTTTCACGGTGCATATCAAAATCTGCTATAGAAATAAAAAAATGTGCATTCCTATGTCTTTGGTTCTTAAATTAGTAAAGCACTCCCAGCTGTTTTTTGTTATTGCCTTCCTGCTCGTAATAGCTGACCACAACAAACGTTTTGCTGTGGCCCCGATCCTATCGATCGACTGCGCCTTTGCCATGACTCGATGCAAAGAAATTCCACTCTACACTGACACCCCAGTCAGACTTCGCGTGGCATATATTAGACAAAGTATATCTATTTTTAAATTGAGCAGCGCAGCCCTCTGTATATTGAAAAATTTTGTTTGGAGCCGGGCAATGGGTTTTTAAATCCTTAATTATTTTTTTTTAAAAAAACCCAAACTGCGAATTTGTCATGAGATAATTCATTGCTCAGGATTACATACGATTGTTTTTTTCACCCTTGCTGCCCCAATAACATCCTGTAAACAACGTTGTTTGCGGGTGAGACCAATGCGCGCTTTAAATCTCATCTTAAGAAAGAATTGCAAAATTTTTTGCAAAGTCGACCTGAAGTACAATTTCTGTTAAAGAGGTTTCCTTCGTTTTCAAAATGATTGGATTGCTGGTTTTTTACAAAAAATGGTGTTTAAATTTTAGTATTTGTTTGTTTATCTCTGTAAGAAGGTTTGTAAGTTACAGTCCGGTTACAGTCTTTATCTGCAAAAAGTTTTCCTGTTTCATCCACTGCTTCCAGTTGACTCCACCCGATTCATGTATCTTTAATTTAATTATGTCGTGAACATCGAAACAATTTCGGCATTCGTTAGACATGCATTTTTTGGAATATATGCCGCATGTAACTTCATTTAAAAATTTCCATGAAGTCGCGAAAAATCTGGTATATATTCGTACAAAGCCTCAACTATGTATTCAAATTTGGCATGGTACATGCAGACACACACATTGTGAGGCATTTCGCTCATAGGCCTAACATGGGAGAGCCGCACATCAAAAAATTTGCTTTTACCTATTTTAAAGTTGATGTATAGCTCTTTCAATAGATAGTAAGCTTCAGAAACAGTCATAACTAAATGGTGTTTAGCCACATGGGTACGTTTACCAGTAATTAAATCCTTTACTGAAATTGTGTTTCTGCCAGGTGCAGCTCGACTAATGTCATCTCTTTCGAAAAATAACTTCACAGTGTTAACTTCTTCATCTAATAACATATCAGATCTATGCTTTCCAGTTTCATGAGACATATTCGGCATAACATATTTTAAAAGTCCTAGCATAACAGCTTGTTTTTTCCTTGGACTCTCTGGCATTGCCTTTTTTGCCTTCATTACAGCCTTACGCAATGTATTTTTGCACTTATATGAACCTATAGGTGTTACCTAATATGACTTTAGCTGGGCGGTCTTTTTCAATTCCCTATATTTCCTTTTTCTAAGTTTTTCTTTTTTCTTCTACGATTTTTTATCATAAAAATGTTCTTTTTTGGCTTTTTCTCTTCTTTTTCGCCTTCGTTCTCTTTCCTTTAACAATTTCTGTCTCCAAACCTCTGGATTTTGCTTTATTTTCTCCACCGAACAACGTTTTCTCTCAACTGCATCTATGCTATAAAAAGATATTACCAATCAATGTATTAGCATTACGTTATTAACACGTCTCCTGGAGAGATTTCTGCTCCACTGAAAATGCCCACCCCAAATTTTTCTCATGAAATATTCAATGGTAGCAGATATTCAAGTGGAGTAATTTTGTGATGGTCGGGACAGAATTAAATTTCCAATTAACAATTCTGTTGAGCTCTCACAAATACAAGACCAAGCCAAAGTTATGTGTTTTTAGTTCCCTCTTACTTTGCTATGGTTTTTTTGCTTACTCTCATGCAAATTTTTAGTTTAGGAAAAACTAATGTCTATTTTGTTGTGATGGTCGGGACAAGAAACACGATCGCTTCAGAGGACGATAAATTTTGAATTTACTTACCTTTTTAGAATATTTGTTCTGTATGATAGTAAACAATATTGTATTTATACATTATCAACAAACACTCGCTACAATTGTAAAGCAAAATTGAAGTAAAATACGTAGCTACCTTAAGTGAAAAAAAACTGGAATACTACCGAATTATAACATATTTTGGTTACAAATCGAAATCTGTGCTAGCTGGGTAATATTGAATATGAAATAGGCGTATATAATTATATTAGTATTTTGTTACAAATTTTGTTATTAAAAGTAAAAGAAGAATAATTAGCGGACTTTTTGGCAAATTGTGCGGATATTGATCAGCAGAAGCTGACAACAGTGTTCACCAAAGAATTTATGTATTCGATGTCAACGCTGCACTGAAATGCAGTGTACTGAATTACTGTACAATACTCACTACTGTATAGTACTTCAGTGCACTGCATTTCAGTGCAGCGTTGACGTGAAATACACATGTTCTATGGTGAAGCTTAGCAACGAAACAAACACTTCATAATTTAAAATAATTTTCACTACAGTAATAACAGCACTTATGTTATGTTGTGAAACAGAATATCAAAACATAATGCGACAATACAGCAAAGTAACGGGAAATCATAGCATGCACAGCGAGTGCTTGCTTCAGTGTCGATCAGCTAGATACAATCTTATTCATTCTTTGAGCCCGAACAGAATCAAAAGACGTTACGACCGGCGATCCTCTCTGGCCGCCAGACACACAGAACCCGTCCAGAATGAAAGCGATTGCGACTGACGATGCAGGGTTGCTTTTATATAGCATAGTTTTGTTAGCAGCCATGTTTTTGTTGTTGTGTAAGTGAAACAGAAGAAACGTGAGCACATAGCAAAAACCAAGAAATTGTCTTTGAACATACCTACGTTTGCATACATACGTTTGCAAAATATGGCAGCACTAATTGTACTCAGAGAAGAAATCGTCGGTCGTTAGAGAAAAAATAGAATAGATTCTATTCAATTTTTCTGTAGCGATAAGAGCCCGAACAGAACCAAAGCGAAATCCGCTGAGAACACGTCCAGAATTGGAGCGGTGGCGGTTGTCTTGTCACGGTTGCATTTTATTTGGGAATGATACAAACAATTTTATATTTTGCTTTGCATTCACATGAATGCAACACAGGCACAAAAACAGAATGTCAGATCATATTAAAAACTAAGAAAATAACACTGAACGTACCCAATCTTTAGCAAAAATATGGCAACATTTAAGTCACAACGATTTCATTTTTGACGGCTTCGTTAACTTGCGTGTGATGGCGGATAGAGTTGCCACCTAGATTTTTTTGTACTTTTGTGAATTCTTTGATTTGAATTTGAATTTAAGATGGAAGTTAGGGTTGCCTCCTAAATTTTTACCACAGTATTGCAACATGATTATATGTATTTTTAAGATTTTTAAACATCATTTATCAGTGTTAGTGGGTCGCTGATTTTGAATCTGAAGTCAGAATTTTAAAATTCAAGATGGTGGATAGGGTTGCCACCTTATTTTTTATTTTTACGAATTCAGGTCTGGCGCGAACTAAAGGGTAAAAACGGGTCGCTTAATCCGGATCCGTTGTCAGAATTTCAAAATTATTTAAATATAAAATTTTGAAATAATAGGGCTGCCACCTAATAATATGTATTTTTAAGAGTTTCAAACATCATTTATCAGTGTTAAGGAGTCGCTGATTTCGAATCTGAAGGCAGAATTTTAAAATTCTATATAGTTAAAAAGGGCTGCCACCTACTTCTTTTTATATTTTTGCGAATTCTTGTATTTTTAAAATTCTGAACACGGATTCAGAGTCAGCGACCCATTTTTATCTAGTGCTCGCGCCAGCACCGAATTCGTAAAAAATTTAAGGTGGCAACCCTATCAACCATCCTTAATTTTAAACTTCTGACATCAGATGTGAAATCAGCGATCCGCTAACACTGATAAATGATGTTTAACACTTTTAAAAATACATATTAGGTGGCAACGCTATTATAAAAAATTACATAATTATGAAATTCTAACAACGGATTCGGATTCAGCGACCCATTTTTACTTAGTGTTCGCGCCAACATCGAATTCGTAAAAATAAAAAAAATGAGGTGGCAACCCTATTTACCATTTTGAATTTTAAAATTCTAACTTCAGATTTGAAATCAGCGACTCCCTAACACTGATAAATTATGTTTAAAACTCTTAAAAACACATATTATTAGGTGGCAATTTTCTAAATAAAACCCTATTATTCAAAACTTACATAATTTTGAAATTCTGACAACGGATTCTGATTCAGTGACCCATTTTTATCTAGTGTTTGCCCACCATCGAAATCACAAAAATAAAGATGGTAATCCTATTTTTAAATAAATTTTGGAGTTTGAAAATTCTGATATAAACAAATAAAAAACAAGAAATCATATTTTATACCTGTAAGTAGTTCAGTGTCAATGCAGTAGTATGTTCTATTTCAGTTTTGTTCCACTTCAGTTTGGTTCTATTGTTCTATAGATTAGATGTTCTACTGTCATTTTCTGCAGTATTTGTTTATATATCAAAAACTCTCTTTACTGCAGTGCTTATTTTGAAATGAGAGAGTAGAAGACCGGAAGTATTTGAAAGCAGAGCTTATGGCTTGCAAGTCAGAGCCCAAACAGAACCAAAGCGGATGTCGGATGGCGGGCCTCTCTCGGCGAAATTCGCTGAGAACACGTCCAGAATTGGAGCGGTCAAGGTTCATTTATAAGGTTGTGGCACTTGAGAGAAATGCACTCTTTTTCCTGCCTTTGCTCGAACTGTCACTGTGTTTTTCCTTGTTCTAAGCATTCATTTTCTTCATTTTGTTTCATCCATTCTGACAGTTTGACAGGGCTCGCTCTCAAGTGCCACAACCTTATAAATGAGCCTTGGGAGCGGTGGCGGTTGTCGGATCACGGTTGCATTTTATTTGGGAATGATACAAATTATTTTATATTTTGCTTTGAATTCACATTAATGCAACACAGGCACAAAAACAGAATGTCAGATCATAGTAAAAACTAAGAAAATAGCACTGAACCAAACCAATCTATAGCAAAAATATGGCAACATTTAAGTCTCTCAGAGAGAGATCCGCCACCCGTCAGAGAAAAATTAGAATAGATTCTATTCTGACGTTTTCCCGTCACGCATTTCTACGGCGGTTTTATTTTTGGCGGCTGCATGTATTTTCATTTTTTTTTTGTTGCGCGGCGAATCCGACAACCGACATCCGCTTTGGTTCTGTTCGGGCTCTCATTTGTGTAGTGCTTGTGCAGCTCTTTAATATAAACTGTATCTTCGGTTGCCGTCACGAAAGAATTTTCACATTTTTCGAAGTAATATGTGTTCTTTTCCCATTTATATATATGTATTTATTAGGGTGGTCCTTATTTTTCGACTTTTGAATTATCCTCGGGGCACTTTCTCATTTGATTATATACCTCTAAATATGAAATAAGTTTTTTGTTTTTGTTAAGATTTAGCGGTCGCTACCGGCTGTCTAAATTTTTACAAAAAGCTTTGAAAGACAGCTTAAATGATGGCTTCATTAATTTTTAATTTAAGTGTCTGTATCACATTTTACGTGCAAGTGAGACTCGCAAAGACAAAAGCTTCTCCCCTCCGCCCCTCGACCCCTCTTTGGTACCGACACGTCGAGATTTAGCCCGCCTCGCACTTCAGTTCTGTTAAGTCATTAACGAGAGCGCACGTGTTGCATTTGTAAAAGTTATAGTGACGTGTTCCAACTTGCAATGGCGTCTACATGTAACGGACTCAGTAAAGCTACTAGAAATCAAAGTAAGGTTTGGCTCATCGGTCAATTATTATCCGAATTAAGCCAATCAACATTGCCATCCATCGGTGAAGTGTTGCGTTTTTTTACTACAAAAATGAAGAAAAGTATTCATGAATCTACGACTTTGACAGCTTGCGAAGTTATTAAAATGTGGGAAAACGCTGGCATTCCTACTCAATTAAAAAACATGTCATCAGTAAAATTGAAAAGCTGTTCAAAGAATGGCAGAATCTAAAAAAAATAAAGAAAACAAGAAAAAACGTTCAAAAGCATTGAAAAACAAAACTGGCAACAAAGATTAGAAGATTCATTTGACATTGCTCATCGTGATGCTTTAAATATTATGACTTTAGAAGAAGACAAGCAGTTTTTATTAGCAGTGCGACAAAATCGACGCCAATTTTTAATTGGTTCAGTGGACAAAAAAGTTTAAACAAATGTAAGAAAATCAAAGAGAAAAGAGAACGCCTTGAAAAATTGCGCGAGCTTGAAAACAAAGATATCTCATTTATAACAGAAAAGCGCTAATTTTCTTCATTATCATTTCTTTCGTCGGCGTCTGCCCCCACAAGTGGAGAAGCAACTTCATCTGACTCTGAATGTATATCAGAATTGACGAAGATGCAACCACCTCAGAAACGAGCTCGAAAAGACATTATTAACAGTCAATTAGCTTCCAGTCTTGATGTCTCTAAATTGAGTGACAGACAAGCAACTATGGTCGTGACTTCTACTTTGAAAAGTGCAGGCTGTGATCCATCAGAATTTACTGCTTTATTCTGTACAACGGAAATGCACACCAACGACAAGCAAGACACGAGAAGCAATAGAATTTCGTATAGAAAAAAGTATTGCTTCTCGTGTCTTGCTTGTCGTTGGTGTGCTGCTTCGTGATACAGATTAATGCAGTTAATGTCAATAGATCTTCAATTCGTCGGCAGCGACAGCTCAAAAGCGAGTTTAAATCTTATTCCTCATTAACAATTCATTGGGACGGTAAACTTATAGAAAATATTACTGGACACGAAACTGTAGATCGGCTGCCAATTTTGGTATCAGGACATGGAGTTGCTCAACTACTCGCTGCTTCAAAACTGGAACGTGGAACAAGCGAAGCATGTGCGTCAGCTGTCTACGAAGCTATAAATTCATGGAATTTGAGCGATAAAGTAAAATGTTTGTGTTTTGACACTACTGCTGTAAATACCGGTTTAAGGAGTGTAGTATGCGTTCTTTTGGAGCGCAAAATGGATATAAATATGGAAAGTATTATTACCACATAATGGAAATTATGTTGTCAGCTGTAGTGGATCAATTGTTTGCCCCATCTAGTGGTCCTGATATACAATTATTTAAAAGATTTAAGAACAATTGGAACACTATTGACCAAAGCGACTTCAAAACAATAACAGATGAAGCTGAGGCAAATATTTTTGCAGAAGTGGCCGCAGACAGGATTTCTTTTGCCAAAAAGCAACTTCAAGTACATCAACCTCGTGATGACTACAGAGAACTGTTGGATCTTACTATCATTTCCTTAGGAGGTGTTCCTGAAAAAGGCGTTTTATTTCTGAGACCTGCTGGTATACATCGAGCTAGATGGATGGCAAGAGCGTTGTACTGTTCAAAAATTTATTTAGTTAAGCATTAGTTTAAGCTAACGAGGAAGGACGAAAAGTCTGTTAAAGAAATATGTATTTTCACGTTGATGATTTATGTCAAATATTGGTTTCAAGCCTCTACCAGTCAGTCAGCCCAAAGAAACAACTTACAATTATTAAAAGAGCTTAAAGCCTTTGAAAGCTTTAACAAAAATATAGCTACTATTGCGCTAAAAAAGATTTTAAATCATTTGTGGTATTTGTCGGAAGAGCTAGTTTCGCTTGCGTTTTTCGATGACGAACTTTCAGTTCAAGAGAAGAAAAAATTGTAGAAGCACTCAAAATTTAAGGCACAGATAATTGCTTAAAACGAATAAACCTTGACATCGCACATAACCACGAAAAAAAATATAGAAAACTTTGTGAGTAGTAATTCTTTAAGATTCTTCCAGATCCTAGGTCTCTCATTAATTTTTTTAGACGTCGAAATCTGGAACGACGACCCTGATTATATAGCTGCCAAAAATATCATTCATTCATTACTAGTAGTGAGCGATATAGCTGAGCACGGTGTTGCTTTAATGGAAGAATATAATAAATTAATTACCAAAAATGAAGAACAAAAGCAATATTTGCTTTTGTTGGTAAAAGAGTATAGGAAAAAGTATCCTAATACTAACAAGATATAATTCATCTTAATCTTATAATTCATCGTCTTATAATTCTACATAATATCTTAATTCATAACAACAACAATAATTTAGTAATATTTTGTAAGACCTCGGTATAAAAAAATACAAATACAGATTTTGAGTTTTTATTCAAAATTCAAACCATGGTAGCGACCTCTAAATGTCATTTAAAAATTTTTAAAAAAATACTGAAATACTTTCTTATGGTATATAACTAAATTACGTGGTGCCCCGCGAAATTAAAGACAAAATAATTTTTTCTTAGGAATAAGGACCACCCTAGTATTTATATTTAAACCAGTTAATCTTAAATAAAACAACTTCAGTTTTATTAATATCTTTATTTTCATATGTATGTATATTATTGTTGTTATTCTTGTATATAATGTATTAAATATTATTATTATTTTAATATAAATTTGTATTTTATATATTTATTTATACATGACATGCTATTCAAAAAGATGTATTTGCTAGTATATGATTTCAATGTCTTTTGCCTTTTCAATACAAAATTATCATAAAGCAAATCTTATTAGCTGTTTTTGTATTGCCAACAAACCAACGAGCAACAATTAAACAAAATGTTGCTATGCTTATCTAGAGCTACCTTCCTGATGTATCTGTTGTTATTTTTACTATACAAATTGTGTTTTTTGCGATAATTTTTATAAACTGCCTACGTATCTTAGTGCTAAACATATGCTATGTATGGATAAGTATTTTTTATATATATATGTATTAATAATTTTTTACAAAGATGGTACTATAAACATTTAAACTCCGCCATTGGTTATTTTTGCTGTTTTTCAAAACAACGCACAGACATATTTAGTTTACATAGTTACTTGCGAATACAAGAATAGTTTTTTAATGCAAATAACTTTTTTGAATTAACGAAAGTGTTTAAGGTTTGAGTGAAAAGAAGAATTGTAGAAGGGTCTGGTTTAAATATTTTTTGTACTTTTTATTTTTGGAATGACTTTTTCTTTATTATAACATTATCTTATGACATTTTCTTAAGGTGTAAAAATAGTAAACTACATTTTGTGGAAATTTCTATACGTTCTATATTTTTCCAAATATTATCAATGACTAATTTAATGCGTACAGTTGTCTTACTTTGGGTGGGAGGGAACTTCTTGTACAAGTTTCCACATTATTAATTTTTTCTTAGTGCTAATACATGAATTCTTCGTATAACTTTGTTGGTTATGGAGCTGCTAAAAGCTTCAGTTGGTTATGAGTTAATTTCTGAGGCTAAACATTTTCAATTTACATGAACCGTTGGGTTTTTTGTTTACTGTTTAACTGTTCTGTTCAAATGTTATTTTATTCATTGGCACATTTTTCAAACTATCCTCAATTTTTACATTACTTATTTTACAGTTTTATTTTTCCCTTTTTTATACTTAAATACATTTGAGATACGATAATGAATATTAAGTCGTAAACATTTACTCAATAAGGAACAAAAAATTACAGACTTGTCTGAAGATCTTAAAAATAAAATATTGAACATGATTTTTTAATGTAATTATTTAATTAATTTATAATCTTTGATTAGCATTTAATATTTATATGTAGTAAATATATTTTTAATATAACTGCAGTTGTGCTTAAATATTTATAATAATTTTAAGTATGATATTTAATAATGTACAAAAAATGATGTTGTAATTTAAAAAATATTTACTTTTCAAGAAGTAACAACTGGGTTATGTGTAAAATACTCAATAATGAACATATTTAAAAAATACACTTTTGTCACTTCACACTCAAAGGATTCTCCAAAAGAATGAAGATTGAACTGCTATGAAAACGTTTAAGTCAACATATTTTCAGGAATTTTTTTCATCCCCCAATTAAATCGATTAAATTTTATTGAGCAAAGAAAAATCGAATTTCCCTGTAACGAAAGTTTATTACATTCTTCTATGGTTAGTAAAAGTATTTTTTATGATATTTTGGTAGATGGTTGTTTTTATAATTTCTCAAATTTTACATAAAGCTTCATGAAATAACTGAGAATTGCATGCTAAGATAAATGGAAAGTGTTTAATGTTTAAATTTCAAATCAATAATAAAAATTTTTTAATGATTTAATGACAAATAGAACAGTGACCCATTTTAGTTCCTTGTAATTACCAATTCGGCCACAAGGACGGTTCTTGCAATCAAAATGCCAAACTATAATTTAAAATATAAAATAATTCATTAAGCAATGCAAGGAACAACGAAGAATAAGTATATATTCTTCAAGTAATGACTGTCCTTCTTTTCTGACACTCATAAATTTCGATATACCTTCAAGACAGTTGCGACGTTTCGTAATGAGCCATTTAAAAGAGCTCTGTCTTTATTTAATGATCTATAGTCTCGAGTTTTGTTTGATTTTTCAATGTCTAAAGAATGTTTTAAAGAATTGTTAAATAGTTTATTTGGAGTGCAATTCTACTGTTTATTTGTACCGTTATTTTATTTTTAAATTGTTAATCTCAGTCTGTAAGGATATTTTTTCCAAAGACTCAATAAAGAAATCTAGTCATTGGATCGGAAATAGCATAAGTCAGCACAAACTCTAGCTTCGTAAATCACGTTCTGCTTATCTGGGAGATTAATTTACTACATTTGAATTTGATGATACAAAGCACCCCGATTAAAAAAGGAATAAGACTCCATGTAATGGAAAAATACTGCAGAGTGTATCTCAACTCAACTTCAATCTGCAATCAAGAAAACGAGAAGTCTTAAATGTCCTAGCACATATTTTGTACACTGGCATTTATTATATTAGAGACGACAATAATGGTATTTTTCCGCGACACCAGTATCTAGTTCCTGTAACTCGTAGCGATCGTAGTTACCGACTCATATTACCGATTTGTCGTCACTCTGATGTCACTCTCACCTGCAATGTTTCTATACGTATCTGAACCGATTTCTGTTCGATTCGTTCGTTCCAAATCGATAAGCTATCACATGGAAGCTTTTAAAAAAGTGTTTCTGTACGTAAAGGGAATCGATAACAATGTGCCACTTTTCTCACTGGCTTTGCGGTAAGTGAGAATTCTACCGATTTATCTAATGTAAGTAATGTTGTATATTATTAAGTTATAAGTACTCGAAATATACCTTTAAAAATGGTTACTTTCATATATCATTGAAATATATCATTGTTTTTAAAAAACTTTTTAATTTTGAAGGTAATGCTATTTATAAATAATGCCTATTGACATAAAAGTTAAAAATTTCAGCAAAACAGTATATGTTCGAGCTATGCAAAAGTACCCGGTTGCATATATTTGCTGCACAGCACTAAGTGTAAAATTATTTACATTTATAATCGTTGATAGCTTCCGCAGCTATTAATACACACCATTATAACATAATTAATTTTCTTAAACTGCAAATATTCACTTTTTATTAACAAGACAAGCACCTATTTTTATAAAGTTTTAGCGCAACTAAAACAATATATTCGAGTAAGCAGCTGCTTGTCATGTGACTCAATTTCGCAAATTTTCTTCTCGATTTGGATAACGGTTGACGTCACACAAATCGGTAACTTGCCGATTTTGTCACAGGAACGAACTACAGATCACAAAATAAGCACGGATCGTTATTTAATTGCAGCTCTGTGCAGCGCTTCATTGATAAAGCTGCAATCAAAACACATATCCGAAGCCTTCGCTACTCGATTCTTAATCCTACCTCCTGAAAAAGTAGATTGGATACCAGGAGTTTCACGACACCACACATAGTTACGAGGCGGCCAAAAATAGCTCAAGAAAAAAATTAAAGCCGTTTGCTTTAGGAAGTTAGCAGTAAATTTGATAAAGTAAGTACGCAGATATTGCAATATCTTTATGTTTGTGGAAGTTATGCTCTTTAGATGTTCCCTTAAAAATTTAATGAAATTTCAGTTTTTACAGTTTAGTACTTAATATATTCTAATATCGTTTAAATTTTAGTATAACTTATATGCAAAACTTTAAAGGAGATATATATCACAAAATGTAGCAAAAAAAGAAAAGAGATAAATAAATAAATAAAGAACTGTCTCGATACAAAAAATAAAGAAGTAAAAAAAAATTAGAAAAAATCAAAACTTTTATAAACTATTAAAAAAGAAGTTATTTGTTTTGCAAAACATACATTTTGGGTTTCGCAATTAGCAAATCCCAAAGGAAAATAAGTTTTACTGTCTTATAGCAATAAATAGGAAAAATAATTTAGATTTTATATCTTCCGGTCAGCCAACTTACTGGCCTTCTGACCCACAAAAGGTACTTCGTCTCATGGATTTTCAATATGTAAGAACATTGAGCGACAATCAATTAAAGTGGAAACTAGATTTGATTTATCTTCTGATCACTCCCTTGTGATATTAAAACTGCATAGCAAAGTTCAATTAATGGCAAAATCATGCAGACTAACTTCAAATCAAACAAACTGGCTGAAGTATCGACAATACATTAGTAGTCGTTTAGATCTCAAACCCTCGCTAAAAAGTAGAGGTGAGATTGACTCAGCTATTGATAGCTTTAGTAATACACTAATGTCAGCGGTTGAATAAGCAACTCCTGTAAAAAAAGTAACTCAAGCACAAAGTCAAAGAAGGACCTCAATAGAAATTGAAGAACTTCTTAGAGAAAAACGAACTCTAAGAAAATGGCAGCAAAGAAGATCGCCTCAAGCTAAGCAGAAACTCCTTTCAGCTGTCAGGCGACTGAAAGGATTACTAAATACTGAGTAAAAACAAAGTTGAAAGCTATAAAAGTTAACTCCAACAGAAGCAACCAATTATTTCTTATGGAAGGTAAATAAAAACATAAAAATTCCAAAAGAATGTGAAGCGCCCTTACGAGCAAAAATGGGAGATGGGCCTTTGCTGAACACTTTAAATCTGTATTTCAGTCGAATCCAACCAGTAACAATTTTGAGATTCCTAATGTGCCTACTCAAGCGAGGGAATGCCCACTAAAAGTGAAAGTCTAAAGAATATTGACGGAGTTATTAAAACACAACTTAGTACTGAGAAAGCACCAGGGTATGATCTTATTACTCCAAAAATGATAAAAGAGTCTCCAAGTATTGCTTCCATGGTCACTGCATTGATAGTAATTCTGTAAGGACTACCTTTTGAAGGTTATGATTCTTTTCATATTATTTTATATGAAAAAATTTACAAAAATTTTTTTTTTCCGAGTTGCGTCTTGAACCCGGACTCCCGAAAACTAACACATTACATGATATATTTTATGAAAATATTTATATTGAAAAACTCCAAGCCTTTCTTATATTTTTGTATAAAAAAAATTTATAAAAAAATTCAAGAAAAAATAATTTTTTTCCGAGTTAGGTCTCAAACCCGGACTCTCGAAGGCTTACTTTAATTTGTTTTGATACAAAATAAGCTATTGATTCTTAACATCCACGATAGACGAGTGGGTAAAATGTCGGACCGCCACATGAGACCATGGTTCAAATCTGAAATTGTTAGTATTTTTTTATTTCAAGTTGATATTTTTATTGCTTTACCTTCAAACGTGACTTCTCGAAAGAGCGCTTCTGGCAGGTCTGTTTTGAGCAAGGAGAGCGGAAGTCCTGACAAATTTTCCCATTTCATACAAGCAATAAAACGGTGTTTGCAAGTAGTGTGGAAGGCCTGTTAAAACCTAATGTAGGCCTGCTAGAAGACCTTCGGACTCCTGCAATTGCCCACTGGGTACTGCTTATAAAGTTATAGTCACATATGGAACAAACAAGAATTTTCCCAAGCCACCAATTCAGCTTTCGAAAAAAACATGGTACTATAGAGCAAGTGCACCGTATTGCAAATGAAATGAGGAAAGCCTTTGAAGAAAAAAAAAAATACTGTTCTGTGGTTTCCTTAGATGCTGCTCAGGCATTTGATAGGTATCAAACTTTTGTTACCTGTTTACTAGCATACAATTCTAGAATCATACCTATGTGAAAGAAAGTTTAGAGTAAAATGTAAAAACTATGTTACATTTAATTTTTCAATTTCAGCTGGAGTTCCTCAAGCTAGCGTACTCGGCCCAGTATTATACCTTATATTTACAGAAGACCTACCAACTAGCAATCGATTGGTCACTTCCACATTTGCTGATGATACAGCCCTATAGTTGCATCCAAGGACCTAAATAAACATATGGAAACGCTGGAAACACTGTTGAGAAACTGGAGAATAATAATCAATGAACTGAAAAGTACGCACGTTACATTTACTTTGCGGACTGAAACATGTCCTACAGTTATGCTCAATCAAATACCTATTCGTCAAGCGAAAAACGTGACCTATCTGGGTGTTCATCTCGACAGACGGTTAACCTGGCGAAAGCATATTGAGTCCAAGAATACTCAAATTAAGCTAAAGGCTCTTAAGTTAAACTGGCTACTTAACAGGAGTTCAAGGCTCCAATTGGAACATAAGGTGTTGCTATACTATACTGTAATTAAACCAATTTTTACGTACGGAGCCAAGCTTTGGGGAAAAGACAGTTCTTCTATTGTTGAGTTAGTACAGCGTTCACAATCCAACAATGAGCGACTTCAACACCATCTGAATTTTATGGCAAAAAATCTTGCTCAAACAACTAATACCACACGCCTTAAAAACTGGATTTATTGTCGTACTAGACAAAAATCGTTTCTTTTGTTAAAATGAAACATGATTATCCAGAGCGAGGTCACGACCGTCTCGTCTAGCATATGTAGTAGCTTGACCCCGTCCGTCTTGCCTTATATATGTGAGCAATGATTTAATCCTTTCACATAAAAATATACAGCTAGTAGAAAAGAACATGATTATCCAGTGCGAGATTACTCCCGTCTCGCCGAGCATATGCTGGACCACGTCTGTCTATCATCACATTTGTGAGCACAGCTCTAATCAATCGCTCTATTTATAACGAAGAAACATACACGATACAAGACCCACAAAGATTTATACTTATGTCAAATACTAACAAAAATTAAAATTATTATTGTATTATATTTGCTGTTCCTAGCACTGGTTATGAATTTGTATATAGGGGAAAGGGGGGTAATATCGTACACCTAACTTTATGCACAATTTTCTTTAAATCTATTCAATACAAGGCAAAATTTTACGTTTCAAGTCGTAATGTAATCAGTTTAGTTTTATAAAAATAAAACAAGTTTAAATATTATCACTAATATAGTGTAAAAAAAAATTATTAAATGTTGTGTGAACGAAATTACCCGACACTTGCGTCTAATTTCGTACATTGTTCATTGAATTCCGTACATAATTAGAAGGATCCATATGGTATGAATAAAGGTATTTTATATACAAATAAAACAACATTTTTAACAAACAGAATTGAAATTTTTAACAAAACATTGTTAAAAATTCTGTTAAGAATTTGTTAACAATTTTCTGGCGTCAAAATATTATAACCGCTAGCGCAAAATCACTTCACATTAACTCGCAGTGAAACTATGCCGCAGACTGATGCAATAACTTGCGAGGTTGCGTAACACTACTAAAAGAATGGGTGTGATAAAGAAAAACATATGTAATTAGATTTTTTCCTTAGAAACGCTGCTGTACGAAATTGGCCGCTGTACGGTATTACCCTCTTCTCCCCTATTTATTTTTAGGTTAAGATTTGATGAATAAAAAAATCTTTGTTTTTTATTTATTTTTAAGTATGTCTTAGAACGAATCTTTCTGAACACATTTTTAAATTGTTCTGCTGAGACGACTGAAAATAAGGGATTTTATAACCTTTTTCCTGGATCATGTTTTGGCAAAAATGAGCAAATTCATTTAAAAATAGGGATGGATAGTTAGATAGATAAAATTTGTCGACTTTTTGAAGTCGATTATTGATTTCAGTTATTAGTCGAAAACCGGTTTCTTGCATCGACTATTTTCGGTTTTTGTGAAATTTTTTTTTATTCATAATTGTCCTAATTTTGTTACAATAACAATTAGGTTTATATCGATAACACTTTTTTCCCTTAGTGAAAAACGATTGCAATTTAAATGCATCACTGGTGCGTTCAGTCCGCCAACAACGCAGCTAATTTTGAGAAAACAAAGGATTATTCATGATCCTGAGCTTTTTGCTGTGCTGTTGTGCAAAAAAACGAAAATGTAGCAAAAAAGAGCTCTACAATAACGAAATTCACGTGTTGTCAAAATAACGTTTTCCTGCACAAGAGCACTGACTACACCCTGTAGTTATTTTGTTGTGCTCTTGAGTTTTTTTGGCACTTTGTGATTTTTGACAGCAAATGAATAGTGATGGTGAATTGTGTACACTTCTAGTACTAACTTTTTTTAAACATAAATAAATTAAACATATCCCGTAACACTGTGAATTCCAATAATTTTATTGGCCCATTATCATAGTCAAAATAAAAGTCGACTCTA
This sequence comes from Dichetophora obliterata, assembly GCA_963920525.1. Lineage (NCBI taxonomy): Eukaryota > Metazoa > Arthropoda > Insecta > Diptera > Sciomyzidae > Dichetophora > Dichetophora obliterata. The sequence continues at coordinate 129,213,030 of OY986439.1, forward strand.
AATTTAGTACAAGCTTTTTGACAACATAGTAAGGCAATTCACGATCTTGTTGCATCGTTGCAAATGCAAAATAAACAGCTTTTACAAAAACAAAAAGCATTGAAAAGCTTTTGCAACATATGCTTTTTGTTTGTGTAAGAGCTGTTTATTTTGAATTTGAAACGATGCAACAAGATCGTGAACTGCCCTAGTATATTAAAAAACTGTCAAAAATGCTTATACTAAATTTAGAGTCGACTTTTATTTTGACTATGATAACGGCCATTGATATTATTGAATCATCAGCTAATAACATCAGAAATATAACAAACAAGTAATAAAATATAAAAACCTTTCGTATTTGTTGTTTTTTGCTAGTTAACACAAGAGCACAGTAAAAAGCTCCGGATCGTGAGTACTCCTAATAATACGTTTATTGTTTATTTTTGCTTGTTTCTGTTATTTAATAAAAAATATTAAATAATTGTTTCACATATGAAAAATGCCACCAAGTGCTGTGTGGCTACACTTTCTTAAAAAAGATAATGGAAAAAGAGTTCTGTGCGGGATCTGCAAAAAAATATGAATGTTCAACAATAACACATCTTCGTTCACAAGCCACCTGACAAGTGTCCACAACTTAATGCAGCAACTGTAGCAGGCGAAGAAGAAGTTGCAGCAAGTTCCTTCATTTCAGAAAGTCCCTTGGAACGCTGGAATTACAGTGCAAATGCAGTTTCAGGTAATTCATGCTTAGTATCGATAAAAATCAAATGTGCTCTCAAAATAATGTTCAAATCCTTCAGATGGAGGCTACATATATCAAGCAATAACGAATTCCTTGATGTATATGATCGCAGTCGATAATTTGTCATTGTGTTTTAATCGATTATTTAATTATGAAAAGTAAAAAAAAAATAAAAATTATATGAAAAAATAACGCATTTTTCACAAAGCTTTAAATGCAATAAAACCCTGCATTTTTGTTTTTTTTTAATTTAAGGTATATTTTAAAACAACTCTGGGTGAGGAAAATAAAAATAAATTTTAAGAAAGTTAACAAAGAATTTAAAATGACTTCGACCAGAAATAGGCCTCTTATTAGACATGGGAGAACGAGGTATGGAACTTCCAACGACGGCAATACAGCTTGTCGCTTTTTTAAAATATTGAATTGGCTGCAAGAATAACTGGTGTAGAAATTAGTTTGATAAAAAATTTTTGTTTAATTTTACGCACATAAGCTAGTGGAAAAAAGTATATACAGAAACTTAAAGTGAACTTTTAAAAGAAATTTATTCAATTTATATTGAGCATTACTCATGGTTTTGCCAAGACTATTCATACAATACTTGTTCACGGGTGTGATATTATAAAGCATTTCAGTATTCCTATTGGGTTTCTTACTGAAGACGCACTTGAGGCCAGACATAAAGAATTTCGAAGATTTCGGTTAAGCAAAACCAGAAAAATCTCAAGACAATTGAGTAATAGTGACCCTTTTGTCCTATTGATTACTATCGTCTAAACCGCTTTAATTAGCAGGGTGCAAAACTTATATAACATATATCCTTTTCTTGAAATAGATATAGAGATGAAAATATGAAAAATAGTATAATATCAAAAATTGACTATTGGATTCATTATAAAATAAACTGTATTAATATATACTTTAGAAAATAGAGGAATTTGTATTCTGCTTGTATTTTAATATACTACTGCAACAACACTCAGTTCGTACTCCTGAATATTTTTTAATATAAACACCTTCAACTTTTAATTATATTAAGAAATCAATGTTTTTAATACATAAAAGTTTGCCGTATTCTCAAAACTTGAAATTTCATTTCTAAGGCCGCGTTCATAGTTTTTTTGCAGAGCTGAGAGGTTTTGCTGAAAAATGCTTTGTGTTTAAGCATATGGAAAAACCACAGTGTCTATAGTGCAAGCTGAACCCAAGTATAAAGCTACTTTTTAAATGCTTTTCAGCTTCATTTCCATTTCGCTTGATAAAACAGAAGCTCGCACTATAAACACAAATAAGCTCAAGAAGCTACTTTGTGAAGCGTTGAATAGGCAATGAATAAGCGTTCACTACACGCAGAGAAAAGACATGGTTGAGACATGATTATTGCAATAATAATTTTTTTACTAAAATTATTGTACTATTTTTGCAAACACAAATTTTTGCCTAAATAAAGTCATTATTTACTAATGGTGGTACCAAAAATAACATTATAGTTGAAATCATAACATCTTTGAAATCGTCAACATACTGTGATTGCCTCAACTATTAGTTGCAATAAAAATGTTGTAGTTCTGTCAATCATAATAAATGTGAATATTATTATAGAGACAAACATATAAAAATTTTGAATGTTTGCCTGAACTATTCTTTGATTGTTGGCAAACGAATCAGAACATAACCAAAAATCGAAAGAATTTATTGTGTCTGAACAGTATGCAGGAATAACGTTCACTTCATTCAGATACAAAAAGTTTTATCGTTTCCTGGCTATGTGACGTTTCGTTTGGCAACTGTTCAATTATTGTGTTTTGTTTTAAATCGCCCTATCCTAAAAAGAGCACGCAGAAAAGTGATATTTGCGACTTTAATTGTAGCAAACATATTTCTATTTACCGTAAATATATTTCGCAATTCCAACCATATTTTGTTTTATTCCGACCACATATTGCTATTTTAAACATATTGCTATTTTTTTTTTATGAATGGAATTAGTCAGTCGGGCGGTAGTAGCGGCTGTGGCCTACTGGTAGTGTGCGTGGCTCGTAAGCGAAAAAGCCGCGGTTCAAACCCCAGCTTGGACAGAAAATTTTATTAAATGATTTCTCAGTTGAATTAATATTTCTGTTCAGCCCAGACAATCGCAAACCTCTGGAGATATCTTAATTAATAGCTGTGGAAATTGGAGTGCATGAAAATTAAAAAAATAAAATTATTGTTTCAATAATATTCTGAGTCCTAAAAATAAATTCATAATATAGTTATTACAATCAACCACGCACACTACTATTTTCGACCCAATAAGAGAATAATGATTGTTTCAATAATATTTTGGTTCCTACAAAAAACTTCCTTTTCTAAATATAGTTGTTGTAATCATTTTATCATGATCAAAGAAAATATTATATGTTTAAGAACATGTTAGCAACAATCATAATCCGAATCATGTATGACCAAAAAAAGCTCGACAAAGCTGCTTTATGAATAAGCTTTAGTCAAAGCTTCCACTTGAACGCGGCCTTAGAAATTACATTTCAAGCTTTAAGAATACAACAAATTTTGTTGTGTCAAAAACATTGATTTCTTAATATAAATAAAATTTGAAAGTGTTTACATTAAAAAATATTCAGTCGTACGAACTGAGTGTTGTTGGGGTAGTACATAGATTAATTATACGGTGTTGCTGTGAACATGTACTTTCGAAGTGACATAGTACAGGTTGAAATGTGACATAGCACTTGAAATTGTTAACACACCCCCAAAATTTAATTTTACCGATAAAAAACCGATTTTCAGGTACTTGATGCATTAAACAATCATTAACTCAGCAATGTTTTAACCGGCTTATGATTTTGAAACGGTTTAACATAATATAAAATACAAAACTTTGAAAATATGTGCATATCTTAAGAACTATAAAAATAAATTTTTAGACATAGTCGGCCAAACCTAAAGTTTTTACCTATTTTCCAATTTTTTTAACTTTCAGTATTATTCACTGCCAAAGTTTTGTTAAAAGCTACTACAAAAGTATTAACTTTCTAAAAATAAACTTTATTAAGAATAAAATGAATGTTTGTTTATGAAAATCGGATGAAAATTGACTGAGTTAATAATTTTTTTTATAAATAATAAATTACACCTTCATTGCTCAATGGGTCTTGGGAGCATTCATGCATCAATTTGACGGATCCATTAAATAAATTTGTATTTTTTTTATTATTAGTGTATTTTTTAAATACGAATGACCCTTTCTATTATTTTCATATTCGGAAATAACCTTTTAAACACCCCAAAATTATTACTTAAACATCAAATTAATCTTTATATGAATAAAGCAATAGTTTAGAGTTTATCCATTTTTTGTTGCATCCTAAAAAGTTTTTCCGACTTCGATCAAAATTAGGGTAATTTCCAGAAGAAATTATTACTGTAAAATTGGCCCTAGGCAGAAAATTTATTTCAATTTGAAATGATACACAACAGCGTTTTCAGTTACATATATGAAGACATGAGTGGATGAAGGTGATATGTCGCATTTTCGGTGTTCTAGGTCTTATGTGCATACAAACAATTTTAAAACTTAAAACCACCATGTTTGTGGCTATTTGAGAAATTAACTACACCACAAAGTTTGATTTAGTATAGATTTCAGTACAAATGTGAAACTTTGAACACAATTTTCTCGGAACTAGAATCTTGCGACATATCAACTTCATCCACTCATGTCTTCATTTATATATTTGTATTCAAAATACATATTTTTCACAGTGCTCAGAAATGCTTACTGTACTTTTTGCGTTTGTAAGAAACATCGTTCGTTTCACGTTGAAGCCATCAGCAGTAAATAGCATACATTCTGATGTGACTTTTCCCTTGAAAACGATTTTCAAGTGATAGCACTTCTTGATGAAATTGTTCACCCTGTTCATCGCTCAGTTTACCAAGATTCTCTGGGAAAAAGTTCAAATGAGAATGCAGAAAATTAATTTTGATGGATATTCTGTATCCCATTTCTAAGTAGGCATTCAAGAATTAATTTACAACGTCAACGTAATCGGTACTTGTTCACGTAAAGAAATAAGACTTCTCTATGCTTTTCAGTTAACTTAACTCAATTTTTCTGGAAAATTTTTATCGTTCATAATTTTTTCAATTTTATGTCCAACGAATATATCTATAAATTAACAAATATATAATTGCGTCTAAATATTCTTTTCCAAAAAGAAAAAGCATGCATATTCTTTGATTTGGGCGTCACTTAGCCCAGGAAACACCGTTCTTAAATATAGAAAAAGCTTCGCATTCTGTGTTAAGTCATTTCAAAAACCCAATTTGAGATGTAATGGTAGCGAAATGATTTTTTCAGCTTGCAATAGAGGAATGTTGACAACATTACTTTCTCCAATCATAAACGATTTTCGCGGTGGCCACTTGCTGCATTTGTAGTGATCCTTCAAACGACTGTCCTACTCACAAATATAGCAGGGATACTTAGGACATGCAGATTCGAGACGATATGCCATTGATGTTTTGTGTTTTCAATTACCCTCAGAATCTTCGACATGGTTATGTACTCGTTCGCTTAAAAGGTTACTTCCGAATAGGGAAATAATATTAAGGGTCATTCGCATAAAAAAATACAGTTATTTTAAAATAACTCATAAGAACATATTTAATGGAACCGTCAAAGTGATACATGAATGCTTCCAAGACCTATGGACCAGTGATGGCGTAATTTCTTATTTATAAACAAATTTAATAACTCAAATGATTTTCATAAATGAACGTTGATAGTAGTTTTTAGATAAACTTTGGCAGTAAATAATCTTTGAAGTTGAAAAAATTCGAAAAAAGGGTAAAAATGTAAGGTTTGGTCGATTATAACTCAAAAAGTTATTTTTATAGTTCTTAAGATATGTACATTAGGTATGGACTAGTGTTGTATGGAGATCCTTAGTAACAAGATTTGGATACGCGGCAACCCCTATTTTTGTGAGGTTTATAAAAAAATGCATGAGCCAAAAAATGGGGGAGGTGGGGTGGGGGTAAATGGCTCCTCATCGGGGTCAAAGGTGGGGAAAACGAGACAAAATACACGAAACGCTTCACAACTCTCGCCGGGTCGCTCCTAGAGAGGTGAAATGTAACACCGACCCCCATTATTTTTCCCCCTCCCACAATTTTTATGAACATACTAACCCTCTATCTGCGCTCCTTAGGGTGGCTCCCATACTAAATATTATTTTTTATAAAATTACCCGCCACCGCCCTAACTAGCCCCAGTGTGCCCCTAGAGGAGTCAAATATATGACCGACCCCCAATATTTTTGTTACCCCATCATTATCATTAGGGTGGTCCCCATACAAAAATTTTTAATGTTTAAAAAAAAATTTTATTACTAATATAAAAACATTTTTTTATAATTAATACAAATTATATAGTGATCATTAAATTAATTCATTTATATTATTTTTTATTTCAAAGTAAAAAATGACATTAACATCGACGGGCATTGCGAGTAGTTTGAGATAACATACGGATCTCTTTTTGATCGGACAACCATGCTCGAATATAGCGGGAGCAGAGTTGCCGTCTAGACAACAAGTGCTTAGAATGTATTTTTATGGTACTGTAGTTCGTAAAATAAGTGCCGACGAAAGTGGTTCTTTGGTAACCGACACTGTCATGGTTTTTCGGCGCCAAGCATTTATTCCGACTAAACAAAGGAAAAATGTGAAAATAAAGGTGAATTCTTTGGTCGCAGAATGGTTAGCCTTACAAAAGAATACTTTATGAGGTGGCGAAACACAAAGAAAAAAGGAGGCTGAGTTTGTCGAGAAATTAGATGATCTTTTTGACATCGCACATGCAAATGTACTCGAAATGGTAACCAACCAGGAAGATATTGCTTTTTTGCAACTGCAAAGAGTAAAGGGGCGTCAAGGATGCATGGCGGGTGTTGACAAGATTTTAGGTAAAAAACAGAAAAGACAAGCGGAACGAAAAGGGCTAGAAGATAAGCGGAGAAAACGCGCAAAAATTCAAAACGAATCTGCAGTAGCGGGTAACTATGATTATTACAATAGAAATATAATTTTACAGTGTAATTATGATATTTACAAATGTGTACTGTGTAATTTCAGTTGGCAAGATTTCATCCACTGAATCTAGTAAATCAGAAAATGAGCTCGAAACTGTCGATGATGCAATGGTTTCCTGTAAGAGAATACCAAAAGAAAGAAGAGGCGCAATCAAATGCATTACTCCGGATCGTGTCTGTTTTCGATAGATGTAAGACATCAGACGTAGCAGCAGTTCGGATATTGATTGCTTCTGCACGAGCTTTTCAGCTTGATCCAAAAATGTATGTAATCAATCGAAAGTCCCTTCGACAAGCCCGTACAAAAAATAGACAGCAGATTGCTGCATTTTTAAAGGAAAATCCACAGGTATGCCATATTAAATAAAAATTATATTTCTGTAAAACTTAGCACGAGTAATTTCACAGATGGCCGAAACAAAGTTTTTCAATGTGCACTGGGATGGCAAAATGTTGCCGGACTTGCAACGCACCGATAAAAAAGTTGATCGTCTTCCTGTCATCGTCACATACGATGGAAAGGAGCAGCTACTTAGCGTGCCAAAGATACCGTCGGGTCAAGGTAAAGGTAGGCGTACTGCGGATGCCGTTTACGGGCTTTTGCATGAGTGGAAAATCACTAACTGTGTTCAAGCAATTTCATTCGATACCACGTCAACAAACACTGGCCAATTTCAAGGTGCGGCAATCTCTTTGGAGCAAATATTAGAAAGAGATCTTTTCTATCTACCATGCAGACATCACATTTATGAATTGGTATTAAAAGAAGTGTTTGAAGCTGAATTCGGTAAAATGTCTGGGCCAGGAGTGCCGATTTTTTCCCGTTTCAAAGGGCAATGGGAAGACATTAAAGATAAACTTTATACTTCTGGCATAGAAGATGCTACGGTTGCAGAAAAAATACCAATCAAAGTTCAAGACGAGATCAAGTCTTTTTGTTTAGCGCAACTGAAGGAAAAGCAACCAAGAGATGACTATAAAGAGTTTCTTCAAATTATTTTATTGTTTCTTGGTGAAAATATTCCAAATTATCATTTTAGACCACCAGGAGCCGTCAGTCATGCTCGATGGATGGCGAAAGTCATATACTGCTCAAAAATGTTTTTATTCCGAAAACATCTCGGCTTTAATACAGACGAACTAAGTGGACTTCGCAATATTACCATTTTTATTGTAACTCTTTACGTCAAAGCTTGGTTTACAGCCACCAGTGCAATCGAAGCTCTATATAACGATTTTAATTTTTTGGTAGCGATTTCTGATTACGCTTTAATTGATGAGGATGTGGCGCAAAGATTGTGGAAGAGGTTTTCTGGACATCTTTGGTATCTAAGTGGTGAAGCTGTTTCCCTCGCATTATTTGATAAAAATGTTCCCTGCGGAACCAAACGTAAAATGGCGAACGCAATTATAGCATTTAAGGAGGAGAAAGAAAAATATGAGAAAAACATAAACAGCGAGGAAGACGACGACGTTGATGAAGCATTGGAAAAAGAATGCGATGACAATTCAGAGCACTGCGGTAGCGGTGTCAATCAAAAATGTTAAGCAAATATTTTTAGATTCAGCGGTGTGAAGAGAATTAACGTTACATCAAAACAAATAAGTAAAGAACAGATAAATAATGATTTAAGCCAATACGTAACAACTGAAACATTAAAATTTTTTGTGCGCTTTGGATTGTCGTTGGATTTTATTGCTACTGACCCAGAAAAATGGGAAGAACGCGAGGAGTACCAGCAAGCGATAGAAATATTGAGTAAATTACATGCTGTGAATGACGCGGCAGAAAGAGGGGTGAAATTGGTAGAAGAATATAACAACGTATTATGCCGCAACGAAGAAGAAAAAATATTTTTGCTTCAGGTTGTCGATGAAAATAGAAAGAAATACCCTTCTCATAATAAAAATGAATTTATTTAATTATCACTATATAATTTGTATTAATTATAAAAAAATGTTTTTATATTAGTAATAACATTTTTTTTTAAAAATTAAAAATTTTTGTATGGGGACCACCCTAATGATTAAAGATGGAGGATAGGAATGTTCTTAAAAACTGTTGGGGTAACAAAAATATTGGGGGTCGTTCATATATTTGACTCCTCTAGGGGCACTCTGGGGCTAGTTAGGGCGGTGGCGGGTAATTTTATAAAAAATAATATTTAGTATGGGAGCCACCCTAAGGAGCGCAGATAGAGGGTTAGTATGTTGATAAAAATTGTGGGAGGGGGAAAAATAATGGGGGTAGGTCTTACATTTCACCTCTCTAGGAGCGACCCGGCGAGAGTTGTGAAGCGTTTCGTGTATTTTGTCTCGTTTTCCCCCACCTTTGACCCCGATGAGGAGCCATTTACCCCCACCCCACCTCCCCCATTTTTTGGCTCATGCATTTTTTTTATAAACCTCACAAAAATAGGGGTTGCCGCGTATCGAAATCGAAAACTCGTGCACTAGTCCAACCCTAATGTACATATCTTAAAAGATTTGTATTTTATATTTCTAAACCCTTTTGAACATCGAAAATCGATTAAAAAAATTGCTGAATTAATAATTGTTTAATGCGTCAAGTACCTAAAAATCGGATTCTTAGCGGTAAAATTAAATTAATAATTGGGGGTGTATTAACAATTTCAAGCAATGTTATACTTGACCACATCTACAACCTGTGCTATTTCACATCAAACGTGCATGGGATTTTTATTTTCTTGTGGCACCGTGTTATGTTATCAAAATATTATGATTTGTTTTTAATAAATAGAACTATTTTTCAATTTCTTGTTATAAAGGCCGAGTTACTAAATGCATTTATGCAATGCATCAGTGAGTTTTATTTGGCATTGGTGCTAAGTTTAAATACGAAAACTGAGCAACTCTGTTGATATTCTTAAAAATAGTACAGTTGCGCAGTTTTGGTTAAAAAGTTACGGACCAATTCAAAATAAAACACACTGATGCATTGTTTTAATGCATTTAGGAACTCAGCCAAAAATTTTAAACTGTTTTTTATGTCAAAGGTGGAATTTTCTAATTTGAGAATTATAGGTAACTTGTACAGCATGCAACAGTATTTTTGATTTTTTTTCTGTAACATATACATTAGACCGTTCCTTTTTTTACTTTTTCGAAAAGTTCCCGGGACACGTTGATTTCTGATTCTACTCTCAAAAATATGAATTTTGGTATATTAAACTTTAAAATTAACTAACGGTAAATAGTCGCGCAAACGGCTTATAATACGTTTACACCGAAGCTAAAACACGTTTTATCGCTATTGTATTTTATCTCAAAACACTGCTGTTTACACCGTCCTTTTCACGTTTGATTTTGACGTTTATGTTTTCTACTGTTCCATTTTTGCTTTTATTTTGCTCATTTTCGTGAAAAAATTAAGCTTTGACAGCTTGAGGTGTTGCCATCTTTCATTTTTACCATGATATGTTTCGACCATTACAGTGTTTTAATGGTGTTTTATAATAAAACGCGCTATGAGGTGTTTTAAATTTTTGTAAGGTAAAACACTCAAAATAAGTTGTGTTTTGGCTCTTAAGCGCGATAAAGCTCAATACACGTTTTGAGGGTTTGGTGTAAGCACACTATTAAAGGCTTTTTAGCGAAAAAGTCATTTTGTCGAAAAAACAAGAAATTCCTTCTTCAGTATTTTGCATATAACTATGAAACTAATGAAACAATTTTTATCAGTTTATACTTATTTAAAAGCAAATAGAATTTTCCATCTTATGCTGTAAGAAAAATTGAATTTTGTGCAGTACATTTTTTTTAAAAACTCTGCAGATTGAAATTTTGATTAAAATTTTTTTTGAAAATTTTATAACTTCAACTCACATTACCCTACGTTACAAGAACATGAAGAGAAGTTTTTTTTGTAAATTTCGTATTTTGAGCAATTTGACAGCAAAAATTTTGATGTATTATTCAAAGATATATGATGCGGTATTTTTTCAAAAAAGCAGCACAACTGCGCAGTGAATTCATTCGAAAAAAATTAAATTTTATTTTTATTAAACGTAGCTACATAAGTAGGTATGTAAAAGTTATATGTATATAATATTAGCTTTAATTGCAAGACATTCAACTTTATTTTTGTAATGTGCAATTATTTATATGACTTTTTCTGTGGTCAAAAGGAATAATGACTAAACTCAAAGTATCGCAAAAAACGATATTTTTATTGCACTAACTCCGACCTTTTTCCCGAAATATATCAACCGTTACAAATGAAATATGTGCAGACATAAGTTATACTCTATTATGTGTAAAAAAAGCTTTTTCCTGCACCCTTTCAAAGATTGGCAATAAAGAAAATGGCGTATCGCTTTTTTACGATAGCTTGAGTTTAGTCATTCTTCCTTGTGACCACGGATTTTATGCTATTGATCTGATATTGATCATTCTTCGAAACAACAACAATATAGCAAAAGCACGGACCTTAATGCGCTTGTTTTTTTAGTAAGGTAATTCACAATCTCATGTATTTGGTAATTAGTGCTTTTGTAAAAAATTTAAAAAATTTCCTATCAATTGTGAACGGTCTTTTTGATATAATTTGATATAGTCGTTGCAAATTATGAAAGTCACAGCTTGTTGATGAAAAGCAAAATTATTTTCCTCTGGAAATTTTGCTTAACTCAATTTCATGTCGAAAAAAATCTTTAAGCACAATTAATTGGTTTTTTATTCGCTTATCTTCCATATCAGTTTTTTTCGCCTTTACTTTTTTTATAATCAGCAGTCAGTTTGCAATTTAGTATTGCAATGTACAGTACATCTTAGCTATGAATTTTAGTGCTGTATATATGCAATAGCGAAGTAAATGCATTCTATTTTATTTTCTTAGTGTAGAGTAAATATATGTTTTACCATTTTGCAAATGATATGGTGCAAGACCATTTGCACTGGATTGTGAATAGCCCTAGTATGTTCTCAGCATTGCGATATATTGTATTGTGTTCCACTGTTATTTTTTTGTTATTATACAGCTTTTCCGCTATGAGTTGGCCTTTGAGACCTTCGCTGGCTTTATTATACTATAAAATTTTTCAATTTTTTTTCTTGTAAGGAATTTATTGAGATGCATCCTTCTTTGTGGAGTACGAATAAAAATGGTTATTAAAATATACGAATTTATAAATAATGTACGAATTTGGTTATTAAAATATTGCAAAAAATTTATTTATTTTAAATGATCCAGCAGAAAGAGACATAAGGCTTCTAAGTATGGTAAATAATACGTGGACAATGGATCCAAGATAGCAAAATTGTGTTATCCAAGTAATTGAACATTACAATAAAAATCATTCGTACAACAGAAAACGTACAATACTTCGCAACTTAAACTAATGTCGTATAATTGTTTTCTTAAGGTTATTAACATATATATTTATGTAGCTACGTTTAATAAAAATAAAATAGATTTTTTTCGAAAAAATTCACTGCTCAGTTCTGTTGCTTTTTGGTAAAAATGCCGTATCATATATCTTTGAATTATACATCAAAATTTTTACCGTAAAATTCCTCAAAATACGAAATTTACATAATCAAAAATGTTTTCCTCATGCTCTTGTAACGTGGGGTAATGTGAGTTGATGTTATCAAATTTTCGAAAAATTTTAATCAAAATTTCACTTTGCAGTGAACTGTGCACTGAAGAAGAAATTATTAGTTTTTACGAAAAAAGGAATTTTTTGCCAAAAAGCCTTTAAGCCGATTATGCGACTATTTACCGTTAGTTAATATTAAAGTGTTATATACCAAAAGAGTAGAAGCAGAAATCAACGTGTCCCGAGAACTATTCGAAAAACGTTGAAAAAGTGGGACGGTCTAAGATACATATACTGCACACTTCACATTTTTTATTGAAAGTGGGCGTGTCCTTGAACCTATTTAAAGACCTTTTATAAAAAGTCATATTCGCTGGTAATACAAACATCTGTACCGAATTTTATTGTTATGAAATGTTTTTACGGAACCACGGGGAATTTTCATTCTCGGATATATGTCCCCGTGGCATGTCCTTTGGTCGGTTTTAAGAAAATTTTATGTATTGGTTTTTTTTTCTTCAAAAAAATCTTTGTCGAATTTTATTGTAATTAGTTTTTTATTGCGGATTTTATATTGATTTTTCGTTCAAGGACATATGGAAGCAATATAAACATCTGTACCTAATTTCAACTCTCTACGACAACGCAGTCTATTTTTGGCCACCGGTTGTATGGACTCGCGGCACTGTGTGCCACTGCCACAATGCCACCCTACAGTCGGTTGTAATGTAAGCTGCTAATGAGTTATGCAGAGAGAATAGGAGAGGCAGATAAAGATGAGTGCGAGAATACTAAGGTGTAATGAGAGAAAAGGTTCAGGTGAACATTTTGGCCATTTATTGGCACAGATACCCTTGTAAAATTACAGTCTTTCACGCAACCTGACCTCTGAATGTCGTAAAAATATTTAATTTATTACATTTTTAATTTTCACTTGTTTGCTTGTCTAAAATATAACTAGCAAATATTACTAACATTAAAAGATGGGAAAATTACTTTTTAATGACACTGGCCCATTAGCAGGAAAGCACTAACAACCTGCAGCTACCTCAAAGAATTGAATGAACGAGCTATGGTAATGTTATCCTTAAAGGGTGACTAGGTACACTCAAGAGCCTTCGAAATAAGCTTTATAATAATTAATTTCAATGATATTCTTGTACAATTTCGAACAAAAGAACAAATGAGACATACTATTCCGTTCAGCTGTTGCTTAATGACCAATATCTACATCCTATAAACTTAAAGTGTTCATATCTAGCGTTAAATCTGTTAATATTAAAAGTTGAGAAAGGAAGAAGTTAACCGTATTTATCTCCAATAAGTCGGGTTGCAACTGAGCAAATTTAAAAGAAAATTGTAATATTCAAATAGCTTTAGCAATTTTTCTCAACTCCTTCGACTTATAGCCTAATTTCCAATGGAAATGAATCTTAAACGTTTTAAACTCTGTGATGGTGAAATTTTACCACGCATGAGACTAAAACTTCAAGACAATAACTTTGCAAGCTTTGCGATTGTTTGACCTAGAATGAATAATATGCATGGAGGATAGTCCTTAATTGATGTGACTTGAAGTAATTAAATCTTGACTTAACTTTTCTCCAAGTTTTTCAATTTTAAAGTAAGACTTGGACTTATCTTGATCAACGATTCAGTTTATTTTTAGTAGTACGCCGGAAATGGATGGTAGTTTGACGGATTGGAAGCGTGATGATTTGGAGATGGCAGCACAGGTGGCCTAACGCCTGGATGATAGTTGCCCGAAGCAACCTGATGATAAGCACCGAAACCACGAGCCATATGTCGATTCTGCGCTGTTTCACCCAGCAGACGCGACTGATCTGAGCCAAGTAGCCGATTGTTTTGCTCCATTAGCAGGTGTGCTGTTGGATCCACCAGCAAACGGTGTTGATCTGCGGCAACGGCATTTGAAGCGGCCAGAATACGATGCTGTTCGACAGTCGAGAGCAATCGATGGTGTTCAAGGCTCTCGCGGCTCTGATGCTGCATCTGGGAGGTAAGAAAAGAACGATTGTTGCCCACAGACATGTTGGTGTTCGGTGTCAGATCCAGCGAAGCCATTCGCAGCATATCATGATGCGGATGATTATAGGGCAGCTGAGGTGGTGAGGGTACTACGTAGTTTGCTGTGCGACTCAAATCTACAGAGGTGGTTTGATCGTGCTCCTGATCATTTAATTGGTCTGGTAACATGTTTTGCATCGCTGACTGATGCTGTTGCATGACTTGCAGTTGACTTGAGTGCTCCTGTTGATGTTGCTGTGATGTAGGTGCAGTTGAATGATGTTGCTGCTGCTGAGATTGTTGTTGCTGTTGATTCTGTTCACGTTCGGACAAAATATCGTAGATGTGGTGGTGGTAGCGTCCTATGCCGCCAATATTTGAGCTAGCGCTGCTGGGTAATTGGAAGTTGTGGTGATAGTTTGAGGCACCGACACTAGAACGCGAAGACATGTCCAGTCCTTGAAGATCGGAAATGTCATTGGTTGCTGAGTTGTTGCTGCCACGAAACTCCGAAGGCTCTAGTTCCTGATTGTTGTACTTGTGGCTGTTTGAGCCGGCCATGGTCTCGTATTTGGAATACATCAGATCCATTTGAGATTGGGTGAACTTCATGCGCATGTCTTGACCAGAGCTAGAAAGAGGAAAGATTATAGCTTTACATGAATTAACCAAGATTTAAAGTCGAATTAAGTACCTGTTGTGTGGAATGATGCTGTTCTCCTCATCGCTGGACAGTTGTTGATTGTGTGCTGAGAGATTTTGACGCTGCTCTTGTTCCTGTTCCGAGCGCTTGTGGCGCATCATTTCCCCATTGAAATTGTAGCGAGGTATGGAAGGTGACGATGCTGGTGATATGAGTTCGTGTTCTGGATACGCGCTGCCTACACTCGAGGCATTACGTCGTTGTGCTGGCATTGTGGGTAATGGGGAAGAAGCTGATATGTTGTTGTTGGCACTGTTGCCACTGCTGGCACTGCTAGCTGTTCCGGGCCCGTTAGCACCTCCACCACCAGCTGAAGCTCCATTTGAACCAAATATGCCGTAGTCTCGACCGGGTGAAATAGGCTGCGGTGAAGGTGGAGTGCGATGGTGACCCGATGAGAAACCATCTGAATCGGCACCAGTATTTAGGTGCTGACTGCGTGGCGTGGAGCCAGAATCGACCTCAACATCATTGTTATTTTGGTTGCTCTGTGGATTCGCAGGGGTGGAGCCATCCGGCGATATGTTGCACGGATTCATGTTGTTACCGGAGTTTGGATACATTGGCAGTGGATTGATCTGCATGGGGAAATTATTGAGATTCTTCATCATTTTCAATTCGTGCTCCAGATTGTCCATACTACTGATGGAGTTATTGTTTGCGTTGGAGGAGTAGCGATTCGATTCGGTTTCAACATGAGTGCTCATGGGGCTATCATTGTTGATGTTGCTCTCGATCGGCACCTTCAAGTCGTTGCTTTCATTGTCAATCATGTTCCCCACAGAGTTGAGGGCCGCTTCTACAAGCATGCTTGCGGATGTAGACACTGCTGAACCACTGCCAGTCAGTCTGGAATTAGCTTGATTATAAAAGGAGCTCATAAATGACTGCGAGTGCGCCAGCGAGTTCATCTGAAGTTGAGATCCTTCGTTTTGATTGCCCACACTCGAAGGCCCCCCAATTGTACCACCACCACTACCGCTGGAAGGAGTACCCACGCTGGTAGCTGCTCCACCGCCACCATTATGGTGATACTGTGCCATCTGTGCAGCCGCACTAGCGTTATTTGACTCCACAACATCGAGGAAGGAAGAGTTCTCGTCTTCTTCGTGGTTCGTTGCATTGTGATGAGTGTGATTGGCACTGGCCGAATTCATGAGTCTAGCAAGGAAGTCCCGGTTTTGTCCAATCAATTTGCTTGGATCGTCTACCGCTCCAGGAGGTACTACAAACCCAGGCATACCCATATCAACCGCACCACCAGCACTTGGAATGTTGCAGGAAGATTGAGCATTACCCAAGTTGCCCCCAGCTATGTCATTTCCATTGCCTATAGCACAACGATCTACTGAGGCACAGTCACGCTGCAAATGTCGATCATCACCGCTGATCCACTTTTTACTACCTTTGCTCACAACCAAGTTCTGTCCCAAGGCATTAATGCCGCCTCCAACTCCTCCTCCAACACCATCCTTAGTCATGGGTGATACCATTCCGGCATGATGGCGATAGCTTGAGTTATCATTTTGGTGTTGTTGGCCTGGCTGATGCATTTCGTGCTCATCATCGTCTTCATCATCGTCGTCATCGTCATCGTCGTTTTCTAATCCGCCAGGTCCATGTGGCAAACCCATCTGATGAGGATGATGAGAGTTTAACACTGGTGGCATCATTTGCATTTTATTTGGGTCCACATCTCCACCACCACCACCACTACCGGCCATTGCAGAAACGGCAGCGGCTGCAGCCACAACTTGTTGAACTTGTTGTTGGGCTGTAAGTCGATGTGCCGTGTTCGATAGAAATGATTCCACTAGACTGAGTTGAGCGTTTTGCTTAAGTCTTACATGCTCCATGCGTTCATCTTCATCATCTTCCTCGCCCATCATGGTCGGTGGTTGTTCCTTGGGATCTTTTGCGCGGAAATTTTTTTTCTTACGTTTGCGACTACCGATCACTTTCTCGCCGAATATGCTTGAAATTTTGGAGGATAGTAACGAGAGATTCGGTTCATTGCGACAAAGATCTTTGATGGATTTTCCCGACTTTTTGATGGCTTCGAAAATGTTATCGTCGGAGAATTCCGTATCGCTTTTGCTGTCCAACATACTAGAACTAAGCAGAGAGTTTTGATCTTCCAGACTCTTACGTCGACGCCGCGGAGCTTGCTCTACTTAATTTTGGAAAAGGGAGTTACAAGGTTTTCTATAAGTATTTAAATGAAATGTGTAGGTGACCTACCTAGGAAGTCCACCTTCATGCCGCCGGAGTAAGCGTCAAAAGTATATGCGACGCTCCGCTCGATTTTAGGCATCTGTTCCTGGCTATAGTTGTGCACCTTTTTGTAATGAAACTGTAGGCATTGTTTTGTGGTGAAAGCTGCGTTACACTCCGGCTCCGCGCACCTTGAATGTGACAGAAAAGAAAATTATAACAATGTCAAGGGGAAACAATAAAAGGAACAATAAAAGATTGCATTTTTATAGGAAGGCTCAGTTAAAAAACCTTACATAAATAAAAAAGGACGTCCATAAATCTTGTGATGCTAAAAGGAGGAGGAGGGTTTTTCAAAACGTCACGGGGTAAAGTAAATCGTATGGAATTGCTTATTCGTCTCATAAAAGCTTACTTGTAGCTTATCACATAAATTCCAAAAAGAACCCGAAAATAAGTTCGCTAATGAAAGCTCATACTTTAATTTGAGGAATTAAATTATTGATAGAGTTAAGAATTGTCCTGTCAGAATTGTTGCCATTCGACAAAAACTATTTTGATGTAATAAAAAATTATGATCGATTTTGTTGGTGTCCTCACGCATAAAAAAGAGTGAAAAATTGCCACACCACAGATTGAAAAGCATTTAGATCCTTTTTAACCATGAACAATGGCTATCTAAACTAAGATTACTATTGAAAGAAATAAACATGTTTGTATACTTATATTAAAAACTAGCAGGACACCGTTGCTTGCGGCTTCGCCACGGACGTTTTTCCCCATAAATCTATATAAATAAAAATCAAATGTCGTTCGTTGGTAATTGCATCAGTTGAGAACGGCTGAACCGATTTGGATAATTTTTTTTTTAAAATGTTCGTAATAGCCCAACTTAGGTTTTTACGGAAAGAAAAATTGACCACGCCCACTTTGCGCCCAATTTATTTTGATTTATCTAAAATCGGAAAACGGCTGGACCGATTTGGATAATTTTTTTTTAATGTTCATAGTAATCCAATTTAAATTTTGTCGGAAAGAAAAATTGACCACGCCCACTTTTGCGCCCACTTTTTTCAATTTATCTAAAATCGGAAAACGGCTGGACCGATTTGGATAATTATTTTTTCAAATGTTCGTAGTAATCCAATTTAAGTGTTTACTGAAAGAAAAATTGACCACGCCCACTTTTGCGCCCACTGTTTTGATATCTATATAAATAAAAATCAAATGTCATTCGTTGGTAATTGCATCAGTTGAGAACGGCTGGACCGATTTGGATATTTTTTTAAAATGTTCGTAATAGTCCAACTTAGGTTTTTACGGAAAGAAAAATTGACCACGCCCACTTTTACGCCCACTTTTTTATTTATCTTAAATCGGAAAACGGCTACACCGATTTGGCTAATTTATTTTTTAAATGTTCGTAGTAACCCATTTTAAGTTTTTACTGAAGAAAAATTGACCACTCCCACTTTTACGCCCACTTTTTTATATATACCTAAAATCGCAGAACGCCTGCGCCAATTTGGCTAACTTTTTTAAAATGTTTGTAATAGTATACAAACGTTTTTTACAGAAAGAAAAAATGGGCGTTGGACAAGGGGGCGTGGCACTCTCATACAACCCAAATTTGCGATATCGAATAGCTTTTTAGTTACAGACCGCACAGGCTCGGAATTTAATATTCGAACTCAATTTACACATTAAGTTTAACTGATAACATTTTATGGTGTTGGACAAGGGGGCGTGGCACCTCCCATACAACTCAAATTTGAGATATCGAATAGCTTTTGAGTTATAGTTCGCACAGCTATGGAATTGGGTTTTCGACCACAATTTACACGTGCCGTTTTACTGATAAAATTTTATGGGCGTTGGGAAAGGGAGCGTGGCACCTCCCTTAAAACCCACATTTAATATTTTGAATAGCTTTTGCGTTATAATTCACACAGTCCCGGAATTCAGTATTCGACGACAATTTACACGTGCCGTTTAACTGATAACATTTTATGGGCGTTGTACAAGGGGCGTGGCTCCTCCCTTGCAACCAGAATTTGCGATATCGAATAGCTTTGGAGTTATAGACCTCTACAGCCTCGGTATTCGAGCACAATTTGCACATGTCGTTTTACTGATAACATTTTATGGACGTATGGTGTGGCAACCTCCCATAATTTGCGATATCGAATAGCTTTTCAGTTACAGCTCGCACAGCCTCGGAATTCGGTATTCTACCACAATTTACACACGCCATTCAGGGGGCGTGGCACCTCCCATACAACCCAAATATGCGATTTGCGATATATAGCTTTGAAGTTATAGCCTAAGAATTCATTATTCTACCACGATTTACACATGCCGTTTCACTAATCAAATTTTATGGGAGTTAAACAAAGGGGCGTGGCACCTCTCATTCAACCCAAATTTATATCAACCCAATGCAGGTTCACTGATAACATTTTATGGAAGTTTGGCAACGGGGGCGTGGCAGCAACGCGCCGGGTTCCAGCTAGTCTCCTTAATAAAAATATTTCTTCATTTATTTTGTTTTGAACCACAGCACTGCATTTATGTGAATCTCACTTTACGCCTTGTTGGGGGCTCATTTGTTTTTTTTACGCTGTGCTAGCTGAGCAAAAAAAATGGAATAGTAGAGAGCAACATGGAGTTTATTGAAACTCTTGCAACACAAACGCGTGAAATGAAAACGATTAACCCTTTCAGCCCAGAGTTGTTTTCCGAAAGAAAGAAATTTGTCTTACTATTGTTGTTTTTCTCATTGTTGCGCTTGCCACACGAATGAAGTGGCGGGTGCAAATCAAAATTCGGAAGAAAAAGACCGTCTGAAGTGAGTAGTAGAAATATACTGTTGTATAGGTAATGCAAACCTTTGAGGTTAATGATGGCAATTGCCACCACCAGGGCCGAAAGGGCTTAGCAATGTGTATAATCTGGGATGATTTCTTAAAAAACTTTAAGAAATTATAGTTAAATTAATTAATTAAGGTAGTAGTCCAGTGTTCATCGATATCATTGGCTATAATACGCGGGAAGTCAGTGCAGCATTTTCCAGATTAGAAAGAGAGTCAATTCGAATGGGTCTGGCAGATAATGCAGATAAGACAAAATACTTAGTGTCAACAAACAAACAAACAGTCCCAGCGTCTTGGAACCCACGTTACCGTTGAAAATACCTCCTTAGAGGTTGTGAAGAACTTCGTTTATTTGGGATCCAGCATTAACTCAATCAACGACATCAGCATTGAGATCAAACGAAGAATAACTCTTGCCAACAGGTGTTACTTTGGGCTCAGTAGGCAATTGAGAAGCAAAGCTCTCTCTCGACGAACGAAAATCGCGCTCTATAAATCGCTCATCATGCCCGTTCTACTTTATGCATCACAAACCTGGACGCTGAGCAGTTTAGATGAAAAGACTTTAGGAGCATTCGAGAGAAAGATTCTTCGTAAGATCTACGGACCAATCTGCGTCAATGGCGAGTACCGAATACGGTGGAATGATGAACTGTATGAGCTGTATGCTGACATCGACATAGTCAAGCGCATTAAAATCGAGCGGCTTCGCTGGCTTGGTCATGTTCATAGCATGAAAGACGATGCTCCAGTGAAGAAAACATTCGATTCGGTACCCAGCGGCGGTCAACGCAGAAGAGGACGACCGCATATTCGTTGGAAAGACCAAGTAGAGGACAACCTGACGAAGTTTGGAATTTCCAACTGGCGCCAGCAAGCGAAAGACAGAAATGGCTGGCGCAAATTCTTAGATGAGGCCAAGACCGACATACGGTTTTAGCGCCAACTAAGTAAGTAGTAGTCTTTCTATCCGTAGTTCAATCTATAGACTTATATGTGTTCAATAACATTTTAAAATTTCAGAACGATCAGTGTAGCAGTTTTTTTTATTACGCCCGCCAACTCAAAAAATGTGATTTATAGAAAAAGCGCTTTAAAGTTTTTAACACCGATTATACGGCCTTGATGCTCTGCATTTAAAACGTTCACTTTTAAATATAGAAAAACAAAGTTTTTTACATTATATAATATGTGTTTAGTAAAACCTCATATTTATATAGGGCGTATTGAATTAAAATTTTTTTCGAATTTCACAATCAAAGAGGTCTCAAAAGTTGCATCAAAGGGTGGTCAAGATCTCCCAAAAAAAGAAAAATTTAGAAAAAAATAAGGATCTCTTCCTCTCCCGCAAGGATAAAGTTGTTTTTTGAGATAACGGTAAAAAATCACGATGTCAAAATGCTTTAATTTTTGTAAGAAAAAATTCATATGACTCAAAGCAAAAGTAAATAAAGACCTTAACTTATTATATTTTGGTAACCACGATGTCATTCTTGGTTTCTACCAACAGTATCCTGTGCGAAGGATATTTGAATCTAAAGGTACACTACACTCGAGATAGCATAGAACTTTTAATTGTTATCTGATTGTCTAAATTTTGGTTATATTGATTACAGTATTGACGTTTTCCTTAAATTTGGAATATAATTTTCTCAATTCATATTCTGCAAATAGTTTTAAACGAAAACCTGTCTAAAACTATCTATTTTAAAACAGCTGGAAAAGGCCACGATTTTTTTCCTATTTGATATTTAAAAAAATTTTACTTCAAGCATGAAATGTAACAACTTTCTTCATATCTGCTTTATGATTATTATTTCCTTAAAACACTTTTTAACAACAATTGTTAAGTCAATTGAGACTTAAGTGGCAAACTCAGAAGCTCAAAATTTTTGTATAACATTTTTGCCAATGCTCAGTTTTTTAACGAAACAAATTAACGAAATAATAATATTCATAAAGAAGGAAAATTTTTTTAAAAATTCGAAATAGGAAAAAAAATTGTGATCTTAACCTGGTGTTGCTAACTGATACTCTTGGACACGGTGTTGTTCAGAAATATTTGAAGAACTTAAATTAAGGAAATTATCTTCGGTACCATTTCCGGTGCCCGAGATATTAAGCCTTATATTAATTTTTTTGAAAAAGCTGAAAAATTACATACAAGTATACATTTCTCCAAAACTGGAAAATGCATATGCAAACAATATGCAAATTATTAATTCGCCAAATTTAAAGAAAACGTCAACACTTTAATCAAAATTGCCAAAATTTCGATAATCAGATAGCAATCAAGTTCTGTGCTACCTCGAGTGTACATTTAGATTGAAATATTCTTCACATAGGACCTTGTGGGTAACAATCGAGAGTGACATCGTGTTTGGCTGGATATTGCTAGTTAAAGTCTTTATTTACTTTTACTTTAAGACGTATGTAGTTTTACTTACAAAAATCAAAGCATTTTGAGATCGTGATTTTTTACTGTTTTTCATTAAAATCAACTTTGTCTTTGCGGGAGAGGAATTTCCCTTTATTTTCCTAAAAAATTCTTTGGGGATATCTTGACCACCCTATGCAACTTTTGAGAGCTCTTAGAATACGATCTAAATTTTTCGATACGTTCTTTCGATACGAATATTTTTTACTATAATGGTGTTAGCCCTTAAAAAACTTATTAAAATTTCGAAACTAAAGTAAGCATTTAACGTCCTGTAGCACAGATATGACATTATATAAAATTTTTTTCATTAAAATAGGCCCAGTGCTTTGCGAGTAAAATGGTGAATGTAAATTTACACTTTAATTTTATATACATAATAGTATAGAAAAGCCGTCCAGTGTTTTTCCATCGTGCTAAGAACGGAGGAAGGGGAGGTTCGAACATTTGTCACATAACTCTCCGAGAGTCTTCGCATCATCACGTTCCGTCACAAGAGAGTGGAGGGAGATTAATTTTGGTAATTTATAACTTCACGAGATTAATGGATGGCCCCAAAAGAAAACACACATTGTTATGCACTTCAAATTTAAAAGTGGCAATAGGAGAAGGGTCAAGTTTTCAGTTGTAGATATTGACAGATAGTTAAGAGTATTAAAGTTCAATCAGAACTTATTTTAATGCTTTGCTAGAACGATGCATAGTTGTAAAGGGTAAAACAATAAATAGTTTTAAATTTAACAATTTACATTTTCTTAAATTTCTTGTTGCAGTATTGTGCATTACTACCTTTACAATCCTAAAAAACTTTAATAACTCTCTAAATTGCAGGTGACTTGTTTTCTTACTTGAACGGTCTAACACCCGAGTGTGTAAGCATGTGTATCTTCAAATTGCTGCGATTCTGAAAGAGCTTCTGACATCGTGGACAGCTGACAACGGTCGAATTTCGACTGTGCACCTCCTTTGAATGTCGCTGCAGTGCTGCCCGTGATCCTAGAAGTTTTGAACATAATTTACACTGAAAATCTCGTAAAACATCTGCCATATCTAAAATGAAATTTATGAAGATAATGAAATTTTGGGTTGTGGTGATTTTGGAAATGATAAACAAAAGAGTGGCGATGAATAAATCGATGTTGTTATAATGACCCATTAACGAATAGCATATTTAGCACATTTTGGCATTTACAGGAATACAAAGCTGCATAATTTTCAATGGAGATTCTGTACTTTTCTCCAGCATATAGGAGATGGCGTAATGAGAAGCCGGAAACCAAAAGAGAGCGAAAGTGAACAATTTGCTCTCTTTAATTATTTATGTGATATGCATTGCAGCCAAACATATAATTAAAAATTAAATAAATGCATTCGATTAGATTTTATATGAAACAAAAATTTCTCTTTGAGTATTTCATAATTAACCCGAGTTCGTTAAATCTTTACATACTTTGTGAACATTTGCTGCCCATGTAAAGATGATGATGAATGTACTCTGTTTAAAGTCAAGAGCGGTGCAGGCATTCAATAGGTCTTTGCTTAAGTAGTACCGTGTTCGGGGCTACTACTTAAGGTGCATGAGCTGATGATGAACCAAAAATTATAACAATGTTTTTTCCAATTTTTAAAAAACAAACACAAAAGAATTGATGCATATAAAACTTAAAACTTAACGTGACTGAGGAATTCTTATCTAGTTATATAAACAATGTTTTTATGTTAGTAAATATTAATTGTTCCTAAATTTGCACACTTTCTACACACATTTTTATAGGCGATACAACTCTTCTTAAATCTCTCACGTATTTTTGATTTTTTTTTATAATCATTCAAAAGTTAAAGTATACACAAGATGAAAATATTGCACCTTGCCATATTTAGTGAAATAGGATGCATAGATAGTTAAAATGCGTTCTCACTTTTCTCTGGAACGTCGGTTTTTTTAAGGACTTCGAAGTAACAAGAGCTGAGGACACAAGTTACTTGCTTCCAAAAATGACAATATAAGTATCAAATAAAAGATATGGGAAGCCCTTTGATTGAAAAATATATATTTTGTTTTTTATTTATCTAAAAGTTAAGTTCATGGTTAAAATGTGCAATTTTAACACATTTTCCTTTAAAATTTTATTGCTTAGTTTTTATTTGGGAATTTGGAGCCAGAGTTGGACATTTTTAAGGATTTTGAACAATGTAACTTAAAAAGGAAATTTCGTACATGACTTGGGTCACATAAAAAAAAATTGCATGTAAAATATTTTGATCTCTCATTACTTCTCATTGTCATGTCTAAAAGGTTTTAAGCATTAAAATAGATTTGTTTTAACAATTTTCTGTCTTGTCATTGTAGAAAGCACAATTTTACTTTACTTAACCTCTTATTTCACACAAACATGGGCTTTTTTCTGCTTACGGACGCGACATTTGTACGCATAAACCAGAGAAAAAACAACAAAGTGAAATCAAAGGATGTAGTTCATACTTTGGTTGTGTTTGAGCATTGGGAGGAGTTTTATGTACAGAAGTAATATTCGACATGGTGAAGCATTGAGTTTCAAAATATCTGCCTTTATAATGACGATTCGTACGCGACAAAAAAGTAAGTGCTTTAAAGGCGCATGTTAAAATACACAAAACTTTTCGAATTATAAAAGAAAATTATTTTTTAAAATTGTCACAACTAAAATCCACAACGCTATTTTATATTGAAGTGACTTCAAATCATACTTATTTCTTTTTTAACGTACGCGACATAATGTACGCATCAGATTTTTCCCTTCATAGAAGAACAAATTTTTTATAGTTTTATTTATTTAATTGAACTAGAAAAACATATTAGGTTAAATTCAGGACCGTAACAATCGAAAACTGAAAAAAAATTTAATATGACTTTGTATTATACGGGTATTTATTATAACTTTTGTTAAAATTTTTCAACTTTTGTCACCATTTTTCAACTTTTGTTGCCATTCATCATGTTTGCTGCCATTTTATTAAATTCAAATTGAGATCAGCTCTCAGTACTCACAATATAAATTTAAAAATTTTTTCTCTATTATGGAGGTTTAAAAGAATTTTAAGTAACATTTAATTTTTCAGTAGCGGTAGACCTTTTGGCGGAAATGCCAATATATGGTTTATTTTTAGTGTGAAAAATGCTGTAGCACGATGTCTGCGTATGAACCCAGCAGTCTCAGGCATCATCGAAGAATTATTCTTTGGTGATTTCTTAAAGAAACTTGCTGCATTAGCCAAACTTGCAGAATATTAAGCGTGAGTGTCAACAATATACTTGAAGAATATTCTTTACTCATCTGCATTGTGTTCGTCAACAATAAAAAACATATAGAATAAAGCAACAAAGGAAACTGAGAGCGCGCGATAACTCTTCTCTCTTGTGTTTCTTGTCGAAAATTCCTTAACGCGTCTGTCTTGGAGGCTGTTCAGACTTGTCTCAAATGAGGCGACTCACTTGCCTCATTTTGACGTCTACAGGCAAAGGGAAAAGCGGGAAGGTGACATGTTACGTGAGGCAAGAATTTTAAAAATTTTAAAAATTTTGCGACTCATTTTGACGTACGTAAAAGTGAAGTTTGTTAGGTTGAAATTTTTGCTCTTTTTAGTTTGTTCTGGTGCGAATTAATTTTGTTTATACATTGTTGTTCGCAAATTAATATTCTTTAAATATTGAAAACTTGAGCATTTAATAATTCAAAAGCGGGGTTCACATGATCCTACATGTTGTCACGCCTGGCGTGATGGCCTTGAATTTGAAATATTTCAAATTCAAGATAACATGTTGTCAGTCGGCTGTACCGAGCGTTCGAACGGTCAAATACGAGGCTTGTCCTACCAGGCGTGAAAACATGTAGGACCATGTGAGCCCCCCTAAAGGAAAACAAACGAAAAAAAACAATAAATGCCAAAATGATGCAGCCTCAAAGTGAGGCAATAGTTTGTGTGTGAACACCTGATAGCTAACTTATGTCAAAATGAGGCAAGTAAGTCGCCTAATTTGAGGCAAGTCTGAACAGCCTCTTGTGTTCGGCAAAAAAAAAAAACAAACAAAGTAACAAATCACGAGTTCTTGTACGCAGTTGAACAAAACCAAAATGCAACAAAACTTTCTTGTCGGCTTTTGTAGTCTAGTGAAGAGTGCGCTAGACTATCAACTCAGGGGTCTCTGGTTCGAGTCCGGTTTCGGGCATGGTTTTTTACGCTTTTTTACTACATCTAAGAATTATTGAAACAAAAAATTTAAAACTGAATTGTGGAAAGTACTCAGGGAACGAAAACTACCGTTTTCGAATTCATTTATGAACATTTCACGTTCATTTTCGGCACTCATAAATGAACCCTTTTTGTATCATTCGTCGGACTAAAATGTCTCTCAAAAATGAACCTTGGTTTGTTCGGGTATGAGTTAAAAAAGAACTATAAATTGTACTTTTTTTGTTCAGAAATGACTAAAAAAAGAACCATAGAAAAATTATTTTTCGGCACTCGGAAATGACCCCTTTTTGAATCAATCGCCAAACGAAAATGCCTCTCAGAAACGAACCTTTTTTTCTTCGGAAATGAGTTAAGAAATGAACCATAGAAAAAATATTTTTTGGCACTCGGAAATGAGCCCTTTTTGTATCAAACGCCGGGCTGAATTGCCTTTCGAAAACAGATCTTTTTTGTTTAGAAATGAGTTAAAAGATGAATCTTTTTGAATTTACATTATTTATTAAACAAATTATAGAATATTAAATAAATTAATATTTGGTTTATCATATAGATAATATGCATGTATAGTATGAATATAAAGTAAAATTAATATAAAATTAAAAATTAATTTTAAACCATAACCAATTTATGATTTAAAAATATTCATTCCTGAGTGTCGAAAAAATGATTTTCTATGGTTCGTTTGTTAACTCGTTTTCGAAAAAAAAGGTTCATTTTTGAGAGTTATTTCCGCCTGACAAATGAGTTCAAAATGGTTCATTTTTGAGTGCCGAAAAAGAACTTTTCCACCGTTATTTTTTCAACTCAGTTCCGAACAAAAAAAGTACAATCGATGATTCTTTTTTAACTCACTTCTGAAGAAAAAAAGGTTCGTTTTTGAGAGGCATTTTAGTCCGACGAATGAGTCTAAAACATTTCATTTATGAGTGCCGAAAATTAACTTTTCTATCCAAAAAGGTACATAAATTAATGGGGAATGTTTTCATGGTTTTCTTTCTATTAAGGCTTTATCTAAATTTTTGATAGAAATGCTGTTATGTTGAAATGTTTAATAAAATGTGTAGCAGTATATCCATATTTCTTCTTATGGCGAGAATAAATTCGCATTGTATGAAGGTTAACATTTTAATTTACTATTATAAAAATATCAACAAAGGTTTAAATTATTCCTTTTTTGTTTATAAAAAAGTAATATTTATGATTCATTTCTGAACTTATTAAGGAATAAAAAATGGTTTGTTTATGAGATATTATTTTTACTGATATGATAAAAACTTATTTTTTTTTAACTCATTTAAGAATGCAAAATAGAAACATTTATAATTCATTTCTGAACTCATTCATGAACAAAAATAGTTCATTTGCGAGTAATTTTTAGCTTCTAAAATGATTCTTTTTCGACTTAAAATAAGTTTTTTATGAATTTTGCAAAAGAAATACAGTTTTTATTTATGAGAAAAGTTTTCACGAATCTAATCCGCAATAGCAAGCCCTTCTAAGCGACAAAATAAAAAATCAAAAATTAAAAACAAGAACATTCTATCCAAAAACGTTCGCAAAACTCTCACCTTACGCAAAACCTTCGCCTATGTTTCAATGGGTAGCCTCGGTTATAAGCAATTTAATTTTTATTTTTTAAAAAACTTTCGGTTTTCACTTCTATACGGAATTTCATCAACTTTCTCAATATTTTCATGAACGAAGTTTCCTAAGCATTTCGGTTTTCATTTGATTAACGAAATTTCATGAACTTTCTCTCTTTTCGTTTACGAAACTTAAACAACGTTCGCATTGCGTTCTTGCACGAATTTGGAATGTTTATATGAGATTTGCGTCAGTGAAATGTATGGCCGAATCAGCATGTTTCGTCAATGAATCGGAAAAATCACGCATGATTCTTTTACAATTTCTTTAAGAACGGAACTACAGGGAAGCAATGACAATCGTGCCATCACACTCTGTAACGGGAACAAAGATCGGATATCATTACAATGAAAGTACTACTATTTCATACTCAAAACCTATTAGCATTTCTTTTATTTTTTAGTGTTTATTTTATTTTTATGTGATTTTTCATGGAAAGCATAATTGAATCAAAGAAAACAAAACACGCAAAAGATAGGTTGAGTTAATTTTGATTTGCTAAAAGAAGCATTTGAAGTAAAAAACCGGTATGTATCTGAATATAATTTGATTTTTAAACAAAAGCATTTTCTAAAACCAATTTCGTTTTTGAATCTTTTTTATAATTAGTAGGGATAAAATACCTCATTCGTACCGCATGTAATTCTTTTAAAAGACGACTTCGACTGTTTCTGAAACCTATGGTATACATTCTCCGAAGCTGGAACTTTAATAAAATATTTTTATATCTCTAAGAGTAGTGCGTATGTTAACTATGTCACTCTGTTGTTAACGTTTTTAAGTAGGTGTGGTGAGTATAGAAAAGTAAAAATATACATTACTGATCAGCCTTGCATCCTGAGTTGATTTTACCGAACTGAGTATGTCTGTGATCATGATTATAGTCATAATTTTGAAGGTATTTTAACGAACGCCGATATCTCGGTAAATATCTTAACCCTTAAAAGCCCAACTTTGTTTGTTTTTTAATAGAAATATATATTTTGCACAATTTTGAGTTTTGAACATTTTAATGTTTTTATGGGTTGGTTCCTTCAAAGAACCACCAAGCACTCATTAGAGAACTAAAATGCATATGATATAACTACGTATCAGAAATCAATTTTTTATAAACTTTTATTTAATTTCTGATACAAAATAGGTGAATTTGAATGATAATACATAATAAAAAAAACTTTTTGGTCGGCTGAAAACAAAGTGGTAATTGCATTAAATGCAATATACAGTTGTTCTTGAGATGCAATCTGCAGGCAGAGAAAAGACATGGTTGAGACATGATTGCTGCAATAATAATTTGTTTACTGAAATTATTGTACTATTCCTGCAAACATAAATTGTTGCCTTAATAAAGTCATTATTTACTAATTGTGGTACCAAAAATAACACTATGGTTCAAATCATACTATCGTTAACATATTATAATTGGCTCAACTATTAGTTGCAGCAAAAATGTTGTCGTTCTGTCAATCATGATAAATGTGAATATTATGACAGAGACAAACATACTAGAATTTTGAATGTTTGTCTGAACTACTTTTTGATCGTGGGTAAACGAAGCAGCACATAGTTAAAAATCGAAAGAACTTATTTTGTCTAAACAGTTTGCAGGAAATCTTTCACTTTATTCAGAGATAATAAGTTTTATCGATTCCTTGTTATGTGCCGTTTCGTTTGACAACTCTTCAATCACTATGTTTTGTTATAAATCGCCTTATCCTAAAGACTGCACGCAGAAAAATTACATTTTCGACTTTGATTGTAGCAAACATATTTCCATTTACCGTAAATATTGCTATTTTTGTGACAATGCACTCAATGTGCAATGTTTATGAATGACTTTAGTCAGGCGACCTGTAGTATCAGCTGTGGTCTACTGGTAGTCTGCGTGGCTCGTTAGCGAAAGAGCCGCAGTTCAAACCCCAGCTCGGACAGAAAGTTTTTCAAAAAGTTTTTCCAGTTGAATTTATATATCTGTTCGGCAGCAGACAAAGGCAAACTCTAGGGATATCTTAATTAATAGCTGTGGAAATTGTTGTGTATTGAAATAAAAAAAATTATTGTTTCTATAATATTCTGGTTCCTAAAAATATATTTATAATAAAGTTGTTGCAACCATTTCATTTTCGTCCCAATAAGAGAATAATGGTTGTTTCAATAATATTTTGGTTCCTACGGAAAAATTCCTTTTCTAAATATAGTTGTTGTAATCATTTTACCATGGTCATAGAAACCATTATATGTTTAAGAACATGGTATCAACATGATGGGTTCTTTCAGAGCGGTTTCACTGTTATAAGGTACATTAGGTAGTGACCGACATTATTTAAACGCACTTCACGTGGCAGCAATGTTGAACTTGTGCTGGAGTGCTTCTTGGGCGGCCTTTTCTCATTGCGAAAAGTCAGAAATATTGCCAGTTTTACTTGCTGACCACTCGAAATGGTTCACAAAATGTTTTAATTACTAGTCAGTTGTAAAATCTCTATATTTCCGCTCCATTTTGTTATGAAATAAGAAAAAATCATAAGAAACAGACAAAAAGACGCTCAAGCACAAACAAATTTCCCTTCTCTTATGAGTGCCTACTGTTTTTTTGAAGGACCATTCTAACTTTGTACAAAGCAGCACACATAAATAAAATTTTACAATTATTTGCTTTTTACTTAAATCGATTATTTAGTTGTTAAATATGACAAATATATGTGTTTTGAGTATATTTCAGTAAACAAATCTTGTATATCAACTTGAAAAATTGCGTTTTGTCTTATTCGGCATTTTGTGAGGTTGATCAATTAAATCTCAAAAAGCATATGTTCAAAGCAGTCAGTTACTTTGTAATGTTTACCACAAGAACATTCAACAATACGTGTAATTAGTTAAAATACAATAATATTATTATTAAAAATACTCAAAACATACACCTCTAAATTTAGAGTTCTTATAGGAACCACCAGGCTTTTATGGGTTAAATTTTACAAAAAATATTTAAATTACTTAAAATTGATATTGAGTGTCGTCGAAAGATTGGCAACATTTTTTTCAAGTTCCACAAAGATTAATCTAATATCTTTTATTGTCGCTCATCAACTTTTATTTTCCACCATATGCACTCGACTTTCAAATGAAGTAACCAAAAATAGGAAATCCTTTACAAATATCACAAAAGTTAATGAAGGGTACACAAAAACATTGCTATTTGAAAAGAGCTCAAATTTTAAAATTTAGAAAAAAATGGAATAAAAACTCTATCTACGCCACGCAGGCCCGTAGCCTAGATTACCCCAAGGGGGGGGGGGGGGGGGTTTGATTAAAAAAATATTGATAGTTTTTAATATGGATAACTCGAAATGTTGTTTTTTATATGTATACAAAATGCTTGCTCAAATTGTTGACGTCATAGGCAAATAGTCGATTTGATATAAAACTAAAATCTTCGTGCCGATTGATAAATTCTTAGAACTCGCTCAAGAAAGAGGCTAATAAACAGAGAAGCGTTTTACAGGAGTTTTTCCTAATATTTGATCAAAGCAGTAATAAAAAAATCTCTTTCGTCTTCGAAAATGCATTTCGTTTTTAATGCATGTAATTGTTCTTTTAAATGAGTTAGAAACATAAAAATCGAATGAAAAGTATCAGAGTTGTGATACTTTACTTTTTGAAAAAACGTTATTTTCTTCAAATAACATTTTATTGAAAATTGTTGAAAAAAATGTTATTTTGTTTCAATAAAAAAATCGTAAAAATCCAAATTTGTAAAATTGTTAAAATATTTTCTGATACAACACTTAATACAAATACAAAAAATCGTGTGATTCCTCACTCTTACTCAATCCCCAAAAAAACAAAAAGGCAAAATAAAAAAAAACGACGAATTGGGGTGCTATAGCATAGTCTTTATCTATTTTGTGAAAAAAAAAATTACAAAAACCAAAATTCGGATCAAAAGTTAAAGCTGTTGAAACTTGACTTTTTGCCAAAAATCTTCCAAGTGCTTGTGTCTGGCATTTCAAACACAAAAAAAAAAAAATCCTAATAAATTTAAAAAAAACTATGTATATATCATTTAAATGACTTCAATAAATTTTAAAAACATATTTCTGATTTTCGTTTTAAAAAAATTTCAGTACTAATATATGAGGCGATGAGAGCAATAGTGGCCTCACCCACCAACATGACTAATGGAGTTATATTAAGGTTTTCATCTAAGCATGTTACGGACCCGTAAACATTGTGAACTTACATGTGCGCAAACTATCTGTCATAATTAGTATTGGCGTGGATAAACATCATTTCCGAGCCTATTTTGGAGTGCAAACTAGCAAGTAAATCTACGTGTGTCAATGAGGGTTTCCTTCGGCGCTAATCATTACATATTTAAAGAAGTTGAAGCCAATACAAATTTTATTTCTATGTATAAAGGTTTTTAAGGATTTCAAATTAAATAAAGGTGATTCCGCAATTCCTTTTTGAATTTTCTTTTAATAACAATATTGTTTAATTTTTCTACATTTCAATATACAGATTCACTGTTACTTTACGAGGCTCAAAACTAGAAAATTCCTACAAAAAAGAAGTAAAAATGTGGGTTAGACCACTGTGTCAATAACACATTTGGTATTATAAATTAATGTTTGCTGGTAATATAAAAAATTAAAGTTTTTTTTTAAAATGCATACCCTGTTAATTTTTTCGTATGATGTAAACCTAATGTAAAAAAATTGCATGTCCCTAGGACCACGGCAACCAAACATATGAGTCCCTACAAGGTGAGTTAATGTATTGAAAAACTTGAGAATTCTTTTTTTTTTGATCATAGCAACCTAATACTAATAATAGACAAATTCTACAAGTTTTGTTTTACAACATTCGTTAAGTTAATTTAACTGTGAACGAAAGTGCAAATCTCACGATTCGCGAGTGTATTATTTTTTGGGAAAAGGCTCTCATACCTATGAAATCTATACCTAATAGTGTTAAGAAGCTTGTGAAGTTGTATCAGATTTGGAGGGACTTGCAAAAAAATGCACAAAAAACTCAGGACATTTTTGAGCAGTGCCGACAAGAGTTCGTCAAAGACTTAGACAATCTATTCGATATAGCACACATCGACGCGCTTCAATTAATTAAAATAGATGAAGACAAAATCTTTTTACAGCGCCAGAGAGAGCCAGGTCGACCAGGTCACTTATCAGGAATAGACAAAAAACTGGCTGAAAAAGAGAAAAGAACGCGCCTTAGAGCTTTGGAAGAAGAAAAGCGGCGTGCTAAATATTTAAATGCACCAATTCCTTCGACATCATTCAACGCACCATTTCAAAACGATTCAATTTCTGAATCTGATGAAGACATGGATTCACTGGAAGATTTGTCAGCCACTATCGATACTAGACAACCCATAACAGGTAAAACACAAATGCGGAAGGACT
Source organism: Dichetophora obliterata (assembly GCA_963920525.1). Lineage (NCBI taxonomy): Eukaryota > Metazoa > Arthropoda > Insecta > Diptera > Sciomyzidae > Dichetophora > Dichetophora obliterata. The sequence continues at coordinate 129,246,977 of OY986439.1, forward strand.
TTATTAATTCTAAATTAGTGGCAGTGTTGGACCGGTGCCAATTAAGTACAAGAGACCCTGTATTTGTTCTTAAAGCTACAATTGAAGCACTTGGTCTTAATACTGTTCATTGGGATGGCAAGCTTTTGCCTGCCTTAGATTTCTCTAAATCCAAAGAAGAGTGACTACCAATAGTAATTTTATTTAACAATAAGGAACAATTTATTGCTGTGCCAAGATTGGAAAGCTCTTCAGGAAGTGAACAGGCGCAAGCTGTTTGGAATGCTATAGGAGACTGGAGTCTCGAAGAAAACGTCAAAATTCTTTGCTGTGACACAACGGCTTCAAACACAGGTCGTATTAATGGAGCTTGTGTGCTTCTTAAGCAAAAACTAAACTAGGAAATGATTTATTTTGCTTGTCGTCATCACGTGTATGAATTAGTGCTAAAAATCATGTTTGAAGCAAAAATAAGTCTAGTAACCGTAAGTCCTGATATCCCACTGTTCAAACAGTTTCGAGATAGCTGAAAAAGTGTCGATCCCAATAAAAAACTGCCGCTGATATCAAGAATTTGCTTAAGTTTTATAAAACTGAGCTGTCCAAAAAATAGTCAGAGATGACTATAGAGAGTTAATAGAGCTTTCCATTATATTTTAAGGGGGAGATACGGAGAGAAAGTTTAAAATTCGACCTCCTAGTGCCATGCATCAAGCTCGATGGATGGTGAGAGCGATCTACTCCCTAAAATATCTTTGCTCAAAGGTCAATTTAAAATTTTGAGGAAGGATAGTGCAGCAGTATTTGACGTCTGCTTATTTATTGCAACATCTTATGGCAAGCCATGGCTTAAAGCATTTATGCAGTTAAGGCACCTTATCAGGATCTATGTTTTTTGAAATCAATGAAAGCCTACGAAAAAAATTGATAGTTTAAGAAAGTAAAAGAAGCGTTACATCGCAACAAAGGAAGAACTTTGTGGTAAATTGTATGGTAAGTTTCCTTAATTTTAATAGTATTAGGTTTCCCCTCTAAAGTACAACGGATATAAAACCTTAAGAGAGGTTAAATACTCTTAAGGTTTTTAGATCTCTCCAATGTAATTTACATTTTTTTAATGACTATTCTTTTCTGTTTCAGAGAAAAACATTGATGACCTTATATCAGTCAAAAGCAAATCCTTCTTTGAACGCCTTGAAATCGATGACAGTTTCCTTCACGACTGTCCGGCTTTGCAGTCAAGTAACATTTCCTTTCAAGACGTACAAAAAAGATTTCATCACTAAGGGCTGCCAATGACACAGCTGAAAGAGCGGTTGAGTTGATGATAGATTCCCACGGTTTAATTACGGCTGAAGAGGAACATTTATTTTTATTACGTTGCGTACAAGAACACAGAAAGGTTTATCCGGATTGTAACAAGCAAGCTTTAAAAAGAAAATGGCACGGGTTACTATTATATAATCATTTTAAATTTTATTATTTAAGCTTTTCAGGTTAAATAGAAAAAAAACTAGAAATTTTCTTATACTTCCTGGTATACGTGTAGGTAAAGAAACTGTAGTGCTCCGGGGGTTTTTTATTTTTGAGAAAACTTCAAGAAATAAAATGAATAATAGTTTATTTTTAAGCATTAAGATAAAAATTCCATAAAGGCTAAAAAATAAAATTATACACACAGTAGAGGCTCACAAATTGAAACTACATGGTTTTTCGAGTAGGTCGAATTTGCGAAAATTTCTTATTCCTGGACTTTTTTATACATATGTGAAGTGTTCAAAAAATTAAAACTGTACCTAAAAGCTTTATTTTGCAGTTGTGTTTATCTTTATTAAGCATTATTATTTAAAATATTCAGTAATGTTTGTTTTTTTTAGGTATAGTCAAGTTTTTTACAATGATATCGCTACGGAGAGTTAAAAGATTGGTAATATGATCTGTAGGAAGCGATTCATACTGTTTGCACCAATTTATTAAGACTTTCAATCACTTCAGATTGGGAAACGTTTGGTGTGGCGTCAAGAATGTCGTCTTCATTGTTATCTGAAGTATTATCATTGCTACTGAGCTCACATTCAGATCCGTCTTGAATAACCTCACCTTTTTGTGCTGAAGCTCTGGAACTTTTGCAAAACAAAACTTTTTCGGCATGTTTATAGTCAAACGAAACTTGTTTCGAAACTTTGTTCAAACTTTTTGTTTCGAAACTTTGCATGTTGGTGTCAAACGTTGAAAGATGAACGCGAAGTAAACATAGCAAATATAATTATATTGAAATAACCATGTTACAAACGAATATGATATAAAAAATGATTTCTTCAGCTCACTCAACTGACAGTCGTAATAGCTTTTGGCCATTAGATGCAAGGTTGTGGATTTCGAAGCAGTATGCCCAGAGCTGTCCCTTGTATTAACATACGCCAGTCAAATGATCTGGGGCGTATGAATGATATCAATGTGGGCTATTTGAGGACAGTGTTGCACGCATACAAACTTAATTTACATACTTTTTGATAGGCCTAGGTGCTGCTATCTATGAATCGATTTGACAATCAATTTTCAATTAATGCAGAATATCAATAGAGTGCAGTTGGAATGCTAAATCTGCATTAATTTCAATTTTCATATTTTTGTGGGTATCCTAGTCTTGCTCTCAGCACCTCATATGTAGTTAAGCATTTCAGTTGACGTTAAAAACTTGTGATAAATATGCTTATTGAAATTTGTCTGTTCATGTTATTATTTTTTGGGAAAAAAGAACAATAGATGTGAATAGATAATCTTGATACCAATTTTATTTAGTTAGAACTGAGTTTTCACTGATTCTCTAGCGGGAGTGTGGCTGAAAAATGTCAGCGGCCTCAGAAATAGCAATTTGAATATCAAAAGTTTTATTGCTCGTTGAAATACGAGAGACAATATTGCGGCATTGCGAAATTCAGTTGCAATGTCTAAAGCTACAATAACAGCATCCTGTAGCTCTTGATAATTATTTATGGTTCCATGTCTTGCAACCCATCTAGTTTGAATAAGTTAAGTATATCTTTTAACATATTGTGTCAGTGTAAGCTGTCGTTTGGGAGTATAGCACAATTTATCAAAATTATATTTTAAGGTTCGAAAAATAGCTTCGAATACAGCTTGTATTGCATGAGTTTTATATAGACTGGTTTAGAGAATGAGACGCGAAATGAACGTTCTTTCACTACATACGCTAGTGCTCCTTGTAGTGCACCATTCATGGCAGCCGCTCCATCGTAACCCTGCCCTAACATAAAATCACAATCACAAATCTATGTTGAAGTTCTTATATTATCTAGAATCTGAAAGCATAGGCTGCAATTAAGTTCAAAATTGAAGTGGTTCGCAACTTTGTACGCTGTTGCGTTGTAGTTGCCTTAACCCTCAGGGTACTGACTGGGTTACCGTAACCCAAACAGATTTCGAAAGTCACGCCATTTCATACGAAGTGAATGGTGGGAGTCCGGAGTGGGGGGGGGGGAAATCTTTGTAGTAGCCTCTGTGAAAGCCGTGCTCGAGTTGTACGAGTTAGAAAGTTGGCTTCGGGTATTTCTCACCCAGTCAGTACTGAACGTTACAAAATCCGTATTTTCGGGAAACAAAAATTTGTTTTTTAATTAATGAAGAATCAGGAAAGCCGGAAATGATTGAGTTTTATAATAAAAGAAAGGGTGGCACAGATTCTTACGATTTCAAATATCACCAGTACAGTACAGATAGAAAAATGTTGAGGTGGCCTGTTCGATTGTTTTATGGTATGTTGGGATCAAGCTAGTGTGAATTCTTTTATCCTTTACAATTTAAATCAAACTAATACTCCAACGAAAAGAATTGATTATGGAATGGAACTTGCGATGCAACTTGTTAAACCTGCGCTAGCTGCTAGATTAGCTATCCCTACGTTGAGAATTAGACTGCGCAGTATGATTGAAGATTTTTTAGATTTAGAAAGATTTACCAGAGGAACTGGACATAAGACATGAGTTGATAACAAAATGGCAAAAAAAAGCGCTGCAACTTGTGTCCGAGTTCACTCGGCCGCAAGGCCTTCTACAAGTGCCTCAAATGTAACAAGGCTATGTGCAAAGAGCATGTAGCCAAAATATGCTTCGAATGTGGAAACACAGTCTGATTTTCTTTTTTTATATTTTGAACAATAAAACTTTCATTTAACAATCAATTTTGTTATTTATTTTTATTATAGTTGTGCCTTGTTACGACAAATCAAGCATTGATCAAGCATGGAAATGGATCAAAAAACTAATTCGGCCATTTAAAAAAAAACTTTTTAGCTATCAACTGCAACAAAACAAATTTCGATATCTTTTTTTTCACAAAGTTATGCAATTTAAAAAAAAGTGAATTTTTATGAAAATTTCTTTTCGAATTGTTTAAATTTTTGAATGTATCTTTCTTTAAATAAATAATCTAATAAATATATTAACACCTTAGTAAATTCGACAAAATTTCCCATCGATTGAAAAAAAAAAGTTTCAATTGTTTAACTACAGCCCAAGATACAGCCCAAGGGGCTAACCCATGTCAGTACTGAACGTGACTTTTTTATAGTCGGTACCCTGAGGGTTAATATAAAAATCTCTTGTCACTGTGTTTGTTACAGAACTCCTCCGAAACGGCTCTACTGATTTTCATGAAACTTTGTATGTATATTTGGTAGGTATGAGAATAGGTCGTAAAATATATTTCTCCCTTCTACCCCCCGTATGCGTGGCACCTCCCATACAACCCAAATTTGCGATATGGAATATCTTTGGAGTTATAGGCCGCACAGCCTCGGAATGCGGTATTCGACCACAGTTTACACGTGGCGTTTCACTGATAACATTTTATGGGAGTTGGAAAAATGGGCGTGGCACCTCCCATATAACTCAAATTTGCGATATCGAATAGCTTTTGAGTTATAGGCCGCACAGCCTCGGAATTCAGTATTCGACCACAATGTACATATGTATATAGTTTCACTGATAACATTTTATTCGCGTTTGGAAACGGAGTCGCGGAAGCAACACCCCGGGTCTAAGCTAGTATATAATATTTTTATACTTTCTGGACTATAAGCCCTAAAACTCCCCTTGTCTACGAGTCTGACGCTTCGTACAAAGTGACGTCATCAACATAATAATGCCATCATAACTTATCTTAAAAAATCGTTAAAGATAAAAAGTACTTTGCTGTAAAAAATTCAATTTGTCCAAACCAGTATGGTTTTGTCTCTGGGACTACAACGAATCTTAGTATTTTTACATATTACTGCATCTCTACTTTTGAAGAACGGCTACAAATTGATGTCATTTACTCTGACATGTCGAAGGCTTTTGACAAACTGACTCATGATATTTTATTACTTTACTTTTTGTTGTTTTTATGCATGATGTTTCTAAATACTTCAATACTGCCAAAATTTTTACTTTATGCTGACGATCTGAAAGTATTCCATAAAGTTCAAAATTAGTTAGATGCTACTCGTCTTCAGTCAGATCTCGCTAATGTGTTTTCTTGGTTCAAACTTAATCAATTATCACTTAGTTAGTTTTTCTGAACTTCTTCCGTTCGATAGGGCGCGTCACTTGCTTATTGGTCTATCTTCTCTTGGAGCTAGGACATTGCATAGCATTATGATCATTATGATTTGATTATAGGTAACATTATCTGTGAAAAGTTACTTGAACTAATATCGTTTAACATCACACAAGAATCTTTACGTAATTCTGATTATTTTTATATTTACTGTCGCAGAACAAACTATGCCATTATGGAGCCAATAAATAGGGCACTTCTTGATTTAAATAGAATGCATAATAATAACTTGCTCGATTTTTCTATGGCTAAAGATGCTTTTAAAAATACAATAACTGTCCACAGACGTAATAATAATAAATAAATAAATACCTTTGAATTTACTAACCACGACCGTAGAGTGTTTTAACTTGTAGGTACTTTCGGCCTAGTCGAAGATAATAGTTTTATTTCGAAAAGTTCATGGGTCTTTTTGGACATAAAGATTTTTCTATGTCCGGAAACTTTTTGGATAGCGTCTATATACATATAAATTAATAGGAAAATGAACTAAGCGAAATTATGGATAAAAGTTAAATGTGGGAAATAGAACCCCCCGACAGCAGTTGTAATCATTATTTTTTACACGTGAAAGATTTAAGAAGCTGACTGATTGCCTTTAACTTCTTACCACTGTGCACACGCTTTATGTGTGCCTTTAATTTCTGTGGCTGACAAAATTTGCGGCCACAAAAATCACATAGAGGTCGCGCACGATTCGGATTTGCGGCGCAGCCATAGATGCGATGCATTTCCAGATAGTTGAGCCTCAGGAAGAACTTGTTGCAGAACTGGCACTGGTATGCGCCCTTGCCATCGTGCATCTCAGCGGCGTGCTTCATGATGTTGTCCTTACCTAGCACAGCTTCGCCGCAAACCTTACAGTGATACTTGCGTATTGTCAGGCTCATCGATGGGTCATGAAATACGGAGCAGTGCGTGCGGTAATAGAGTGGATGCTCGAACTTCAAGTTGCAACCGCCGCAATCTGTGGGGAAATGGAATACAAATTAAAAACAGTCATAAATCGAGCTTACAACAGGAGCTTCTACATTTTTCAACCACCAACTATAGCTCTTCGGTCGTACTCACTTGTTTTCTCGGTGTGCTTTTTGCGCCACATTGTGTTGCAATCGTCGCTCCAGTAGAGCAGCTCCATCCCGTTCTTCACATCTCTGCAGGTGACAAAGAATGCCTGCCGCTCTATGGACACCAGATTCACGTTACGCTCCTCATACGATGCTGCCGGACGTATGTAGCGAAGCCAGTTCGATGTATTCGGATTATCGCAATCTAACAGTTGCGACTTATCCGCACCTGCCTCGCAGATCTCGAAGATCCATCTCATGTCGCTTCCTTCGCGCATGTCATTGCTTTCAATGCGTTGCCCGATTAACGGACCCAACTTGGTGAAGGCACGAACCTCGGTTCGTGCAAACACGCCGATGACGTTCGGTTCCACGTTGTGCAACTCGAACTCAGCCGGCACAGATGCCTCAGCAAATGTGATTAGTGGCTTGGTCTCCAGCTCCGACATTTGTGAGGATTCGTCCATATCTTCGTCGTCGTCGTGATCATGCTTGGCTTGTCGTTGTGCATCGGACTTGAGCTTGGCCAGTGCCTCCAGGTTCTTACGCTCTATCCATTCGGCCAAGTCTACGGCATCGGTTATAATGCCGATGGCATTGTGCATTGGACATGCTTTCCAGTCATGCGTTAGGGAGCACTCACGGCAGGATTGTTGCGATCGGAACGCGATGTCGTGCTCGTCTTCCTCTTCGACGAAGTTCTGTTCGTTTTTCAATTCGCGCGCCAACGCTTCTTCGTCCATTTCTTCGTCGTCGTCGTCACCGCCACCATCGCTCTCATCGCAATCGTCGTCTTCCTCATCTGCAGCTGCGCTAAGGCTATGCAAGCTATTGTTGAGTGGTGGCGGTGGTACCATGACTCCTTTGAGCTTCTTTTTATTTTTACCTCCAAGACGTACTTTCTTGGTTTGACCATTGATGCTATCGGCTGTGTCCATAACGCTGCCACTAGCACCATGCTCCGGCTGATCAAGCTCTTCGTCTTCCTCATCGTCGCTTCCACGTTGCGTCAGCAATGGTATTTCATCGTTCTTCTTTAAGCAAAGCGCATTCGGCAGCGACTCTCGTGAAGCAGTCTTTTCCTCCAATTCACTTTTGATTTTCTCAGCAATGCGACAATCTAAAACTTCCGGCAGTAAGTCGTTGTTATTCGTCGCTGGCTTCACTTTTTGATCGTGTTTCTTGGCTTTTATAGCGAAATTTGAGAAATCTTTTATTTTGGAGAGTCCGTTGAGAGTATCGCTGAATTGTACACGTTTTTTTGATCTCTTGCGAATAGGTGGAGCCTGTTCACCATTTTCGGTTTGGCTATTACTAAACTCCTTGACACTCAGATTGGGCTCGAGCTTGAAATTTCCTGCGAATCCTTTTGTTGGTGTGGTTGGAGCTGAGAGAGGTGGTAAGCTGAAAAAGAAAATAGATAAAATTAGTTTGGATTAATATATGGACATATGTATGTATATTAACGTGGGTCGCCTTATATGGGGAAATAAATGAATATAAAAAGACACCCCCTAGCATGAAAGCTTACCTTGAAAATGTTTCAGCACTATACTTTTTCTTATTCTAGGGTCTTTTGTCATAACCTTAGTATTTTTGGTGCGATTATATCGGACTAAATCGTGTTCTATGGACATACCGGCTACTAATGAATCTGCTTTAATAATAATTTAATCATATTTTTTATTTACAGGCTCTCGATGTACTTATTTTTTTGGCCAAGCAATATCGATGATCTATTTTTCTTTAAGCTACAATGTAGTTGATTTCATTTTCTAAATTAATTTTTCTGGTTTAAGTTATTAAACACAATGTAAAAAAATAGATTATATATGATTTTTGTTCCTTTGTATTTAATAAATATATAAAAAGTAAACAAAGATTTAAAAAATAAGCTTTTATTTAAAAGAAAACGTGAACTATTAAGAAAAAAAAATTTAACAGATATTTGTCATATATGTATATTAGGGTGGTCCTTATTTTAAAAATTGTTGAGAACCCGATTTTTTGTTCCTTAGGGTCTAAAAATAAGACCCTAATTTTTTTTATACAACAATAACACGTGCTTGAAGTTTACTCAGAGGCAAATTCAACTGAATGAGCATTAGGGCGTATCGAATCACAATTTTTTCGAATTTCACATTCTAAGGGGTCTCAAAAGTTGCATAGGGTGGTCAAGATCTCCAAAAAAAAATTTAGGAAAAAAAAGGATGTCTTCCCTCCCGCAAGGACAAAGTTGTTTTTGAGAAAACAGTACAAAAATGACGATCTCAAAATTAATTTTTTTTTTCGAAAAACTACATTTGTCTTAAGCAACAAGTAAATATAAACTTTCGCTAATAATATCTTGTCAAACGAGATGCCACTCTGGATTTATAAGGATATTCGAATCTAGAGTACACTCGAGATAACAAAAATTCTGTGTTGTTATCTGAAAATTAGTGTTATCTGATTGTCTAAATTTTGGTGGTATTGCTTATAGTGTTATCGTTTTTTTAAATTAAAGTGCGTTTAATTACCTTTCCAATGGTATTTGAAACGCAACATTCGGTTAAGCAGTGATTGAGATATGAATTCTATTAAAACCCGATTTTCGACGTTTTTGCCGATTTTTGTCAATTTTGTGCACCCTGTAACTCCGCCAAAAGTAACTCCAGCATTTTTTCCTTTAAATTAAGTTTTTTATTTCCTTCAGTGTTGCTCCATGCAAAATTTGACCCAAATTGGATATGGTCATTCCGTACGGCCGGTCCGATTAAAATGGAATTTTTATCTCATATGTAGTAGATAATTTTTTAATTTCTAACTGACGGCGGCACGTGTTAATAAAGTCCAATTTCTTTGAAACTTTTTTTATGCGTTTTTTATATATAGGAACAAAATAAAAGGGTGCAAGGGAAAAACCAGTCTAATGTATATAGTAGGTATATTATAGATTCAGAATAAAACCTCTCTTGATTACTCATCATCATAATAAAAGCGCACTCCGCTAAGTAAGTTCTAGGGTAGTATATTTATTTCTACTTTTTAAAATATTTTTGCATACTTTTAATATATTATATTTGTAGTTTTATATAATAGATACCGCACGCAAACATCGGTTTCTCAAGCTTTTTTAAATTTAAAAGTATTTTACATTTTGATAATTTCTATAAATATATTCGTCCCTAAAACTTACTTATTATAGTACACTTTTATTCTGATGATGAGCAACCAAGAGAGGGGTTCTTCTGATTCTATAATATACCTACTATATAAATACACTAGCAAATACCCGCCGCTTCGCCTGCGATAAAAATATTAAATACCAAGTAAAAAGTTTAAATCTTAAAATGAAAATATTTAGTGTTATTAAAACAAATTCAAAATATAAAAATTATTGTGTTTGTTTTGTTTAATTATGAAAAAATGGTATATATATTAAGAAATTACTTTATTTAATTTGAATAACTTATTTAAACGGTAATTGTAATGATGACATAAATTTACCTAGCTTTCTTTTTTTTTACTTTTGAAAAAGTCCTGCATAACAGCGTTAGAATAAAATTTGAGTAAAAAGTTTCTAAAATTTGTAATCAAAAATGTAATTTTTTACATATATTCTGAAAATAAATATATTCTTCTTAAATTGTTGCAGTCTATCGGCCTTCTTCAGTTATTAATTGTTGTTATTGGGCTTCGGCCAAACAACAATTCTTCTTAAAGGTCTCTATCCAGCTCTCAAGTAATTACTCAAGAAAAAAGTTACTTAAGTTTCTTGAGTGTAAAAAAGTAGTAGACAAGTAATTTTGACGGCGAGAGTTTTGACAGTTCCAGCATTGTATCACTTTGAATTGAAAATTTAGGCTGATTTGTTTTCATCAAACATTGAAATAAATTTGTTGCAATAAATATTGAAATAATTCATTAAATGAGTAATGGCTGAATTGCAAAGGTAAGTAATAGAGAAAAGCGTTTGCTTACATTTTATTACATTTTGTTTACATGTTGGCAGAACGCTTCTTCCGGACAGCTTTCGACCGCTTCTCGGAAGACATCTGCCCCTCAAAATTGATTGCCTCTTCTTCTCCCTCCGTAGAAATGTTCATGTGCATGTCTAAAATATTCTTTTATTAATTTTAAATCAATTAATCAATGATATCAATAAAATTATTTACCTTTGAATGTTGGTTGCCAAAATTTTACTTGAAGTAATAATATAACTTGCATATATTTCTTGACATTCACAGTGTTACCGTTGTCACTTTTCAATGAAAAAAAAGTAGTAAGAACAGAAAATTTTTCTTACGAGCTGGATTCTCTTTCAAGTAATTTTGACAAGGAAAAATTGCTTTTCGATTACTTTTCAGATTTATGTATGAAAATAAGCTTTACTTGAGAGCTGGAAACAGGCCTTAAATTTAAAAAAAAACCGTTATAATGACATCACACTTTTGGCAATATCTCAAAAACTATAGACTTTCTCAATGCATAACAATGCATTTTTGTATGGACAGTCGTTGATTAATAAAATTAACGGTAAAAATTAAAATCTTTTCTTTTCGGAAATATTTTGTACGTATATTAGGTATGTTTTAAAAAACCTGTTATTATGACATTAAAATTCTTGCGATATCTCAAAACTATAGATTTTCTCAGTATAACTCATAAGCCTCAGAATGAAAAAAAAAAACGATTGAAATTTCAGGTTTTGACTTAGCAAGCAAACATTTCCGCCATTTTCAAATCGATTTTCATCCAATTTTCTTTGTTTGAAAGTTCAGTTAAGTAAATTGGGATAATGAGAAAAGTGTTACCGTAACCATACCAATGCAATGTTTTATATTATTTAAAAAACCTCTAAAATATTCAACTTGTACTAAACAATAGGCCAAGAGTTGCTTTTGTTGTACATATTTTTTTGTAATTTTCATTTTATTTAAATTTTCATTTTCCTTATTCTTTCATATAACATAATTTATCTGCAAAAATTGCTCTATTTTGACACAAACACTGTCTATCATTAAAAATCATTGGCCACCTATCCCCCTATGATTTTTAAATGAAAACTAATTTGCTTAAAATGTTGTTGTTATTTTTTTTTTGCAATGTTCTACAGCTTAAAAATTAATTTATGTGAAAAACATTTTCAAATATAGCTTAAAAAATAATTCTCTGAAAATTATATCAAATATTTCAAACTATTCCAAAGTTATATACATAAATCTATGTTTTAATCTATTTCCTTATCTATATATTCATAGTTAACGTTATAGTTATAGTAGAATTTATCCTGACCTAATTCAATGCATTTTTTTATGATCGTTTTGTGAATTTGTAAATGTGTAAATTGACCTTCGAACAAAACACATGCTAGACGTTTCCGTTTGAAACATCAATGCATGACGATCAGAATTTTCTGATATATACAGCATTCTTATTGATGTATAGTATTGCCCGGCAGACGTTGTCCTGCCGCAGACCACCTTACTGCTATATACGAATTTTCATGCTGTTCGGAAAAAAAAATTTATATATTCGCCATTTTTAGTACAGATGCCGAAAGTAGCCGTATGAACTAAATCATCAAATTTTAGTCTAAAACAACCAAAACCGTTCGAAGTATAACATTTTTGATTAATTCTGGGCGGTAATGGGGGTGTGGCAAAATTTTTTCACTTAAACCATCTCATATTCGAAACAATAGAATGCCAGAATTTTAGCTCAATTGAGCTTAAGCCTAGTGCGCTTTGCTTTACTCCAAGCCTATCCCCCGAAAAGTGGACTTAACTAAAGTGGGTCATGCCGATTTTTAGTAAAGTTAGCGAAAGTAACAATACAACGTAGATTACCAAATTCTAGTCTCATACGACCAAAATCGTCTGAAATATAGCAATTTTTGCAAAAAGTGGGCATGGAAAGTAGACATGGCAAATCTAACATAGTATATTACGATAAAGTTGGAATAACAAATCGTTTGAGAACTATATCGTGTTAATCGGTTCAGTGGTTCTTGCGTGATTGTCAAACGTCCGTGCAATGTCACCAAGCGCGTCGGAAGCTAATTTCATCTGGGGGGGCAGTATAAATGGGGGGGCAGTATAAATGGGGGGCAGTACAAATGGTGGTGCAAAAAAGTTCACCAAAATTTCTTCAAAGAAACATGAATGTGAATAAACAAATTTTTTATTTTAGTTTAAAATAAAAAAATATAAAAATATATAAAAAATATTAAAATTTCATTATTTTTAAAAGTTCTTCCAATTTCAATATTAGAGATCATTCTTTAAAGGATCTTTCATATGGTAATATGAAAATATAAGAAATAATGGTTGCTTTTATAAAGCATGACTAGGTAAATTTTTACACGGTTTAAATGCAATTAGGTTCAAGAAGTTATATCAATTTAAATTATTCCAAAATGTTTCCTTCTGTCCTTGCGAGAAACAAACTCTTACACCACCTCCATCGAATTCAATTCTCCGGTTTTATCTTTGTGAATGTGTATAAGTGCCGCATGAGTGAGTCGTTTCTGTGTCACAGTTGCTCGAAGATACGTTTTAAGTCGTCTTAGTGCACTAAAAATCGCTCAGATGAAGCTGCTGATGCAGGCACAGTCAAAAGCAAAGCAATAAGTTTTTCAACTTCATTTAATAGTTTTTTCACAGTATCCGAATTTTTTGCAAATTTATTTATTTATTTATTATTATTATTATTGGGATACAATTGGGATACAATGCCACTACAATTTCAAGGTGTTTGGCCAGGCAATAGCTTCAGCAATTTAAGTTGCGCGTGGAGGTCGCTCACATCAAAGTCATCTGCATAAAGATCTAGTTTTGTTTTTAGATTTTGTTCAGAAGGCACTTTTCCGTTGAAGGCTTCGATTACAATATTTTCCAACGATTCTAGAGTGTCAACATCTGTTTAAATGTACAATAAGATTTACAAAGTGCCAGTTTACACTAGCTTCACTCAACCGACTCACCGAATGTTAAAGCAAAGTGAGTCGGTTGAGTGAAGTTGGTGTAAACATGCAAAATTAAAAAAAAAGTAAAATATCAACCTGTTTAATCAAATCTAGCCGTTATCTCATTTGAGAGAAGATCTAAAATTTCGAAATAATATTTTCGTAGACTATCATATAATGGCAACTGTACTGAAGGAACCGGATTTGATGTTTGTTCAAAGCGTCGAGGTGGATTTTCATCAGCTAATTCACAGTAGGAGCTTTCGCATGGTCCAAAACATTGGACCAACATGTCAGATTGTACAACATGTAGTACCATGCGTAAGCTAAAACGATAGTTGAAATTTTTGGTTTTTTTACTGCCGATTGTACAATATTGTACAACTATGTAAAATTACTGCTCAATTGTTAGGGCATCTAAAAGTTGCTTAGCTATTATCCGGATGTGTTCTGCTCGAGAACTTGTAATTAATGATGTTGATTTACAAGTTGGATCGTTCGAACGCTCAATCAAATAGTCCCATTAGTTTTCCATCTAACTTATCATACAACATGTCGTCCAATATGGAAAGCCCCTAAGAACATGGCAAATTTTTTCTTACCAGAGTTGCAAAATGAACAAGCATTTAGCTACATACTTAAGGGTGCTTTTTAACTGAAGTGGTGGGTTTGCAGTAGAAACTCTACATTTTGTTCTATCTTTTTGCAAACATAGAGAAAGGAAATGGTTATCCGCAAGCATGCTTATGAAGAAGAGAGATAGAAGAGGAAAACATATACAAAAAATATTATCGTTGTAAAAAAAATTGATATTTTGAATAACTTTTGAAGTTTTCCTTTTAAATTGTTTATCTAGCTAAAAAAGTGGGGGGGCGACTGCCCCCCTTGCCCCCCCGCTTCCGACGCCAATGAATGTCACAACGCTTTTATATATTCGTTTAGATAGACTAACACAATCTCAAGTGGGGAAAAGCTGGCTGACAAGGCTGAAAACATAATTAATGCTGATAACAAAATTCTGGCAACTCCCCTCAAAACATTAACAAAGAAAATTAATTAACACTGTATGTAAGCAAGAATCTCCCTGAAAGTAAGAGCCTGAACAGAATCAGAAATCGTTGCGATCGACGATTCGTTGTTGTTGGAAAATACATGCAAAATACGCAGCTCGTTTTCTGCAACGATAAATCGCAGACTTACAGCCCTATTCTGGCAGCTTAACTAAGCTCACCACATTAACAAAATAGTTAATATTAACAATTTGTTAAGGTTTCGTATTCTGCTGCAAATTTTAAAGCTCTTTTCCTTACAATTTTGTTAATAACAGAAAGAGTCTTAACAACGAATGAAATGTATGTGCTTAGATAGAAAATTGTTGTGAAAATAATAAAAAATACAAATTATAATATAATATTGAGTTTAAATACATTAAACTGAAAAATGAAAGAATTTTTTACTTATTTTAAGTGTTGATAATGAAATCTTTCAGCAGCCGTGGTAAATTTTTCAAGCGCTTGCAAAGTCACAAGCTGCACTCGAAGCATCTGTTTTTATAGCGCATCTCTTCTTTCAATAGGCATATCGATTTTCACCATGCATGGTGAACTTTAAAAGCTTTTTAAGCTTTTATGTTGTTAATGATTTTTAAGAATACCAACATTTACATAACATAACAATCAGCTTAACAAGAGCTCCTTAACTATTTCTTGTTAGGCTAACAACCAGAATAGGGCTGTTAGAATCTATGCTATTTCAATCGTCGGTCGCGACGATTTTTGATTCTGTTCAGGCTCTAAAGCTGGATTCACTGATCACCTTCAGCATGTTTTGAAAGTTTTTTCATACGAAGTTTTCGCTCAGAGAGAAAAATTTCTGTACTCTCTCAACTTGATTAACATTATTTTAAATCACACAAAAATATTAGTGAATTCAGCTTAACTACACAACATGGCTGTCGTGTTATATTGAGAGAAGCTCTCTCGACAAAGAGAGAAAAGCTTTGTTTGCTGTTATATTGTGCTGCTGGTTGAATAAAGGCATCAAATAAAATGCGTGATTTTGCAAAACTTAAAGAATACATTTTTCGAAAACATTGGTAAGCTATAACAATCTATATTATCATAGGAATAAAAAAAAAATTAACAAAATCGGTTCAGCGGTTACCGAGCTTATTCTGGATGAAATTTCGTGAGTCTCCTTTTATATAATCGTATAGATATAGATATATATATATATATATGAAAAATGCCAGTTAAATTTATTTATTTTTTTATTTTGTATTTGTGGGCGGTAAAAGGGAAAGTGACCAAATTTTTTTCCTAAGCCCCTTGAAGGATTTACTTGAAGGAAATTTACTGCCAAAAATTTCAGCTGAATCAGCGTAGTAGTTTTGGAGATATCGCATTTTTATGGATTTGTTGGTGGTAAACAGGGGTGAGTCTAATTTTTCTCCAAATCCATCCTCTACTTGAATGAAATTTACTGCCAAAAATTCAGCTTAATTGTAGTTATTTTGGTGAAATAGCTATTTTATTGATTTGTGGGCTGTAAAAGGGGGGTGTGGAAAAATTTTATCATACTTTTGCATTGTAACCGGATATGAAAGCTAAATTTCAGCTTAATCGGATAGCAACAAGGGTTCGAAAAATGCTTTGCATATTTTGACGGACATACGAACGAGGCAAGTTATATAAAACCTTATAAAAAATAAAATAGATAATAGAAGAATGAAAATGTGCTTGTATTTATTATTTTGGCCAAATGTGTACATAATAAAAAAAAATTTGTAGTTTTTATTGGGAGGACGAGTCGAGCTTTTTTTACACTGTTTTTGAATATGTAATTAAAGGTAAAATTAATTGTATTAAAAATCTACATTTTAAGTCAACAGGAGTTACACTAGCAGACATTCTTAAATTACGTAGGACATATCAAACTTTTTTACTACACTATTGACGTGGTCAACACAAGACAAAGAGGAATTTATTACAAAACCAAGGTTTACAGCTTTTGATACCACAATTAGCTTGCTAGTTCCGATAAATAGATCAGGGACATCATCAACACAATTTTTACTCTTACAAATGGGAAGGACATCCCGGAAAACCGGGGGCGAACCTTTACAGGGTAACATGTCTGACTGTCTCAACCTGGCGAGGCCAGCATAATCCTTGTGAAATTGCCTCAACTCGACTCAAACCTCCTCATGGTGTTTCCTGGGCAACGTCAAAACTGTCAACTGTCAGTTTGGCGGCTAATCTGAGCGGCGGGCCCTCCTAGGATTAAAATAGGTTGTGCGTCGGGTTTGAAGCCCACCCGTTACAACCCATTTCAATAAAAACACAAAAGAATATAAAAAAACCGATCCCAAACTCTGATGACGACTACCGCAAACGAAAAACTGATAACGATTTACGGATATGCACCTGGAACGTCCGAACCCTTAATTGGGAAGGTGCCTCTATCCAACTGACTGATGTCTTGGAAAGATACAAAGCTGATATCACTGCTATCCAAGAAATGCGATGGAAGGGACAGGGTTGCATTCGGCATGCATCCTGTGACATCTACTATAGCAGCCATGCGGAGTTGGCAAGAGACTACGGCCCCACGTCCTGCGATTCACACCTGTGAACGAACGATTTGCCATAATCCGCATTAAGGTTAAATTTTTAATACACAGAGCCAAAACAACCCAATAAAATAGAAGAAAAGTAATAAGATTTCTCTATGGTTTTCATCCAAGAAGATTGTCTTATTAAAACCATAGAGAAAATCTTATTAAAACTATGAACTTTTTTTACTAGGCAACCCACATAATTTTAAGAAGAATCTTATTTTTTTCTATAAGAACACTTTTAAAAACATTAAGAAAATCTTATCAAAACTTCTTGGTTTTTAAGGAGAAATCTTATAGATTAAATAAGATTTATTTCTGAAATTTAATAAGGACATCTTATTGATTTAATAGGATATCTTTTTAAATTTTAATATGGATATATTTTTAAATCAAAATGGAATCTTATTAACCTTCTACCAAGAAATATACTTTTAATTGCCTACAATATTAAATAAAAAGACATTTTGATGGCTTATTACAATTTATTAGGAAAGAAAATTTGTATATTTATATATAAAATACATCTGTTAAAACATAATTTCACAAAAAGCAAAAAAAAAAAAAAATACCGCTGTCGAGGCCTTCAAAGAAAGTGGCGGCATCCTCACTCTACATTTTCTTAAGAACCTCCTTCGATTTCACTCTATAAATTTTTAGTAAAGTCGAAATTGAGCCACTCAAGTCTCACGATTGAAATATGGCTTGAGTTTCCGAGTCGAAAACAAGTTCGAGAACATAAGTATCATTATCCATTATCACATATTTTTACTTTACTTTAAATAAATTAAATCCATAAAATGCACATAAACTTCATGAATTCACTTCACAATTACGACTGAAAGCTAAAGCAAAGAATAAGTAGCATTTTCACCGTTATTACCTTCACTCTAACAAAAATTCATGAGAATTAACTACAATAATTGCTGGCAACTGATTGACTGCATTTATTGTCATTAAATCCCATAAAGCAAAATTATGAATATTTATCGTTAAACCTACAATTATTTCTTTCGCTCTCTTCTAAAAACTCTCTGCAAAAATTATTTCTTCCAATCTTGTCTGCGCTTATAAAAAAAAGCTAGAAATGCGTGAAGTCTCTCAAGTAACTCTTTATGGAGTCGGTATCAGCAGAAGGTGCTACTCTTTTCTACTTCAGTAGGCTTGAGTAATTAAGCTGTGACCAATCTACTGTCTAAGTTGTATATAACTGGACACTTGTTCGAATAAACTCTTTGAAATCATATGACGTTAAGGTAGAGGTGTTTATTTAAGGGCAAGCGTAAAATACCGCTGCTGGAGCGTTTTTAGGAGTATCTGAGCGAGAACACGCTGAAATAGTGTGTAAAGTAGGGAAAATATACATATTTTAAGACTCTCTGAGCAAAAACACGCTGAAATAGCGTGAAATGTAGAAAATATACATATTGTAGAATTCTCTGAGCGAACACACGCTTTTCGTACAATTTCACAACATTTATTGTAGAGATTTTTCAATCAATTTTTAGAATGTTCTAAAAAGGGTGTTTAATAAGAAAATCTTATAAAAGCAGATCAAAAAGATTTCCTTATTAATTTAAGGAAGTCTCTTTTTAAACTTTGAAGAGTGAAAAAAATTTCTTATTAAAGTAAAGTATTAAGAGAGACGTATTTTAGACGATTGATATGTATGGTGAGAGGAATGAGGCCTAATAAGACGCCTTGCCGATGGTTTTAAAACCGGGGTCTCTTCCTGCAAGAATTAAAATGGGAATCTAGTGACAGATGTCCAGAGTATACTGACGTTATGGTGGGAACACTTCTCTAAGCTTCTAAATGGCGACGCTGACAACAATAGAGATGATATTCTGGAAACCCCAATTGCGGATGACAGCGTTGAGGTTCCGCTGCCCGACTATGATGAAGTTCTGACAGCTATAGCTCGGCTGAAAAATAACAAAGCCGCGGGAGCTGATGGCTTACCTGCTGAGCTGTTTAAGAACGGAAGCGAATCTCTACTTAAATGCATTCACGAGCTTTCTATGCAGAATATGGTCGGAAGAATGCATTCTGAACGATTGGAATCCAAGTGTGCTCTGCCCAATCCACAAGAAAGGCGATCCCACTATCTGTGCCAATTACCGTGGGATAAGCCTTCTTAATATCGCACATAAGGTCCTGTCGAGCCTTTATGTGAAAGATTGAAGCCCATTGAAAACGAACTGATTGGACCTTATCAGTGTGGCTTCAGACCTGAAAAGTTCACCATCGACCAAATTTTCACGCTACGACAAATCTTGGAGAAGACTCAAAAAAACAAGTCGACACCCACCATCTTTTTGTCGACTACAAAGCCACCTTCGACAGCCCAATAAGGAAGCACCTGTACTCCACCATGTCTGAATAGGGTATTCCTGCAAAACTAATACGACTTTGCAGGATGACACTGAGCAACACCAGCAGCGCAGTTAGAATCGGGAAGGACCTCTCCCCACCATTTGTTACCAAACGATGTTTCAGACAAGGTGATTCCTTATCGTGCGACTTTTTCAACCTAATGATGGAAAAGATCATCCGAGCTGCTGATCTGAGACGTAGTGGCACAATATTCTACAAGAGTGTTATGCTGCTTGCGAGTGCTGATGACATCGATATCATTGGCCATAATACGCGCGAAGTCAGTGCAGTATTTTCCAGATTAGAAAGAGAATCAAGTTGAATGGGTCGGGCAGTGAATGCAGATAAGACGAAATACATGGTGTCAACAAACAAACAGTCCTAGCGTCTTGGAACCCAAGTTACAGTTCACAATACCTCCTTCGAGGTTGTGAAGGACTTCGTTTATCTGGGATCCAGCATAAACTCAACCAACGACATCAGCATTGAGATCAAACGAAGAATAACTCTTGCCAACAGGTGTTACTTTGGGCTCAGTAGGCAATTGAGAAACAAAGCCCTCTCTCAACGAACGGAAATCACGCTCTATAAATCGCTCATCATGCCCGTCCTACTTTATGCATCACAAACCTGGACGCTGAGCAGTTCAGATGAAAAGACTTTAGGAGCATTCGAGAGAAAGATTCTTCGTAAGATCTACGGACCAATCTGCGTCAATGGCGAGTACCGAATACGGTGGAATGATGAACTGTACGAGCTGTACGCTGACATCGACATAGTCAAGCGCATTGAAATCGAGCGGCTTCGCTGGCTTGGTCATGTTCAGCGCATGAAAGACGATGCTCCAGTGAAGAAAACATTCGATTCGGTACCCAGCGGCGGTCAATGCAGAAGAGGACGACCGCATCTTCGTTGGAAAGACCAAGCAGAGGACAACCTGACGAAGCTTGGAATTTCCAACTGGCGCCAGCAAGCGAAAGACAGAAATGGCTGACGCAAATTCTTAGATGAGGCCAAGACCGACATACGGTTGTAGCGCCAACTAAGTAAGTAGTAGTTGTTAAACGAATGGACAACCTATAATAATTTAATCGTGCCTAAACCTAAGAATGAGAAAAAACGACATGAAAAAACAATGTTTTGACTTTCGATGCAAATATTTCCGCTGTTTATCAATATATTTCATTCAAATTTTTTTCTTCAAAAGTTCCATAAGGGCACTTAATAAAATTAATTTCAATCGCACCGTCTGGTCAGTGTATATATTTTTTTAAAAATAAAATCAATTAAAAATTGCATTTCTGACATAGCATTCATTTGCAAAAATTCTTTCAGTTTTTCGAAAAAATTATTTTACTGTTTTTGTCATTATCATTGATTGATTTTTTTTTTGCGAAATTTATTTCTTCCAAATTTATTACAAAAGTTAATTTTTACAAAAAGTCAAGTCTCAAAAATTTTGTATGTGAAAAAAACTACACTCACAAAAATAATTTGTTGGCGTTAGGTTATAGTAAATACATTTTAAGAGGGGTACTCATAAAGTGTTTGTTTCAATTAAAACTCTGTTTATTTAACTGTAATTAAATAAGCATAATCGACTTTCAGCTGACGTAAATGCTTATTTTATTATTGTTACTTCATGCCTAAATAACAATTCGGTTAAAATTCAATATTTATGCTGTAGTTGCAAGAACTGAATGGAATTTGTCATTTCAACTTACTTCCCGTCTAATCAATATCAATTTATCCAAAACAACTGACCAGTACAATTACAGATTTACGGATAAAAGGAATAGTTGAAATATCCGCATTATTAATTCTGTCAATAGAATTTTTCTTGCGTTACCACTGAATTGCAACTATGTTTCAATATTCAGTTGCACCGCCACCAAAGTCAATTGCAACAGACGAATAGTCAATAAAAATAACTTACATGTGGTCACCTTAAACACAACCGTCGCTTTTTTCACGCTCGCTGTGTTGCTCGTTCCTCTTTTGTTCAATATTCGGTTGATTTCTAGTGTGTGTTCTCGGTGCAAGTTGTTGAAGTGTTTTTAGGTAAAGGAATAATTTAAAAATTATATTTTATCTAATATATAATATATATAACTTGTGCAGTCTGTATTTATTAAATTAATTTCTTCTTAAATAACTGCAAATGTACATTAAGAAACAACAAAGTAATCCTTGTTTCCGTCGTTTGATTTTTACACTCGCTATGTTGCTCGTCGCGCCTTTGTTTATGGTTCGGTCGGTATTCTCGCTGCAAGTGGTTGGTTAAGTATTCAAAGTGAAGTGATTCAATGTTTAATAAATAAAACTTGTGCAGTTGAAATAAATCTAATTTATTTCTTCTTAAAAATATACAAATTTGCAAAATTAGCAGCAACAAAGCATGTTTATTTTCATCGTTTATTTTTCACACTCGTAAGTCGAAACGATGGGAAGACTCGGTTCATATAACAAACAGTTCGTTGTGCACAACCGAATGGCTCAAAAGCTTGTCTGCAGTTCCGTTCTCGCAACGGAATGACGCAATTAGCTCAATTGGGAAATTGGCGATTGTGGCAATTGCATTTAGAAAATTGCCGACAATCGACAAAGTTAGTAGGGCAATTTTTCGGTTGCGGCAATAGGTTTAGTTCTGTGAGTGTATCCTAATATCTTCCATTCAAAAGTTAATGCTAAAACTATCGTTTTATGGCATCGAAATTCAGTATTCGATCTCAATTTTTACATGCAGTTTCACTGAAAACATTTTATGAGCGTCGGACAAAGGGGCGTGGCAGAAAAGCGCCGGAAAGAAATAAAACTTATTCATGCTCTTTTTTCAGCTTCAGTCAATTTGTCTGGGAAATTTTCATCGTGCATAATTTACCAAATTTGAGGTCCAACGAATATGCCTGTCAATTGACAACATATATAGTTCCGTGTAAATAGTCTTTTCTGATAAGAAAACGTATATACCTTTTTTAATTTTGATTAAAAATTAAAATATAAAAAAGCTTTGCAATATGTGTTGAGCCATTGTACGAACTGCTTCATTGTACATCATTTTAGAAGCAATGGTGGCAAAATGATTTTTTCAGTTTGCACAAGTCGAATGTTGACAACAATTCTTTCTCCAATCATTAATGATTTCAAATATTTTTAATTGTATTCTAAGTATCTCTGCTATTTTTGTGAATGGAACAGTAGTGCGATGGATCCCTACAAACGCAGTTATTGAAATCATTGATTAAGTTTAGTTAGATCAATTTAAGTTTTCCAAACATTTTTAATTTTATTTTATAGGATTTTTGATCGTAGGATGATGTGCAATTAAAAACACAGTTTAATTAATTTTTTCCCTGTGTTTTTAATTGCACATCATCCTACGATCAAAAATCCTATAAAATAAAATTAAAAATATTTGGAAAACTTAAATTAATCTAATTTAAACTTAATTAATGATTTAATTTACTGCGTTTGTAGGGATCCATCGCACTACTGTTCCACTCACAAAAATAGCAGAGATACTTAGAATATTCTCCATGAATTCCAAATATTAGTGAGGTCTTTTATATATGAGAAGATATGACAATGAAGTTTTGTGTATTCAATTACTCTCAAAATCTTCTGCATAGTTATGTACGCTTAAAATGTTTTTTCCGAAAAGGGAAATAAAAAAATGGGACATTTGTATTCAGAAAATACAGCAATTTAAAAAAAAAATCATAAAAATATATTTATAGAACCGTCAAAGTATACATGAGCGCTCCCAAGGCCCATGGACTAATGAAGGCATAATTTCTTATTTATAAACAAATGTAATAACTCGGTAAATTTTCTTAAGATTTTCATTAAAAAACATTTGTTTTTTATAAATAAATTGTACTTTCAGAATATAGTTACGTTAATAGCAGTTTTTAACAAAAGTTTGACAGTAAATAATCGTCAAAGTTTAAAAAATGAGGAAAAAAGGTAAACCGATTTTTTCAAAAACAAATACATCGACAGAACACAGAAACTACAATTGACATGCCATGGTGCCATAGCTCCACGACTTTATGGACTACCAAAGATCCATAAAAATAATTTACCGCTGAGACCAATATCGTCCTCAATCAATGTCCCATGCTATAAATTGGCAAAACACGTTGGACAAATACTCTCAAACATCATATCCAGAGACCACAACATAAAAAACTCGTATGATTTCAAAGATAAAATTAACGGAGTACAATTAGAAGATGACGACATCATGGTATCTTTCGATGTTGTATCACTTTTTACAAATATACCAATCCATCTTGGTATAAAGAACATAATGACAAAATGGGACGTCATAGCAAAACACACAAAAATACCAAAAGGACGATTTTTGGAGATACTACAGTTCTGCTTACAAGACAACAACTACTTTAAATACGAGGACAGACACTACAGTCAAACATTTAGAATGCCCATGGGAAACCCCCTTTCCCCCACGATAGCAGACATTGTACTGGACTGCCTACTCGACACGACAATCGAAGATTTAAAAAAAGAAAAAATTCACATAAAGGGCCTATGCAAGTATGTCGATGACATTTTCGCGATAGTAAAACCACACCACACCGAAAAAATACTGAGCACACTCAACAACTATCACAAAAACTTACAATTCACAGTAGAAACAGAACATAACAGAACAACAGCCTTGCATACTTAGACGTAAAAACCTACAGAAACTCAAAACAAATCACTACAGATTGGTACACAAAACCAACAGCATCAGGACGAATGATAAACTTTCATTCCACACAACCTATAAGGCAAAAAATAAACACCGCACAAAACTTCATCCGAAAAGTACTAACCATCAGCGACAAAGAATACCATGACAACAACATACGAAAAATTCAAAAAACACTCACGAGAAACAGTTTTCCAGGAAAAATTATTCGCAACCTGATAAATGAACACTACACAAAAACCCGGCGAAATCCCACACCAACATCAGATCAACAATCTGGCAACACTAAACGATTTCACAGCATCACATACATACCCACACTAATGGTCCAGTTAGCCTCGCATGGCATAGCAGTGCATGGCTTAACAAGCGTCACATCGAAATCTGTTCAATAGGATTTGTGTGTATCTGATTATGCACAACATGGCAACGCATGGCAATGCTCAGATAAAAACAGAAATGCATCTCTGACTACATAGATAAACATGGAAGATCTATTTCATTTTAATATCTGTGTATTCTTCTATGTATTTGACGTTTTGGCAAAACAGATGTGAAGTTGTAAAATTGTTTGATCAAGTGCGGTTAATTTATTAAAATAAAATCGTTGTATTCTTCTTTTTTATTGTTTTATTTTGACCATGTGACTATGCTTTGCATAATCACCATTTATTTAGCTGTGTGCTAGCTGCTTATCTGCGTTGCATGCGCTGCTGTGCCATGCGAGGCTAACTGGACCATAACGGACAACAAACAGCTGAAAACAATAACACAAGATGAGAATGTCGCATTCGCTCAAAAATCCAACGCCACCCTCACAAAACTATTCACCAACACAAAAACACCTGTAGAGATGGAAGAAAAGAGAAACGTAGTCTACGAGATCAAATGCAACGGCAATGCAGCGGAGCAGTGCAAACACGTATATATAGGTACAACAAAGAGATCACTCAAAACAAGAGTTAGTGAGCATCAAGCGGACATCACTCACAAACGAACGTCGACAGCGTTGGCAGAACATATGCTAGAGAGAGGACACACAGCGGACTTGAACAGAGTGAAAATACTGGACATTGAAAAGAGGGCAAACAAACGCTTCACTCTAGAGAGCTTACGCATACAACAAAAGATAACGACGACGGTGAACTCAAGGGAAGATAAAGACAATATAAGCGCGAGCTACGCTCTTGTCTTAAACCAATAAGACAGTGTTGACAAGTGGTGCAGTTTATTATAAATATAATTCTAAAAAATTCTATAAAAAATAACTTTAAAGTAACCAAGTATTTAAAGAATTTTTATGTTCTAATCAAATTAAACGTTCAGCATGTGAGTTCTTATGTCATTTGTTTACAGCTTTTATTTATATATTTATTTCATTATCAGTAAAATTTTCACTTAAACTAATTTTAAATTTCAAATTCAAAATGTTTTGTTCAACTAAGTTATTAAAAAATTGTTGTTTTCGTTTTTAATAAAAGATCCCCTGAAGAAGTTGAAAAAGAATCAACGAAACGTCGGGAAAAATATGAATAGAAATTTTAATTTAATTGCATACAAAAGAATTGATCAGGAAGCCTATTCAAAATATTGAAAATATTATGGTAAAAATGTTATGTTTGGTAAATTATAACTCCAAAATTTTTATTCCAGTTATATATGTTAATATTTTGAAAGCTTTATGATTTCCAAAACTGTTTTTAAATCAAAAATCGGTTGAAAAATGGCTGAGGTGTTGATGTTGCAATGCGGCAAGTACCTAAACATTGTTTTTTAACGGTAAAATTGAATTTGAGGGTACTCTTCTCGACCAGATCTACAATCTAGAGTTTAGACTAGTCAGTTTAAAAGTACATGGGATGCTTTTTGGAGCACAGTGTTATCTAAGTTTTTCAACAGTTTAAACATTATTCGAAGTTTATTTGACTCTGTTCGGAAACATAATTATTGTCTTTGACTTTTACCTGTAAAACTTCTCATTTGAGCTAATCTAAAAATGTTTCTATTGGGTTTTTTCTACATTCCAATGAAAACTAGAAATCATTCTCGACTAGAAGCATCGTGTCTGAATTAAAGCAGGAATAATCAACATAAATGTGTCAAGATAAGATAACAGAGCTGGAGAAAAAAAATTTATTGTGGGTTTATTATCTTTATATTGTGTGTATCTCGAAATGAAGGAGCAACAACAAGCGAAAGCACAGTCCATGAGACAATCTATAAAATGACCATTAAGAATAATCCTGAATATTCGCCATAATGAAGAGTGTGCCTTTTTTCTTTTCGGTTTTTGTTCCAAGAAAAATGGAAACATATCCAGTATATATGTACATTGTACAAGTATTTAATTGATTTTCCTTATGCTCTGCCGTTGGTTTGTGTGCGCGGCGTGCGTTACAGCTGCCGTTGTGGAATTGGTGGAGCATACAAACAGTACCAATAACATAAACAATAAGAGAATGCGAAGCGTATACAACAGCTACGTCGCGACATCAGCATCAACAGCAACAACAACGAACGTACTCTTATGCTGTTCATATCTTTCCGAGTGGGGTATTCGTAGTAACCACCCATCAACCCAAAACTCTTTTACGTGGTCCAACACAACCTGGTTCCAGAGGGCGAATAAGTTTTACTTTGCCGTTGGGTCTATGTTCTGTTATGTCGATGGCACTTTTGTCGTTGATGTTCATGTTGCTGCTACTGTTGTTGTTGTTGTTGTTGTTGTGTTGGTTGCAATGATGAATTCAGCGATTCCTTGGCAAATGAATGGAGCGGAGCTTCACTTTACATTCGTTCTTTCATGAAAAACATTAAAGTTAGCAACGTTGAAATCAAGAGTACAGCATATGTCGACATTTTAAGCTGGTCCTTCCTTGGTGCTGGAATCTGAACTCGCAATCTGACATTCATGTACATATTTGGTAGGTATATTTTTCGAAAGGAAAACAAAACAAATCCAGCAGCTGCAGTCAAGCTGAAGTAAGCTACACAAAATAAGTTGCGCAGTGTTGAGCTGGGTTTCGTTTGAATTTTTTATTTCCGCTTCCGCTGACATTGCACATGGCAGCATAGCGACAATAAAGCTCGCATGCATGCAAGCGTATACGTACAATAAGATCCCCTCTTACCGTATTGTTTCAAGTGACGGAACTTTGTTATATTTCATGCTTACACAACATTCCATAGTGCAAATACATATAAGAGGCAAGTTATCTAAAGATATAGTTTTTCTAATCAAAAGATATTATTTTTATTGTGAACTTTAACCACAAATTCAAACTTAGTTGAGTCAACTTTGTAGATAGTCTCAGATCGTGGTTATCAAACCGTGAGCCACTGAAAAAAATGCTAAAGCCATTGCCAGCTACATTAAAGTCCTGTGCGATCCACTTTAAAAATCTGATGAGTTCTAGTCCTCTAACTACAAAAAAAAAGTGGTATGTATCTAAATTCAACGATTATCATATCTATCATCTCTATACTACAACTTAGAGTGTAAGCTTAGTAAGTAAGGCTTGTACATATTTTTGATTAAATAAAGCTTTTAGTCTTCAATAACTTCTCGTGTTTTACAAACATAACAATAAGAAAAGTTTTAATTCTATGAATAAGTTTTTTTTTTCTTTTTGAATTTTTTTTTAAAAAGTCAACTTTCGAAAGGAACTCTCATAGTTTTGATCAGAACTCAGTAACGGATGATCAGATTTGGTTTTCAAGCATAGCAAGAAATTTAAAATTAAATTACTAACAACAACTTTTATAAAATAGTTTTTTATATTATTCCATCTGGTTTTATTCTATTTGATGTAGAGTAGGGTGTCCCAAAAAATAATTTTTTTTGCTCAAGTTTTTTTTGAAAGCTTATGAGGTCAAGTATTTTTGAGATTTTTTGCAGATTTTTTGGAAGAGGTTTGGTGGTGGCGCTAATCGGTTTTTCCCTAAAAATAAGGTTTTTCGGAGATTTTTCGAACTCCAAGCAAAAGTTGGTCAATAACAGACATTTTCTAAGTCTTTGAGTCGTCATTTCGAAAGACAAATGTACAAACTTTACTTTAGTGTATATAAATAAGAAGTTTTGGCAAATTTTTATGTAATTTAGGTGTCACATATTTCACTTTTTAGTAAAATTTTCATAAATGTTTTAAAAAACGCTTCATAACTTTTAAAAATTCCATCAATATGAAAAAATTTAGTGCTGCAGTTTGAGTTATGGGTAAATTCTAAGCAATTTAAAACGGAATATTTTTGATATTACTCCTGCCGTTTTAAAGTTAAAGCCTTTGAAACTTTTTTCGTTGCGTGAAAACTTTTCGAGTTTTAACAAGGCATTTTATTTCATTCAACAAAATATAGTGAACATTTTTAAGCATCGGTAAGTTAACATTATTATGAATTATTTGGGACCTTTTGCAGTAGATTTGCCTTTGTTGAAAATGAGAAGTTTATTTTTCAAGTTAGAGACAAAAACAGCATTTCGAAGAGCGTCCAAAAATCTACTCTAATAATCAGCTAGTCGAGGAAGTCGCAAATAAAAACGTATTCTTTCCGCAGGTTACCACCGAATTCACAAAAAATTGAAAAATAAAATATAAGAAAAATCTTACTTTTGGTTAAAAATCATATATTATCCTTACGATGTAGCTCTATGCCTTGTAAAAGATTTTGAAAGTCTGTTTCAGAAGTTGTGAGACTGATGTAACTGTTTGCCAAGGCAACACCACGTTCTGCGACATCATTTACGGGTTCGCCATCTAACGTTTTTTTTTCAACTAGTACTTGTCATGTCTGATTTGTCAGATAATTTGTTTTATCCTTCCGCTAAACGAATATGGTTGTGTATACGCTTGAACAACGCTGGGAAATATTGCGACATTACTTTGAAAATCATGGTAATGTTGCAGAATGTGTGCGAAAATTGCGTGCGGATTTTGGAAGAAGAGAAGCACCGTCAGCTCCGTATGTTCGTTATCTTTTGAAAAAAGTGAAAGAAACTGGCATCCTCAGCGATAAACAAAAGCGTGAAAAGCCAAAAGCAGTGCGTACACCCGAGAATATTGCTGCTGTGGCAGAAAGTGTGCGTGAAGCGCCATCAACATCAATTCACCGTCGTTCTCAACAATTGAACATTTCGGAGACATCATTGAGACGAATTTTGCATAAAGATCTTGGTATGACGCCATACAAAGTCCAATTGGTTCAGGAGTTGAAGCCAACTGACCATCCAATGCCTGCGATCGACTTACAGAAGATGCCGATTTTGCCAAAAAAATCATCTTTTCAGATGAAGCTCATTTTGATCTTGGCAGGTATGTAAACAAGCAAAATTGTCGCATTTGGGGCACAGAAAACCCGCACGCATACATTGAAAAGCCGCTGCACCCAAAACGAGTCACTGTTTGGTGCGGATTTTGGTCCAGAGGCATAATTGGGCCATTTTTCTTCGAAAATGAGCAAGGAGTGGCCGTTACAGTCAATGGCGATCGTTATCGGGCCATGTTGAACGAGTTTTTGTTCACAAAAATTGAAGAGGAGGATATTGGCAACATTTGGTTTCAACAGAACGGCGCTACGTGCCACACAGCCGAGGCTACACTCGATGTTTTGCGCCCTGTTTTTGAAGATCGCATTATCAGCCGCAGAGCTGATGTCGTTGGCCACCTCGGTGCTACGATTTGACACCGTTGGACTATTATTTGTGGGGTGCCCTCAAAGATAAATGTTACGCCGACAAACCAGAGACAATTGACGCTTTAAAGGACAATATTCGTGAAGCCATTGGTGAAATACAGCTGCACACAATCGATAATGTGCTTAAAAATTGGACCGCTCGTGTAGGCTACTGCATGGCCAGCCGAGGCAGCCATTTGAATGAAATTATTTTTCATTATTAACCGCAATCCTTCCGGTACTTTTAAATAAAAAAAGAAATTTGAGAAAATATTCAGTAGTTTTTTTTTTATAGAATTTTTTTATAGAAATATTCAGTAGTTTTTTTTTACTACTTGCAATTGTTGAATAATGTGCTTTGCTTCCTGAAACGGTATGGTGCTTTTCCATTCTTCTGGGTCGGTTTGTAAAAATAATTAAAATATTGCAGGCTTCAAGAAAGATAGACTGGCTTTAAAAATAAAATTTTGGATTTGCTTATTTTTTAGCATGTTTTGTGTTACATTGGCTTGTACAAGCTCGTTTTCATTATTTTGTGTATTAATATTTTTTACCATTAACCGTAAAGTTTTGGTTTCTATGCACTCATCAAAAAAGGCTAAGACAGCTAATTTCCCGGATAGGTACCACTGGTGCCCCAAAAAGAAAAAGTTTGTTTCTCGAGCGTCACCTTGTTCTGTAGAGATTTGTTCTTTTGTAAATGTTTCCACTTTGCGTATAGTTTTATTATAACCCGTGCAATGTTGTATTCATTTAAATTTACATTTCTCTTTGCTGCTTTTTGGGCGCTCTTCGAAATGGTGTATTACTCTGTTTTATGCAACTTGAAAAATCTTTGAAGAACCTGCTGTTTTGTCGGCGGCTGGGCAGAGCTAAAGCCATCAATCAATTTACCCACAAGCCATACGTTTCTCATTTTTAACGAAGGCATATCTACTGTAAAATGAAGGTCCCAAATAATTTGTTTAACCAGTTTAAAATATTGTTACTTACCGATGCTTAAAAATGTTTACTGTATTTTGTTGAATAAAATAAAATGCCTTGTTAAAATTCGAAAAATTTTCAGGCAACGAAGAAAAGCTTTAAAGGCTTTAACTTTGAAACAAGAGTAATATCAAGAGTTATATCAAAAATATTTTTTTAAATTGTTGAGAATTTTACCATTATTCAAACTGCATTACTCCATTTTTTCAATTTGATGGAATTTTTAAAAGTTATGAACCGTTTTTTTTTTAAATTTTCGATAATTTCACGAAAAAATGCAATATATTACACCCAAATTACATAAAAATTTGCCAAAACTTCTGATGTATGCAAATTAAAGTGAAGGTTGAACAATTGTCTTTCAAAATGACGACTCGAAATCTCAGAAAATGTCTGTTATTGACCAACTTTTGCTTCGAATTCGAAAAATCTCCGAAAAACCTTATTTTTAGGGAAAAACCGATTAGCGCCACCTCTAAACCTCTTCCAAAAATTCTGAAAAAAATCTCAAAAATACTTGACCTCATAAGCCTTCGATTAAGGGTTGAGCAACTATAAAATTCGAAAAATAATATTTTTTTGGGACACCCTAATGTAGAGCTTATAAATTATAGCTTTCCATTACAATTAACCAAAATAATTAAAAGTTTCCTAACAAACCGATTTTATTGTGTACATATCAATGAGGTACTCTCTGATTTCATTAATAAACCTGCCGGAGTTTATCAAGGAATAGGGATAGGTCTAATTATTTTTTTAATTTATTGCTATTATCTTCCAAAATCTTCGTTCTGATGATACAGAAATATTCTATTCGCATGATCAAAACGTATTGACTGAATTACAATGCAAACTAAATAATGTGGCCTAATGTTTTCACTTAGGCACCTTGTTCTTCAATGAACTAGATGAACTTTTACAATCTTCAGTATACCAAATCTTAAGCTTTGTGAACAGCTCAAACTGGTTCAAATAGAGAAAGGAAAATTACTCCTTGTTACCACAATGAGCCTTATTGGCCTAAGTGTGTCTCAATTGAGGCTACCACTTTAACCTAACCTTACATAATAACGTTGCTCAACACCTTACAAAATGTAAAATCAAAGTCAGCGCATCGGAAAAAGAAGAGCTTTTTTTACCTAGCTATAAATTAATTACATGGTCTGACAGTCATTTTGCACTTTTGAAATGACCTAGCTTATGTTGTATGTCTGGTGGAGTACATCACGAAACAGCGCATTAAAGTTGTCTAAAATCTTCAACATTTTGACTTACCGTTAAACATCAGTTTTGCGTACATTCATGCACTTTCTACCCATTAACTCAGTCAGTTACCAACTGATGCAAGATTTTATATCAGTTTCAGTGCAAGATAAAGTACTGACCTTTTAACCGACATCCAAAACTTAGATGCATATATGTACTTCATATATTATTCAAGTAAACGCAAAGATTCAAATTTTTTATTTAAATTTACTCATTTTTAAAATTTATTGGAAATAAATAAATTCAATAAGTTATATGGACATTGCAGAAATTGTAAAAAATTTCTGCACCATTGGACTGTACTGTTTCAAAACTAATGAAAATTGCAACGTTACAGTCAATGGAGCAAGGTACCGTGTAATGATTACCGACTTTTTTTGCCCAAAATTTAAAGACATATTGGACTTGATTGACATGTTCCACATATCAAGATGGTTCCACATATCACACGGCACGCGATACCATTGATCTATTGAGAGGCGAGTTTTGTGAGCAATTAATTTCACGTTTTGGAGCAGTCCATTGACCGCCAAGATCATTTGATTTGACCCCACTAGACTATTTTTGTGGGGCTATGTGAAGTCTGTCGTTTAAAGGGACAAGCCAGCCACTTGTCCTGTTTCTTTGGAAGACAACATTACAGCTGTCATTGGTGAGATACCGGCCGAAGTGTTAAAAAAATATGGAAAATTGGAGCTTACGGATGAACATTTACATGAAATAATCTTTAAAAAGTAAATGGCGGGCTTTGATGCATTGCTCCAATTAAATATTTCGTTCACTATAGCAAATTTTCTGTTTCGAAATCAAAAATTACAACAAACACATAGAAATATTAAAAATACTGGTTAACAATTGTGAATGAATGAATTCGCCAGAATAGGACTGTTATGGCCGATTTCTTCACCGAGTACTAACTTTCGCAATCCATGGTCTAGCTGGTTCGCGGACAACCCTATTATTTCAAAATTTTATAATTTAGAAATTCTGACAACGGATTCGGATTCAGCGACCCATTTTTGGTGTACCATTTTTTTTGCCAGCCCCGAATTCATAAAACTACAAAAAATTGAGGTGGCAACCCTATCCACCATCTTGAATTTTAAAATTCTGACTTCAGATTCGAAACCAGCGACCCCTTAACACTGATAAATGACGTTTAAAACTCTTGAAAAGACATATTATAAGATTATTATTTTAATATTTTAAAATATTTTCTAATTGACGCCGAAATTTGCTACACTTGGCCAAAAACCAGTTCAATACGCTGCACAGCAACCAGAACAGCATTTGTTTTTTACGCCACACGACGGTAGTGATCGATCTTAATGACCGACACAAACAAAGACAATTTTGCAAACACCACTTGTTCATGTTGGAAAAATTGTCTTTGTTTTGGTTTTGACAAAGGACTGAATTCTCCAACATGAACATTTTGACGCAAACATAAGTGTAAAACTGAAACACAGAGAATTGTAGAGATCGATCATTGTTTGAGTTTGTGACGCACAAGCAAATATTCAAACGAAGAATTCATGTTGGATGATCAACAACACGATAACTACGTTACACACAAAAATGAAATGAAAATAAAATTGTGTGTTGTGTGCTTCAAGCAAATGTTTGTGAGTGAAGGTGTGTGAATATTCTGAACCCTGACTAATACTCCGAATTTCTGTACCAGTTTTTATGCCAAATTTGACAGCAGTTTTTAAATCTGGTTGTCAGAACTTATTTATAGGTGTCGGCTTACACTAGCCTCACTCAACCGACTCACTTTCTTTCTTTTGTGCTTTTATTCACCTAAAATATTTTAAAGCAATAAAAAATAAGTATTAGCTTGAGTGTGTGCTTCTTAGCTGCATATAGCACTACAAATTCGGCAGCTCTAAAAGTACAAAAGAAAAAACACTCAAAATGACAAATCTCAAATCAAAGTGAGTCGCAAAATTTGTCAAGTTCTGAAACTCTTGCCTCACGGTACATTCATCTTCCCACTTCCTTATCTCTTCTGTAGACGCCAAAGTGAGTCGGTTGAGTGAGATAAGTGTAAGCAGACACTAGTGACGCATTTGTCGATACATTTTGGTAGCCTGTTCTGCCTGATATTTTTTTAATAAAAAATTTTAATGTAAGAAATAAAAACTCGAAAAAGTATTTGTAGAACGTCATATAACAAAAAGATCAAAAAACGATTATTCGAGTACCTTTTTTGATTTCGAGTAAATTTTAAGTCACGAGTATGAAGTTATCCAAACTGAAAATATATGCAACACTACAGAAAAAGGTAATAGGTGTATTCACGATTCACTGCACTTTCCTGTGCAGTTGAGGACTTGAGGATTTGTGCAGTTAGCTCTTCGTGAACACACCAACCCTTAATATTGTCATGCAAGAAATGTTAACTTTAAATATGGAATGAAATTTCGTAAGTTATTTAATATAAATATATACATAAAGGGTATTCATGCAAAGTGACAATATTATAATTTGAGCAATTAGCTATTTTTATCAGGCAGGTTTTATGAACAGACCTTAAAGTCGATTGTGCGCTTGCACCAGATATGTCCGCTGCAATATATTATGTATGCTTCCGTACACATTGTCGAGTAAAAGTCGAGTAAAGTTCAAGCTGAGAGAGTAAAATGGAATTTGAGAATAGAGTCAAAAGTACGAAAACGAAAACGTGTACCTATCAAACGCAAACAGCGCGAATTTAAATTTGTCAATTTGTTTCTGAAGCAAGCTAATAAATTTGATGAGATTATTTAAACAACAATTTAACAATTTGTTTCTTACCCCCACAAGGGTAGTTATTTTTGTGGATAGCCAAGCGGCCATCAAAGCGCTGAATAGTAAAACGACGAAGGCTTGAACGGTACAAAACTGTAAACTGACACTGAACAGTATCTGCAATACCCACAACGTCACTCTCTGCTGGGTTCCCAATGACGCAGCGGATGAACTGGCTAGGCGTGGAGTAATCGCAAGTACAAACAGAGCTAATACAGATGTGCACATTCCAATAGGCGTCGTCAAAAGGAGTATAGACTTTAAAGCCAAAAATAATGCTAACACTAACTGGGCCTCCACTAGTGTTAGTCACCAGAATCACCAGAGGTGACTGCATCATATTTCGAAGGCTCTGGCCTGAGCTTAATGAGAAGAAAAGCGAAAGCCTTCTGCTTTTGGCCAAACGAGAAATCCGGATTCTTGTGGGAGTTCTAAAAGGTCATTGCCCCAGGGGGGTAATGTCCAATAGAATGAACATAACAGCTCCAGACTTTTGTCGAAGCTGCAAGGATCCGGAAGAAACAGAAACAATAACTCACCTTCTATGCGAATGTCCAAGTCTACAGAATCATCGACTCCGATATATGGGGACCAGATTTTTCAAAGACCTGGAAGATTTAGCGAACACACCACTGCTAGACATCTGGAGGTTCATAAAAAGCACAGGCTGGTTTGAGAAATAATCGAAGTAACTATGGTTGTTATGGTACTACGATAAAAATATAAAAGGGATTCGCAATGGACCTATAGACTCCCGCGGAAGCGCCGGTAACGGTGCACAATCCTATTTACCTAACCTAACCTAACAATTTGTAAATTTATTTTTCACCGCACAACATAAGCAAACAAGAAATGTTAATTTGACACTTTCTTGTTCTTCTTCATGCTTATTGGTATGATTGTTCTCATAATAAATTTGTCCAGCACACTTTGCGCAACTTTAGAGTTCTAGAGAGCGATTTAATACCTGTTCTTCTTTCTATTTTGAGCTAGAAAAAGTACGAACACACGTTTTAGCACATCGCAAATTTCTACTTCACATCGAGTAAGGAAAGAGACCTATTGCCCTATGCTGTATATGCTGTCAATAAGTTTTTAAGTTGTAATTGATTCTACTGGAAGGAAAATTACTGTCAAAATTTCAGCTGAATCGGCCTAGTAGTTTTGGAGATATAGCGTTTTTATTAATTCGTTTTTATTAATTGGCAGTAAAAAGGGGTGTGGTAACATTTTTTCCCAAATCATTTTCTACTTGAATTGAATTAACTGCCAAAATTTCATCTGAATCGGCCTAGTAGTTTTGGTGATATAGCATTTTTATTGATTTGTGGGCAATAAATGGAGGTGTAGAAAAAAAAGTTATCATACTATTGCATTGTAACCTGACTTACATATTAGAGTCCTGCGTAGGTGCACTTAAAACCGGCTTCAAAACATTTGTTCATTTCACACTACACTGCACTGTCTTGCTTGCTGCAAAGAAATCATGTGTGTGATTAAAGCGAAGACGAACAAAACATGATAGCGCAATCAAGACAGATCATAGAGATTGTTGATCTAAGATATCATTGTCAGAGAGCTCATTGCAGTCAATGCAACGAAAGCTTGTTCATTGGCAATAGATGATTTGTATCAGAGAACGAATACGGTGTTGGCGAGAACACTAGGTAAAAATGGGTCACACATCATTTAACAGTGTTAGGAGGTTGCTGATTTCGAATCTGAAGTCAGAATTTTAAAATTAAAAATGGGTAATAGGGTTGCCACCTAATTTTTTATTTATACAAATGCGACGCTGGTGCGAACATCAGGTAAAAATGGGTCGCTGAATTTATCAGTGTAAGGGGTCGCTGATTTCGAATTTGAAGTCAGAATTTTAAAATTCAAGATGGTGCAAAAATAAAAAAATTAACGTGACAACCTTATCCATGATCCTGAATTTTATAATTCTGACTTCATATTCGAAATCAGAGACCCCTAACACTCATAAATGATGTTTTAAACTCTTAAAAATACATATCATCAGGTGGCAACCCTATTAATGCAAAAATGTTATAATTTTGAAATTCTGACAACGGATTCGGATTCAGCAACACATTTTTACCTAGTCAATTTTACCTAGAAAATCTTGAAGTTGGTGTAAAAAAATGTCTAGTTAGGTGGTGATTACCGCTGATTAAAATTATCAGAATTATCAAAATGATCCAAATGATCCAAATGATCCAAATGATCTATTGCTATATATTGCTTTTTATTCTCATCCTACTTTTAATGATTAAATTTCATTGCTTTTGGTGTTGACGAACAAAAACACGTCGTGAAACACGTAATAAATGACTTTTTCATTTTGGTATACAAATTTAGAAAGAATTGTACTAAATGAAAAAAGTATGGAATACATTTTTTTACTCCACGCATACTGCGTTAATTTTGTCACTTCATTTGTAACGCTGATAAGGAGGCGTGGCAGGCATAGAAAAGTATATGTATTCTTTATCAGCATCACCTCCTGAGCCACTAGGTCAGTCTGTCGAAACGATTACAAACGCAATTTTAAAGCTGTATTGAATTTTGGTACATGTGTTTATATTAAAAAAAAACAAAGATTAAGTTCGAGAATGAGCAAAATCGGATGAAAACCACGCCTTCTTTATCGAACAATTAAATTTCTAAAAACGCCACAAAAATTTTTGCAGTAACTTGGTATTGTGCACATAGGCTTTAAACTAAACTATTCGCCATATATTTGTTAAGATCGGATAAAAACAACGCCTTCCTCTCATATAACGTCACTTTATCAAATCTTTGAAATATCTAAAAATGACACAAAAATTATTTCCATTTTTAAAAATTTCCCCACAATCTTTGGCCGCAAAAATTTACCATATAATTGAAATTTTTACAACCTCCTATACAATTTAATAAAATGGTAAAATCTCTGAAAATGCCACAAAAACTAATGTAATGACTTGAAATTTTGCATATGAACATTGGTCTCAAATATTCACCATTTATTTAAAATGTGTCAAAATTGTATAAAAACTACGTCTACCTTCTAAGCACAGTAACTATGTATATGAAAACAGTTAAGTCTCTTAAAATCCCGCAAAAATTAATTTAATAAATTAAATTATAAACATATGCTAAGAATATTCAAATTAACTTTGAGTTTGAAATTTGCAAAATTGAAAAAAACTTGACCAATCTCCCGTACAAAGTGACATCATCAAAGTAGCGTAACTTTTATAGATCCCACAAAAATGTGTGTATTAACATTATATTTAACACATAATCTTCCATATCTTAAACGTATCAGAACTAGATAAATTTTTTCATTCTTTAAAATCGTTTTCTAACTTAAAGTTTTAAATTCTGTGCTTATTATAGAGTGCAATAAAATGTACTGAAAAGACTATTTGGTAGTAGGAAAGTAGGAAAAGTATGAAATTGTACCAAAAAAGTATAATTGTTCCGCAAATATCAACCCTGGCCATGCATGGATTGCTGAGAGAGAAAGTGTGTATTGCTTGTCGTTGTAGGTTTTCGTTTCGTGTTGAGCAAATAATTCTCAAGTGTTATTAGATGACAGTCAACTGAGACCAGTGAAGTGATTTTCATTTTGCTAAAAATCCCAAACCCATGTGTAAAAATCTCTTTTTTGCTCACTTTATCCCTTTCAAAATATTCTGAAATCCTGCAAAAATCTCTCCAATTTAAATGACAAAATAAGCAAAACAAATACTTTTTGTTTCTTTATATGTATGATTATTGCGTTGTGTGTATAAGCCCCACATCGTATATATTGAGGTGCCTCAACTTGTATAGGGAGAAAAAAAGTTCCATTTATACCCATCTAAAAATTAACCTTGATCTATTTTATAATAATGCGACGTACCTTTTTTTGACATGGACGCACTTATAAGAATTTTCGTAACTTTATTTGTAAATACTATTTTGACGGCAATGCTACACAAAACAAAATGGAGATTATCAAAGTCAAAGGAAAATCTGTATATGCTTTTCATTTGTTTTGTTTATTTAATTTTTTTTATTTTATTTAATTATCATGTTCACATATAAGACAAAGTCTTTTAAATGCAGTAAGAAATCAAATAATAACAACAAGTTATAACGAACAAATAAATAAAAACAAAAAATTTTAAATTACTTATTTTAAATTAAAAAAAAAAAAAAATTGTAAGCAACGACTAAATTTAACTTTCAATTTTAAATTTTAAATTTAAGTTATAATCAACAAAAAAAATGCATTTGACTCAAGAAATTAAATTTAGGTATAAGCTTAATTTTTAACAATAAATTTTAATTCAATTGAATTTAGACTTATGTATAAATTACCTTTAAGAAACTTTATCAAATAATGAAGAAGATAACTTTAATGAAATAGAAATTGGAAAATAGAAGAAAGATAGTATCAAGAAAAGTGTTGGAATATTGCATGCTTAAAGTTGTGCTTATTTCGGATACTTTTGATTCTTGAAGGTAGCGAATTCCACATTCTGATAGCGTTCACAAAAAAGAGTCTGTTAGAATTCAAAAAATTGTATACAGGGATTACAAGGTTCATATTTCTGGTCGATCTACAAAACTGTAACTTATTAAATAAGTAATTAGGAGTTTGTGTATAAATCAAGTTATGCAAAAAAATACAGTTTCTAGCATCCTAATAATTGAAAATATTGCAACCAAGTACTCGATTGCTCAAATGACTTATACTGTCAAATTTTTTAAGACCATAAACGTATCTGACAGCATTATTAAACACAAGTTATAACTTAAGCTTTGACCTCGAATCAAGCTTACTGTATACAACTTCTGAGTAGGAAATTATTGGCATTATAAGTTGCACCACTAGCTTTCTTCTAGTCTCAACAGGCACAAATGATGCAGTTCTCCTCAGGTTCCATAGGATATAGTAAACTTTACAAACAACAGAGTTTATATGATCTTCACAGGAAAGTGAGGAGTTAATATATTAATTTTTACCGTAAAAAATATGAAGTGGATCAATAATTATTTGGTAGAAAGCATATTTTCAAAATTTGGTCTTGATATAACAACATCTTCCTATTACATAATGTTCTTAAGCTTCATGGTATTTATGAAGATTTTATATTTTCAATATTGTAGTCGATTGCAGTAGATTTATGATCACTGGCTCTGAATATATTAAAGGATTTTTGCTATCTTTATTTAATGTTGAGATATAAAATATTGAATGAAAAAAAAGACGAGTCCTACAATATTGAAAAAAATAAAATCTTCATGAATACCATGAAGCTAAAGTACATTTTGGAATAGAAAGATGTTGTTATATCGAGATTTTAAAATTTTGAATAGATGCTTTACCAAATAATTATTAAAAAATATTGATAAAATTTAAATCATCTTGAACACTGTGATGTTAAAGTACATTTTGGAATAGGAAGGCGTTTCTACGTTTTATTTATTGATTATTTTCATGTTTTATTTATTGATTATTAAGACACGTAAACTTAATTTTTGGTCATAGAATTTAGTAGCATCCCAATCAGGTCAAAATTTCGAGATATTTGCTATTGAAATTTGATAACTTTGAGAACTATTTTAAGCTACATTTTTTATTATATTTTTGGAGACCAAACATTTTGGCCACCTTCAATTTTGCTTAAACTTTCAGAATTGAATCTTCTTATGAAATAAAAACACTAATTCGAGTGAAAAAATTTCAAGATTTTTTTAAGTTTTTACGCTCAACATTCAAATTTGGTCAAAACGAAGGAAAAGCAAAATTTCTTAACCGTTGAAAAATCATAGATTAAACCAGGCTAACTAGATTTTTACGTTTGATGTATTTTTGAAAAGACAGTAAAAAGTAATTGTTAAAAATATATAAGTTCTTTATTTAATTAATTAATTTTATGATCTATTAAATTATTACATGAATTAAATTGCGAGCTTTAGATCAACTAAGTTTTTAAGAAGGCAACAACAACAACAACAACAACAACTCTGTGT
The DNA here is from genome assembly GCA_963920525.1 of Dichetophora obliterata. Taxonomy (NCBI): domain Eukaryota; kingdom Metazoa; phylum Arthropoda; class Insecta; order Diptera; family Sciomyzidae; genus Dichetophora; species Dichetophora obliterata. Next base: position 129,288,031 of record OY986439.1, read on the forward strand.
AGAGTCAATCACTTAGCTGACTCTATACAGAGTTTTTGAGTGATACAGAGTGATTGACTCTATACAGAGTTGTTGTTGTTATTGTTGCCTTCTTAAAAACTAACTTGATCTAAAGCTCGCAACTTTTTTTTAAGTTGAACTTTTTGTATTTGAAGGTAAAATATAAAAATTTGAATATTTTGAGATTTTGACCTGATTGGGATAACAGAGTATGCTCCTTACTTCAACGAACGAAAATAAATTTTACGTGTCTCGCATTTTTGTGTGTCTTTTTAATGATTGAAAATTAAACTACAGTGTTATTTTATTACTGCGATAAAATTAATTTTCAAAAATATCTTGTTTTAAAAGACCTTCTGCAGCTGGATACGGGGAGTAAATCGTTTTGAAAGTTTTTATTATACATCATCACACCGATATTTTTCTATTCCAGAAATTTTTTCGCTTAAAGAAATATCATGTTTTTGACTCAAAACCAATCCACTCAAAATTTTGGTGCGTTAATGTTTGGCATCATATCATTCGACCTCACCTGAGCCAGTTCGATACAGATGTACTTTTTTCATAAAAAAACACTTCAGCCTACTGTACATACTTAATTTGCTTGATTAATGCAATTTTTAGTGGAATCCTTGTAAAAGAATTTATATTTCTTCGTACAGTTTGACAAAAAAGCAATATTATTTAATGTTCAAAAAAGAAAGCTTAGAGCGAAGAATGAAATTTTTTTATCATAGAAAACTATGTTTAAAATTCCTTTTTTTACAAAATTTGAGATCTTGGGGTGGGAAATTTCCCTTTTTTCACCCCCGTAGATCCACGCCTGCGCTTGTGTTGCACAACTAATCGAAATATGGGAAAATTCAGATGGGTACAAAAAGAAACAAAATGTAACGTTAAAGACCAGATATTATTGTTCATAGAAGTGCATTACAACAGTTTTTTTTCAATATTTCAATTTTGATCGTGTTCCTTTTTCTTCGATATAGTTCTTTAACTTAGGTTTTTTCAATTGCCAACTCTGGTCACTTTTCTAAAAATGCAGACCTATCTTGAAACTCATTCTAAAAAATGTAAAGTTAAGTATCACATAAAACTGGTTAAACCTTCAAAACAACAAGAGTTAGAAGAAAAGTTTGTTCATATAAAATGCAAGTCTTGAGGCCTACTTTCATGAACACTTTTTTGGTTTCAGGGAATATTTTCGATATATTTGCAAAAATATGCGTTCGTGTCACGATTGCCACCTACGTGGGAAAAATCCCATTTATGGTTATTTTTAATTGCCGTGGGATTTGGAAATCCCATGGGATTTTTGAATTGAGTGTATTTTTTTTTAATTCACGTGGGATTTTATTTTGTTTTGTGGGATTTTTTTTTGTTTTGAAGAATTTATTTTTATTTTTCAGTTAAATTATGTATAAATGAAAACATGAAAGTGTGTATTTTTTTTTATATTTTGTTCATTGTCAAAATCGTCTCAACCCTCGTCTATATGATTTTCGCAACGAATTCGTTAAGATTTCGGTTACTTTGGTTTGCTGGGAAGTTCCTTTACTCTTGACATAATCACATACATTGGGAAAAAGTGTTTCAGTGAATTTTCTTGTACTTTTTATCAATTTACAAAATTGGTATATCTTAAAATAGATTTGTTATGGGTCCTTATTACGAGTTACTTTCGGCGTAATCTTCGCTGGCTATCGAACAACGAGTATCGAATGTCAAATTCTTATTATGAGCAGTGCGGCCCTGTTGAAATGTTCGTTGTTCATCGAATTTTGAGTCGAATAGATTATTGCTTTCGATGCGGTGCATGCTGAGCAATAACTGTTAATAAGATAATAATTTTGTAATTGTGTTTTGCTTTTTAAAGACTAAAACTAATTTGGAACTCTTTTTGTAAACTTTATACAGGTCTAAAATGGATTAAACAAATATTATTTATTGAACATTATTACTAAAACACTAATTAAAACGCAGACGGCGAAATATACAAGTTGTACTTTTTAATTTTTAAAATTTTTTTGTTTAGTTTTTAACAATTTGTTATGGCCGTGGTATTTACTATGGCAATTTTTAATTGAAGAGAGATTTTTGTGGTTTTTTTAATACAAATGAGATTTTCGTGGTTATTTTAAATGTCCGTTGGATTTTTTTATGTTTTTTTTTTAATTGCGATGGGATTTTTTTGTCTATTTTATACCATTGGAATTTTCGTGGTTATTAATTTTTGTTATTGTGGGAAATAGGTTTCTTACGTGGGAGTTTGAGGTGGCAACCGTAGTCCGTGTGTAACGTTAAAGAAAAAAAAAATGACATTGGCATCAATACAGTGAAGATTTCGAAAAAAAAAGAAAATTTTGCCACACCTTCTTTTACCGTCCACAAATCAATAAAATACTATATTTCAGGTGGTTTTGGTACAATTAGACTTAAATTTCGTAATAAAGTTCGTGTGGTTAATGTCAGAAGCTATCTAGAAATGGGCGTGGTGCACTATAGTTATGTCCACTTTTTAAAATGTGAGCAGATTTTAGAAGTGATTAAATTTGATATAAAGGCTCAATGTATCAAAACAAACCGTAGGAAAAAAGTGGGAGGGGCCAGAACTATGCCACTCTCACAAAGACCAATGGAAATTAAAAGTAAACGTCTTGACGCATTTCGGTCAAAAGTGGCTCGTGTGTTACTGGCATCCTAGATAAAGTTATTGCATACTTAGTTGTGACCGCGCCCTCTCCGCCCTTTTTTAACTAATAAAAATTTAGTTTATTTAAAAAACTCGTCCAATATTTTGGGACCAAAAATATTCACATATCTTAAAAACTGTAGAAATTCTAAGTACAAGAACTTTTTCATATAAAATCGTTACCTAAGAAGAAGAAAAAAAATAAAAAATTCAAAACCTTCATTTTCGATGCAAATATCTGCAATATTTTCGAATTTTTTTTAATATAAACTTCTTTTGGAAAAGATCAATAAAAGTACTTATTAAAATGACACAAAAGTTGTTGTGATTGTAAAAACATACATAACATACATAACAAACGACATAACATTTATTACCAAAACTGTTGCAGTTTTACTGTAAAGTTTAAAACTGTTTCTGTGATCAAAAAAGCAAGGGTGCCTTATGCTTTTTTCTGTAAAATTAATTTTTTCTAATGTTTTTATATGTTTTATGAAAAAGCAAGTTATAGAAAAGTTCATGTGAAAAAATTATCCCAATTTCTCTTTCCGATCGAAAGTTATCGCTAAAAATCTATTTTTTACCCATGTTACCATTCCATTATCTATATATATACATTAAGGCACCTCACGAAAAAAGTTTTTCGGCACAGTTTCTCAAGATAATCCTTGGCTTATGTTATGATGATTCCCCAAATATTTCGACTCTACCGATAGCCATCCTTGAGCTGGAATGGTTTGAATTAACCTGTAAAAATCGAGTTTTTTTGTAATCATATTGGCTTGTGTAATAGTTGTAAAAAATAAACTGTCAGAAATTACAGCTTGGAAAAAGCTCCAAATATCAAAAATATGCATGAAAAACAGCGTTCTCTTTAATCTGATTGCAAACATTTACAATTGTTTCATGCAGATTGGAAGAGCGTTTTCCGGCTTATAGTTTCTGACAGTTAATTTTTGTACAATTATTTTTACAAAAACTCGATTTTTAAATGTCATTTCAAACCATTCCAGCTCACGGATGCTTATCGCTAGAGTCGAAATATTAGAGTCGAAATGTTAGAAATATCATAACATAAGCCAAGGATTAAGGTACTATTACAGTGTGTACTATAAAACACCTTTTTATTAATTTTTTTTTACCTAGTATTATTAATTTTAATGATTCAAATTTTTTACATAATAAAGAATTATTCATGAGGAAATAAAAAATTTTTTTGTGTTATAGTTGTTGTTAATTTTCTACAGGGAGTTGAAGTTAGCGTGTTTAAAAAAATTGTTGCAATATCCTTCTCGTCTCCAGCTTTTACAAAGCGTCTGAAAGTAAAAACCAAAGTGCATTCTTGAGTTAAGGGTTGTAGTTAGCACTCAACCTACGCAAACAAAAAAAAAAAAGTTAAAAAAATGGCATGCGTTGAAAAAAAATGTACAATGAATCCCCTTTTTTTGCCGAAACTTTTAGCCATAGAAAATAAAATATAGAAGCTTTTTGACATTTTATAGGTCAAGTGCTTAAAAGAGTCTATAAGGATCATAATGAATCAAGATTCATCGAAATCGATCAAGTAAAACTCCAGATATCTTAGAAGCCGATTCGAAAAACCTTGTTTCGAGAAAAACGCGATTAAGGATTTAAAGGTTCTTGAAAATCACGTGACATACGAATATGATATATGTTATAACTTTTTTCTATTTGATATTTTTTTCTAAAATTTTGTATACGTATTCTTAAGACCTTAAAGAACCATAATATAACGAAAAAAATTGATTTTTAATTTCTTACACACTGTAATAGTACCTTAATATACATACGGCCATTCCAAGATTAATGCAAGTATATGTTGACCTTCTAGTGCTCACGCTTTTTGATTTGCCTAAAATTTTGGCTTAAGTTCGTATGCAAATTATAAGAACTAAAGTTGCTTAATTTTGTTTAAAATCATTCGTAGCGAAATTATGGAGATGCCAATTTTGTCTAAAAGTAAAAATCGTAAAAATGGGGTAATTTTCAATAAAAAGTATTTTCGTTGTTTATTATCCGAATTTAATGAATAGGGTACCGTTGAAAAAGTGTTTTAGTCGAATTTCTGAAAAATGTTTGATATTTTTGATTTTTTAAAGTTTTCTATATGACCTTGTTAGTTATTATGTTGATTTTCTATGATTTAAATATGAATTCTAAATGTTTGATAGTTTAAATCATACTTGATTTTAAATACAAATTCAAGTTGTTTGATAGTTTAAAATCGTTTATTGAGCCATAGGTCAGGTTAGAACAATTAATTGCTCTAATGAATCTTTCCAAAGAAACAACAACAGCAACAACAAAAACATTTTCAACATAAAAAGGAAAACATCACTAGCTGATTTTATTGCAATTTCGGCCTTGTTACTGGCTTCATCAGAAATCTTTGTGTTGCCGTCAGGAATCAAACCCGTGCCGTGACCGTCGTGCAGGCGCATTAGCGCACTACATCACAGAGGCGATGAGATTTCAGTGTCAATTTCTCAGTTTTCTCCCTTTTCATATTTCCTGTTGTTGTTGTATTTTTGCTTTACTTTTGTTTTATGCTCATGTTATTATTATGGAGCCCAACAGAGCTGGTTTTTTTGTTAGGGTTGCCAGCTTTTACTACAAATTTTTTTTGCAGAAACAATAGAAGACCAGAACAGCTGACCGATCAACGAAACAGTCTGTTTAGTCTGCTTGTTGGTTTGTTCTTTCAATCTTTTCCTTTTTAAATTTATTTGGAATTAAGCTCAAATATAGTTCTAAGCAAATTATATTCATATTTTTTTTAGAATTTAAAAAAATAAATCAAGGAAAAAAAATTTTTTCAAATCAAGACAATTATTCTTGTTTTCAGTAAATTGTTCACTTGAATCAAGCACATTTTTCTCCATTCAAGTAAATTCCATTTTTCAAATCAAACAAATTATTCTAATTTTCAGCAAAAATAAATTTCTCAAATCTAGCAAATTATTATAGTTTTCAGCAAAGTGTTTACATGATTCAAGATTCAAAATTTTTCTCACTTCAAGCATATATCAGACTTGACTCTAGAAAAAATATATAGTTTTAAGAAAATGTTTCTTGAACTAAAATTTTTTTCTTAATAATATGTGTTTTGAATTTGCTCAATTCTAGCAAAATAACGTTGAATGGGGGAACTTATGCTTGAGCGTAAACTGAAAGCCTATTTGCTTGATTCAAGCATGGAATGTTTGATTTCTTCTCTCCTGAAAATTTTTCACAGAAAACTCAGCGGCTAAATAAATATGCAAAGTATCGCAGAATAGCCCATATGTACTTATTTTTAAGTGTTTTTGTACTTATTTCTACATAAAAATATGAAATTCCCAAATTCAATAATATTCGCAAAAAAGGACAATTAAAAATTTTAGAAAAAAATACTAATGTATTCGGTTCAAATAATTTGTTATAAGTTTCCACACAGAAGAGATTATTACTGAAGGATTTATAATTTATTTGTTTTAAAAGTTAATACTCATTACCTTTAATCTCATTTTTGTACAGTTCAATGTATAATTTTGTATAGTTTAATGTATAATTTTGTATAAATTAATGTGTAATGCTGCATAATTTTGTAAATAAAAAATTTGTGTTAATTGTGTGATTCATGTATTTTTTCATGTTTGAGTTCTGAGAGTTTACTCCTTTTCAGTGCTTCCGTTTAATTGATTGCGATCGTTTTGGAATTCTTTTGAAAATCAGTTTTTGTACTCTGAATGTTTTCAGAGAATGTCACACAAGTTATACCATTTTGGCTTTCAACACCATGCCATAGCACTTTCAAATACCATGAAGAGTTTATACTTTTGAATTAAAGATCAGGAAAAACCCACTCGAAAATTATCTAAAATGAAAATTTCCTTTCTACTTACTTCTTTTTTGTTGGACTGGATATAAAATTACTTGTGTAACACATGGTTGAAACATAACCTTCGTTTGCATACACTGATGTCAACAAGTGGATAAATAAAATTACTCCCTCCCTTATTCTTTACCAACACCACCAACACTACCTGCCTAACAACAACAACAGCAATAAAGAGTTGAACCCATACTTACTTGGCCAATCGGTCCGTATCGCTTTCAGCTAGATTCAGCAAATAAGCAACAAACTCAACATCGTTTTTAAACTGTAAACGGGTTCGGGTGAGCTCCCATTTTTCGGCATTCTTTGTGCCGATATAAATATTTTTACTGTAGTTCTGATGACGATATTTCTTGCGGTCGCTTGTCGAAGTCGAGCCACCGCCAACACTGCCGATACCGCCGCCACTATCCACGCCACCAGCACAACCACCGCCGCCACCGCCACCTCCACCACCAGGAATTCCACTTGCACCAACACCCATGCCAAGCGTGGTGGAGGTGCTGTTGTTGCTCAGGCTGGCACTGCTGCTGCGTATCAACTCGTTGCAATGGCTGTTGTTGTTATTGTTGGTGCTGTTGATGTTGCTGCTGTTCATGTTGTTCATGTTGTTATTGTTGCTCAGAGTGCCATCCAGTAGAGCAGAAACACCACAGTTGCTATTCGCGTCCTCAGGTCCACCAGCTATGCCAACAACGCCACCACTCCCGATACTGCCACCTCCAACGCCACCACCTTCACAGTCACCAGACACGGTACCTGCGTTTCCATCATCCATAAGCAGGCCCTCAGCAGTGGCACCATCTAGGTTCTCCATGCTACCATTTGGCTCGTGTGCCATGTGCAACCCACTAGCCACAAGATTTGAAGGGTGGTTGTTGTTGCCAGAAAAGTTGTTGTTGTTGATGTTGTTGTTGTGGGGTGGAGTTCTTGTTGACGCTGCAATTTCGGCGGAACCTGCTTCTATACAATCTCTACTACCCTCCGGCTCGTCGTCGTCGTCGTCGTCATCCTCGTCGTCATCCCCATTGAGGTTGCTGCAGTTGTTGTTGTCGTTGGGCAGACTACTGGATTTGGGTCCAGCTGATGCGTTACTCACACCGCTGCGACTCAGAAAGGGACCGTGCGATTCTAGGCTATTGTCGGAGCTATCGTTGAAGTCGAAGGCGCTAAAATCCGCATTCGACTTGGACATTTCGTAGTGCGTTTTGGCCAGTGCCTTCTTCTTCTTAATACTTAATTTCACTTTAATGAGTTTCTCTCTGTCGTTGGTGTATTTTTTTCAATTGTTCTTCCTTTAAATTATTCTATAGTTTTTTGTTTTTTTCTCGGTTTTTCTCTGTTGCCAATCTGCGTGTGGTTCTAGTAGCCTTCAATTCACCAACACTCCACTTTACTCCACTCCACGGGAAGCTGGTCTTCGTCCTTTATTCGGGTTTTGTTTTCGAATCACTTGCATTGCTTTCTCAATAGCACACACACACACACGCACAGGCACACGAACACATAGGCACTCACACAATATCACTTATATGGGAATTTTAATTTTTTTGCAATCTTCCTTTTGTCGTTTTTTCTTGCTTTTTGTCTATCTACACCCGCGACGTTTCGATCCGCGGCACGTCGCTGGCGACTTTTCGAACACTCCCTAGAAAAAATACCGACCAATTCACGATCGCATCCCGTGGAGGTGCACCCAGTGGTTGCTACGGTGGTTGCGAGAGTCCCGACTAACTGCAGCTTAGCTAAGTATTTGGTGCACAGCTTTGCTTTGGCTAATTGGGTCTGGCCAAGTTCGCTCAAGGCTGTTAGCCTATCCAACGCCCAAATGCGGAGCCGGAAATGCTTGACAACCTTAGCAGTTCTTTATAAGTTTTATTTCAACTTTTATTACTTTCGGTATATAAATTAATTTTACAGCAAGTGGATACAAAAACGCGTCTCATCGTCGTCTATCTACATTTTCGCGGAACAGTCTGTACGCGTTGGCTCAGCCACTTCCGTTGTGGTGGAATCGAGAAAATTTTTCTCCACTTCTTAGCAGATTTTTCTTGGCGAGTCTTTGAGACCGATTTAAACACTGCTTTTGATTGAATTTCAGAAAAAGGATTACGTTTTTCTTTTTGTTAAACTACCGACAATTATTTTTATATTTTGGCAAGTATTTTTGTATAAAATAATGCACCGTTTTCACCGTTTAATGTTCGATTTTCTCGCTCAGCCGTGGTTTTTCTTTCGGTATTTCGTGTCATTCGCAGTCAGAGTCGTCGGAATGAAAAGTTTTTTATTTATGTTGGTTGAAAGTTGCTGTCAGTGCGAAAGTTTATTTGCTACCCATCGCCGTCGTAGTCGTAGTCGTCGTCGTCGTCATCATCGTCGAAGTCGTGAATCGCCTAGCCTTGCCTCTGAGACGTCCTTCTGACCCAACTGGTGCTCTTCGTCGCTCTCGCGCTTAGCGCTTGATTCTTGTTGGTATTCGCTGTGTTTGCATTTCTTTTCCATGTGTTGGTCATAAATCGAAGTTTAGTTTATGTGCGACTTTCGTGTCCTTTCGGAGGATGCTTTACGGTTTGTTGTGCTTTGTGCTTGTGTGTGTGCGAGAGCAAAATTCACATAAATGCGCGTCGCGTGAGAGCCAACATGAGTTCGAGTGTGTAGCTGGAGTGGGAGTGCGTAAAGTATGTGCGCTTGTGTGCTTGTGCATGTGGATGTGTGCAGTGGGTGGTTATATCCTTTCGGGTTTAACGCTTTGCTATGCTGGATGTCATTGCTCGAGGGTGATTTTTGCTGTTTTTTTCATCGTAGAATAACGGAATTGAAACGAAGATGATGTGAAAGTAAATGTTTTGGTTGTCGGAAAATTCGTTATCAACTGGTACATTTCGTTCCATTTTTTGCTAATGTAATAGATTTTCCAAGGATTCAGGGATACAAATATCAGAGTTTTTAGATGCACCTTTGTTTAAGGTACTTTTTTTTATGACGTAAAAGTTTTTAGAAAAAATATTGATATTTAAACGTGCCGCTTGCGACCTTTAAGTTGAAAATCTAATTTATATGGTAAGAAATGCCTTTTGGTAAGAAAAAAAACCCAATAATAGTTTTTTAAGAGCAATCTTTAAAAAACCGGTACTCGCCCCGTTTTAAATTTAATTTCTTTTAAATGAGCTATCAAACATTAAAATTAGACAAAAACTACTAGAGTTGTCATATTTTACTTTTCAATAAAGTCTAAGTTTTTTCCTTGTTGTATTAAAAAAATCGCAAAAATGCAAATCTGAAAAGAAATTTCATTGAAATGCCGAACAGGTCGAACTGTCGAAAAAAAAAAATAAGAAAAGCAATAGAGTAACTTCAGGTATTGTGATATGGTCGGGTAATGTGATATACCTGCAGATTTTGTTAAATACACAAAGGAAAAAGGCACGTGCTGCAGTTTTATGTGCACTCTCATTCGCTGTGTTACTCTTATTGTTGGGAAATTGTTTCGTCGCTGTAGTCGATATTTCTTTGAGTGCGCTTTGTGCATTGGTGTCGGAAGCGGGGGAAAGGGGGGCAGTAGCCCCCCACTTTTTTAGCTATACAAACAATTTAAGAAGAAAACTTCAAAAGTTATTCAAAATATCAGTTTTTTTTACAACGATAATATTTTTGTATTATATATTTTCCTCTTCTTCATAAGCATGCTAGCGGGTAACCATTTTCTTTCTCTGTGTTTGCAAAAAGATAGAACAAAATGTAGAGTTTCTACTGCAAACCCACCACTTCAGTTTAAAAGCACCCTTAAGTATGTAGCTTAATACTGTAATATTGTAATCGAAGCCTTCAACGGAAAAGTGCCTTCTGAACAAAATCTAAAAACAAAACTAGATCTTTATGCAGATGACTTTGATGGGAGCGACCTCCACGCGCAACTTAAAATGCTGTAGCAATTGCCTGGCCAAACACCTTCAAATTGTAGTGGCATTGTATCCCAATTTGCAAAAAATTCGGATACTGTAAAAAAACTATTAAGTGAAGTTGAAAAACTTATTGCTTTGCTTTTGACTGTGCCTGCATCAGCAGCTTCATCTTAGCGTTCTTTTAGTGCACTAAGACGACTTAAAACGTATCTTCGAGCAACTATGACACAGAAACGACTTACTCATGCGGCACTTATACACATTCACAAAGATAAAACCGAAGAATTGAATTCGATGGAGGTGGTGAAAGAGTTTGTTTCTCGCTAGGACAGAGAGAAACATTTTGGAATAATTTAAATTGATATAACTTTTTGTGCCTTATTGCATTTAAACCATGTAAAGATATACCTAGTCTTGCTTTATAAAAGCAACCATGAAAGATCCTTTAAAGAATGATCTCTAATATTGAAATTGGAAGAACTTTTAAAAATAATGAAATTTTAATATTTTCTATATATATTTTTTTTTTATTTTAAACTAAAATAAAAAATTTGTTTATTCACATTCATGTTTCTTTGAAGAAATTTTGGTGAACTTTTTTTGCACCACCATTTGTACTGCCCCCCATTTGTTCTGCCCCCCCAGGTGAAATTCGCTTCCGACGCGCTTGGCTTTGTGAGTGAAACACTATTTAGAGAAACACTAAATTTGTTAGTGTTTGAATACAGTTATCTATAAATGAGTTGAGTTCTTTATTTTCTGAAGTATATTTTTATAAAAGTAGCCTGATAGTTTTGAAAACCGAATTCGGCTATTGTGATATAGTCAAAGTTGGGTAATGTGATATACCCCTTTTATTTTTTTTAATTTTTTTTTACTTCCGTCTATGGATAAATTATCCTTACAGACAACAAATCGGGGTATAAAATAAGAACAAAATTAAAAACTATTTATCAATAGAGCAATAGTAGTTCTAAAGGCATTTTGAGGCATAGAAAAATCAATTAAGTTATTATTATACATTCTGTTTATAGTTAACTATAAGTACTCTATTAATTGGCTCATTAATGGCATAATTGGTTCTATGGCAATTAATGTAAAAATAATCATAGTTACGAAGCATTCTTTGTGGAATATTAAACGATAATAATTCAAGTAACTTCTCACAGATGATCAAATCGTAAATAATCATAAAACTGTGCAATAACCTTCTAGCTTCAAGAGAAGACAGACCAATAAGCAGGCAACGCGTTTTGTAGGACGAAAGAGGATCCAACAAACTAATTGTACGTAAAGCAAATTTCAAAAATATTTTTTGAACTTGCTCCAATCTAGTTATATGCACTGAATAAAATATGCTCCAAATAAATGAAGCGTACTCAAGCTAGATCTTACGGGGGACGAATATAAATTTTTAAATGTGTATGGGTCAGAGAAACCGGTACTATTGCGCCAACAACCGTTAATAGGGAATATGCTTTGGGGATAATATGATTTAAATGGCAGCCAAAACTAAGGCCTGAATCAAAAATAATGCCTAGATCACGAATTTCGGATAACCTTACAAGCTTAGGGTTATCTAATGTATAATCAAACGATATAGGAGAACTTATCTTATAATAAGAAACAAAAAAGCATTTTAAAAGGTTTGGTGACAATTTGTTTAGATTAAACTAAGAAAAAACGTTAACGAGATCAGCCTGAACACGATAAGTATCCGATTAATTTTAACCTTATGGAAAACTTTTAAGTCATCTGGATAAAGTAAAAATTTGGCATTATTAAAACATTTGGAAACATCATTTACAAAAATGAGAAAGATTAATGGTCCAAGAATGCTACCCTGAGGAACCCCTGAAGTTGCTAAAAAAGAAAGTGATTTTACATTTTCAATGACTACATATGAAACTCTATTTGAAAGGTAAGATCCCAACCAAGAAAGAAATGTAGAATGGAAGCCAATCTTGGCAAGCTTGACTAGTAAAATACCATGTGATAGTTTATCAAAGGCTTTGGATATGTTGGAGTAAATGACATCCAGCTGGTAGCGCTTTTCAATTGTGGTGATGCAGTAATTTGTGAATACACTAGTAATCAATTATAAATTATTATTATAATAAATTTCAGATGTTGCCAAACAAAGAACAAGTACGTAAGTGGGATCCAGAAGGAAGGAAAAAGGCTCCTTTGGCAGTCAGAAAAGGAGCAATGGTCTTACTGTTTGCGTCAAAGATATTTGGAGATCCATTTGCAACGCTGTGAAGAGCTGCTACCAGTGATAAACTTATCAGCTATTTAAGCTATTTTTTTTGTTAAGTTTTTACTTGCATATTCGTATTCAGTCGCTTTTGTTTATATTTTTTTACCGTGTGAAATGGTATATCAGATCATCCGAAAGTGGTATATCACTTTACCCGCCAAGTTCTTTAATAAGGGTTATAAAACCCGAAATGTTTGTGATCTAAAAAAAACAAAGTTGTCCGCTTATTAAAGTCTCGCGTCCGCTTATGGGAGATTTTTTGACGTAGAATTACGTCTTAGAGCGCGGTTTGTATGGGGGTCATTTTCACGAATTTTTTCAAAGTGATATTTGACACTTTGGGGTATACCTACAGCCTTTAATATTCATCGTACAAAGAAAAAAATAATACCAAAATATCAGTTTTAGTGGGAATAAAACGAATATCTAATAAAATAGCAAAATCTAAGAATATGAAAAATTCATATATTCGCATGAGTAATGCACAAGCTGCTTAGCTGCAGTAGCTGCTTATGCTGCTTTTAAGGTTGTTGTTGTTGTTGTTGTTGTTGTTGTGTTTGCTTGTGTGGTTCGTTATTACGCCGTTCGTTGTTGTGCTGCTTTTGTTGTTGTCGTTTTTATTAATATGTATGTAAAACATACATATATAAAATCGGCTTGGTTGAAAACGGTGTGCTCTTCTAAAAGCACTGAAACGGACCGTTTAGTTGTCAGCAAACTATGCATTGTGTGTTTCATATAAGCGTGCCATTTATTAAGTTGTATATTAATGTTGATTTTCTACGATTTAAATACAAATTCTAAATGTTTGATAGTTTAAATCATTCTTGATTTTAAATACAAATTCTAGTTGTTTGATAGCTTAAAATCGTTTATTGAGCTTTAGGTCAGGTTAGAACAATTAATTGATCTTACGAATTTTTTTCAAAGAAACAACACTTTCAACATGAAAAGAAAAAAAAAAACTTCACTAGCTGATTAATTAGTTAGCTGATTGATTAACTAGTTTAACCTGACCTAAAGCTCAATAAACGATTTTAAACTATCAAACAACTAGAATTTGTATTTAAAATCAAGAACGATTGAAACCAGTGTCGGGCAGCTTTGCACACCTATACTTGCTCATCTTAATTATGGATTAATGAGTGCTTTTAAGCTCAAACTGAGAACAAATTAGTGCTAAAGCCCTTTTTACAGAAATCTTACTAGGCATTATGGGATATTTTTTTGCTCGGATTTGTATTGCCAAATTAAATGAATAAGTAGTGGATGGAATGTCAAAAGTAAACAGACCGGCAGACGGATAATGTAAAATACAGATAAGAAGACAGAAATATATAAAGGCAGGCTAATAGTACAAAAAAAATAAATTTTTTTATTGTGCTTATGATGCTTATTATGTTTTGCCAAGGCCAAACTGACAGCGTAAGATGCTTTCATTATACGTTCTTGAAACTGATCACTATATGATATGATATGCGGACATGCCGCTTTTAAATAATTAATTAATTTCTCCATCGCATGCCCCACAATTACGTTATAATGATCGATAGAATCGTAAGTATAGACGTAGAATTCCTTTTTATATAGTAATAGAGAAAAATTCTGTTTTTTTCATTCATATTTTTAAAAACTATTTAAAAACATTTCATCTTCTAAATAAAAATTATTCAAAAACAAATTTGTTGTTTTTGTTGCCTTCTTTAAACTTACTTGATCTAAAAAGCTCACAATTAAATTCATGTAAAAATTTGTTTTGCTTTATAAAAAGTTTTCGTTTGATAATTTTAGTGATGAATTTGTTGTTAATTTTTTATGTTGGTTACAACTAAATGTAATTCAAAGTAACGTTTAATAAATGAAAATAAATATCGTAAGAAACTTAATAAAGCACTTTTGTAAAAAGAAATGAAACCGTGTAGACATATTTACCTGTGGAACGAAAGCGGATTGTTTTTAAGTTTTCGGGAACTTTTACAACTCTTAACTGCACAACTCATGTTGCATTTATTTTTGTGATTTTTTTCTTTGATTTTGTGGCTTTTTAAGCAGTAAAAAATACTTAAAATTAAACTATTTTCAACTTTTTTGCTGAGGAGTCTTCCAATCAATTGCCAGGGTTCTCAGAAATGTCAAAAAACACTCTCTTTCTCGCTCGCACAATTTACGAATGGTGCGACTGCTCACGTACAGTGTATGTGTTAACACCATTTCCTTATATTTTACTTCTTTGGGCTGAAAACATAATTATTGCTGATAACAAAATTCTGGCAATTCCCCTCAAAACATTAACATAGAAAATTAATTAACACTGTATGAAAGCAAGAATCTCCCTGAAAATAAAGCTGGATTCACTGATCACCTTCAGCATGTTTTGCAAGTTTTTTTTCATACGAAGTTTTCGCTCAGAGAAAAAATTTCTGTACGCTCTCAACTTGATTAACATTATTTTAAATCACACAAAAACATGCTGAAGGTTATCAGTGAATTCAGCTTAACTACACAACATGGCTGTTGTGTTATATTGAGAGAAGCTCTCTCGACAAAGAGAGAAAAGCTTTGTTTGCTGTTATATTGTGCTGCTGGTTGAATATAGGCATCAAATAAAATGCGTGATTTTGTAAAAATTAAAGAATATATTTTTCGAAAACATTAGCTATAACAATCTATATTATCATAGGAATCAAATAAAAAAAGAATTATCAAAATCGGTTCAGCGGTTACCGAGCTTATTCTGGATCAAATTCGTGAGTCTCCTTTTATATAATAGTATAGATTCAGGAATTATCGCAGTGCATTTGAATGTAACGAAAAAGATAAGAATCAATCCAAGTAATTTGCTAAATTTTTAACCGTACTGTAGTTGAATTCCCAAACGCGTTTACGATTGTTTTCGATATCGTTAGTTAGCTAGTTAGTTAGTTAGACCGATAACGATGACGATTATTATCGGTAAATTTTCGTGAATTCCACTATTGTACAGCATATTGTATCGTCTGAATCCCCTATTTCAAACTGTTTATATGTTTCCTTTTTAATTGATTATGAAACAATCTGTTATTGAGTTGTTGTACACATTGTTGTATATTTCACTGTAACTTTAACGAAAAAATATAGATATAAAAGCAAAAGCCAAGGACTCCAAGTATTTATTAAGATTGGATTAACACTTAATATAATAAAAAAACAGTCAAACAAAATAAAAAAATGCTTAAGTGGGGTAGACGGTGGCCCAAGAAATGACTCTTAAAGGCAAATCAAATTTTTAATAATGATAAAAACAACATGTTAAAAAAAATGAATTCGTCACAAAAATCAAAGGGGCCCTCCCCCCCTACAGAAGGGTACATTGCATTTTTCTTAAAAGAAATACAAAAAAAAACAATTTTGTGTCAAACTGAAATAGTTTTTGCATAAAATGATACGCCATATGAAAGAGTATAAAAATTTCAATTTTCGGTTTTTATTCTTTTTACAATAAAAACAACTTTTGCACCATTTTTTGGAAGAAAAATAAATTTTTTGGAACTTTTCAAAAAAAGATAAAATATATAAATCCTTAGTTAACGGAAATGTTGCAGTAATTTTTTGCTTTAAGAAATTTAATTGAACTTTTAGACAAAAGAATATTGAAAGAAATATATTAAAACAGAACGAAGATATTTGCGTCGAAAGTCAAAACTTTGAATTTGGAATATTTTTTTTGGCTTGAGGTAATGATGCTACATACAAAAATTCATTGTACTAAGATTTTCTATAGTTTTCAAGATATAAGAATGTTATTAGTGTCAAACAAATGGACAATTTTTTCTCTATTATCCTTAAGAAAATAAAAAAAGTTAGTATACATTAACATATATGGGATAAAAAAATGCATTTTTTGTAGGGTACTAATTAGAGATAAACGAAACCAGTTCGAGAGGTGTTTGTAGCCCTTTATATAACCAAAAATTCTATCATAGGCTGTTTAAATGTATGTAACTCTAATTTTTAACTAATTTTTTAGTGTTTTTCATTTAAAGTTTTTTTACAAAAGAACCGTTATTTTGAAGAGAATACTTTTTTTGGTGATAAGCCTATGTCCCGACCAAGGACGTAAGGAACCTATATGTCAAGTTTGAAGAAAATCCACCCAGTACTTTTCACGTTATGCGCGTTCGGACAGACAGACAGACAATATTTTTAAAAATTACATTTTTTGAATCCACTTCCTTCAAAATGTTCAGTGCAAAAAGAATTTCGAAAAAATATTCGATGTACATATTTTTTTTAAGCTTTATTATATGTATATGTTAATTGTTTGAATAAATGTTTTTTAAAAAAAAAATTATACCTGAATCAGAGTTATTTGAGTTTCCTTGGTTAAAAGAGTTTTTAGGATCTATTTAAGTAAGGATCTTTTTCAACTGAATTGAAGTAAAAAACACCCACACGTTAGTGCTTAAATGTGTAGTCTGGTGTTCTTGCCTAATTGTTTAGGGTTATTTCGCTAATTTCTTTTTTAAACAAAATAAAATACAATAATTTAAATTTTTTTGGGTTCAACTTACTATCATATCGTGATGATTGCAACTGTATTTATTTACATCAGGCACGTAGACAAGGGGATATTCGGGTTTAAGCACCCGTATGGTCCGGAAAGTATAAAAAAATAATATATTATCATGAAGGCATTTTAATTACTTTTAAAACCATGTTGCAGTTTTTCAGTGTTAACATTTTAATCCTTTAACACGTTATGTATCCTTGCTACATAACTGTAACTATTCGAATAAGTAGCTAAGCAACAACTAAATGCTTTAAGGGAGGTTTTACCTAATTTTTATTCGAAATTTTAGCTGATTTTTAAAGAAGGATTGTGAAATAATGGATAGAGATTTGACTGAAACTTTTATTATTTTTTACATTTTTATTAAATTTAAAGATAAAATTTTTTTGTGACCGCATTTCCACGTGACAGAGGCGTAACTGCGTCGTTGAAAAAAAAATAAGTCCCAATTTTGTGTGAAGGTTATCTTGTCTTCTGAAAAAAAAATTCGGTAAGAGTTGAAACATATAATTTCGGGATGATTTCGAGTTTTTTTAAAGTTCTTAAAAATTTTTTACAGCTACTTTCGTCCTGAAATTATAGGCTCTTTTTTAATGTTAACTTTGCGCAGCAGCCATTTTGTTTTGAAAAACTCGATGTCATAACGAAATTATATGTTTCAACTCTTTCCAAATTTTTTTTGTTTCAAATTATCCAAAGTCAAGATCTCCTGCACAAAAATTGGGACTTCTTTTTTTCAGCGACGCAGTTACGCTTCTGTAACTTGGAAATTAGGTCACAAAAATAGTTTTTTCTTTCAATTTAATTAAAATGTAAAAAATAATAATATGATTTTTTCTTCGACCTCTTAATTTATGTTTTTGAGTTTAACTCGGGCTCAAGGTCACTTTTTGAATAAAAAACAATCTTATATTTGCTTTTTAGTCTTTGTTTTATTGCGTCCAATATTTCAAACTCCGCCGGAGTTCATCATCCATGTGTTTTCAACAAAAAATATACATATATATATTAAAACAAACTTAAAAACTTACATATTAAACATTAGACATAAATTTTAACACTTAACAATTTTGGTAGACGTCACAGTGAGACAAAATGAACAGATATTGCCTTAAAATAAATTGCAGCACCAACCAGAGATAAAGAGATGGGAAACTCCGTTGGAGAGGGATAGCACTATGTTCGATTTTACGTTAAATTGGCTCCAATACTAACACAAAACATTTATATGTGTTCGCAAAATCAACGGAAAACAACCCTGGTTTATGGTAGATTGAAGAATTTCACCAGTTACGTTTGAGGTCCGATAACTGTAGAACTGCATATTATTGGAACAAAATGGGCAACAAAAGGTATACCACAAAAGACTTCGTAAAAGCAATGGAAAACATCCCTGAAACATCATGGTGAAATTATCTTACAATAATTACACCATAGGAATAAGTCCAAGCAGTGTTGCCGTAAGGAAGAATTTATGGGTACTTTTTTAAGCTTCATATATGAATAAATGTTTTTTTTTTTGCAAACATATAAAAAAGTAGATATTTCTTAGCATTGTAGCATTAGCAAGTAGCATTGAGACATTTTTGGACAGTACTTTTTTACCAAAAAATGCATTAACGCAACCTCTTTACAAAGAACTTTACAGTTTTGTGATAAATATATTAAAATTGCCTCATAGCACAGCCAGCGGCGGATCTGGAAAAAATCTTGGGGGGGGGGGTAAATTACCAAAGTCACACATTTTCGATTTGAGAAAATGTTGTCTTTTTACAAATAAAAAAATTGTACTTTTTTGAATTGAAATTATCGAATTGTGTAAGAAGCAATTTTCCCAGACACATACACGCACATTTCCGTATTTATTTATATATCCCTTTTTCTGGAATATCTTAGCGAAAATTAAATAAAAAACTCTAAATTTGACTAATTTTGGAATTAAGGTTGATTTATTAAAATTTTTCACATTTATTCCATTATAAAACATTGCACAATTATATTTTCAAATATGTGCAATGAAAAAACATAGTACTTTTCAATAAAAAAAATAAAGGAATTTGAAACTTATTGTTCTGACGTTACGACTATGATATGGTACACTTTGAAAAATAAATGAACAATACAAAATGTATACTGATTATTAGATAGTCATTAGATAGAGACAAAATTATATGACAAAATCATCGCAGCGCTTCTTTTTTGCGGCAAAGTTATCAATAACTTCGTTAATATTTATTTTAATGTCTCTATGAATATGCAATAATGCGAGTCCATTCAATCGTTCTTGTTGCATAGTTGAACGTAACCATGTTTTTAATCGTCGCAGTGTAGAAAAACTTCGCTCAGCTGTTGCTACACTGATAGGAAGCGTGTCAAAGATAGCAAACGTTTTAGAAATTAGTGGAAAAATGTCATTGTCACAAAGAGTAAAAACGGTGTTGATATCATTAACCTTAGTTTCGCTCTCCCATTTACACTGCCAAATTTGAAGTTCATGAAATAATTGAATTGGAATTAGTTCCTTATTACCGTCACAAAATGGAATTATTATCTCAGAAATGTTAACACTCAAATTGTTTAGCTTTTCATTGTTGTGTTTATCAATTATGTTTGGCAGGATTTCGTTTACATATAGTTTTTGGAAAAATTTTTCGCTGAAACGAGCCGCCATATCAGCAATGATATCATCTAGTAATGGTATAAATATGGAAATTCGAAAGTAGTCTTCTGGTGTTGAAACGCTGACATTACAACGATGACCCTGTCTTCCAGCAATACGAGGTATATTAATTGATATACCTAAACTCAAGTATACATATTTTTTTCAGGTGATTACAGATCATGTTATTTTGCAAGCAAAATGGTCCTACTCTTCTCGCATCGCTTCATAAAAACGCCACGTACACACAAATGACGTCACAAAACAAAAAAAAAACAATTTTTTTTTAAAGTACTATAATAATTGAAGCGCTCTCGCGAATAACGTTGTAAACGACAAAATTGTAATTGTTCACTTGTATTTATTTTACAAGCACTTTTATTAATTTTTATTAATTTTTTTTAGTATGCGATAAAAATACCCCAAACTGCTCAACTGCTTACTCAGTTCTGTTTATATATAATATAAGAGAGTGATTCTCACAGTTATTCGCAAAAAAAAAATGTCGTCTACAACGTTATTCGCGATTATGCTTCAATTGTTGAAATCAATAAAAAAACTTTATATCAATACCTCTGACCATTTTTTTTTTGTAGTATTCTTTCAAAAAACGCCTTTAGAATCGCTTATGTATACATAAAAGTACTCTTAAGTTGTGGGTACAATTATTTACTTCAAATAAAATATTAAAAAGTAAAGTATTTAAAAGTTCTTGGGGGGGTAATTACCTCTTTATCCCCCCCTTGTATCCGCGCCTGAGCACAGCTGAGGCTGAATGAATTTTTTTCTAATTTAAAACTTACAATAAACGATAAAACTAGTATATTTTTTTTTTGGGAATAGGTAAAAGTATATTGTTTTGCAAAATACTTAACAACGAATAATTTTGAACTTTTAAATTTAATATAAATAAAGGGCAATAGCAACCCATTTTATTTATACACTCAGAGAAAAAACAGAGGGATTAACTGTGAAAACTGTTAAATCCCATCCAACAGATGAGTTTTTTCAAATTAACAGTCTGGACAGTCAATAAAATAACTATGTTACTCAATTCCTAACTGAATTTTCTTTTCTTTTATGTGAATATGTGTTGTTATCAACCATCCTAGTGCAGGACAATTGATAATTCAAATTGAAAAAGAAATTCGAATTGAGTAAAACAGTTATTTTATCAACAGTCCATACTGTTAATTTCAAAAACTCATCTGTTGGATGGGATTTAACAGTTTTCACTGTTAATCCCTCTGTTTTTTCTCTGAGTGTATTTCTCTAAACTGAATAAGCTATTAAATTACTTTTGTATGTATTTATATATTATTTTGTAGCATAGCTGTAAAATAATTATAACTAATCGGTATTCATTACCAATTCGATTATTTTTTTAAAAATGTGAAATAAGTGATTAAGTACAATTCTTTTCTTTTTGTAATCACGATATAATTATAACAATCAAATATAATAACGATTACTTTAAATTACGAAAATAGCCATAAAGAATTAAAAGTAATCAAGAAAAATAAGCTTTAAGCTTTAACTTCACAACCTCACCGTTGAAACGATGCGAGTCGACCTCAAACAGAATCAAAAATAATTTCTAAAATTAGTCGGATACTTTTTCTTGATAACTTTTGATTCTTTTCGATTTTTTCGTAGTTCCAAGTAGTCGTAATTATTTTTTGATTTTAAAATATAACCTAATTGTTACTAATCGTAATCGCAAATTAGCAGCTATGTGTTTTTTATCTTCTTTTTCTTCTTAATCTTTTTTTTATATATCAAAAGTATAGTTTTTTGAGAATATACTGTTAGATTTTTGTAAGAATACTGACGTTATCTCCGCTTCTACAGGCTTTTTAGCTGGCATCGAGCGCACAGCACAAATACCATGCTCACTTTACACTCATTTATCTCAAAACTACTTTTTTCGGCAATGTGTTGTAGCGAAAATAAAAACTATTCAGCCGAATCATCTGAAATTTTAATATGTTATTCACATCAGCGGCTTTCGCTATAAAAATTTCAAAAGAGCTTATATTTTACACTGAATAACCAGTAAGAAACCCTGTTTTTAGAACTTAAATTTCAAAAGCGCGTTTAGAGTGCCCATTTAGGGTGCCCCAATCGAGTCCAAATGTATGACCGACCCCTTCTGTGCCAGTGGCATACCCCCTGGAACCCCCTGGGGTTCCCAATATAAACATTTGTTTTTTTGTGTCAAGAATTGATGGCAGACAGGCGGTGTGCCACTGGCATGGGTGGATTAGCCCTCCAAAGTTATAAGGGGTCGGTCATACATTTGGACTCGATTGGGGCACTCTAAATGGGTCAAAGAGGGGTTTTTCAAAATTTGACCTACGGAAAAGTTGGGGCATTAGAATTCCTTTAAGAGGTATAGTTCCACGGGTAAAGTTTCTTATTTTGATCCCCAGAATACGATTTTCACTGATCAATGGGAGATTTTTTTGCCTCCCCACAAATCGACCCGGCCTAATGTACATGCTTTGTTTCTTACTATTACATTTTAACAAAGCTATTTGTTAGTCTTCAAACTAAATAAATAGAATTGTTATTAAAGCTTAAAAAGTTGGGTCTCAGTACTTTAATATGTGGATACTTTTTTCTGAAGTGGATACATTTGTCACCTTTTCATGGATACTTTTTTTAGAACTGTCGCAGCAACACTGATCTGAGGTGAACTCACGTACATAATAAATGAGTTTCACCAAAGTACATATAAAACGGAAAAAACATTTGTTTTGACGTCACAAAATTTAAGTTTCCTATCTCTTTATCTCTGGCACCAACGATTTCGCCATGTCGTTGTCGACTGATTTTTATATTGTTGTTTGTTTTGTAATAAGGTGTCGGCGGAGGTTTGAGCGCATCTCTCTCTGTCCGTTTTTAAATTTAGTCTTTGTTTTGGTGGTATGTTTAAAATATGTAGCATTTCTAAGTCCCGGTTTGCTCTTGTCAAGAATTGATGATCAAGTCTTGTGTTCGGTGGTGTGGGAATCGTAACAAAAGGCAAAGAAAAAAATTTACCCTACCGTCAATTCTTGGGCAATTCGTTTTGTGTTTGTTCGTTGTTCCGTCATTTTTCTATTCGTTTTGCGCATTAACGGCGTCGTTTCATAACAAGAATTGATTGTCAACTCCTGATGAGTAAAAACGTGAACGTTAAGTTTAAAAGGAAATTCGGAAAAATTTACCGTCAATTCTTGACAAGTGTAAACCGGGACATTGCCAAAGTCTGGACAGTTCAAGTGCTGCAAAGTGGGCCCCCAATGCTGTTTTTTGCTCCAATGGCTTGGTTCCTGATTTGAGCGCACTGACATCCTTGTTCGTAATTTCGTCTTTGTAGTACCCACAGAAGCTATGTTTCGTATTCCTGCGCTGTTTCCTTAACATGTTGTTTTGTATACTAAATTTAATTTGTCATTCCTGTCCAATTCGCTCTTTGTACTGCTGTATAATTGTCCAAGATTATTATCAGTGCGTGTGGCGATTTGATCTTTGTTTTTGTCATAACAATTGGTTCCAATAGGCCTTTCCGATAGTTTTGGTACATATGCCACAGATTTGTAGATTTTTGGTGGATAATCTGCGCATGACCTATTGCTCTGTTTTTGATGCTTTTTAGTAAATCCATGGTCGTTTTTTGGGGAATTCATTTTTGTTAAGAATATTTATTATCTTCTTGATTCTCATTGTGGAATTCTTTGTCAATGATTTTCAGTACCTTTCTTATAAAATTGTTCGCCGTGCTCATTATCGTTCTTTTTTATACCAGAAGATGAAGGTTTTTGATACCAGTCCAGTTTTAATTTGTTGTCTCTATTTATAATCAAGGTGTCCAAGTATGGTAGTTCTCCTTCTCTCGCTTCTTTTTTATAAATGTTATATTCCTATGGAATTTGTTTAATACGGGTTGCCCATATTCGAATCGCCCATTTTATTTTTAAATAAATCAAAGAAACCACAATTTTTTGACTGTTCGTCATGAATATCATTTAATTGGGTTCAAGTAGATTTGCTTACATTATTTCTTGAATATGATATCTCGTAAATGGTCGCCATTGGCCTCTACGACATATTGTGCCCGTTTTGCAGCATTTTCCATGGTTTTCTTCAACATTTCGATGGGAATGGCGGTTATTTCTTGACGGATGTTGGTTTTCAGCTCTTCTAGGGTCTTTGGCTTGTTGACGTAAGCCTTTGATTTCAAATAACCCCGCAAAAAGAAGTCTGGAGGCGTTAAATCTGGTGATCTTGGCGGCCAATCGAAATCATTATTTTTTGACATCAAACGGCCAGGGAACAATTGCTTCAAAAATCGATTGTAGTGCGGCTTGTGTGTGGTGGCGCGCCGTCTTGTTGAAACCAGTAGTGCCTGATACGCTTTGATTGGCATGAAAAAATTGTTTATCATATCGCGATAACGCTCCTGATTGACAGTAACTCTGTGGCCATTATCATCTTCGAAAAAGAACGGCCCAATGAGCATTTTAGCACAAACGCCGCACCACACAGTGACTTTTGCATCGTGAAGAGGTACCTCTTGAATCTCTTGTGGATTTTCAGTGGCATAAATACGGCAATTTTGTTTGTTTACCGTTCCGTTCAACTGAAAATGAGCTTCATCGCTCATGATAATTTTATGCCAAAATTGCTCGTCTTCTTCAGCCATTTCGATGACTCTTTGGGCCCATTCCAATCGACGTGGCTTATCGGTAGGCAACAATTTGTTTACCAATTGAATTTTGTACGGAAACAAATTCAAATCAACACGTAAAATGCGTTGTAAAGTGGATCGGGGAATGCCGAGCTGCTGAGAACGGCGATTTTGGGATGTTGTTGGTGACTGCTCAATACTGGCTCGTACGGCTGCAATATTCTCATCCGATCGCCTTGGTCGCTTTTTATTTGGCCTCTTTGGGTTACCAAGAGTATTATTAGTTGTAACTCTTTCATACAAACGATAAATTGTTTTCTTGGAAGGCGCACTTTTCACTTTATTTATTTTTTTGAAAGCACGTTGAGTTTTCACTATTGACTTGTTTTGTTGAATGTAAATTTCAACAATTTTAGAGCGTTCGCGTGGTGTGTACTGTTCCATTGTAAACATTTGCTTGGAATGACGCTTCAAACGCGGTATGTCATTAGTCGATTTGGCATAACTGCGGAAAGTTACAGTGTTGCCAGATGGGCGCTTCGAATAAGGGCTACCCTGTACATTTATTTACAATAGAAAAAATAAAATAAGTTCCACTCAAATATCTCTATCCGTTATTTCACAATCCTTCCTTAAAAATCAGCTAAAATTTCTACAAAATTAGGTAAAACCTCCCTTAATTAAGAGCTTGCAAAAACTCAGAAGTGATAAGCAAAATGATATTACTTCTAAAAACATTATTATTTATTTGTCGTACGATTCACAAACATAAGTGCTCATTTATTTGGTTTAATGTTGAGAGTTATCAAAACTTTTTCATACCTCTAGAATCAAGGTTGATATATATAGGTTAAGTCACTTGAGAGAAAAGTACTCTTTTTTCGCCTTTGTTCGAACTGTCAAAGTAGCTAGCTGTAAGCTAAAAATTGTGCAGATTCAGGTTTTTTTTTTGATTTCCTTTCATCCATTCTGACAATTCGACCGAGCTTCTCTAAAGGCTTTCTGAATGGCTTTCGTCTACGGATTGTGCTCCTCAAATAGAACGCGTTGATCGATGCTCCTCTTTTTTTACTCGTATAATATTTCTCTTTCAGTAGGTTTTGAAATGATAAAAACTCATTTCATACCAGTTTTTGCACTCAAATTCTGAACATCGTGTTAATTTAACATAGCTTCTATGGGTTGACCAATTGAGAGATCAAATGTATCACCAGGTCCTATTATTTTTTTCACCCCCAATACTTTTGTCAAAACACCCACTCCTATATCTTATCCGTCTGTGTGTTTCCCTCAAAAGAACAAAAAACAGTAATGTAAAACGAGAAAGAAAAAACCTAAAGTAACCTAGAAAAATAGTTGGTATCTCTTTTAAATCGACCCTTAGAGAAGCCAAATGTATGAACTTATCCTATAATTTTTTCAACACCAACATCTTAATCGAACATCTACCACTCAAAAAACTCAATTTTGGCTCAAAACTTTTTCACAAAATATGCTCCTTTTTTTAAATAAAAACCTAAAAAACTAAAGAAAAATTATAATATTGTTTTCCATGTATTTCACTTTCCTTATCTGCATTGCTGAACCTTATTTTTATTGAAAAATAATTTGTTACTTTATAATGGTCTAAGAATTGGGAATGTGTTATGTTTAATTAAAGTTATTCCATTCTTTTTAGATAAGAAAAAATTAAAGTCATTCAATTCTTTTTAGATAAGAAAAGAAGACTTGTATAATTGCTTCAATATTTTAGAATGTATCACTAAAAATAGCTACGTTTTTTACCAAAAGGTCGTCCAAATATTTTGTCACACGGTTTTGGCCCATTGAAGATTCCTTCACTCTGTGTCATACTTTGACAACAAGTTTAGACCCCCATCCCCCCTCCTCGAGGTCACGGAACATTCTTGTTTTCTAGAAGTTTTGTGTTTTTCTTAAATATTCTCAAATTGTTATGAGAAATATATAGATTTTATTTATATTTATTAGGGGTCACACACAGTGCGCTTTTTCGATTTTAGGAAGACATTTGCATTATCTCAGAAACTATGAGCTAGGGTCATTAAATTTTTGTACAAATGAGTCTTAGCTTCAATAAAGTAACAACACTGACAGAATCCTAGGTCATCTGCATCGCCTACCTCCCACACAAACCATATTTTTTTAATTAAAAAAACCGCAAAATTGCTTATTTGTGTTTTTAAAGAATAAATTTAGTTATTAACTACACTTAAACATCATGCCAAAATTTAATTCGGTTAACTTTTAGATATATCTTCCATAGAACAAGATTACCAAATTGACGAAGTTAAAAAAAAATAAAACAAAGGGTTGTGAAAACAATATTAGGTTACAACTGGTCTTAAGTTATGATTTTAATTGAATTTTTTCTTACATTTTAGAGTACCTACAAATTGCTTTGGAAATCAGTACGTTTTACGGCAAAATATGATTTTTAAGCGTTTTCTAAATTAACAATTTTTCTTATATGCCTTCGAGTAATACATGGTGATATATACTAGACATCTGCATGAATGCATAAAAAGTTACCCAAGAGACACTCTCTGAAATTTGCGTCATAGCATCATTCAATTCTTTCGCTTTGAAACGCAATCAGTTCATGATAAAGAGGGATGAAGTTCATTGACAATGACATGGTTCATTTATAAGTGTCATTTATGACACTTAAGAGAAACTCGCTCTTTTTCCGCCTTTGCTTGAACTGTCACCGTGCTTTTCTATGCTTGTTCTATGTATTAATTTTCTTCATTTCTTTTCACCCATTCTGTCAGTTCGACCGAGCTCGCTCTCAAGTGCCACAACCTTCTAAATGAGCCCTGGACAATGAGTATAGTGAATTATTTTTTCTAATTGTTCTCGCATCTTCCATGGATCGCACTCAGCAGAACTCACTACCAGTGTTGCCATATTTTTGTGAGTAAAAAAGTCATTGGTCGATTAAAATTACGTCAAAATACGTCAATTTCAATTATTTTCGAGAAAATACTATGAACGATAATTAAAATGATATAAGTACTACAATAAAACATTCAAAACTCAACTACACAGCATTAAAATATTAGACGTCACCTTATTAACAGGAAAAATAATTTTCAATCACAAATTAATAAAAATACAGCACACACTGGGATTAATAACAACTGATATACACAAATTACAATAAAAAAATAACACAAGAAAAACGACTGTCACCGGCTAAAAGAGCAGATCAACTGAACCTGTATATATATATAGGACATGTAGTGGAATTCCCAAAAATTTAACGGTAATAATCATTGTCGTTATCGGTCATTGTGCGTGCCACGTTCATAGAAAATTACAGCTTTCGCTAACTAACGATATCGAAAATCGTCGTTAACGCGTTACGGAATTCCACTACTGAATACGTTTAAATCATAATTTTTAACGTAGAATTACGTTTTACAGAGCCTTTGCTATGGAGACCATTCTCAAAAATTTTTTCCTTTTGTTTCACACATTGTTCATTGCTTGTGTGGAATGAGTGAAGGTTGTACTGAAAAATGATGGCACGTGTGAGGCCTGTTAGTACCCGAGGGATGGGTGTGGTGGTTGCATTCCAATGATTTGGATTATAGAAAGAACTCAAGAACATTGAATGAAATCTTACATATAAATGCATGGGCATACGCTTCATATTTTAAAATTTTAAAGTTATTTTATGTTTTATTTTTTAATTTATATGATACTTTTATTTATATGTAAATAAATATATACATTAAGAGATAAGGGGTTGTCCATAAACTACGTTACTGATTTTCCGGTTTTTTTACCCCCCTCCCCCTGCGTTACTTTTCGTAGTGCTTTTCAATACCCCTCCCCCCATAAAGTAACGTGACATATGAAATTAATTCATTCGAATGATTATATACTTTGACTAGCTCTGACAATTTTCACTAGTATTAGTGACTAGTATGACTAGGTACATTAAAGGAACAATTGGAAAAAAATCAATAATTAATATCATCTGTAAAAGCTATTCCATCTGCGATCCAAGATTCGATGCTCTCAATCACTGGGATAGAAGAAGCTGGTAGCTTTGTTGAGGATTCTTCAAAATAGAATTTTTCATCGGATTCTACGTCGACCATTCAGGTGAATCCTTATTTCTAACGCAAAGAAATTCACCTGGTCTTTGACATAGTACCCTTAAAGGCTGCACCCGAGCTGCACCAAGTTCTGTGTTTTTGTGTAAATGCTTTCTGAAAATTGATTTATTTAAATAGTATTTTTTATTCCGATTTATTGTAAACGATATAATACAAACTTATGGCAATTCACAGAAGTTTTAAAAACGAAATACAAGCCGCAGGTAGGACACGACCTTGAACCGATTTCTTCTTTCTGAGAAGGACAGTACATGTCATACGGTATCTCCTTTGATCAAGAACATTAAGGCCTTAACGTCAAAGCCTGTCGCAAAAGCAAAGACCCAAATTTTTCAGACGTGTGCTGAGATGGTGAAGGAATACCAAAAGGTTCCTGTGTCGAGGGAAAAGGTGGTGGAAGAAATCGTTGAAACAAAAGTTAACCATCAATTTAGACGATCAGACATAAACATGTAAGGTTAAAAATTTTTGAAATGATTGTGTTATTAATTAGAGGTTTTTCATCGATTTTTTTAATTTTTGGTAACGTTACAATATCTAAACACCTCCCCCCCTACCGTTACTTATCGTAGTGCATTTCAAAACCCCTCCCCGCTAAATTGGTAACGTAGCTTATGGACGACCCCTAAGAGATATTTAAATGTGTTTTTTTTTTAAAAAATACATATATTGAAAATAATATTAAATTAATTAAATGCGCAATGTGAACCAAATTACTTAAGTTCTAAATTGTATGAGACATATTGTTTTATTGTTACTCAGAAACACTGAAATCATCTATACTTTTCTAAAAGAATATACCTTGTTTGAAAGTTTTATTTAGGGTTTGTTGATTACACACTTAATAGCACAGGTCTTTTATATGCGTATATATATTTAGATGTTTATGGCTTTTTTTAGAAATGCTGCGAAAGATCAGTAGTGTTACTTTTAAAATTTGATTAACCAGAATCCGTTGAGTTTAGCTTTTAAAATTTTCAGCATCAATTTGTATTATTATAAGACGGAAAACTCTGACGTTTTTAAAAAAAAAATTCAAAGGATTTGGGTGTGGTATGATCATAAATGCATAGGGGGTCTTTAAGTAGAGAAATAAAAAAAAAAAAGAAAAATTATGTATTGGAAAATTTTCATTTCGTAGCGTACGCGTTCAACTTAAACGTATTGCACTTTTTTTAAATATATTTTCTTTTTTCTTGATGTTTATAAAACAAAATAACTCACCTGAGTAAAATTTTGCACTTTTTGTTTAATACTGCATTAACAGGCGCGAACAAGTAAACAAAAAGGATTCAAATGTCTATTTTTTTTTTTTTGGAAAACGCATACTTTTGGCTGAGGATTTTTGAGGAATTTTTGAAAAATGATTTAATCGCGTATGATATATCATACGTTGTCATTAATGGGTTAATATTATACCTGCAGTAATATCACATAAGTTTTAAATAATAGCTTAGTTTTCTTTATTACACGTTTGAAAAAAGTTACTCAATTTAAAAAATTTATTGTGAATATACTAATTAATAGACTATTGTGAATAGACTAACATACAGACTCAATTTTTTTTACGTAAATAAAAATCAAAAAGAGTATTGCAAAATATTTTTGTTTTTTTTTTAAAGCTCCTTGAGCCTTTTTTTTCCAACGTACAACGTTGGGTCCGCAGTTTCGGTTGTTTTGGCAATCTCGGGATTTTTGGGATTGCAAATTTCAATCACGGGATTGCAACTGTACTAAAATAATTTTAAATAACTTTTATAATTGATATATCTTTTTTTTACAATAAAACACACGTAAAAAAACTAAAATCGATTTTAAACTATAAGTTATTGAAGCAACCTTAAATAGTAACGTTTTTGAAAATCGAAATAGTGTTCTATAAATTTTAATAGCACTAAAACGCAATAAAATTCTTTTTTAAAATACTTTAAATTTAAAAATAATATAAAAACCAACACTGAAAGGAATAGTGAAATTCCGGGTCTAGAATTTTTTGAATACGCATAGTATAGTCAAAAGTATAGTCTTTCGAGAATATGCTTCTTAAGGGTGTTTTTTATAGAGTAATACAACTTTGAGTTGGCATCACTGCTTTATTTGACCAGCCATTTAACAGCTGATAGTTGCTTTTTGTTTAGTTTGCTTTGACATTTCATTATGGATCGACTTACACCAGAGCAACGCGTGAAAATTGTGGAAATTTTTAATCAAAATAATGGTTCGGTAATTCGAAGAAATATAGATCGTTTTCGGACCACATTTACTGTTACTGATAATGTGCATCCCGTGAGATGCCGAACAGTGCGCAGTGAGGAATCTGTAGCCGCTGTACAGGAAAGCATTGAAGATGATCCTAATGAATCAATTCGTCGCCGTTCTCAGCAACTGGGGTTATGTCCTTCCACTTTATGGAAGATTTTACGAAAAGATCTTGGCTTAAAACCTTTCAAGATTCAATTTGTGCAGGAATTAAAGCCAAACGACCATCGTATGCGCCGCCAATCGGACGAATGGGCTGAAGCACAAATTGATATTGGTTTTGAATTTCCATGGGCAATTATATTTTCCAATGAAGCCCATTTTTGGTTGAATGGGTACGTAAATAAACAGAATTGTCGTATTTGGAGTGAGGAGACTTTTGTCGAAACACCATTACATCCACAGAAAATTACTGTTTGGTGCGCTTTATGGGCTGGCGGAGTCATTGGCCCATATGTCTTCAAAAACGACGATGATGGTCAAAATGTTACTGTCAATGATGAACGGTATAGGAACATGATTCGAAGTTTTTTCGTGCCTCAATTAGCTGGCATTAATCTTGCTGATATGTGGTTCTAACAGGACGGAGCCACATGCCACACAGCGGGCGCTACAAACTTTTGACGAAAAAATAATTTCACGAAATGGCCCAATTTATTGGCCCCCAAGATCGTGTGATTTAACCGCATTGGATTATTTTCTTTGGGGTAATGTAAAGTCACTTGTCTACGTCGATAAGGCACAAACAATTGAACACCTGAAAATCAACATTCGAAGAGTTATCGGTGAGATACGGCCGCAAATGCTGCGAAAAGTTTGTGAAAATTAGTGTTCGGATTGTGCCATATAGACACCACCCGTGGCGGCCATATGGCCAAAATCATATTTAAGCATTAATGTCATAAAATTTTCTATTCAATAAGCTGGTTTGATTGATATAAAAAATATATTACTATGTTTTATTATGATTTAAACTTGTATCACTCTATAAAAAACATTCTTTACTGCCGTTTGAGTACGTATCGAGACACAGAGTTTCATTTACATTCATTTTCTTTATAATCATTTATTTCGAAACTACTTTTTTTCGCATGGTGTTGTAGAAAAAAAAAGCTATTCAGCCGAATCATCTGAAATTTTAATATGCTATTCTCAACATCTGTGGCTGTCGCTGGAACTAGAATCAAAGTTTTATTTCAAAAACATCGTATATTTAACACTGAATGTAAAAACAAATTATTTTTAGAACGCAAATTTCAAAAGCTCATCATTCTGTCAATTTTCAATATTTTTTTTGAGCCATAGCTGCATATTATAATAACATTCTTAGTTTTTTTTCAGATAAATAGAATAGTAAAAATCTACAACACCACACAGGCCCCTTTTCTTTGATAGGGTCTCATTGAGCGCCATTTTGAACATAATCTTTAAATAAAAAAATAAATTTTTTTAATGAAATATTTGTGTTACAATATACCTTAAAAGTTCAAATGTGGTTGTTTAATATTTTCAACTTTGAAAAAATCCTAGAAATACCTTAAATTTTCGAGCGCTAGACCACCGTCTGCCTTAATGTTTGATTGTTAAATTTTATTTCTTGTAAAAAATCAACAGACACATCAGCTTTTAATGTGAAATTTAAGTTTGTAAGTTCTTCCGTTTTATAATTTTGTTCATCTAAAAAATCAATTGTATATATTGTTTCTAAATTCTTACCACAATATCACTTTTTGTATTAGTTTTAAGATAAATAAAATTCCCTGAAAAAGCTGAGAAATAACCAGTAAAACGTTGGAGGTGAAAAATTAAATAAAATTTTTAACTTGCATAAAAAACACTGACCATTTAGCCTGAGCACTAGTGCAAGAAATTATATAAATTCAAAAAGTTTGTCAAATACACTTATTCAAAAAGGAACAAGTCAAGATCAAGTCTTAAGAATAACACAACAAAAAGTAGATTGCCTTCTGGGACTATTAAAAACATTTTAAAAATAGTTATAAACTAGTTAGGAATTATCTTCGACTGGGCCGAAGTTAAAATACCCCCACGGTCGAATTAGAGTATATACAAAGTCTTAAGTAAACTGTTAAATATTTATTGGTGACATTATTTTCGTCAGAGCTTTAATGAAAATAATAATTTTTGTGTTTAGCAACAATAACAATTATGAAAATAGTATGGTTATGAAAATTAATTTTAATAAAAAGAAATTTAAATTAACGCTACCTTAGATTTCGAAGAAAAAAAAATTTTTCATTTCAAACATTTCAAAAATTATGTTGATTTTATATGATTGAAATACAAATTCTAAATGTTTGATGATTTAAATAATACTTGATTTTAAATACAAATTCTAGTTGTTTGATAGTTTAAAATCGTTTATTGAGCTTAAGGTCAAAGTAAGAGCAATTCATTGTACTAATCAAGTATGATTTATACTATCAAACATTTAGAGTTTGTATTTAAATCATATAAAATCAACATAATAAATAACAAGGTCATTTAGGAAAAACTTTAATCAAATGGTAGAGCATGACCAAACAGAAACAGCTGAAAATATATCAGCAAAAATCTAAAAACAACTTCAGTAACCATGCTTTGTTGTTGGAAGACTTCTAGCAGACTGTTGGACTCCATATAACATAAGCATTAAGACTAAAGTAAAGCAAAAATACAACAACAAATGTGAGCATGTGAAATGGGAGAAAAACTGAGAAATTAACACTTCAAATCTCATCGCCTCTGTGGTGCAGTGCGCTAGTGCGCGCTTGCACGGATATCACAAAGATTTCTGATGAAGCCTTTAGCACGGCCGAAATTGCAATAAAATCAGCATCGAAAAAACTTCCTTTTCACATCGAAAAAACTTTGTTGTTGTTTCTTTGGAAAGATTCGTCAGTACAATTAATTGTTCACAGCTTAATCACTCAAAGACTACTGAAGAGGAATATGTAGCGATTTACGAAACAGACTGTCTAGTCAGCTAAGTGATTGACTCTGTACAGAGTTGTTGTTGTTGTGGTTGTTGCATTCTTTAAAAACTTACTTGATCTAAAGCTCACAATTTAATTCATGTAATAATTTCATAGATCATAAAAACTAACTAACTAACTATGGCGGAGCACGGCCAAATAAGTTTAATTAATGTCAAATTGATTAAATAATCTAATAATTGATCGATTTCGGTCAAAGTAATGTGTAATTGAACATTTGGTTGTCAAAATAGCCACCTTTCAGTTAGAACACTAGCTTCTGGCGAAGCAAAAGACTCGTTTCATTTTCTATGGTGCATTTCGACAAACTATCGAACACCATTGAATATTGAAATAAATAAAGAAGCAACTAGAACAGATTGCAGCCCTTGATAGAGTTGATGGCGGTGATCTATAAATAGCCTACTGCTTTAAAAATGTCATATGATTAGCAGCCATACAATTCAAAAGAATGAATTCCAAATCTGCGCACTCTTATACTAGTTTAAACAGTGAGTTGATCACAACTTAATCACTCAAAGACTACTGAAGAGGAATATGTAGCGATTTCCGAAACAGACTGTCTAGTCAGCTACGTGCTTGACTCTATACAGAGTTGTTGTTGTTGTTGTTGCCTTCTTTAAAAACTTACTTGATCTAAAGCTCACAATTTAATTCATGTAATAATTTCATAGATCATAAAAACTAACTAACTAACTATGGCGGAGCACGGCCAAATAAGTTTAATTAATGTCAAATTGATTAAATAATCTAATAATTGATCGATTTCGGTCAAAGTAATGTGTAATTGAACATTTGGTTGTCAAAATACTCACCTTTCAGTTAGAACACTAGCTTCTGGCGAAGCAAAAGACTCGTTTCATTTTCTATGGTGCATTTCGACAAACTATCGAACATCATTGAATATTGAAATAAATAAAGAAGCAACTTGAACAGATGGCAGCCCTTGATAGAGTTGATGGCGGTGATCTATAAATAGCCTACTGCTTTGAAAATGTCATATGATTAGCAGCCATACAATTCAAAAGAATGAATTCCAAATCTGCGCACTCATATACTAGTTTAAACAGTGAGTTGATCACAACTTAATCACTCAAAGACTACTGAAGAGGAATATGTAGCGATTTACGAAACAGACTGTCTAGTCAGCTAAGTGATTGACTCTATACAGAGTTGTTGTTGTTGTTGTTGCCTTCTTTAAAAATTTACTTGATCTAAAGCTCACAATTTAATTCATGTAATAACTTCATAGATCATAAAAACTAATTAAGTAAACTTTTCCTTTTTATTGAGTAAATTTTATTTAATTTTAGTATGCTTTATTCTGAGAGCGTAATTCATTAAAAAAAACCTAGAAATAAAACAAAGAAATTTTTACTTTTTAATCAAAAGTCTCAATTTTTTTAAACAAATGCAAGTACTTTTGTTTCAAAAATAACTTTCATTAAAACTAAAGAAATTTCAGATTTTTAAAACAAAAACTTGTGTTTTTTGATTTAAAAGTCGAACTTGTTTTGAGTGCATTAGCATTTTTATAATATTTCGAGAAATTGACACGTTTGAATAGTATTGGAAAAAAAATTAAAGTAAAAACTTATTTTGCTTGCAACTTATGGCGTTTTCTTTGTCGATCAAAATGTCACCTCATTATATGGCAACATTACAAAAATATTGACATACTTCCTGCAAAAATGTTGCATTTTTCATATGAGAACAGAACAAGAAAAATGCAACCCTTTCACAAATCAGCTAAATAATAAAATTATGCAATTTACATCCATTATAACAAAATATTTATTTATAAATTTCAAACGATTTTACTAGGGTAGAAAATGTCGCACTTTTGCCGGATCAGAGTGCAACATTTTGATAAAAGAACACGCAACCCTATGAATATGCTGAGAAAAGAACAGAGAAATTTGACAGTCCCGGCGCAGGCAGAATAAATGCAACATTGTCGCGAGAAAAGAAATTGCCATTAAACATGTTTTTTATCTGAAACTAGCTGAAACCCGGCGCGTTGCTGCCACTCTCCCTATTCAAACGCCCATAAAATGTTATCAGTTAAACAGCATGTCTAAATTGAGGTAGAATACTGAATTCTGAGACTGTGCGACCTATATCCACAAAGCCATTCGATATAACAAATTAGGGTTGTATAGGAAGTGCCACGCCCTCTTGATCACAGCTCATAGAATGTAATCAATTAAACTGCATGTGTACATAGAGGTTGAATACCGAATTCCAAAACTGTGCGACATATATCTCCAAAACTATTCGATAGCACAAATTTAGGTTGTATGGGAGGTGCCACTGCCCTTTTCCTTACGCCCATAAAATTTAACCAATGAAACTGCATATGTAAATTGAGGTCTAATACTGAATTCCGAGGCTGAGTTACCTATAACTCCAAAGCTATTCGATATCGCAAATTTGGGTTAAGTTGGAGGTGCCACGCCCCCCGACAAACTCTAAAAAATTTTATCAGTAAATCTGCATGCGTAAATTTTGGTCAAATACTGAATTCCGATGCTGTGCGACCTATAACTCCAAAGCTATTTGATAGCACAAAGTTGGGTTGTGTGGGAAGTGTCACTCCCCTTTTCCCTACGCCAATAAAATATAAGAAATGAAAGTGCATGTATAAATTTAGGTCGAATACCGATTTCTTACGCTGTCAACCTATAACTTCAAAGCAATTCGATATTGCAAATTTGGGATGTAAGGGAGATGTCAGGCCTCCCTGTCCAACGCCCATAAAAAAAAATCATTGAAACTGCATGTGTAAATTGAGGTCAAAAACTGAATTCCAAAGCTGAATTCCTATAAATTCAAAGCTATTCGATATCACCAATTTGGGTTGTATGAGAGGTGCCCCTCCCCCTTGTCCAACTCCCATAAAATTTCATCACTGAAACGGTACGTCTAAATTGTGGTCGAATACCGAATTTCTAAGCTGTGCAACCCATAACGCTATTCGATAACACAAATTGTTTTTATATTAATGGGAGGTAAAAGAAGGTGTGGCATTTCTTCTTAAACCATCTCGTACTCAAAGCAAAGCCATTTACAAAATTTGAGCTCAATCGGACCAATAGTTTCGGAGTATTGTGATATTTCCAAAAGTAGGCGTAGATGAAGTGTGACAACGCCCGTTTTTATTAAAGTTAGTGACAGTCATCATAAGAACTTATTTACCAAATTTTAATTTAATGCGACCAAAACCTTCTTAAATATAGCATTTTTATTGATTTGTGGGCGATAAAAGGGGTGTGGCATTACTTTTTTCCTAAACCTTTGCGTAGCAGTTACGAACAAACCAGTAGAAGGAAGTATCCTATTTGGTCTAGTCGTTTTCAAGTTTTAAGCATCCGAACAAATCACGATATGTACAGATATGTACAGATATTGATTTGTGGGCGCTAAAAGTGGGCGTGAAAACATTTATAAATTGTGTTCGTCTCTTGGAGCACCTAAAGAGCAAGTTTCACTGTAAAAATGTGCAGAACTCTGGAATTGCCATGATTTCGAAAAGTGGGCGTATTTATATAACGACCACGCCCATTTTTTGTACAGTTACCGACAGTAACCATCTGAACAAAATCCCCAAATCTTAGTTTTTTACGATTGAAACCGTGAGATATTTTTCTTTTTTTTTGTTTGTGATCGATGGAGCAAATTTGGCTTGTATGGGAGGTACCACGCCCCCTTCTCCAATCGTTACGAAACCTCACAGGAACACTCTCAAGATGTGGCTTTATTTTCCCTGAAAATTTTATAAAGATCGGTTCAGCGGTTTTGGAGTCTATACGTGATATAGCCACATACCCACCCACATACCCACCCACATACCCACATACATACATCCATTTTTATATATATAGATAAGCAATCCAGCTTGTCGAAATCGAATGGAAATCACATTAAATTTTGATACAAAAAATCATCACATAAATAGCGAAACATAGTTCTCAAAAATTAATACATTTTTATATTTTACTTTTTCATATTGAAAAAACTTTGTTGTTGTTGGTGTTTCTTTGGAAAGATTTGTTAGAACAATTAATTGTTCTAACTTTGACCTTAAGCTCAATAAACGATTTTAAACTATCCAACAACTAGAATTTGTATTTAAAATCAAGTATGATTTAAACTATCAAACATTTAGAATTTGTATTTAAATCATATAAAGTCAACATAATAAATATAGAGGTCATTTAGGAAAAAACTTTATTTTACAAAAATTTACTTTGCTATGAAATGAGATTCCACCAAACAAAGCAATGTCATCAACTTGATTTGAGCGTTACTATAGAGAATACTTTGGAGAAAATAACTCGAAAAATAAGTATTTTCAATTACATGAATTAAAATAAACATAATAACGTAGTTTTAATGTTGTTTTTAAAAGTTTTTGTATCATCCAAGCAACTAATAATAATGCAACTGTGTATTAGTTACATTCATTTTGTTTTCTTTTTATATGGAAACAACGCAAAAAACTATTGTACTATAAAAATTAATTTTGTAAAAAACTTCGTTTTTTTAATTGTTCTTTAAAATGAGCGTTAAAACATACAAATAATATAAAAAAGTACAAGAGTTGTGATATTTTACTTTACGAAAAAAATTTCATTTTTTAAATTTCAAAA
The DNA here is from genome assembly GCA_963920525.1 of Dichetophora obliterata. NCBI lineage: Eukaryota > Metazoa > Arthropoda > Insecta > Diptera > Sciomyzidae > Dichetophora > Dichetophora obliterata. Next base: position 129,326,721 of record OY986439.1, read on the forward strand.
TTGCAATGAAATGTTGTTGCAATAATTCCTGAAGCAACACTTTATACAAATACAAAAAATTATGCGATTACGTTAAATAACAAGTTCGTAAAAAACTTTTTACTAAAGCCAAGTACTCTGTTCGTTTGCGTGAAATTTCGCTGGCAACATCTATTTATTTGTTGAGTGAAATTTCAGACTTAGAGTTTGTTGCGAGGAATTTCTATGGCAACGTTTCTCAGAGAGACTCAGAGAATAAGTTGGGAGGTTTCATATGATATCTCTCCTTTCACTTCAAAATAAATAGGCAGTACAATTAAATTGTTGCGATAATTTCATTGTTGCGAAATATGTTGCGATAATTTCACGCAGCGGAACTGTTGCGAAATATGTTGCGATAATTTCACGCAGCGAAACAGAGTACTGCTCTGACGAACGTGTTGTGAAAATTGTCACGCTTGTTTCGCAGCTGTCACTTCTTGTATGGAGATTTGAGTGGAATTTCACATGAAACTGAACAGAGTACTATGCTTAATAAATGTAAAAATTTGAGTTTGGGTATAGTACGAAAAAAACCAAAAATTTAAAAAACGACATCTTGGGTAGTTTTACTATTTTTTACAAAAATCTTTTGCTATACAACCAAAAATTACAAAAACCAAAATTCAGACAAAAAGTTATAGCTGTGAAACTTGCCTTTTTTTCAAACTCCTCAAAGTGCCTGTTTTTTGCACTGCGAACTCAAAAAAAAAAAAACATAAGAAATCGATAAAACTATGTTTTTCTTTTAAAACAACTGTTAGAATTCCAGAGCTGCCAACAAATCAGATCCAATTTTAAAAATAGTGAATTAATTTAAAATTCTTAAAATCTGTCTTAAAGTGATGAAACTGTTACATTCTTAACATTGCGCGATGTCGTTTCCAAAAAAAAAATTTACGAACAAACAGACATCTTAAATAATATTCTCAAAAAACATAATACAAAAATATAATAAATAAATTTCTCGAACTACACATTTTAATTGCAATCATTTGAATTAATAAATGACTTCATGAATTCTCAGCTATGCCACTTAAATGAAGGTTGTACAAAATATATTGCTGATCATCCCTCACCGCAGTCGCTGCTCGGTGGCTCCATCACTTCTTGTTTTCTCTCGTAATGAACACAGTGAGGTCGGGTAGTTTTGTTGTATGACACGAACGAACACATTCTGTCGGAAGACGAGGCACAACGACGCACAACACAACTTCAGTGGCTGGTAGGGCTGCCAGGTCCCGATCTCCACGCGGGTTGTCCCGATTTTCAGCCTAAAAATGTGCGTCCCGCGTGAGGTCTTCGCAAATGTCCCGATTTCTTGAAAAACAATTTTATTTTGTAATATTTTTACTGTTTTTTAAAAATACTTCCTACGATATTATTTCTTCATGACTAAATTTGTACAGATTTTTTTGTACACCACTAATTAATTGCACCGAATCGCATACTTTTCAAGCAACCGAACAGTGCGTGAAATAAAGAAAAAGGGAGGGAATAAAACAATAACACCATTCTTTGTGGATATTGTTAATTTTGCTTTGCTCATTTTCACCCACGATGTTCGTTACTGTGCGTTTAGACCGCCTGAACGAACGAAAGAAACCTCGTTCGTTCGCTCGGTTTAAACACTTTGCCCGAACGAACAGTGTTCGCTATAAATTTATCGCGAACGTTGTTTGCCCGGTGTAAACAGTAAATTAGGGCGAACGAACGAAGATTCCTTCGTTCGCTCTGATCGAACAAGCTTCGATCTTTTTGGGCGAATCCGGTGTTACCCTGTGTTTAAAAACAGAAAAGTAGCAAAGAGGAGTAGCTTTAGAGAATAATTTATGAAAAGTACTAAAATATGTAGTATTTATTTATTTATTTATTTATTTTTATTTATTCGTTAAGCTTTATACAAGCTGATTAACTAAGAACTAATCTTATTCTAACAGGGTTTACTTAAGGGTTTATTTATTTATTTTTTTTTCTCTCTCCTTCCCTTGTTTTAGTGTTCGAAAGATATCCAATTCGTGGTGGGCGTAATCCGCCCACCAGAAAAACGTAATTATAAGAACACGTCAAAAGGGAAATACGGAGAGAAAAGTAATAAAGGGAACTTACAATAATTAACAGGGAATATGTATCATATCTTAATTGTAAGAAAAAAATTATAGAGGGGGAAAAATGGCGTTGGAGTTAAGAAGAAGTGGCGTTGGAGTTTAGAAGGGCATTTCGGAGTCGAGATCTGCTCAGATGAAAATCAAATTCGCTGATCAAATTGTTAGTTACACGAAGCATCCTGGTTACAGGTTCACTGCAACCATAGTCGGTACGATGGAAGTTGAGGTGGAAGAGAGGAATAGACCTAAGGTTACGTGGGTTGGTATTAAAGGATATTAATTGGAGTAGTGCAGGGCAGTTAATGGTACCGCATACAAGTTGATGAATGAAGAGTACATCTGCAACTTCTCTTCGTTTTGCAAGAGATTGCATGTTAATCAACTTCAGGCGGTCTGCATAAGGAGGTAAGTTGAAACTGTCAGAACCGGGAAGACCGCGTAGTGCGAACCTAATGAATCTTCGTTGAACGGCTTCGATTCGCACAGAATGGATGTTGTAGATAGGAGACCAAACCTGGCTGGCATATTCGAGGATGGGTCTAACAAAGGTAAGGTAGAGAGATTTAGTAACGTAAGGGTTGGAGAATTCTCTGGACCAGTGTTTCACAAAACCCAGTGCAGAATTGGCTCTACTAATGATATTATCAATATGAGACCTAAAATTAAGTTCCTTGTCACATATTACACCTAAGTCCCTTAAAAAGCTTACAGGAGGAACTGGCTTGCCGAGTAAGTAATATGTTCTTGGGGGAAGCTGGAGACGCTTGCGTGAATATGTAATAGCTTGACATTTACTAACGTTGAGCTCTAGAAGATTTTTTTGACACCAAGTGGAAAAACTAACTAGATCTTCTTGAAGATAGTGAGAATCGTCGTTAGTTTGTATGCGCCGATAGATTTTTATGTCATCAGCATACACAGAGAGATTGGATTCTTTGATGATGCCATCTACATCAGAGATTGTTAAGACAAACAACAAAGGACCAAGGTGACTACCTTGTGGGACACCAGAGGTAGCTGAAAAAGAATCTGAATTGGAAAATCTAAAGATGACATTATAACGGCGTTCTTCGAGATATGACTTAATCCAAGATATAAAGAGTGATGGAAAACCAAAGGCTTTAAGCTTAAGAAGAATGATAGTGTGTGAGATTTTGTCGAACGCTTTACTAAAGTCGGTAGACACTACATCAACTTCGTACCCGCTTTCCAACGAGCATAGAGCGTTTGAAACAAATTCTGCAAGGTAAGTGGTAGTCGATCTTCCTTTGAGGAAGCCGTGTTGGCTGGGAGGAAAAATAGATTTGCAATGGAAAAAGAGAATGTCATAAATAATGCTTTCAAACATTTTTGGAGTACATGAAAGTTTTGCAATAGGTCTGTAATTGGAAATATCGTTTCTTGGTCCTTTCTTATGCAGAGGTATTATGTATGAGCTCTTCCACAACTTAGGAAAAACGGAATTAGAAATAGAAAGTTGAAAAAGAGCCAATAGGGGATGAGCCAACACGTCCGCGAATTTTTTTATAACAATAGCAGGCAAGCCATCGGGTCCTGGAGAATAATCGTCCTTCAGATTATTTATCTTTTCTAACACATCAGCTAGTGTAATATCAACAGAAGTTAGCGACGTTTGAGGACAGTCCCTTAACAAAGAAAAATACTCGTAGTCTAGTTCATCGTTATGATTAGTGTATGACTGACTGAAAAAATTTGCAAATAGGTTTGCAATTATTTCCGGGTTGTCTGAGGAAATGTCCAAAAAAGTAAGGGTAGATGGGTAGTTGTCAGATTTTCTTTTAGTATTTATAAACTTGTAGAAGCTTTTAGGATCCGACAGCAATTTACTTTGAATATGAGCAAGATAAGACTCGTATAGCGTTTCACAGAGTGCGGAAAAAAGGTTAAAGGCGTGAAGATAATTTGTGAGATCAAGAGGAGAACGAGAAATTAAATATGCGCGCCATAGTTTGTTCCTTTTGTTGCGGAGTACACGTAGTTCCTTATTGTACCAGGGAGGACATGACGAAAAGTTTTTCTGCCTGGTGAAGGGGACAGAATGTGTGAAGCAGCCGAAAATTATGTCATAGAAGTGAGCAACTGCAGTATCAACGCTTTCATAACCATTATCGAAGAGATGTTGGAAATCGATTCTACTGAATAAAATTTCTAATTCTAATAGTAATTTAGTTTTATGTTTTTTAAAGTGTTCTGATAACTTTCGCTGCAATATGATTGTGTTGTGTAAAGGGCCAATTAAAGTTTTTTAAGCGAAAAACCCTATATATGAAGTTTAATTTTAAAGCGACTGTTTATTTGAGGTAATTTTTTTTTAATAATAACTATATAACTTTTAATGCAAATTTTTAAGTTTATGGATAGCAAATATTATTAAGTATTGCAGGAATCCACAAAAGAGTTTGTTCAAATAAAATAAAAAATATTTTAGGTTCTGCTGAAGCTTTTTGAGTTTTTAATCGAAGATTTTAGAAAAATGTGGATAATAACTAAAATGATAGTTGAAAATCGATTTGTGACTAAAAGCGATTCCTTACAAATATAACATAAAAAGTATTTCTCTAAAATAAGAATCGGACGACTAAAAGTACAAATTGTATTTGCTTAACAAGTGCATACAATTTTTAGCAATTTTTATTTAATTGACTTAAAATTTACGAAATTTATTGACATACGAAAAATGTGAGAAGATTTAATTTTTGTTTGTTGAAAAACTTAAATGGGCCCTTAAGTTAAACACACGTCTTTTTTATAATAACTAATACGAGTAATATATTGTTTTGGAGTGGCAAACCATTTGTTGTTGAGAAACGGAGTATAAGTTTTAGTACTAATATAAAAATAAGGAGTAATCAACCCTGCATTTATTGATGTTCGGCCAAATGCACAAATTGCTGTTTACACCGCCTGAATGTACAAGATGGAGGCCAATGTTTGTTCGCGATTGATGTTCGTGCGGTCTAAACAGTACTCCGAACGAAGAATTTATTGCAATAAATTGTTCGCGATAAATTTTTCGTTCGTTCAGGCGGTCTAAACCCACAGTTAAGTTCAACATATCGCATCCTTTTTAAGCAATCAAACATAGCATGAACGAAAGAAAACAAAACGAAAAAACAATAAGTGCATTATGTAAAATACATTATAAAATACAAGTTTTGAATTTTTAGATATTAATATGGGGTAGTAAAAATATAAGTTTAATTTGTTTCTATATTCATTTATTTGAGTTCTCTGTCACTGACTTTTGTTTAAAATATAAAATTTCTTTTTTAAAGTTACATAGAACTCGAAAAAAATCGATTTTCAGTAAAAGTATTTAAAGTTTTTTGTTGTTTTTCTAAGCGTACTGGACGATTGAGTCTCTGTCCCAATTTTTTGCTTATGTCCCGACTTTTATTTGTAAAATCCCGATTTTTTAAAAAAAAAAACCTGGCAGCCTTAGTGGCTGGACTCATGAAGATATATTTGAAAGCGATGGATTGCTTGAGTTATAAAACATACCTATGGTTGTGCATTCATTGAATGATTGAATTCATGCAGATGTTTAACACTAGATTTACGGGTGTTGATAATATACCTATTTTTACTAAAGTGAGCCAATTTGACTCATACAAAAAATTTATGCTTCTTGCAAAAAGAAAAACGGTTCCAACTAAATTGAAATAAAAAATTTCTTATTAAAAACTTAATTGAAAATATTTTTTACATATAAACTCTGTTTTTGAAATACATTCTCCGCAAACATTTTTATCGCATTTAGTGCAAAAGCTCTTGCATATTGCTTGCACGTGACAATTCTTCCGTACGTCAACAGCATGAATATTCGACGTGGGAATGGAAATGTTCTCGACAAGATTGATCATGAATGTTCAAGCATCAGCTTTCCTTATAATTTTGAGAAGAACTTTCTTTATAGAGGTGTTCACACGTCTGTCAAATGATTGAAGTATATCGCGATTTTTTACTCTTTTTTACTCACTCTAAAATTTTTGATTTATTTCTGTTCACACATGATTTTTTGACTGAAGTACCGATGCAGGCATTGGTTACTCCTCTGCCTACTTTTTTGCCTACTTTTCTGTATACTCTTTCTTTTTTCTCTTCAAAAAACTGCTCTTGTGTTCAAATAAGTACTTTTTTAGAATTAATTAGCTGCTAAACAACAGACAAGTAAAAAAATGCAACCCTTTGACTGATTGATGCAGGTCTGGAGCTCAATCAAAATTTTGACTGATTCGATGAAGAGTTTGAAGTTCATTTTCGCTCTCGCAGAGAGTTCATTTTTTAACATAGAAAAGCAAATTTTGACTGATTCAATCATTTGACAGACGTGTGAACACCCAATTTATGTGAGCCATAAGTTTCATGGTTTTAACCATGATTTAATTATTATAAAGTTATTCGTATTTTTTGACGTATGCTTAAATTTTTTTTTCGAAATATTTTGACAATCTTCCAACAGTGTTTTGTGATGTTGAAAAAAAAAGGTATGTTTTAGTGTTTCGTTGTGCAGTTTTCTAGTGTAAAAAGTAGTTTTTCAGTGATTTCTTGCCAATTTAATAAGAAAAAAAATATGTAGGTATTGCGCCAAATGTATGCTTGAAATTTAGAAAGTGCCTTTGCAAATTTAAAATAAAAAGTTCTTGTTGTCATTGCGCAAGACCTAATAAGTAAAATTAATAAATTGAACGAGTAACTTTGAAAAAAGGGAGCATTGACAATAAGCAAATTAAAACAGATACTGTATATAATAATTATTTTCAGATTTTTAAACCAAAAAAGCATTGTAAAGAAGTTGTCGTACCACCGTTTTGAAGGTACCATTAGAATCCTCTCACATTGCAGGACTTGACTTCCTATTGATTTTTAAAATGTTGGCTGTTAAAATTTGGAGCAATATATAATAATTATTTGTGATTTTAATTTTTTTTAAGCCAAAAATTGCCCGATAACAAGTACTTTTTGATTTTTATTTTTTAGACAAAAATAATAAGCAAAACTTGATCGATATCTTTTGAGCACAAAATAACTAGTACATTTTAATTGAGATTTTTTAAGGCAAAAATAAAAAACAAAATTTCACCAATATATTTATATTTCAGCGGTGGGAAAAATATGCGGTACTCATTTCAAAGCGTCTTCTAGGGTGTCAAAAAAATTTAAAAAGTCGAAAGATAATCATTATTTTTTGCTTTTTATTATAAAGTACATACTTGGTACGGTCTCTGAATTAAGCAAAAATACTATATAGTGTTGTAACATAATTCCAATTAAAATTTTTTAACAGAAAGTATGCCTGTAACATATTGGCGAAAATATAAGAAAATATGCTATTCCATTAGAACCGAAAATCCGTCAGCGATGGGAAAAATATGCGGTTTGCAGTTAATTACTTTTCAAGATAGAACTCTATTTATGTACCAAAAGATTAGTTTTTTATTAAATTTGCTTGCAGCTTAATATATCAAAACATTAAAATTTTTTATAAAAAATCGCGAGATTTTTATAAAATTTTTTGCCTGCGGCCCTTATTTCATTAATCTTAACATTACGTATGAGTATAATTAAAAATTTTTAGAAAAAATAGAGCAGTTTTTAAAACACAAATCACAATGCTATTTACACACTAACTTTAAATACTGTAAAAACTTCGGTCTTACATCAGTTTGGAACCATTTCAAGGATTAAAATATCATATCACAAAAACATCTTCAAGTGTAACATTTTCTAAGTCCAAAAATAGCTTTATCTTCAAGAGATATTCATGGATTTTCAAGTTTTATACCTCGTTGAATAGAATCCATTACCTTTCTTTTGATACCCATAAAGATTAGTTTTGTTGGAAAAAAAATCACATTTTTTAAAGCCCATTTTTTCTAACTTTGGACCCCTATAACTAGTAAACCACTTGAGAGTGGCCCTTATTTTTTCACTATTAACTTTTTAGCTCTAAATACATATTTAAAAAAAAAAATCAATAAAAAAGGCAATTTTTGCTAAAGGTAAAATGTTCCTAAAATAAAAAATATAATTTCTATTTAAGTATTTTTGTTTCTTATAAATTAATTAAATGAATTTTCATTCAAGTTAAGTAAAAAAAATATTTTAGTAAGCTATTGATGCACTAAAAAAAAAAACGGAGTATTAAAAGTACTAGAGAAAAATTTATTGTAGTCAATTTAGTACCAAATAGTATGATATTAATGCAACCGTGTGCATTTTTTGCTCTAATGACATTGCTCTCATGCTTTTATTCTGCTTTCATTATCAAATAAGCATACCAATTTGACAAAACGTCAAAAATACGAATAACCTTTAAATAATTAAATCATGGGTTTTAACAAAGAGTAGTAAAGAGTTGTCAGTTCTGCACAAGATTCATTTATAAGGTTGTGGCACTTGAGAGAAATGCGCTCTTTTTCCCGCTTTTGTTCGAACTGTCACTGTGCTTTTCTTTGTTCTAAGCAAAGAAGTAAAATATAAGGAAATGGTGTTGTTAACACATACACTGAACGTGAGCTGTCGCATCATTCGTAAATTGTGCGAGCGAGAAAGAGAGTGTTTTTTGACATTTTTGAGAACCCTGGCAATTGATTGGAAGACTCCTATTGGATTGGAAGAAGTTGAAAATAGTTTAATTTTAAGTATTTTTCACTGCTTAAAAAGCAACAAAATCAATGAAAAAAATCACAAAAATAAATGCAACATGAGTTGTGCAGTAAAGAGTTGTAAAAGTTCCCGGAAACTTAAAAACAATCTGCTTTCGTTCCACAGGTAAATATGTCTACACGGTCTCATTTCTTTTTACAAAAGTGCTTTATTAAGTTTCTTACGATATTTTTTATCTTATTTGTATTAGAAATGTATATATTTCTAATTAAAAATGGTTTAAAAATGCAATTTAGACCCGTTGATTTTGCACCAGTTTGATCAAACCACATCTGTCAAAACACAAACACTACTTCAGGGGCGCAGTCATTTTTCACAGTAGAAAAATTTTTGGGGCGCTCTTGTTTTCAGCATAGTGAATTAGATTTAGTACCTGTTTGTTAAATTTTTCTGATTTCTACTCAACAACTAGGCAGAAACACCCAAAAAATAAGGATTTTAAAAAAATTAACCTAATTAATTTTGTAATTAAAGTTGAAGTTAAGAATTTATTGGGTTATCAAATTTAGAAAAATTAACTAAAAATGTTGCTGTTTTTCTAGTTTTTCAATAAAACTAAGCTGTATAAGTATTAAAACAAAGGTAATGCGCGCATCTATTCAATGAGGTGTGAACAATAAAATTCCATGCATAACTTTTTAAGATATAACTTTTTTATAATTTGAATTTGTCTGAAAAACTAGTGGTTTCCCTTTTACGAAAGCAATATATTAAAAACAGAATTATTAAAAAGATAACTACATCCAGAAGTACTGTGGATAGCAAAGACTGTGTTGTACTTACTGAGGTTTGTAATCCCTAAGCAGCGGCCGAAGGCCTCCTATTAATACATTTAGTAATTTTTATTAAATTTGGAAAAATCTCGCTAGTAAAATAAAACAAAATTGTACCTTAAATGCAAGTATTTTTATAATTGATATCTTGAACAGATACTTGTATTATCTCTCTTTTGATACCCATTAAGTTTTGTTTTGTTGGAAAACTTAAAAAATTAGCTAAATTTTTAGTCCACTTTTTCCAACGTTCGATGCCTATAACTTCTAAGCCAATTGCGAGTGATCTGAAATTTTTTAAATAATTAGAGTTGTTGCTATTCTTGACACGTTCCTAAAATTTTAATGCATAAGAACAAACTTTAGCAGTTTGCGCCTTCTTTTACGATACAACCGAATACGGCCCTTTGTGATTGTTTCTGTATTTGTGTGAACCAATACCAATATAAAAAATACCACACTTTTCTGCTATTACACCACTTCCTTATATTTTACTTCTTTGGTTCTAAGCATTAATTTTCTTCATTTCTGATGAGAGATGAGTGACAGCTGAAAGAGGGTTGCCACCAAATCATTTTTGTCATTTTATGAGCATAAAATTTAGGCCATTAATTGGGCGTAAAAAAGTTCTTTTATATACGAGTAATTTTTAACGTGAACTTCGCAGCTCTTATTATTTACTAGTAATCCAGGGGAAAACGTTGTCCTGCATACAGGGATGCCAATATTCGCCCATAAGCGCCCATTTTATTTTTAAATAAATCAAAGAAACCACAATTTTTTGTCTGTTCGTCATGAATATCATTTAATTGGGTTCAAGTAGATTTGCTTACATTATTTCTTGAATATGATATCTCGTAAATAGTCGCCATTGGCCTCTACGACATATTGTGCCCGTTTTGCAGCATTTTCCATGGTTTTCTTCAACATTTCGATGGGAATGGCGGTTATTTCTTGACGGATGTTGGTTTTCAGCTCTTCTAGGGTCTTTGGCTTGTTGACGTAAGCCTTTGATTTCAAATAACCCCGCAAAAAGAAGTCTGGAGGCGTTAAATCTGGTGATCTTGGCGGCCAATCGAAATCACCATTTTTTGACATCAAACGGCCAGGGAACAATTGCTTCAAAAAATCGATTGTAGTGCGGCTTGTGTGTGGTGGCGCGCCGTCTTGTTGAAACCAGTAGTGCCTGATACGCTTTCGACGAACGATTGGCATGAAAAAATTGTTTATAACGCTCCTGATTGACAGTAACTCTGTGGCCATTATCATCTTCGAAAAAGAACGGCCCAATGAGCATTTTAGCACAAACGCCGCACCACACAGTGACTTTTGCATCGTGAAGAGGTACCTCTTGAATCTCTTGTGGATTTTCAGTGGCATAAATACGGCAATTTTGTTTGTTTACCGTTCCGTTCAACTGAAAATGAGCTTCATCGCTCATTAAGTTGAGTTTTCACTATTGACTTGTTTTGTTGAATGTAAATTTCAACAATTTTAGAGCGTTCGCGTGGCGTCACTGCGGAAAGTTACAGTGTTGCCAGATGGGCGCTTCGAATATTGACAACCCTGTATAAGAATTTTCATGCTTATCGGAATATTTTTTTTTTAATTTTTTATATATCTGAACAGGCATATTTGTAGTGAGACTACGCCCGTTTTTAGTTCAATTTTTGAAAGTAGCTACATGCACTAATTTACAAAATTTTAGTCTAATACAACCAAAACCGTCTAAAATATAGCATTTTTATTTATTTGTAGGCGGTAAAAAGGGGTTTCGAAAAATTTTCCAAAACTATCTCGTAGGCGAAACAAATCGACTGCCAAAATTTCATCGCAGTCAGCCCAGCAGTCAATTTTAATGATTTATGAAAATGTGGGCGTTGCTATAGAGCAACCACTCCCATTTTTAGTACTGTTTCCAAATGAAACCATACAAACTAAATTAACGAATTTAAGTCTTAAACGACCAAAATCGTCTTTAATAAAGTATTTTTATTGATTTGTGAGCTGTAAAAAGAGGCGTGGACACCCATATTTAATACCGTTTCAAACAATAACCATACAAACTAAATTACCAAATTTTAGTCTAATACGATCAAAACTGTCTGAAATATACCATTTCTATTGATTTGTGGGCGGTAAAAGGGGGTGTGGCTGTTTTTATTAACCGAAATATTAACTTTATTAACCGAGATAGTAACAGATATTGCTAATTGGTTGCCTTAGGTGTTACCGTTCCTGAGATCTTAAGAGACAACTCGCGAACGATTTTATATAAGAGCGGTAAAAGTAGGCTTGGCAAAATTTATATATCTAGTATCCACCACCTGGTCTCATGGCAAATATGAAACAAAGTTTCATTATAAAAACATGCATACCTCAGGAGTTATAATATCTGAAAAGTAGGCTTAGTTATAATTCGAAGACGCACATTTTTTTTTGAATTGTTGATTGTAGCCATACGAACTAAATTACTAAATTACAACCGAATTCGTCTGAAATATAGCGTTTTTATTAACTTTTGGGCGGAAATAGGGGGTGTGGTAATATTTTTGGTGATATTATTCGAGATATTAACCTTGACAACTTGTCAATTTGGCAAGAAAACAATCTACCCAAACAAGTCAGGGGGTCAGTTAGAGTAGATTGGTAGATGGGTACTTGGGTAGAATGGCACTTTACAAAAACAAAATGTACGGCATTGGCCAATCCACCAAACTACCTAAGTCAGTGTGAATAAACCCCAATCTTTTTAAATGATGGCAACATTTTTATGCCCTTTTATTTTAATTTTGCGGGTACTATTATGTATTTAAGAAATTTTTTAATTTGAAGCTAAATTTTTTAGCTAGATTGAATTTGGTAAATATAATGAATTTACCAATTTCAATCTTTTTAAATGATAAAAACATTTTTATGCCCCTTACCTATAAAATTCTTTTAATTCTTGCAGGTACTACGTATGATTTAGAAAATTTTTTCATTTTAAACAAATTCAAAATGTTACCATTTTAAGCTACTATGTATGTAGATTGGATTTGGTAAGTTAAATGAATTTACCTATTTCCATCTTTTAAAATTATGATAAATTGATTTAAATGATTTTGAAGCTACATACATACGTATACTTATACATATATGAGATGTACATACTTTCTCTATATAAAAATATAAATAGAAATTTCTTTCAATTGTTGCAGGTATTAAGAAATTTTTTAATTTTAAACAAATTTAGAGTGTTTACATTTTTTAGCTACTAGGTATGTAGATTGGATTTGGTAAATTAAATGAATTGACCTATTTCCACCTTTTTAAATTTTGATAATATTTTTATGCTAGATTTAGAATTGATTTAAAATTTTGCCTAAAATCTATTTGTTGAAGGTTTTTAAAAAGTTTTTAATTTTAGCAAACAGATTTTGTTTAGTGATTAATAAAATAAATAAATTAATAAAGAAAGCAATACATTAATCTATTCTTACTTTTAAAAGAAAATTAAGTGTTAAATACTAATTTAAATATGAATTTATTTTACAGTTTTTGTTTTGAATTACTGGTGTTTTAAAAGCACTCAATCATGCAATTTGCAAGGATGTGTTTATAGTAAACGCTTATTGCTGAGCCGAGCCGAACTTTAACTGAAAAATGCGTTGGGGGAATAGAGATGCATGACGTGTGCTCTCTATTGCTCGAATGTGTTTTTGGATCGGATCATCAATAAGCATGCTAAGCGCCTAGGATCTATCTGCAAGGTGGCTGTATTTTTGTGGCTGTATTTTTTAATTAAATTGGATTTATTGAGGTATTTTTTAATGCGTATGGGATTTTGTGTCGGATTTTGTAATTCATGTGGGATTTTTGGTGGTATTTTTAAAAAGAGTGGAATTTTCGTGGTAACTTTTAATAGTCGTGGGATTTTTTTTTTATTTTATAATTGCGGTTGGAATTTTTTTGTTTACCTTTACCATGGGAAGTTTGGTGGTATTTAATTTATGATACTGTGGGAAAAAGGTAATTTCCGTGGGAGTTGTTTCGAAACGGCCCAAGCTATTTCGATGAAATTTTCAGTGCAGGTGTTTACGGAGAGAAAAATCGATCTAACTAGGTCTTATTTCTGAGAAAATTCGTTTAGCAGCGCACATTGGGGTATTTGACCGATTCAGGCAGCCAAAATTAATTTATTCGACAAAATTGTTTCCATTCAAGTCTGTGATTTGATTTAAACCCTGTGCGACCATTGGGACATATTCAACACTATTCAACATTGTAAAAAAATCATTTAGCATTGCACATTGGGGTATTTGTATAATAAATAGTTTCTATTCAAGTCTATTATTTGATTTTAACCCTGTACAACCAAAGGGATATATTAAACACTATTAAACATTGCAAAAATTTTGGCGGCCAACCTAAACAGAGTAAATATACAACACAAAATACAATATTCTAAAATTTCTTCTTTTAATAAGGATTGCATCAATGCGGTTATAGAAAATATATGTGTATTGTATTTACATTCAATATTTACTGTAGGTGCAATTCTGCGACATCTTATTTCTTGGGAAATATTTTAAAAATCTTTAGAACATGATATTTCGTATGTAAGAAAATTTGACACATGCACTTTAAATTTTAATATGATTTTTTTTATATGATGTATGAATATATGCTAACTACTACTTTTTCCAAAAGTTCTTTTAATGGTCCAATTAGCCTCGCATGGCATAGCATTGCATGGCTTAGCAAGTATCACATACATCTCTAACTACATATCGCTCCTTTATTTAATAACGTCATAATCCGAAAAACACTTATTCGACTTTGTGATTACATTAACTTAATAAATTTTTATTTTACTTATATTGTAAAATATATGTAAATGTATGAATACATTGTGTTAAATATTGTAAATGCATTTCTGTAAATATTTACTTTTTTCTACTACTTAAGTTAGTTAAATTCATTCAAATTGTTTGCCTTAGTTGATAATTTATTATATTATGTAATAAGATTTTAATTTAGTTTCAAATTATTACATTATGTGCCAGTCTACACTAGCTTCACTCAACCGACTCACCGAATGTCAAATCAAAGTGAGTCGGTTGAGTGAAGCTAGTGTAAACATGAAAAAATAAAAAAAAAGTCAAATATCAACCTGTTTGATCGATTCTAGCCGTTATTTCATTTGAGAGAAGATCTAAAATTTCGAAATAATCTTTTCGTAACCGATCATATAATGGCAACTGTACTGAAGGAACCGGATGTGATGTTTGTTCAAAGCGTCGAGGTTAATTTTTGATTCTCGGTTTTGGTGGAATTTCAAGATTCAAAGAAACGAGTTTGAATTTAACGCGAAATAAAAAAAACAAATTTTTAAACCGTTAGTTCTTTATTGTGAATCTATCTTAAGACTAAGGTATAATAATTTCTTAGGTGGTATTTATACTAACGAAAGTGCATTTTCCGTCTGTAAGCTTTTTATATTAGCAATAAACAATTCATTGGAATTGTTTGTTTATTTTGGGTTTGGGTCAATCCATTTTCGCTTCTATAGAACTTTGTCTGTTCGAACGGAAATGCATTGATTAGCAAAATTGGTTGCGAAGAGTTCATTGGAATTATTTATTAAAAAGTTAATCGTAAACATTTCTTTGGAATTATGCATTTTCGTTTCTATGGGAACGGAAATGCAATTTGGTAAGTTTAGGTTTATTTACTAATTGGCAAAATTGGTTGTAAACAATTCTTTAGAATTTGAAGTGCGTTTTCGTTTCTACGGAACTTGTCTGTAGGAGCGAAAATGCAATTTGGTTAATTTAGATAAGGAAAAAGATTAAAACGCGATTTTTATTGTACATTAGTGGGTGTTACTATAACTATTCAACTCAACAGCAACGTCTTTCGCTTCATTAATAATTTTTTGATATCCTTTATCCGAGCGTAAAGCTTTAATTCGATTACCTAAAATTCGAGCTGCCTGCTTTGCTCCAGTTGCACTCAAATTTGGGTTTAACAAGGGTTAAAAATCTCAATGCTGGCTATTAAGAAAAACATTGTTTCAAACGAGTTCAGTTTTTTGAGATAGCCACGAATATATGCTTTTTCTCTGGTGCAATCGCAGCTGGTTCATCAATAATGGCCTGTAGAGTTTTTTGAACACGAATATATTGTTCTTTATACCGTTGTAATGATTTAACTCGTGCAATCGCGTAGGACAAAGAGGAATAAGTTTTTTTTGTGAGCTTAGCTCTGAAACTTCATTAAACTGGCAAGGTGGGATCACTATATTCGCGTAAAAGTGTTGCCTTTTTGATGAATATAAAATAATATCACTAAATTCTCTTACTAAGCAAAGAATATCACAAACACCTGCTATATTTTTCCCAATTTCTTGCAAAGCTAAGTCCAGAGAAGGGTTAACGCAATGGACGTACAAGCACTTTGGCTGATCATTTCTAAAAAATTTTTTAACGCCTTTATATTGGCCGGACATATTTCGAGCACCGTCATAACATTGTCCGCGAAGCTTGGACAGTGGTACATTTAACCGTACCCGAAAATCTTTAATAGCTGATGCTAATGTTTTACCTGTAGAATCTTGTGGATTGTACATTCCAACAAAAGATTCACATACTTCAAAGCTTTCCGAACATAGCGAACACAAATTGAAAATTGCTCCTGTCCTGAAATATCCGTCGTACCGTCAGCAATTATGGCAAAGTAAGGCGCAGCACAGTGGGCGAAATGGCTTATTTAGCGGCATTAAATTAATAACTCCAAAATAAATAAAACTATCGAAATGAAATTTGGCATGGGGGTTATTGAAAATGTGATACACAAATTTGTGAAATTATACATTTCTAAAAATTTTGTTGTTGTTGTGCGCTTTTTTCTCCTCGCCTATACAACCAAGAAACAAGGTATGACAATTTTGCAATTTTTCCAAAGTTATGTAAAAAGATGATGTTAGAAGAGACATAAAAACAAAATTTATACGTGTATTGGGGTTTTAAAAGTTGACATCTAAATAAGTTTTAAATATGGGTTTGAAATTGACACTTTTTAGACTCTGCACCTGAACAAGTCAGGGTACATTAGTAGAAGAAGGAGTTTAGATAATTGGATGAAACTTGGTACTGATGCTTGTTTACACCCAAGGATGTGCAGTATTGAATATTTTTGAATCCGTACAGGAACACGTCCCTTCCTTCCATTTTTTTTTGAAGAGGTGGAAGTAGATTTAGACAATAATGATATAAAGGGATCTGAGGAAATTCGTCGTGAAGTCTTACGCGAGTGATGCAAGCGCAAATTGTGGACGTCTTTATTCCTAGACTCCAGTGCTTCCTCCGACATCATGCCAATTGGTATTGTAAAATTATTTATAATATCTGCTCCATGTATTAAATTTTTGTAAATCGAGCTAGGCATGTAAAACCATGGATATTCATTTACAAATATTTGTGCTGTTTCAAATGCGTATTGCCGAAAAGCATCTATATTAAGGCACTATTCTCCTTCAGCTTGCTGTTTTTGGACCCTTTTTGAAAAAATTCTCATTTGAAAACGCAAAAAGATATTTGAATTTTGTTTTTTTTTTATTGAATTAGTAATGAATGAAAGAAAATAAAAAAATTTTTTTCGCCGCGATATAGGGGCTGTCCATAGATGATGGCACCGTCAAAGTTGGCCCTCAAAAAAAAAAGGCATGGTGCTGGCGGCCACGATTCCGGCCCTCAGGAGCGTCTGAAAAAAAAAACAAATATAGGGTTATAATTAGCATAGAAGTAATTCTGGCCCGTAGTAAAATAAAAATTTTGCGATTTTTTTTGACAAAATGGCGGCCACTTGAAATTGACAAATCGAATTTGGACCCATTTTTTTGTAGTTTAGTGTAAAAAAAAATAGTAAAAAAAATTGCAAAATTTTTATTTTACTACGGGCCAGAATGGTCGTCGATTAAATTTTGTTTCATCCAAATCGGTTCAGTAGAACTGGCGGAATCGTGGCCGCCAGCTCGAAAAACGTGGTTTCTAGATAAACGCGTTCAAAGTTCAAAGCAACATAAAAACTACTTATTTTAGCGAAGACATGACCCCACAAAAATGGCCATATCTTCTAAAGTATTTCGAATTTCAAAAAATCCTTTTAGGGTTATATTCTTAAATGTCCAAGCTATAAAAAAATGCAAAAAAAAAAGTCGAAAAAAATTTTTTGCTGAAAGAGAATAGGGCCTTAACTTCATATCCGCAAGCTATAGCACGCAAAATTACGCTGAATCTTAAAATAATATCTTCACTGACACCTGTTATTTGGGCAGCCAAATTAGGTTAATGAAAGAACCTTCTAGCTGTGTTGTCATTGTTTGTATTGCCACAACCAGCCATTGGTATATCCACTAGTAATGCCATTTTCTTTCTTAACTCTGTTTGTATGCTTGATTTTCTTTTTTCAACAATATCTTTATCAGTACCGCGAATCTGCCACTTTTTAATGGGAAGCCTGTATGAAATATGAATGACACACTCAAAACAAGGAACCACGCGTGGAGAGTAGATAAACCATATTGGAAGAAATTTTCATTTACATGTAAATTTCGGATCGCATTCAGATTGATCATAATTTTTGGCGTGGCCCTACAAATTCCACACGTTTGTGATGATGTTTCCACAATAGTACTAAAAACTTTTCCGTCTATCATTGTCATGTAGAACTGATGATAAACTTGGAATGTACTTAGACTTGTTGGTTTAATATTCGATATTTGAGTTTGAATACTCTCAACCTTGGTATTAACTACGTCAGATGTTTCTTTCTGACAAGTAATTTCTATTGGTCAGCAGTAGCGAGTTGAAGAAGATCGTGAATTTTTCCAAGTTATGTTGGATCCGAGTTGAACTTGCAATGGCACAATGCAAACCGTAAACATACTCATCGATCATATTATTTTCGGTGTCACTATAGCTTTGTCGCTAGGTTGAATGTCCACTACTGCCATCACATCTCCATTTATAGTTTGCAACGAATTTTTCAGTATTTCCAGCGGAAATGACGTTTTCAAATACCTCAGGGTGTGCTTCAATGATCCTCGCAACAGTGTGGTCCATCAAGCTCTGTAGAGCCACTTCAGCAAAATAATCTGTAACCAATAATCCACTAGGATAGCACCTCTGCTTAGCTAATCTCAAAACATCATATCTTGGGTAAATGTTGGCACTTCGAGCTTTGGCACCGGTCTGCGATAATTTGTATGAGTGTTTTGTGTAATCTCCATCAATATAAAGAGCCAAGGCTTCTTTTGGAGTATATTTTACAGGAAGTTGGCCATCAGATTCAACACATTTTTTAATTTTTGCAGCCGCGTTGTTACTCAAAACCAACATTGACATTACATTGGATGCAGTTCTTTTCCTAGACCTATAAAGACTAGCATGTGTTGCCACCATTAAACGAAGATTCATTAATTAATGAAGAAACTTTATTGACCTGGCTTTTCGTAGTACATGTTGAAAAGTCTTTTACAGGTCGTCCTAGTTTTTTAGAAGTTGTTGGAGCAATTAACTCAAGGTCTCCATTTAACCACCCAAGTAGAATTTTGCGACCAAAGGTTACTAAAGACACATTTTTTACACGACGACGCTGCAGCGATACTGATTTGGAAAATATTTTGTGGGAAAAGCTTGTAAAAATTCCTAGAATACTACTTTACCACAAGGTCACTGAATGTGGTAACGATTTATCAAGTGTTACCTTTAAAAAATGCATAACTCATCATTCATCAAGATGTACATTTTGTAGCAATTAGCTAATTGCGACCCAAGTTATTTAAAATGGTGGACGCAAATTATTATTATATTTAAACATTTTTTATTAATGTATGAAATTGTTGCAATATTTTCTGAATTCAGCTTTCGCTTAAATTCTTAAGAAGTTTTGGCTGTTATTTTACCGAAAATCTTCTTTCCCATCTACATTTAGCTCCAAATAATATCAAAAAACACGTAAGATTATGTTGTATTCCTATATATTATATAAATTTTAATTGTAAAATAATTATATTTATTGCTGCAAAATGTAAACAAAACATGTAAACAAAATTAATTTTTTTGCAATTGGCAACTCTGTAATGCATTTATATATAAATGTGTATACTAAAATGTGATAAGTCACTTCAATGTAATTTTCACTAACACAATATCGGCATTGTGTTGCACCACTTTCGAATCATAGTGGTCTCTGTAGCGTAACCAATATATAACATCATGTCAATTTTGACACAAAAATAAACGCTACGACGTCGCTGCAACCCAAATGTGGACCATCAGTTCTAGTTGGGCATTTTTTGTTTTTCTTTTCGAAATATGCTAGTCGTCTACTACAAGATTTCCACTTTTCTACTAACTTCACATTAAAAATTCTTAATTTTCTTACCACTTCACGGCATTGCTCTTCATCAAATTTATTTTTGTCAACAACATTATTAAATATGTGCGTCTCTATTGGGTTCATTATACCAAATTAAAAAAATTCTCATTTGGAAACTGACATCGTACCTACAAAATGAAATAAAAAAGAAGAATCGGAAAAAATGGAGGAAGATTGATGCCATTTTGATCATATATGTATAATGAATAATACAAGCAAAATAAATAAGATTCAGACTGGACACTTGCGAACATCACAAGATCTGCTCTACGAAAGTTCACGATATGACATACAATAGAGGACACCACGAAGGCTAATTTCAACCAATATTTGTAACAATAACATAGAAAACACAAGCCACAAACACTTTTTTAATTAAATATATACCTCAAACTTTAACAAAATTCCCTTTACTTGGCAAATATGAAAATGAATTTATTGTTTGCAAAGCCCGTACTGCACTATGTGAAATGGCGGGAAATTTTACTGTTGACACATGTGCTGTGTTTAAATGCTCACAGCTGTTCGAATCTGTAAATAAAAACAAAAGAAAAATTATCGATAAACTCAATAGAGTATTGGTAATCGAAAATACAAAAAAAAATATTCAATTCAATACTTCAAAAATTGGATTAATTTGGTAATAATAGTTCGATATCGCGAATAATTTTTCGAAGCAATGCATGAGCTATAATTTCAATTAATTCGTTCTGAATATCTGGGCTCGTGTAATTATTTGTGCGCTTAAGCCATTGTTCAAGTTCAGGCACATCCAACTGTCGTTCTCGCAATAACTCCATAAGGTTTCCTTCGCCACATAAATGGCCACAAACAGGAAGTCCTGATTTCAGTAAGAATTTAAGTGTACTGGTTATTGTCAGCAAGAAATTTCGAGCGATTTGTTGTTTTTTTTTTGTTTTCAGAATCTAGTCTGGCACTAATTGGTTGGGTTTTTTCCCCGCTGATATATAAGATTAGCATTCTTATCATGAAATCGACTATTTTTATGACCATTAAGTTTTTCAATGGCTTTTTTCCAATTACGGAACCTTGTTGTGATGAAAGTTGGTTCCACACTAAAAAACCACGAACTATTTGACTCGCCAACAAACAGGGAGGCTTTAATGCACGTGTGGCACAAAAGAGAGTCTCTTTTCTCATCATAGTGCAACCATTTGTATTTTGAAAACCACTCAAATTTGCATTTCCTGTCACAAGAAGTAGGAAATAAAAATGCCGCGGAAGGTTAGTTTGCAACATCAATTGCTGGAATCTTCCTTAATAGTGAAAATGTTTCCTCATCGTCGATAGCGAAAGTAGTATCTGTTGGTACAGCAGCAGTTTGTGTTTTTTTCGCCAAAAAAGTCTGCAATCTTCCTCTGAGTCATGTTTTTCTATAATTATATAATAATTTTAACGCAATACATTTAATTTAACTCGTTACTTACAAAAGTTCAACATTTCATCGCAAATTACATTTCCACAATCAGCTAATTCACTGTAGGGGCTTTCGCATGGTCCAACATATTGGACCAACATGTCAGATTGTACAATATGTAGTACCTTACGTAAGCTAAAACGACAGTCGACATTTTTGATTTTTCTATCGATTGTACAACATTGTACAACTATGTAAAATTACTGCTCAATTGTAAGGGCATCTAAAAATTTCTTAGCTATTAGCCAGATGTGTTCTGCTTGAGAGCTTGCAATTAATGATGTTGCTTTACAAGTTGGATCGTTCGAACGCTCAATCAAATAGTTCCATTAGTTTTCCATCCAACCTATCGTACAACATGTCGTACAATATGTTGGACCATGCGAAAGCCCCTAACATGTCAAATTTTTACATTCCAGTAGCTCGTTCCTGTAACTCGTAGATATCGTAGTTACCGACTCATATTACCGATTGGACGTCACTCTGATGTCACTCTCACCTGCAATGTTTCTGTACGTATCTGAGTCGATTTCTGTTCGATTCGTTCGTTCCAAATCGATGAGCTATCACATGTTCCGATTTCATTTCAATGGAACCTTTTAAAAAAGTGTTTCTGTAAGTAAAGTGAATCGATAACAATGTGTCACTTTTTTCACTGACTTTGAGGCAAGTGAGAATTCTACCGAATTATCTAATGTCAGTAATGTTTTGTATTATTAAGTTATAAGTACTCGAAATATACCTTTAAAAATGGTTACTTTCATATAAGTCGAATTTTTTACTAATTGAAATATTTTGTTGTTTTTAAAAAGTTTTAATTTTAAAGGTAATGCAATTTATAAATAAGGCCTTTTTACATAAAAGTTAAAAATTTTATTATGTTGATTTTATATGATTTAAATACAAATTCTAAATGTTTAGCAAAATTATGTTCTAAAAATTTTAGCAAAACAGTAAATGTTTGAGCTATGAAAAAGTACCCGGTTGCATATATATGCTACGTTTTTGCTGCACAGCACTAAGTGTAAAATTATGTACATTCATAATCGTTGATTATTTCCGCAACCATTAATTATAACATAATAAATTTTCTTGATCTGAAAATATTTACTTTTTATTAACAACACAAGCACCTAGTTATTATAAAGTTTTAACGCAACTAAAATAATATATTCGAGTAAACAGCTGCTTGTCATTTGACTCAATTTCGCGACTTTTCTTCTCGATTTAAAAGTACAGAAACATTACTTGTCACGAAATCGGTAACTAGGGTTCGATAACGGCTGACGTCACACAAATCGGTAACTTGTCGATTTTGTTACAGGAACGAGCTATTGAGTTGCAATTAAGAAGCATTAAGCTACATACTTAAGGGTGCTTTTTAGCTAATGTGGTGGAATTGCAGTAGAAACTCTACATTTTGTTCTATCTCTTTTGCAAACACCGAGAAAGAAAATGGTTATCTGAAAGCATGCTTATGAAGAGGAGAGAAAGAAAAGCAAAATATATAATACAAAAATATTATCGTTGTAAAAACACTGATATTTTTAATAACTTTTGAAGTTTTTTTAAAAGTGTTTATCTAGCTTAATAAGCGGGGGACAACTCCCCCTTTCCCCCGCTTGCTACACCAATGACTTAAACAATTACTTTTTGATAAATTTAAATTCATATATTTGTACAGCACGATTAGGGACAACTAGTGATGCGTTATTTGCTAAATAATTTGACGACATAACATCTAAGTAGAACATACGTTTGCTATTTCAGTTATCATAAACCCATAATTTCATTAATAAAATTCCATAATAATAATTAACACATTTAAAAAATAATTCAAAATTAAAGTAAAATGTAAAAAAATAAATTTGTAATGAAATGTAAACAAAATTTCTGGTGTGATTATAATGTGTGCTTTTTTTATTAACTTTATGTTAGTTTAAATTTTTGATTTTAAAAACTTTTTTATTACTGTATTATAAAAAACCATTACATTATAAAATCTATGAAGCTGCGAAAATGCTTCGCTTCTCTCGTGTGTCCAACGACGCATCTGTTTTTTTTTTCTTTCTTCTATTCTCCGGACACTTGTACAATGAAACTTGAGTTCGAAGAGTATTCGAAGTCGAACTGGGACTTCTGTATAATGTGCACCTTACACGGTCAATCATTTGACGTCAATCAGGTAAATGTGTTAGTATATATATGTTTGTATGCGTTACACAGACAAGTTGATGGCTTGATTGATCAATATCTAAATTTTGAGATATTTTGCAATGCTGGTGAAGGGGCTGGATGTATGTAAGGGCTTCATTGATCAATCTTTCGGCATTTTGTTTGCTGTCGTCGTGCAGTAAACATGACTGCAGGAAAAAAAAGGAGCTATAAATAAAAAATTTAAGAGGACAAAAACTTTTTGGCAGAGTTTATTGACTCTTTTCCTTTTATTTTTACGCTTTTTAATGCATAGCTAATAATTACTTGATTAGCAAGTAATGCAATATGCTCGATACATTCGTCTGTTTTACTCATCGCACGTTTGTGTTCCATAAAAATTAATGCAGAATGAAAATTTGACGATATGATTGATGTGTGTAAGGGCTAGCATCAATAAACACGTACACATGCTGGACGTCAAATGATTGACTGTGTAAGGTGCGCAAAATATAGCCTCTGTTGCCAAACAAACAAACAAATAAACAGAAAATGAGTTTAATTACTATAGATCAGTGGTCATCAACTTATGTTTTCCCTTAATACGCGGGCGTGTTGTGTTTTTGTATTTTCGTACACGAAGTAGCAATCGGCTCAATGCGTAAAAATTTGTTTTTTTGGCTGTGCTTTAAGTTTGAAGCAGTGCTGGGGGGTCATTTGTTCTGAAAATCCCACAAATTACGCCTAAAATTCCCATTTTTTCCCATTTTCCGAAATTAATTTCCCTCAGTTTTTCCCACACAAATTACTGAAAAAAATTGAGTTTTTAAAATCGGTTTATTATTTAAAAGAAACATAACATAAAAAAAACATAACACAAAGAAACAACAAAATGGAACATACATTCTTCAACTATAATATATATAAAAAGAGATCTCGTCTTAGCGTATTTTTGATCGATGTGTTCAAGTATTTTTTGGGGGCTCCATTAGTAAAGTAATATAGTAGGTTTTTGTACGGAAAGGTCTTAAAATATTTATTAATGTGTTAAAAAAAACCGGAAAGGTTATATTTTTAAAAATATTTTAAAACTGTTATAATAAAAATTTATAGATACATTGTATAAAAATATTAATTTTAAGACTTATATATATCATTAGTAAAAAGTTTGTAATGACGATCTTCAAAATTGTAATCAATACATTTTTTTTTTTATTTATTAATGCCGAACGAAAAACACATATTGCATTTAAATTGTCATTACTCATACAATTTCGTTTTTTAGTTTTGACATCTGTTATAATGCTAAAAATTCTTTCAGCTTCTGCATTTGAGTGTGGAATTGATAAAGCAAACTTTGCAAGCTGAACCAAATTTGGACAAAAATATTCATCATTTACATCTTTAATATTTGATATTGACTCCCAAAACTTTTCTACACTCAAAACTAATAGCTTTTCTTTTTCATTTTCTTGAAAAACATTCGAAATTGTTCGCCATTCATAAGAAATTTTTGTACTGTTAAGCCCTGATACTTTGCACAAATTTGTAAGTTCCTTGCTAGAAGTACGATTTGATATGTTAAGCGCAGCATTAGGTTTTAAAAACTCAAACTCTTTGAGTAATGCGTCTTTTATAGGAAATATTTTCATCATGTCTTTGAATGCAGTAAAATAAAAATTTAAGCAGTTCTTTCTTATTTCATCCAACATTGATTTATCAATCGATTCTTCTAAAAATATTTCTGCACATTTTGGACCAAAATAAGTTTCTTCAGTGGGCAAAAAAAAATCTTCAGCAGTTTCGTAGTTATCAAAAATTACATTTTCTAAAAATTCCGTTTTTATGAAATTTTGAGCCAAAGAAAAAAATCAAGCGCTAACATTCTTCAGTAAGCACATGTATAATAGTTTTTCTACTTTGAAAAAGTGCATTAAATTTATTAAAATAAAGAAGGGAATAGTTTAAAAAATTCAGATATATTTCAATATCTTTTCTCAATAACAAATTAGAAATTTCTTTTGCTTTCGATCTTTTTTTTTCAACAGATTCTAGTAAAAAGTAATGTTTTAATGCATCAATATTTTCAATAAATCTTTCTATGCACGCATGCATAGAAAGCCATCGAGTTTTGGCTGGCTTTAATATCTTACGGCACTCAATATTGAAGAAAATTTGGAATTCTACAAGTTCAGCTGAACTCTTACTACTTTCTGATACGTATGTTGCAACGTCTCGCAAAAGATGGTGGCACTCTTTTGGAATACAATCGCATGCGGAACTAGCAACAAGAGCTGCAGAATGTCATAAGCATTTAATTAAAATGAGCTTAGGTACATCATTTTTTAGGTGTGAGAAAAAAGAATTGTTTTTGCCGATCATTACGGATGCGTTATCGCATGCCATGCCTACTATATTATTTAAGGGTATTAATTTGTCAATTAAACTTGTTTTAAATTGTTGATAAATATTTTCAGCTGAGGCATCCGTTGCATCAAGTTCAATAATTTGCAAAAGTTGTGTTACTAAAACAAAATCAGGTTCTCTAGCATAGCGAACTAAAACACAGAAATTTTTTTTGTTGCTTATATCTGTGCTTTCGTCAACCAGTATTGAAAAGAAGCTTTTTTTTAATATGCTTATTAACTCTTCGGTTTCCGCCTTGCATAGAATATTTTTAGAAATTGCAGAACATTTTCGTCTTGACAATGTTATGTCATTGCAAATCTTGGAGTCATCAAATATGTTTTTTAAAAGGGGTGTAAGATGATCGACGACTGATGAAGCTAAATTATGTTCTGAGAAAAACGCAGCAAGTTTCAACTCAGCTTTTTTTACCGCCTTTTCGTGGGGATTGGTTTGAAAAAATTTGGAAACACTAGGTAAAAATGATTTCCTGGTGTTCGAAATATGCTTACTGCTTCTCCGATGCTTGTCCAATTCACTTTTGCCTGCAACAAGATTAACATTGCAAAACTTACAAAGAGCCTTGCTCTTATCAGTTTTATTTTCAGATATCCAGTCCTTAAACTCAGGTAATTTTAACCAGGACGTTTGGAATATCTTAATTAATTTCTTTTTTTTTGCTCTGCAATATTTGTCACTGCTTTCATCTGAGTCATCCATCTTTACTTAATCTAAAATTATGCACTTAAGCCAATTTTTATACAAAAATAAAAAACTTACTAGTATTTTTTGAACTTTCAGAATTGCGTGCCGGGATAAGGTGCTGCGCTGAACAATCTTAAGGCTTTGCTCTTTGGCTGAAAGTTTTTAATGATCTTTAAAGCAATCTAATGGGAGTTTTGATTAAAAAATATTTGTTTTTTCAATAGTTACAACATTAAATACCTCAATATTTTAAAAAGCAGCAAGTCAGTCAAAATCTTGTTGGCAATTTATCTTTTGCTGTTTTCGTTATTGATAGAGATGATAGCGAGTGAAGTTACTCGTTACACTGTTTTGTTAGTCAGGATTGCATTTTTTGTATTGTTCAATGGACTAAGAGCTGCCACTTAATGAAAACGCTATATGAATCGTATTTTACCTAGTTCTTTGGCTAGAATCTGTTAACATGGAAATGCAGTAAACATGTTAACTGATCCCAGAGAGTAATTATTTTTTATTTTTCACAGAATCTTACACCTGTAAGAAAATTTATTTTAAGAAAAGTGAAAACTTCAAATATTCCCACAAAATCACCCCGAATTCCCTTATTCCCTTTGAGGGTCGAAATTCCCACAAAAAGGGATTTTTCCCACGATCCCCCAGCACTGGTTTGAAGTCAGTAGTGATGGGCACAAAACAGACTTGAGGTGAGTTTCTGTGAGTTACTCATTTCAAAAAATGAGGTGGTACATTGTCCCACTTCAAATGAAGTATGAGTGGACTACAATGATGTGTGGACTAAAATCTGTGTTCAAATCGCGGCTTTATATAAGGAGCAACAAGGAATAAAAAGAAGAATAAATCGCTATTGTGCTCAAATCGGTATGTGAAGAAGGTTCAGGTGATCAAATCCTATATCGGAAAAATTTGTCACAAATTCTTACAGCCGTATTCATGAAACTATTTTAAAACATCTTTTAAACGTTCATTAGTTAAAATGTTTTTTCAACTTAAAATACTCTTTAAAAGCGTTGTATTCATAAACGAGTTTTAAGAGTCTTATAGATAAAGTGAGAATACTGATGCTTTAAAGTATGAATAGTTGTTATTTTCGTTTGTGACTTTGATAAGTAGAATAACATTTGCTTAAAAATTTAAGAAAAAAAATTGGTTTGTGGATTTTACAGGCATTTGTTTAAATTTTGTTTACCTTTAAAAAATATAACTGCCAACCATTGATTGGTCATAAAAATGGTACTTTTTAATATAAAAATAATATAGTAGTGTCCGACCGAATATTCGGTTTCGGTTACGGCCAGTTGCGGCCCTTTTTGTCAGTTTCTGCTAGTCATAGTCATAGCCATATTGAGGCCGAATAGCCGAAACTTTTGGTAAAAATTTCTTGCATCAGTCATTTAATTTAAATATTTATGTTTGGTTTAAGAAAAATATTTACAACGCATTGTAGGTACAATAAAAAAATTATAAATTCGTCTATAATTTGATTTAGCGTGTTAACGCAAAATATTTTGGTTAATTTTATGCGTTCGATCTATCGTTTTCGATTTATCATCTCTATTGCAATTAGTATTAAAGTTTTATAGGTGCTGAAGCCAAAAATTGATAATTAAACTCACGAATGAATTTTGTATACGTGGAATAAAGGAAAAGAAAATGAAATATTTCTATTTTTATAATGCTAAACCTTTAAAAAAACAAAAATACTTTGTTTTGTAGTTCTATAAAAATATACATTGTAGGTGCATACTATTTTGAGTGTGTACGGAAGATATAAAGTATGCAATACTATTGTATTAAAAATAAAATAAAAAATTATCTCATGTATTATGATAGTAAACTTCAATTAATTATTATAAACTTCAATATTCAAGTAAAACTTTTTTATATTAAATTTTTTTTTTATGTGTATGAAAGTACTTTTGTTTCATTTTAATAAAAAAAAATTATTTGTAAAAACTTAAATTTTCATGTTAATAACCAGTTTCGGTTTCGGCCGGATACTATAAAATGGACGAATATTCGGTTTCGGTTTCGGTCGGACACTAGTCATAAGAAACGAAGTCAAAATTGGGTGCACGAGGACAAGGTTTGTTTTAATTGCTTCAGTTAAATTTTATTTTTAGGTTTTATTGCAAGAACTCGTTCGCGAGAGAGTTGCCGCTATTGAAAACAAAAACACAAATACAAACACAAACAAGACAAAGAAGGATGCATGGGATAGCCTTCTACAAAGGTATGTTAACGTGACTACCCAGTGTGCAATTGTTTCCGACATGTCTGATTTCCGAAATCGTCTATTAAATGTCTGTTATTTTATCAGATATTTAGCCGAATAACTCTTAAATGTCTATCGACATTTCTACGACTTAGTCTGCACATAGTCTGATCTTTTTTACTAACATAGTCTGCACAATCTCTGAATTTCCTTCGGAAAACTATTCGACAAAGTCTGCACATTCTCTGTAGGAAATTTTATGTGTTTGATTCCCTTATTATTTTTTTGATTTTGTCATTTGATGGTAAATAGTTTGTGCTGCAGAGCGTTGTTCTGCCTCTGCCGACAATTTACCGTTTGTTTTTGCACATTATCTGTTTCTGTTTTGTGCGACATGCTTATTAGTGTTCATTGTCTTCAAGTGTCAACAGGTTATTGTGCGCGCAAAAAAACAACCAATAATAAAAGTTAAAGTGAAGTTGTTCAGTAGCGAAAAAATAAAAGCTGAACAAACAATAAAAATACAAACAAAAAATAAAAATACACGTGTAACATCGATTTTCATGTGCACTTCTCTGGCGCCAGAACTTTAAACATAAAAAATCTTACGTGTACATGAAAATCGATGTTACACGTGTATTTTTATTTTTTCTCCCCTTTCCGGAAAGGTATATTGGGTTCATAGGACAAAACAAAATCTCATTTTTGTAACTCGGTGTAATTTGATCTCAATTTCATTTTATAAATAAGAACAATATATGTATACAAAAACCATCAAATGACTCTTATTGCTTTGTTTACAAGGTATCATATTGGACAAATTGTCAGAATTGTCTGGACATTCTCGGACAAAATGTCCGACAAAGGTCAGAATTGTCTGGGCATTCTCGAACAAAATGTCCGATAAAAGTCAGAATTGTCTGGACATTCTCGGATAAATTATCCGACAAAGCTTAGAATTGTCTGCCCTTTGTCTGATGTTTTTCTGACAAAATGTCAGATTTCCCTCCGAATTTCCCATCAGAATTCGGACAGACTTCTGTCAGAATAGTCGCCAAAAACTTTCGAATTTTTCCAGACAAATCGGTCCGAGTTCTTGTCAACCACTCATACAAATGTCGGTAAGAATTCTGACGAAAGTCGGCATCAGACTCGGAAACTTTTGCCGAATTTCTGTCAGAATTCTGACAGAATTCGGAAGAATTGGTACACTGGGTACGAACCTCAGCCTCATGTTGCTCTTAAGATTCTTTTCCTTGTCATTTTTTTGCGGACAACATACAGACGGACAGACGGATGGGCAAAAGCAAAATGCAATAATCGAATTTTGGGTAGTTCAAAATTTAGTTTATTAATAATTTCAGTTCTAACTCGATGTGTAAGGGCAACAAGCGTACGGTACCGCAGCACAGTGGGGCATCCTAAAATCAAATGCAAAAAAGCCCAAGGTGAGGCACAGGTAGAAATTTTTTATAAACTGGAGGAGGGCCTTAGCCTTTAGCTCCACAAGAAACCTTCGAAACTGCCGATTATGTGACTCGCGCCAAAGTGACCTGCAAACTACAAGATGCCGGTATCCTTATGCATGATGGAACTATTTTCATTGCTCTAGCAAAGCTGCAAAGCTTATTTCATTCACAGCTTTACTAGAGCAATGTGCTTGTCCAAATTACTTACCAATTAATTGTATTAAGAAGATTGATTGTAGCCAGGGAAATCATCCTGAGCACAAATTTTAATCACATAATACAATTATTATTGTCAATTGAGAACATTCAAATTTAAAATAGCTTTATAGGATGTTTACAAAAGCCTTGTTCCTATTTTAAAATTATCTCATTTGTGAAGCTGTTACCAGAGGTTTTTTTCTTTGTTGAACGTTTAAGAATATCTTTTTAGGCATGTGTCTTACAAAGGGTTTGCAAGAGCTTTTCATGAATACGGCTGATAGTTCCTCACAAAAATTCATATCATACCTATTAATTTTAAATATTAAAAAGTGAAATCATAAAACTATAATGTCTTGAATGATAAAAACAAAAAAATTTGGATATGAAGTGGTTCAATATATTTTTTAAGGTGATGGTACAATTAATGTTGATGTTTGGGACATTTGAGGTACCTTATGTATGAGTTACGCAACACTAGAAGTCAGTATGTTTTGATCGTTCATGTGGTAATATCTGTGACACTTTGGCATAGGTAATCTTGATTATCTTTTGTAGTTTAAAATATAACCATTGGGGATGACACACCCAATATTTTTCTAAACTAGTTTGAAAAATAACGATAAACATAAAAGCAATGGATGAGCGAACAACACTATAATTTTAAAATTTCAGCGTGCGTACTCGAGTGAGAGCACAGTAGTTATCAACGAAAGTGTAGAAAGAGGAATGCCAAAATCACATGTGTTCACTTTATTTCTTCGCGGTTTTATTAAAGTTCATTTGTGTTGTGAATTAAATTTGCATAATTATAAATGTTAAGAAAGAAAAGAGTGGAGTGAACAGATCCTGAAATCAG
The DNA here is from genome assembly GCA_963920525.1 of Dichetophora obliterata. Lineage (NCBI taxonomy): Eukaryota > Metazoa > Arthropoda > Insecta > Diptera > Sciomyzidae > Dichetophora > Dichetophora obliterata. Next base: position 129,358,197 of record OY986439.1, read on the forward strand.
CTCACTGTTGGATTGCTGGGAAGAGCGTGTAGATGACCTTAGGCGGGCAAAAAGGAACTTGAAGATTTTTGAGGAAATTTCGGCCAAACTTCACACACAATCCATACGAAGTCTCCACAAGAAGTTGCAACTAAAATAGCCAATCTGACGAAGAAGTTTAGGAATGAAACTTTTTTAAAGGCTACTTATTAAGAAGAAATTAACTCGTGACAACAATATAGGACTGGAAAACATTCCGTCGGTCCGTCTGGAGGTGCTCCTTCGCGTTGGTGCTTTTTCAATAAAATTAATAGGATCATTGGACGATTCCCGTGCAACGACGGTTCACTATCACAGGAAACTGAAATAGTTTGGGTCAGTTGAAATGTTTTTGTGATTGATTGATTAGTTAATCAATGGTTTTTCACAGGATTTGAACGATACAGAAATAAGCAATTTGCTTACGCCAACGCAACCGGCTGTAATGTTTGCTTCAACTCCTATGTAAGAAGAGGAGCCCACTGTTGAAATAATAGAAAGTGAGCTGGAAGACATGACAACATCGCAAAATTTGGCTGATTGCACACCAAGTACTTCTAATAGAAGGAAGAGAAGAAATGCGGGCAATTACGATGAGCTAATGCGTGAAATTACAAGGGCAAACCTAGCTACAGAAAAAGAGTTGCGAGTTGCAAATGAGATTGCAAGAGATAGTCTTTCCATTCAGCGCGATACTTTTATATTTTTTAAGAGCTTGCAAAATTAAATTTCAAAAAGTTGCGTGTGGAAAATGATATTTAAAAAATAACAGTCTTTCCATACAACAGTATAATTCAAGAAAAGCGACAACACTTTTTTAATATTTGTTGAATTATGCGGATTTTTACCTCTTAAATGATATGTTCCAATACAACGAGATACCTTATACTTTTTAAAAGCTTTCAAATTGATACTCAATAAAATACGATTAGTATTTTTATTTTTAATGTTTGCATATTTTTTTAACATAATTTTAATAAGCTGCATATTGAATTTAGTTTTGACAATTGAGTGCTAAATACTCCATTATTGAGTTTCGAATTATGCTGGCACTTTCATTTGTGTTGCCAGCTACTGAAGCAAATTCCGGTTACACATGAAGTGCATCTACTTTTCGCGCTTCTTCTATCCATGCTTCATTTATGTCCTCATTTCTATCATTTAGAATATTATGTAGGATACAACATGCATTAACAATTATTGGAACATTATCGATGTTAACTTGTAGGCCCTTCCCTATTCGACGAAAACGTGCCTTTAGATGGCCAAATGAGTTTTCGACAACACGCCTTGCTCGTGATAATGTTTTTTTAAACAAGATTTCATTCGGAAAAATTTGAATTTCATTTCTTGGATGTATGAATTGGAGACACTGTCGTGTCATGTGCTGTAGCGGAGCTAAAATTTTTTTGAAGTGAGAGAATATCAATAGTAATTAGAATTGGATTATCAATAGAAAACAATTTTTTGAATAATGTATTCAACGAAATATAATTTTTTCTAGCTTGATTTTTTAGGTTATCTAATATTTTTTCTAAACTCTAACTTTGGGTGATAACAACTTCGTTTAAAATAATAGATACAAAATTTGTTGACATTAAGATTTTTTTTTTGGTTTACTGTATAGGAATGATAATGGGTTCACCGGATCCGAAATTTGTAGACTAGTATTATTTATCCAAACATGTCTGAATATAAGTGCACTGCTATTATTTTGACCGCAGCTGTTTATATATATATATTTTTTAGTGGCATAAAGATCACAGAACTAGTAATAGCTTCCTTTATATTTTTTGAATATAGATAATAACTTGATGATTATTTACCGATAGTCATCGACTGCTAGGAGTTCCACCGAATACCAGCCTTTATAATTGTAATAATCGGTGGCTACATCCTTGGGAGAACACACTTTAATGTGACATCCATCTGAAAATGGTTTTATAATGCAATAATCACTTTATATGCATCAGATTACATACCAATTGCTCCATATGTTTGAGGAAATCCCCAAGTGTCAAAGACTTTCACGTTTTCTTCTATTTTTGCTTGTGTTGGAGGATAGGAATTGATGTATTCCTTTTCAAATATATTGCATATTTCTTCGCAAAACTCGATGACAATTTCGCCCACCGTGGTCCTACCAATGCTAAATATATTAGCTATTGTTCTATACTCGGCAGAGGAACCAAGTGCATAAACAGCGACCGCAATTCTCTTATCTAAACTTATAGCTGTGCGGAAAATTGTATTTTTTCGTCTTAACCCTACGGTCCATAACTACCTGGACGAACGGGAGTCCATAACCAGGGTATCCAGGTACCCTAGTGAAGTTTTTCGTTTATATTCAAATAAAATAATATATATATGCACAGATTATTAGAAACGCTTAATTTTTAGATCTCAACTGTACAAATTTCATGTTTGTAAGATAAAATTGGTTTCTATGGGCATTTTCTACCTAAAAGGCACACAAAAGTAAACAGAAACTGGTTTTATGTTTCTGTTTGTGTTTTTAGGTAGCAAATGTTGTGTTTGTATTTTTTGTGTTTTTTTGTTTGTGTTTTTAGGTAGCAAATGTTCAGCTACGGTAGAAAAAGAATACATTTCAATGATTTCGTCAGTATAAGTTGAACAGTTGAACAATGAAGTTGAAGAAAAATGAACCGCAAAATAGAATATTTAACTGAAAGACAATATATGCGTTTGAGTGAAGAAGCCAGAAGCAGATATATTGAGTCTTTACTTGATAATATGACTGTGGATGACGACGCTTTAGAGCCAATTGAGGAAGAAGGAGAGGTATTTACGGGAGAAGTGCAAGACTCAGAAAGTGAAGACAATGACAACGAAATTCCAGCCACTATTGACACGCCAATGCAAATTGAGCAAGATGTATTTAAAGATGAAAGTGACAGCGAAACTGATATGGTTGAAGAAAATGCAACAACATCAAGCACAACAGAAAGTATGATTGCACGTGATGGTACTCAATGGCAACCAACACCACCTGTTTGTCAACAAATAAGGAATCATAACATCGTAAGAACTCGCAGTGGTCCATTACGATTGACAGAAAGTATGACTGGTATGCAATGCTTCAAGAGTTATTTTACAATAGAAATGGTCGATATAATCGTGCGTCATACCAACAAAAAAGCCAATTCAACTCATGATGCCTACAATGCAGCAAACCCAACAAAGCGTCAATTGAAGTGGAAGGATACGACAGTGGCAGAAATAATCGCATTCATTGGAATGCTGATAATGGCAGGCGCAAATCATTCCAATAATGAAAATTCAAGGGACTTATGGACGCAATTGTCTCATCCTCTATTTCGTGCAACAATGGGATTAAACCGCTTCTGGGATCTTATTCGTTTTATACGTTTTGATGACGCGAGAACAAGAAACGAGAGGCAGCGCACAGACAAAGCTGCTCCAATACGAGATATTTGGATAATGTTGAAAGCCAATCTCGCAAAATATTATGTGCCTACAGAAAATTTAACAATCGACGAACAATTGTATCCGTACCGCGGCAGAACAAAATTTACCCAGTATATTCCATCGAAGCCTGCGAAATACGGGATCAAGGTATGGTGGATATGCGATGCTAAAAATTCATATCCTCTTCATGACCAGCATCAGAACTTAGCATTGTTGGAACACTGCGGCGTAACAAAACCTATATACCAACAGAAATGAAAGACGATAAGAGTTGGACCGTTGGGACAAGCAAATTTGGTTTCCACGAGAAGGTGACTATGGTTTCCTACAAACAGAAGAAAACAAATTCCGTAATATTGTTGTCGACTCTGCATGATGATGCAATTATAGAAAACAACGGCAAACCAGAAATCATCAATTTTTATAACAAAACGAAAGGTGGCGTGGATGTTATGGACCAGACGCTTCGGGAGTATACCACACAGAGACACACAAAAAGGTGCCATTTTTCCACCAAATCAGCAATTGAGAGCTTTTTGGGAAGACCAGTGGAGACGGTAACCTATACCGAGCAACCATCTACTTCTACGGCTGCTTCTACTGATGGCAGGAAGCCAATATCAGGATGCTGCTATTTGTGCGCTTCTTTGCCAGACAATAGGAGAAGAAAGACGAGAAAAGTCTGCAACGTTTGCAAGAAACCAATTTGCGATCAACATACTCAAACAATATCAAAATGTTTTCCATGTTTCAACAATGACTCAACATAAAACATCAAATATTAGAAATAAGTTAAAATGAATAAAATATAAATAATTTAACTAAAAAACAATTACAGTTCATTTTTTACACATCAATAAACATTTTGAAACAAAATAAAAATAAAACAAACGTTTTTTCTTTGAAATATTAGGTAATTTGCACTAAGGTACCCCGGTACCCTGGTCATGGACCTCTGTATGCAAAAACATTAAACTCATTTTTTAGTTAATATATTTAACCAAATTTGATAAACTTTTTTCTAGTCTCTAAGGTTAGTTGAAATCTCTGATGATCCGGAGTTTCATGTTGATATCTTCAATAATAAAGGAACAGCAGCACTTTAAAGTTCAAAAAAGTACCCGGGTACCCGGTTATGGACCGTAGGGTTAAGCAAGCCATTGATGACACCAACCAGTAAAATGTCTCGGACGACATTCGGAAGTCTTCTTTAAATTTTTTTTCGCCATGTTTTTCATGTTCCCAAAATGAACTAGTTCGACGCTATAATAGAATTATATAAAAAATATTTCTGAGATCCATACCAGTGACCATATTGAGCGATTCCTAGTCGGTTTGGACAATGACACTAGGCACTGCTTTAGTTGTTGGGCTCGTCTTCTATACATTGCAGCTCTTTGCTTATGAATGTTTATGAGCTTTGCAATGTGTTGAACTTTCATATTCAAGCTCCAGTAATGTAAATAATTAAAATCCATTTTTTATCGTGATGAGATCAATAAATTTTAAAGCAGAAAATTAAACTAGAAAAGCAATTTAAACAAGTTTTAGTCTGCCAATGTGTCACAGGTATAAGGTTCTAGTTTGCGTTTTTATTTATGAATGTACGTAAATATTCAATCTATTCACCACTTTTACTTTTTTGATCTTTCATATATTATAAGAGCGAAAAACAAACACAACAAGAAAACATTACATTGAAAATCTATCACTCGATCATATTTCCTTGTACCATTTGGCGAGAGCTTTATACAACTTCTTGTTTCAGTGTTAAGCTGCGTACTCGGAAAGCTGTCTTTGTTGTGTTAACTCTGCGTTGATGACCACTGCTATAGATACTACTTTGTAACTGTAAAACATAATCTGTCAAAAAAATAATTTTTTACGGAATCACAAATTTGTGCGCAGTGAATTATGACTTGGTAGTAATATTTTTTCCGAGACTAGAAAGTCGAGATCGTTACAGGCAACTCGAATCACACCAAAATTTGATTTAAATTTTCTGTTTTAAATAAATTTTGTACAAAAACTTTAAAGTGCTGCAACTTTTTTGTTTATGGATGGATCTTAGCACTTTGAATGCAAAAACTAAATAACTTTTTGGGATATTTTTAATTATGATAAAATATTTGGGGGTACATATGAAAACATTTTTATACTATTAAAAAGCAGTACTACTTATAAAATAAAGACACACTGAATTCAGTTTGTACAAAAACTTTAAAGTGCTGTAACTTTTTTGTTGATGGAAAAATCTTAGTGCTTTAAATGCAAATTCAAAAATTGTTGAGATATTTTTAATTGTGATAAAATATTTGGGGGTAAATATGAAAAAATAGGTTCATTAGTTTAACCCTGAAGACAAGGTCAAAAATCATTAGCACCTATTATATAAGAGTTGTACTCATTAACACCTTTATCATGACCTATCATTCTAAAATATCGAACCTCAAATACCATTGTTATAACCTTATGGCAAAAGCGAAAATTTTTAGTGTCCCGAAATCCTCTTGAGAAAAGCTTTCATATGAGGGGCGGACTTTTGCAATTTTTTTTTGTATGGAGGCCGACCCACTCTAACAATACTGTTGGTAGGTACGGTAATTTGTGCGATAATGAATCTTACGCTTATATAACCTGTGTGCAAATAAAGTATGTATGTATAAGGGAAGTCAATCTCGGGATCCCGAACGATTTAAGCCTCTATAAATCCCGGGATTTTTAAATAAAAATTTTTTATTAAAAATATTAATGTAAATGCAAACATTTAATTTTAAGTTGATTTGAATATAGAATTAAAAAACCTTTTGTTGAGGATGAAAAAGATTGTTAGGACGATGAGTGTAAATTACTGAAGCAGAGACTTTCCAAAGTTTTAGAAGAATTGCAACATCGGGAAGTAAGCTATGTATTTCAAAATTGTCAGATATTCTGACTTAGGAAATAATTTGGTTTTGTGGTGAAGGCAATCGTGATCGAAACTTACAAATTGTTTACAGTTATCGTACAACTATTTCTACAACTAGCATAGAATCAGAACCGTGCTTCTCATCAGCGGGTTATATTTGTAATAATATCCGAACAAAACTCTCCAATAAAAAAAAAAGAACGCGTTGATCAGCTTAATGATTACATTAAAAATAATTAAAACGAAAAATTTAATTTTGCAAAGTCTTTTCCAGCCGTCTTTTCAAGACGATGTAAAAAAAAAAATTTAAAATTTATATAGAATACCTTAAACTGTTCTGTATTTTATTTTTTATATTTCTTGTTCTTTAACCCTTTCAACTTCTAGGCTCAACTAAGAACAAAATAATTTTTTTGAGGTAATATTCCTATCATTTAGGTCCTTCAAAGATGAAAAAAACATAACTTTGATTTTAAGCTGCGATACTTACGTTTTGCAAGCTTGTCCAAAGAAAAAATTATTTTGCTCCTGTTCAGCATAAAGTCTTTTTTCAACCCTTCCATTCTTATTATTTATGCCAAAAAAGATAAAAAAAACATAAATTCGATTTTTGTCCGGTTCATATTTTCTTATAAAATACGCCGAAAAAAAATGTTTGATTTTCTTCGGCACAAAATCGAAAATCCAACTGGCTTTTAAGCCAAATATCTCTCTAAATTTATTTTTATCATGTTGGTCCATCTTTTTTTCATAGAACCAAACAATTTGATTTAAAAAAAGCTTTGCAAAATAAATACATATAAAAATTACTTTATGGAAGTGTCCAAAATATTGGGCAAGTCCACTGAAAGGGTTAAATTAATACAATTTGCTAGTCATTAATATAATTTAAGTTTTGTGTGTTTTTTAGTATTAAGGGTATTCACAATTGTGTGGTATAGTTGTGTTGTGTTTTTTTTTGTCATAGTGGAAAATCACAAATATGAGCACCCTTTAAAATAGAATTTGTGGTTGCGAACCTCCCACTATAGCTTTTTGTTACTGTGCAAATAAATTAACTATCTAATTTGATAAAAGTTTTTTCTAAATGACCTTGTTATTTATTATGTTGATTTTACATGATTTAAATACGAATTCTAAATGTTTGATAAAGTTTAAATCATACTTGATTTTAAATACAAATTCTAGTTGTTTGGTAGTTTAAAATCGTTTATTGAGCTTTAGGTCAAAGTCAGAACAATTAATTGTTCTAATGAATCTTTCCAAAGAAACAACAAGAACCACAACAACGTTTTTTCAAAATGAAGAGGAGAAAATCACTAGCTGTCACTATCTGATTTTATTGAAATTTTGGCCCTGCTAAAGGCTTCATCAGAAATCTTTGTGATACCCGTGCAAGCGCACTAGCGATTTAATATATTCTATTAATATACGGCATTAAAAAGTTTAATGTGCATTTAGAGCTTCCTCCATTTTTGCAATTAGAAAATAAGTTGCAACCGATCAGTTGTCTATGGAACCTTAAAAATAACGTTCGTTACACATATCATTGGGCTACTTAAAATAACCACACTTTTGCTTTTAAGAGATTTCACAACAAAAAAAAATATAAAAACCGCTCATGAAAGTGTGGATCAATACCTCGGATTTTTTTAACTACACTGAAAACAACGCAATTGTGAATACTAAGGGTATTGTATGTGTTTTGTTTTGGTTTTGTTGTGAATTAATTTACATTTTGTAGTTTCAAGTTATGCATAACAAAAAATTGTATTAAAAACGTTTTAAATTATTTACTTCTTAAAATTTTTAATCCCGAACTAATCCCGGGATCCCGGGATTGAGATTTTCAATCCCGATAATCCCGGGATCAAGAAAAGCTTCCGGGATTGGACTCCCTAGTATGTATACATAAATATATCTGAATATTGCATTTTTCTAAATAACAACATAAATAAAATTTATTTACTTCAGTTTTATAAAGTAATCAGTAAAAGTCTATACAAAGTGAGAAGTTGCTTATAAGCAACTATGGTCGTGAAAGGGTTCATTTCAAAATCGAAAATATTTCATTATTCCTTGATGATGTCCTTAATAAATGTTGCTTTACAATAAATAGGATGAAATACTAAATTAATAGTATCATTTAAATATAAGTAATATTCTGGAAAATACGCACCGCCACTTTGGATCCAGCATATTGAATTTTAAACTTTTTTAAAAAAATTGTAAATAAGCCACCTCATAAGTCCTCATAAGTACCAAATTTGGTCTAAATTCAAAAAAGTGTTTATTTGATAGCTATTTTTTGTGATTTGGACACACTGTGTGGCGCCAGCAAGCGAAAAGCAGAAATAGCTGGCGCATGTTCCTAGATGATGCCAGGATCAACATTCAATTGTACCGCCAATTAATGGCGTTTTCGCAAATTCTGGAAATTCTGCCCTCTTGAAAAAAAAGTGACCTCTAAAATTGAATCGTGCGTTTTTTTCGAAAATTTTAACCTCAAAAGTAAAACAAGTTCAGAATTCTCAGAGAGGGCAGAAAGAGGGCATAAAAATGGAACATTTTACGAGAAACGAAAACGCCTCAAGTAAGTAAGTTACACAACTTTTGAGCTTTATCTCCTACTAGTATTCCCTGGCTATGTCAAGAAATGCCAAATATATTTACCATTTTCAGTATAGCTGCCGAAAGTAACCACATGAACTAAATTACCAAATTTTAGTCTAATACGATCAAAACCGTGCGATATCTAGCATTTTTGTTGTTTTGTAAGCAATCTCGTAATCGAAACAAATCGAATGCCCAAATTTCAGCTCAAATTAGCTTAAGCCTGGCGCACTTTGCTTCACTCGACGCTGACCCCCCGAAAAGTGAGTTTTACAAAAGTGGGAAAGCCCTAGTTTTAGTGCACTTACCGAGAGTAACCATATTAATATTATTATTATTATTTAATGTTTATAATATTGTACACTATGACTGGGTCTTTTATAGTACATAAATTGAAATAAAGTACATTAAGAATCATAACTTAACTTGCTAGATTAAAATTACAACTATACAAATCAGAAAAAATTTCAAAAGTAGACAAAATTAACTATTATTTATTAGCAAAAATATTATGCATGAAACATCAGGAATGAAATATCCTAAGTAACTTATTTAACTAGTAGAAGAAAAAGATAAACAACAGCAAGAATTGAATATAGTTTGGGGATAAGTTTGTAAGAGATGTATAGAAAAAGAAAAGAAAACGATAGGTTAAATAGATTTAAATTATAGATTAAATTTTATATCAAAATGATTATATATTGCACGTTTAAAGCTGGTTCTTAATACTATTTGTTTTAAATAATTTGGTAGTGAATTCCAAAGTCTAATGGTGCTTATGAAAAATAATCTATTGCTGTTTAAAAAGTTGTGCCTAGGAACGATTAGATTTGAGGATCGAGAAGATTGTAAGAATTGAAGTTTTTCATATAAATATTCAGGGCTTTGACAGTAAATAAGTTTATGTATAAATATCATATTTCGAACGTTCAAGTAATTCATTAAACCGCAACCTAAAATGCCTCTACTTCTGACAGAAATATGATTGAATCTATTAACATCATAAACATATCTAGCAGCGTTATTAAACGCAACAAGAAGTTTATGTTGCGACTGTGAGTTAAGCTGGCTATACACAACGTCGGAGAAAGGTATATGAGGCATAATCATTTGAACCAAAAGTCTGCGACGTGTTTCTAGAGGAGTAAAGTTAGAAGAAGTACGTAAATATCGTAATGTTCCGTATATTTCCCCAACGACACTATTAATATGATCAGTACATGTTAGTTTAGAATTCAGTACAAAGCCAAGATTTTTTACTTTGCTTACAAATTCCAACTGATTAGACCCAATGAACAATGGCGGAACATCTACAAAGCCTGAGTCAGTCCTCGCAATCGGCAAAACTTTTGACTTAAGGTGATTTATAAGAAGCAAGTTTGCGGTAGCCCACCTGTTTAGCGAGAGTAAATCCAAGTTCAATCTATAGCTCGAGTCTTCTAAAAGACAAGCTGGCCGAGAAATGTAAATTTGAATGTCATCGGCGTACGCATGTATAAAAGAATGTTTACAAATGGAGAAAACATCATTAATAAAGATAGAAAATAGAAGGGGGCCTAAAATCGATCATGGAGGAACGACTGTTTTTATTGTTTTAAGGTTTGAAAAGGTATCACCAACTTTTACTCGTTGCTTTCTGCCTTCTAGGTAATGAGAAACTAATTTAACTGCATTATTACTAAAGTAAAAATAATGTTGAAGCTAATTACAAAATAAAGTATGACAAATAGAATCAAAAGCTTTAGAAAAATCAATAAGGCAGAGAAGAGTTATAAAGTTTTGGTCATACGCTATCCTAATATCATCAACTTTCTTTAATACTGCCGTCGAACAGCTGTGCCCAGATCTAAAGCCATACTGCAATGGCGATAAAAGCTTATTATCAAATAAAAATTCAGCGATTTGATCAGTCATAATTCTTTCTAGAACCTTGCCCAGGGCGAGTAATATACTAATGGGCCTGTAGTTCTTGGGATCTGATGCGGATGCAATTTTAGCTACTGGGATTACCGTTGCTACTTTCCACAACTCAGGAAATCGGGAACAGGTAAGTGAGTGGTTTATGATGAGGGTTAAAGGACCTAATATATAAGGAAGGACAAGTTTTATAAACCTAAGAGGCATTCCATCGATTCCTATTGCGTTAGAACTTAACTGTATTAAACATTTAGCCACACAGTCTTCATTAACACACACTAATTCAAATGAGGGAAAGTCAGTGTTATCAGGTATTGTAGGTGCTTCAAAAACGTTAGTAAATGTATTCGAACTAGAACTTCCACTGGTCAAAAAAAAGTCATTAAGCACATTAGGGTCCAAATTGCAGTCTTTCTGTTCATTGCTTAATACTCTTAGTTTTTTAATATTTTGCCAAAGCTGTTTAGAGTTTAGGTTTGGATTAAGCTTAGCACTGAAGAATTTTTTCTTCTCCAAATTAACTTTTAGAGTGGCATCATTGCGCGCTCTTTTGTAATTTTCCTAGTTTTCAATCGAACGGTTAGTTTTCCACTTAGAATGAAGCTTATTTCTTAATTTAATGGCACACATAACACGATTAGTGAACCATGGTTCATGGACAACAGGAATTATTAACTTCAACTCTACGTAAAGGAACATTAAGGTCGAAGACAATATTTAATTCGTTCACGAAAACTCTTAGTTTTTTGTCCACAGAGTCATACAGGTTGCAGTCATTTAATCTCATACTAGACAGGTCACGAAAAAGTGCTTCAAAATTAACAGATTTGTAGTCCCGATATGAAAAACTTGCCTTGTGAGTACTACCAAAGTTTACATTAACACTACAGAATATTAAATCATGGTCCGAGAGGAAAGTAATTTGGTCAAATTTTAAAACTAGGAAAATGTCGGAAACTAAGCATATATCAAGTAGACTAGGCTCACAATTATGTCCATACCTTGTTGGAATATTGGAATTTACGGTTTTTAAACCACACGTCGTAGAGTGAAAAAAAAATTCTCAGTGGCAGAATCAGTGCGGAGCAAATTAACATTAAAGTCGCCACAAATAATCAAAAAATCATAACTAAGTAAAACAATAATCAGTAAAAATATGAGCTAAATTACAAAATTTTTGTCTAAGACGACCCAAACCGTTGAAATAAAACATTTTCGTTGGTTTGTGGGCGGTAAAAGGGTTGCATGGAAACCAATTTTTAGTACAGTTGCTGAGAGTAACCATACAAACTAAGCCAAAATTTTAGCTCAATCGACCCAGTAGTCAATTTTAATGGTTTCTCAAGAAGTGGGTGTGGCTATATAGCGATAACGCCCTTTTTCAGCAGGGTGATGTAGACAGACGTGGGCCACAGGTTGAAGTGGGCCACCCAAGTAATTTTAAGATTAGTGACATCTATGTGAAACCGCGCACATTAATTATCGTATTTTGACCCAAGGTTACTTTTTATAAGCATTTGTGGGTTATTAACCTGCTTTCGCACTGTCCAGAGAAACGTGCTGCAGATTTTGGCGAGAAAGTTTTTACCCTCGTACCCTTTCATACGATTTGTGATCGAATTTTTACGAGAAATACTCAGGTAAATATGCAATATGTTAGTTAAACATGTTATCTTTGTAATGCAAAGTGATTTTTGCCCATCATTCACGTTGTGTTTTTGTGGAATGCATATGCAAAAAAAGGGGCTTGTAGGCAGAAGTGGGCCACTATTTGTGGACAGACATGGGCCACTTGAGTAATGCCGTTCTTTGCACGATGAAGTGTTTTTATTAATTATACAAATGTCTTATTCACTAATTTTTATCATTTTAGCCATTATGCCCCCCAAAAAAAAGGAAACCACCAAAAAAGTGGTAAATTAATATGATTATTTTTCTTCGACCTCTTGATGTATAATTTTGAGTTTAATTCGGGCTTGAGTGGTAAATTATGAAAAATTTATTGCTGCTATAAAGCAAGTAAGGATAAATCAAACATTGGAACGTGTTGCTTCTGCTGCTACCGATGTTAGCAGATCAACTTTTCAACGCTACTTGAAACTTGTTTTCAACAGATTTCCGATTGATTTTTGTATGATTTGCACTAAATTGATGCCGACAAAGCTCACAAAAAAAAATTCCATCGAGTGCGACATCTGCGACCGACCCTTCCATTTACAGTGCGTCGATATGACCACCCGCACCGACTTCACGTGCGTCAATTGCGAGTAAAATCTGTGCTTTATCACTAAGAAATGTTTTTTTCACAAGAACTTTGTAATTTCTACTTCATCACTCCTTTTTATAGACATTGAATAAACATTATTAAAGTCCATGTTTTTTTAATTTTTGACCCTCATTTCGCATCAAGTATTTTGAATTTTGCGAATTTGACAACAGATTTGTGATCAGCGCCTCTAAAAACCCCTAGAAGAAGAATTTGAAACAGATGGCAGCATTTTTCAGATAAAAATTTTGGTGGCCCACTTCTCCCTACAATTTCGGAAAACTCGGAAAATACAGTTTTCTTTTACATGAAAAAGGAAAATTCTTTACAACTGAATTTAAGAAATCTGCTGTGATGGAAAGTTGTGTCTTGGTGTACTCTTGCGATTAAAAAGAAATTTTTTTGGAAAATTTGAATTTTTCACTATTTTACAACCGAAAATAAAAACATGGCCCACTTCTGTCTACATCACTCTACAGTTGCCGAAAGTAACCATACAAACTTAAGTATCAAATGTTAGTCTTATACGGCTAAAACTGCTTCAAATAAAACATTTTCACTGATTTGTGGACGGAAAAAAGAGGGTGTGGAAATCAATTTTTTTGTACTATTACTGACAGTAACCACACAAACCAAATTTAAGTCTTATACGACCAAAACCGTATTAAATAAAGCATTTTCATTGGTTTGTGGGCGGAAGAAGAGGTCATGGACACACGCTTTTAGTACAGTTACCGACAGTAACCATACAAACTAAATGACCAAATTTAAGTCTTATACGACCAAAACCGTCCTAATAAAGCATTTTTTTTTTTTGTGGGCGGTAAAAGGGGGCGCGGAAACCTATTTTTAGTAAAGTTGTCGACAGTAGCCGTACAAATTATATTAAAATCTTTTAGCCTTATATGACCCAACATTTTTATTGATTTGGGGGCGTGGCAACTTTTTCCTTAACCATCTCGTACCTGAAACAAATCGACTGCCAAAATTTCAGGTCAATCGGTTCAGTAGTTTTGGAATCTATAAGCATCACACAAACAGACACACATCGTTTTGCTTTTTATATATAGATATTGATTTGTGGGCGATAAAAGTGGGCGTGAAAACATTTATATATAGTGACCGCTTCTTGGAGCACCTAAACAGCAAGTTTCACCACAAAAATGTGTAGAACTCCGGAATTGCCATGATTTTGAAAAAGTGGGCATATATATTGCGACCACGCCCATTTTTTGTACAAGTACCGACAGTATCATCCGAACAAAATTACTAAATCTTAGTTTTTTACTATCAAAACCGTCTGATATATATCCTTTTTTTGGTTTGTGGTCGATGGTGCAAATTTGGCTTGTATGGGAGGTACCACGCCCCCTCATCCAATCGTTACCAAAACCTCACAGAAGCATTTTCAAGATGTAGCTTCAGTTTCCCTGAACATTTTATAAAGATCGGTTTAGCGGTTTTGGAGTCTATACGTAACATACCCACAAAACCCACATACATACATCCATTTTTATATATATAGCTTAGTACCTTTAATTCATCATTAACTTCATGCCAAATCTTATTTTACAAGTTATTCAAAACAAAAGCCACTTCTTTGTCGTTTTGCATCCATAAATCGAAAATCTCAGCATTTTTTTACCTTGACAGTTTCTAGGAAAACAGTAAGCTCCCGTTAGTTTGCAGCTTTTTGCAGAACTTAATAGCGTTAAGGATTTGTTAAGGATTTTAACAAATTGTTAAGGAACAGCCAGGATTTTCCACAGTGAGCTACATGCACAATAATCTTTTGGTAATTCTTAGCAACACAAGCTCTAGTCTAGAAAAAACGATAAAAGTATTTATATTTTTACAAAAATCATAACATAATAAAAACATCAAAATAAATACGAAAAAACATTGATTGAAACATGCTAATTACAGCTTAAGGTACAAACCTTCAATATTCGAATTCTTATGTAATATAATACAAATAGCAAGTAAATATTTCATGCAATAACAATAGAGTTCAGCTACTACAGCTTTTTCGCACTTTCTCCGCATTAGATCATCTTAAGAACCAGCCCAAATAACATTAAAACATCTCAATAAGGCCATTCACAGTTCGAATACGCTGGTCTGCCATTTGTTCGATCTGCTAATCGAAAGCGCATTTTGCTTTGCTGTTGTTTTGCATACAAATGCAAATAAACAGGCACGCGTAAATAAAAGCAGCCCTTGGACGTGTTTTTTGTACCTCGTATTTTTATGCTTTGTCTACAGCCGCATAATCACATACATCACAGGGTTGCACAATCCTTTTATACGGCAGTCACATGGCGAGGTGTTCACAGTTTGAACAATAACAAATGCTATAAATACGATTTGTTAAAAGTACGCTCAAACCGTGAATAGCCTTAATGATATCGATAAGAGCGGTCCAAAACAATCCAAAGTGAGAAAAATTTACCCACCATAATATGGGTTGGGCTCAGGGACAACAGAAGACATAACAACTAACCATGCGTTTACATAGATCTAATCATACATTAGTTTTCAATCTACTTTTGAGTTGACCTTTCGATAAGTTAACATCAAAAAAGCTACAGTTGTTAACAAAGGTACTCATGCGATGTAAAGGAGCAGTAGCCATATAATTTGTTCTACTAAAAGGTAAGTAAATTAAATTGTTAGCATTTCTACTGCTTCTACGGTTAGTGTTAAAATTTATAAGAGTTAGAAGTTCTGGTGAATCGAATACACCAGTTATGAGTTGGTGTAAATAGACGATATCTGCAGACTTCCTTCTCTCATTCAAAGATTGCATTTTTAATAGTTTTAAACGATCCTCATAAGGAGGAAGGTTTAAAGTGTCAGTTGCACTTAAGCCCCTTAGAGCAAACCGAACAAAACGTTTTTGGATTCTCTCTATTCGTTCAACATGTACATTGTAACTTGGGGACCAAACTTGACTTGCATATTCCAAGTGAGGTCGCACAATTGCATAATACAGCGTTGTAGTTGTGATCATACTATTAAATTCTTTGGCCCAGCGTTTCATAAACCCGAGCATAGAAGATGCTTTTTTACAAATGTAATCAATATGAACGTTAAACAATAGTATAGAATCCATGCATATACCCAGATCTTTGACAGCATCTACACGACTTAATGCAGTATCTTTTATCTTATAATCAAAAATTAAATTATTCCTTTTTCGGGAAAAGGTCATAGTTTGGCATTTATCTGGATTTAGAAACATATTGTTTTTAGAACACCAAATTTCAAAGGATTTCAAATCAGACTGGAGCAGATCTGAATTGTCTTTAGCATCTATTGTTCTGTATATTTTCATGTCATCTGCATAGATAAGTAGATGAGAGTGTTTGATGACGTGGGTTACATCATTAATGGCTAAAATAAACAGAAGTGGACCAAGGTGGCTACCTTGAGGAACACCTGATTCAGCAATAAATTCAGCTGACAATACGCCTCGAAAACGTATTTGATAAGATCGCTCTGTCAGATACGATTGAATCCAGCTTACAAAAAATTGTGGAAACCCCATTAACTTTAGTTTAAATAGAATTAAGTTGTTCGGCAGTTTATCAAATGCTTTACTAAAATCAGTGTAAATACAGTCCACCTGGTTACCTGAATAAAATGAATTTAAGCAAAACGTTGTAAAATCGAGGAGATTAGACACAGTGGATCTGCCAGTAACAAATCCATGCTGACGAGTTGTCATGATCTTCCCACAGTGAATTTTCACACGATCATACACGAGGCGCTCAAAAAGTTTTGGAATCGACGAGAGTTTCGCGATAGGCCTGTAGTTGTTTATATCGTTCTTACAACCTTTTTTATAGATAGGACCTATAAAAGATTTTTTCCAAAAAAGTGGAAAAATACTTTCGCTAATTGATTTATTGAATAACATGGACAGTGGTTGACTTAGAACGGAACCACATCGTGTTAACACTGCGGCAGGAATTCCGTCAGGTCCAGCATTAAAATCCTCATCGATCAATCCAATATACTTTAAAATATCCTCTGAAGTAAAGGATATAGAATCCAACGAAGCCCTGGGTGTAGAGTTCATATATTCAAAGTACTCTTCATCAGGATTACAAGAACACTTTTCACTTTTTTGATATTCTATTGCTTCAAAACTAAAAAAATTAAGTGGAAAAATATGGAGACATTAACAGCAGTTTAAACACAAAGAGGGTTGCAAACTATATTAATTTTTTCTGAATTTTTCCCCTCAAATATCTTGTGAGTTGAACACTATAAAAAAATGTTGGAAAAACGGAAGCTCAAAAATTTACTTTTTACCGCAAAAAATGAATTTTCTCAAAGTGCACTTTTTAACGGTAAAAGAAAAAATAAGTGAAAAATATTTCTTGTGTCCGTCCAGCCGGGTACCAGAACAAAGCTCGGATAAATGTCACAAAAAAAAAACGCTTAAGAAAGGGCGGTCAAAAAATGGTTTGAGTATTTATCACAACTGCAAGGATTTATTAAAACTGAAAAACTGTTAATTTTTGTATCATTAAACTAACATTTGAATACTCTTAAACCTTCTCTATATTTCTTCATTGCGTCGCTATTTCATATAAAAAGCTTTCACTAGATGGAGCTGAATACGAATTTCTTTACATAAATTTACCTACATTCGTGGCAACGATGTCAGCAAAATATACTGCTAAGCACACAAAAACAACCAAAACGAATAAAATCCAGACATTTATCGACTGAGTGCACATTTAAGGGTGCTTCAGTGTCAAATACATGACCAGCGTTCGGTGTTGATGAGGGTGGGTGAGCACGAAACATTGCAAGGCTGAACATAATATTGACAAAACCACAGATACGAATGATGCTATATAAAGAAAACTGATGAAAAATACCACTCTGACAAAAAGAGTAAAAAAGAATATAACGATAATGAAATAAAAAAAAAAAAATTGTACATTTTTTCGCTGAGCTGTTGTGAGTAAGATTTGCCATCCACAATCAGTATGGTTTGTGGTGAATGAAAGAGCAAATTATTTTGTAAAAGTGAGGATAGAACAAACATAAAAAAAAATTTTCTAAAACTTTACAATATAAACTCAAATACAACATTTCATTAACTAACAGTGAGCTTAAGGAATAGTGCAAAAGTAATAATAAGCAATTATATATTTAATGTTAATCAAATATCTGGAAAGTAGAAGGAAGAAAAAAGTGGAGGGGACGTTGCGACAGCTGGTTTTGTGTAAATCAACGGAGAAAATAACAGTTTTTTTAACTAAGCAAGACTTTGCAGTCGATATAAAATAAAAAAACGACCAATGAATTGAAATTACTCTGTAAATTATTATGAAAAAAAATAATTATGGAAAAATTTCATATTTTTTCGCTCTGACGTCAAATATTTACAGCTTTGCTGTCAGTGTCAAAAACTTTATGTCAAAAGAAGAGCTTTTTTGCTGACACAAAAAAGCTGCTGAGAGTGCGATAGAGAGCGCATTTTCAGCGGTGCTCTTGCTTTTAAAGCGCTGCGACCATCGTTGGCATATCTTGCGAGCAGTTCCAATACGAACTTTAGTCCTTCGTCGTATGCTGTTGAGTTTGTTTAACGCGAAAGAATCGTTCACTTCAAACAGTGTAAATTGTGCTTTGAATAATTTAAGTTTTAGTAGATATCCTGAAAATAACAAAAACAAAATATTTAAGTATACAACTTTCTATAAATACGAAAAATCGATGTTTTGCTTAAAAATCAGTGAGCAGCAAAACTTTCAAGTTGATAATTTTCTGTCCTTTGTTGAACAGCACATTTAAATAGGGTGGCAGCATAGCTTTAAATTTGAAAATCAAGTTTGTCGTGCAGTCGGTCGGGCCTTACGTTGAAACGTCCGTCGTCACTCGTGTTAGTATCGTGCGTTTTAATAAAAGTTCTTTCTTTTGACTGTGTGTGTTTCCTTTGAGACGTACTCATTGACGACATTAATTGTGCGTTTACCCTAGTTTTTGTGTGGTATGTCAGTGTGTTGACTTTTACACAAACACGCACACGCACGCACACATAGAGGCGCAAATTGCCAGAACTGAAAAATCATTTACGCTATTTTCCTTGTCATAAAATATTTAAAAAAATAATCAATGGAAGCGCACAAACAGCAAACTCCAAACCGGAAGCGGTTACCGCGGCTGATAAAGGCCTAGAAAAAAAAAACAAACACAACGATTTGTATCTAACTCGCATACACCGAGCAAGGCTTTAAAAATACGCAAAATGAGTCAAATACTAGAAAACATTTCAAGATGTGAGAAGCTATTAATTAATAATACATAATTGTGTGAAAATAGTCGTTTTATCTTGTTCCTTACTACATATTTTTGTTTTTGTTTCGGTTTTGTTTTTTTCTCTGTTAACTTGTTCATTGGTATTCTTCATTCATTCCTTCCTTTTAACATACTAAATAGCAGTTGCCAAGTTATTATAACTACAACAACAAAAACGGTGATTCTCCTGTAGTAGTGTTTAATAAAAAAAACAATTTCCTGTAAATACTAGCTCGTAGCTCGTTTCTGTGTCTGACTGATTTCAAACAACAAATTTTAGCTACTTCCGGTTACTTATTTCTTACTCTTTCTCTCTTGTTGTAAATAAAATAATAATAATGTAAGCCATAACAAATACATAAACAACTATTAGAGTTTTCTGTGTGTGTTTCTTGCATGTTAAAAGCTAAACACAAAACTTATTATTTTAAACTTGATTTAGAGTTTTAACTAATTTGATTTAAAGTTTTGTTTGGCAATACAAATTGGCAAAAAAAAAAAAAGGTTTTTTAATTGATGATTTATATACAAAACTACTTTATTAAAAAACTGAAATCTATTTGACTCTAGCTCAAAGTTAAAAGTTTGGTTTTACTTTTTATGACATTGCGTGAAATGTTTTTGTTGTTTCTAGTTGTGTTTGTGAATGCTTTGGATATAAATTTGTTTCTTGGTTAAATACGAATTGTATAAAAAAAAAAAAAAATAAATACAATAAACACGAAACTTTGTAAAAGCTGTAAAACAACTGTTAGCACAATTCAACAAACATTTTTTGAGCATAAGGTAAGTTTTAATTAAAGGAATTTTTAATATTGTGTAAATGTCTTCAACAGTAAGGCGATGCTTTTGTGGAATATATTCAGAGCTGAAAAGTATGCATTTTACAAAATAATAATAATGCATCAGTGAATAATGTAATAATTCAATTCAAAGATTTTTGAATAAATCTTTTTTCACATTCAATTTGATTTGATACTTTAGAAACTTATTTAATTTTATCGTCGTTCAGAATTAATTTTTTATCCAAATGATTGCAATTCACAAAGAATTTTTATACACTTACAGCCTTACCAAGAACGAGCTGCACACTTTCTCTGAAAATCGGTTTTACTTAAAATGGACTACTTTTTAAAAGCTCCATACTTCTTCTTTGCTACCAATAAAAATGAGTCAAACATTATTTAGCTAAAATAGGGATATTTTAAAAACATGAAAAAACTGCCAATTTTGACAGAATTACAAATAATTTTAACCGCTTTTCAAAAAAGAAAATATTTGCGACAAGTAAGAAATGGAGCAAACAGTTGATTAAGATGCAAAAAAAAGGGAACAAACTCATTTTCACATTTTTACAATAAAACACACACAATACACAAATTTTAATTCATTATGAATTTCAGCGCGAGAGTTTTAACAATTGAAGTGAAGAGCACAAAGCAGTCTTCAGGAAAGTGTGCCTTGATAGAAAAAGTGTCTTGGACAGCTCCAAAAATGACATCAAAACAATTAGGCAGAAGGACAAGACGTGGAGCGAAGCTTTTGGCTTGTTGGGCAAATAGGTGCAAAGAGATGTGCGCTCGCATGCGTCCAAAATATAAAGCGCTGTTTCCTTATCGAACCTACAAGAGCTTATATTTATATTGATGGAAAACGACGTCAAGGGTTGACCATTGCGATAGCCAGAAAACGGTGCAATTCTGGAATATATCAGTAAAGAATACTTCATGTCGTTATTATGCTAGGCAAGCATGTTTGGTGAACTGACTTTATTGTTACTGTTTTACGAATAAAATGATAAATTACTTTTTTCTCCTGCTCATTTCTTCGCTCTGACGCCAAACATTTTGGAAACAGCAAAAAGGCAACTGTTTAACAAACATAGCATAACCACGAAACGAATATTTGATCGGAGAAGATAATTAACAGAATTAAATTAAGACACGAGTGGATGACGGTGATATGTCGCTAAATTGTAATTTCGAGAGAATTGAGATCAAACTTTCGCATTTGTACTGATCTCTTTACTAAATTAAACTTTGTAAAAAAGTTATTTTCTAAAATAGCCACACACATGGTTGTTTTAAGGTTTAAAATTGTTTGTATGTAAATTACATCTTCTTCTATGCATAGAATAGCGAAAATCCGAAAATGCGACATATCACCTTCATCCACTCATGTCTTCAATAGCAAATATGTTTGCCTAGCAAAGTTATGCCTACGGCATAACTGGCTCCCGCAAAACATTATCAACTGCTTTCTGTGGAAGAAGGTGTGCAATTTTATGAACTCACTCATTCCCGATACGTTTTTGGTTTTCTTATAGCACGATAGTCTGCCAGGATTTCTCTGTGCGTAAATAAACGTTCATCGTCAAAATTTCAGCTGACAGTTGAAAAGTAGTCAGTTTTAATATAAAATACATGGAAAAGCTGGTGTGGCGACCGTAGCTTAGTGGGTAGAGTGCGTGGCTCCTAAGCTAAAGAACCGCGGTAGCCCGGGTTCAATTCCAGCTCAGACAGAAAGTTTTTTCAATTGAAATAATTTTTCTGTTCGGTCGTCACCTCTCTGCAGACAATGGCAAACCTTAGAGAGTAAAAATTTTGCCTTGTAAAGCTTCTTGAGAACATAAGCCGTTCGGTGTCGGCATAAAACACGTAGGTCCAGTTCTCGGTCATTTGTGATCAAACATTTAATAACACGCACAACACAATTGATCAATAGAAGCTAGGTCAAAGTCCTTCCAAGGGCTAAAATGGCCAGTTTATTTTATTTTATTACATGGAAAAGCTGTGTATTTTCTGAGCTGGCTATTTTTTAAATTTAAAACTGACTTTAAGTTTTTATTGGTACTGTTTTTGCTTAATGTTCAACATTTTCGAAAATGTTATACATTAAAATCCCTTTTTGGTAAGGCTGTTAGCATTCAAATTACACAGTGCCAAAAATTAAGGGTCATGGAATCTAACGAAAAAGAGATCAACACAGGTCGATGGTACTGATCTAGACCAACAAAACTCTAAGAAGGTTTTGCAAAGTTAACTCGTTTTTTAATGTTATAGCCTTTGAAAGATGAGCTAATTAAGCATATTTTTTATTAAATGTTTTGTTTATAATTGAAAAGATATTTTTTGTTTTTGTTGTTTTTTACTACATAACGACGATAATTTTCGCTACTACTCCGATTCTTGAAATATTTCTGAATAAAACGATGTCTAAAAATATCTATTTAAAACACCAGGAAAAGACCGAGATTTTTGTTCCTATTATAATATTTAAAAGAAAAACTTGATATCATGAAATTTTACAATTTTGTTCATATCTCCTTTATGGTTATTATTTCTTTAAAACACATCTAACCAACAATTGTTAAATCAATTAAGACCAATCGAACGGGAAGCTCAAATACTCAAAATTTTAGTTTAACATTTTTGTCAATGCTGAAGTAAGTTTTTTTGACGAAATAATATGTAAATTTCATGTATCAAGAACAACTTGTTTTAAAAATTGAAATACGAAAAGGAATCGTGGTATTAACCTGGTGTTTTAAAAATATACTTCAGAAATATTTGCAGAATCCAAATTCAGAAAATTATCATCGGTACCACTTCTGATGCCCGAGATAAAATATCTTATTTTAATTAATTTGTAAAAGTTATAAAATTGCATTTACGTTTACATTTCTCAAAAACAAGAAAATTCATTGGCGAAAATTATGCAAATTTTTAATGGCCAAATTTAAGTAAAACGTTAACACTTCCATAGCACCAAAATTTGGACAATCAGATAACAATAAAAAGATCTGTGTCATTTCGAGTGTTCCTTTAGATTTGCATATCCTTCATACAGGACACTGAGGGTAGAAATCGAGAGTGGCATCTTGTTTTGCGAGATATTGTTAGTTTAAGTCTATATTTTCTTTTGTTTTAAACATATGTAATTTTTTTTACAAAAATCAAAGCTTAGGTCGTTATTTTTTACAGTTTTTCTCAAAAAGCAACTTTGTCCTTGCGGGAGAGGAAGCATCCTTTTTTTCTATAAATTTGTTCCCAATGCAGCTTTTGAGACCTCTTAGAATACGAATTTCGAAAAAATTGTAATTTGATACGCCCTAATGAGCACTTCATTTTTAAAAACTATTCTGCAAGAGGCAAACTTGCAATGCCTATATCTTTTAAAAGCGAGCTAAGTTTTCAAAACCCTTTTACGGCTTTCTTACTATAAACCAGTACTATCATTCTATGTTGTCCGCTTTTCCGTTAGAAATATGTGTTGCACAATGTTATTTTCACACAATCAGTTTTTATAAATTGTTATTCAACATATTTTTTAATTAATATTAATTTTTTATTCATAATTATTTTATTTTTTACGTAATCTTTAATTATAAGGATATGGATTTTTTACTTGAAAATAATCAATTAAGAAATAAAATGTATACCACAATTGTGGGAACACGGAGAAAACTGTTTGCTAAATTTGTATTGTGGTTAAGCAAAACTTGCGCTTGATTCTCAGCCACTTCTAAATTATGCTAGATATCAGCAAAAACTAATCAAAATTTGCTTTTCCAGTTTATAATAATTAAGCAAATTTTTGATTAACTTCAAGCAAAATTTTGCTAAGTTATAAGCTGAAAAAGCAAATTTCTACTTAATTCAAGAAAATAGTTATTAAGTAATTATAAATTGGAAAAGCAAATTTTGATTAGTTTTTGCTAAAATCTAGCAAATTTTTGAAGTGAAATAATTATTAACATTTAATTATATTGAAAAATTTCTTTCATCTGGAGATTTGAACCTGGGCCGCGTGA
Source organism: Dichetophora obliterata (assembly GCA_963920525.1). NCBI lineage: Eukaryota > Metazoa > Arthropoda > Insecta > Diptera > Sciomyzidae > Dichetophora > Dichetophora obliterata. The sequence goes on from OY986439.1 coordinate 129,382,500, forward strand.
GTGTAAGTGCATGGGTCTATCCATTCGACCATCGCAGTTTTTAACCAATCGTCGCCTAATTTTCTTCATTAAGAATAACCTTTTGCTCGTGTGCTTAAAATAAATTTGCTTGAATTTAGTAAAAATTTTCTATTTGAGCTTATAATAACTTAGCAAATATTTGCTTGAATTAAGTATAAATTTGCTTCTGCAGTTTATAATAACTTAACAAAATTTTCCTTGACTTGAATCAAAATTTAGCTTTTTCCTAAATAAATACATGAAAAGCAATTAAAATTTAGCAATCTTTTTCTAAAATCACACCGTGATTGTGCAAAGTTTTGCTGATTTGCTTTTAAGTAAAACATTTACTTGATTCAATTTAAATAATTATCTCCGTGATGTTTGAAATTTTTCAGAATTTGCTAAAAAATCAAAAAAATGGCATAAAATAATCAAAAAGTTTTTAAAAATAAGCTTCTATATAAAACAAAACGTTAACTAAAAAGAAAAAATAAATTTAACTGACATATGTCATACATGTATATTAGGCCGGGTCGATTTGTGGGAAGGCAAAAAAATCGCCCATTGCTCAGTGAAAATCGTATTCTAGGGATCAAAATAAGAAACTTTACCCGAGGAACTATGCCTCTAAAACGAATTCTAATGCCCCAACTTTTGACTTTTGTACCGTAGGGTCAAATTTTGAAAAATCTCTCTTTGACCCATTTAGATTGCCACAATCGAGTCCAAATGTATGACCGACTCCCACTAACTTTGGAGGGCCGATCCACCCATCCTAGTGGCGACCCCATTTCGCTGATTTTTTCATGTAAAGTGCCAAAAATGGTGATTTTTTGAAATGTTTGTATGGGGAACCCCCAGGGGGGTTCCAGGGGGTGTTCCAGTCAAAAATATATACTAACAAAAATACAAAAAATCTGGAACTTCTGGCATGACCTCAGCCAAAGTTACAACACAAAAACAAAAGCCCTCTCCATATAATTTATACGGCGATTGAAATCTTGGAAGCAAGATTTCTCGAAACTTTGTTAGAAGACTTGTGCTGATACTGCATATCGATGCAGATATAGGTAATGATAATAAAAAAAAAACTGTAAATATAGTTTGTGCGTTTCAATTAAGTATATTATTGATTTTTATTTATAACATGATAGTAAAAAAGATGCAAATAAATTATGTACATCAGTGCCGTACCCAGGATTTACCCATGGGGGGCTTTCCATGAACATTTTTTTATTCAAAACGAGCCCCCGTTTTCAAACGCCCATCAAATATAATCTTGCTTGTGAAAATTGTGGTCGAATACTTAAAAATTTGTTCAAACTTAAAAAATTCTGACGGAACCAGCATTTAAGATTATGTTCGTTTTTAATGTGTGCCAAAAAAATTGCTACAAAAAAAACCTTAATCGATCATCCAGAATGCGTCGTAAAGTAGCTCCATACAAAATGTATGGAAAAATGAATTTTCTTCATGTTTATTTTCGGGGATTTTTCGGGAATTTTTTAGGTATTCTTCTTGTTTGGCCGGAGACCAGTACGAATCGGTATGAATTATCGAAATCGGTATAGCCGTTTTTGAGTTATAAGCATAGTAACCCAGTAGTTACAGTCTTGAAGAAATCACAAATCAATCATGTACGATTTTTCTTGATCCTTGACGAAACATGCTGATTTGGCCATACATTTAATTGACGAAAATTTCAAATAAATGTTTCAAATTGGTGTAAGACGCAATGCAGGAAAGTCGTTAGCGAAAAGAAGGCAGAAATATAAAGAAAATTCGTCAAGGAATTAAAATCGAAGCGTGCTTCTGGACCGAATTCAAACTCGTGCGATATATTTGATAGGGGAAAAAAATATTTCATCCTCTCTCAACTCTATTGCAAATCGACGTAATGTTGGTTTCGTAATGGCCTGACGCCACCACACCGTATGTTTTCCAGGTCCACTCGGGCCACACAGAACCTCTTTTTGTAGTGATAATTCGTTCTTTAGTCGTACGGTAATGTTGTGGAATAGTCTCCCTGCGAGCGTGTTTCCCGTCAGTTTTGAGGTGTGCAAGTTTAAAACAAATCTTCAGCGAAACTACTCCATCTTTGCAACCTCTAGCTAACTATCACAGATCTTTCAAATCAACACAATGCTCATACATTTATAAAAAGCATCACGAGCTTTCACTCTACAAAACAGAAAAAAATTATACCAAATTGTCAAAATAAACGAATTCGACAGCAATGGCAATGACACCTAAACAGTGGTATCAATGAATATTTAAATACTATCGAAAACCATCGATAGTCACGCTCCCTGCGAGCGTGTTTCCCGTCAGTTTTGAGGTGTGCAAGTTTAAAACAAATCTTCAGCGAAACTACTCCATCTTTGCAACCTCTAGCTGACTATCACAGATCTTTCAAATCAACACAATGCTCATACATTTATAAAAACCATCACGAGCTTTCACTCTACAAAACAGAAAAAAATTATACCAAATTGTCAAAATAAACGAATTCGACAGCAATGGCAATGACACCTAAACAGTGGTATCAATGAATATTTAAATACTATCGAAAACCATCGATAGTCAGTCCAAAACTATCGATAGTCACGATCGCTAGTCACGCTCCCTGCGAGCGTGTTTCCCGTCAGTTTTGAGGTGTGAAAGTTTAAAACAAATCTTCAGCGAAACTACTCCATCTTTGCAACCTCTAGCTGACTATCACAGATCTTTCAAATCAACACAATGCTCATACATTTATAAAAACCATCACGAGCTTTCACTCTACAAAACAGAAAAAAATTATACCAAATTGTCAAAATAAACGAATTCGACAGCAATGGCAATGACACCTAAACAGTGGTATCAATGAATATTTAAATACTATCGAAAACCATCGATAGTCAGTCCAAAACTATCGATAGTCACGATAGTGTGAAATTATCGATAGTATCGATAGTGTCATAGATAGATTGCGAACTCTACAGTTTAGCCTCTACAGTTTAGAATGATTCGGCGAATTACAACAATCATGAATATCTTGAAGTTGTTGTAAAAGGAGTTGTAAATAGAGTGGAAAAAGCTAAGCGCTGGCAACCGCTACTTTGCATTATATTTTGTAAGAATTTTTTTTAAGTCCAGCAGCTCATGCAGAACCTTCCTTTAAGAAATCATCACGAAAAGTTCGTCAATGATGCCGCGAACTACTGGAAACTAACGCCACTCTCTTTTTAAAAGCTTTTATTTAATATATATATAGAATAAAATATACAAGTTTTTGTTTCACTTCATTTTCAAATTAAGTATTTATATATATTATATATGTAAGTAAATATATTAATCTGTCTCTACTTCCATTAGAAAAAAAGTTCTATTTATATCCCTTATAAATTAAGCTTGGTCGTTTTTATAACGAGTCCCAAAATATTTCTGATGTTACGATAGCTACCAGTGAGCTAAAACATTTTGCAAAAACCTCAAAAAATTATGTTTTTCGTAAATATATTGCTTTGTAGAAAAGTTCTAAAAATTAATAAACTGTCAAATATTAATTAAAAAAATTTTAAGGGTTTGTATTGTCATTAAAGATATTGCTGTTTTTCGTGCCTGTTTTTATTTGTTCTTTCAAATTTATTTTCACTTAAATTGAAATAACTTCATTATTTCATATTATTTCTTCAATTAAAAAAAATTTAGTTAGTTGAATTTTGACAGTTTTTGTATGCTGAAATTTAAATTTTCGAGAACTGCTCGAGGGAAAATAAAAATCAGTTGTTGGCTGAAGTATACTTTAAAATCTTTCTGAGCAGTTCGAATTAGAAAGGTTTTTTCAGCAAACATGTGTTTGCCATTCTAGTTGGCTTCACTGTTATCATCACTACCATCTGTTGACAACTACCGATGTCAAAACAATAGTGATGGTAATTTTGAACATATCACGTTTGTTTCGATAAATCACGATGCATTGATTTTTACTATTGTTGCTTACACGATTCAACTCATAACAAAGACTTTTACACGTAAACGTACCTTTAGTATATTATTTGTTTCGTTTTTTTACAACGTCTTAAAGTGATTCAATGAAAGAATTATTTAAACTAGTACCGCTTGTGGTCGAAATTCGACCATATCAAGATCGATTTGTCTTGTGTTTTTTTTTTAATTATTATTGAAAAAAGTTTAGCAACGTTAAAAACGTTAAATTGAGAAATAAATTTTGGTAATACAATTTTACAAATAATTTCACATACTCTGTAATCAGAAGCATTCATGAATAAACAATGAATGCAATTTAGTTTTTTTTTATCAATAAATTCCTGAAGATTAGCTCCCGTTTACTTTAAAGTTCGTCAAAAGGCCAAGAATTTTGTCGTCTTTTTCATGCTGCATGCATGACAATAGCTGAGATCAAATGCGAGAGACGAGAAGCAAATGCCTAAATTAATCCAAATTTGATGTTGTTTTTCCAGCTAAAAAAACGAACTCTCTGCAAAAGCGAAAAATAAACTTCAAACGTTATCAAAATTTTGATGCCGCTCAATTATCTGCTCAATTAGACCAACATACTTTATTACAATATTTCTCCCAGCATTTAATTTGGTTACGATTTAAACGGTGGGATGCCATCAGGTCCACGGAGTAGACATCCAAAACAGACATAAAGTCCACAAAAATTAAATTTAAACAATTTTATTGAACACGTTAAATATATCGAATTTTTCATGAAAAATATCAATTTTATGTGACAAACACAACATTCTGTACAAGGGCACATCTTCTTATCATATAATAATAAAATGGGAGTGGGTCAGTTTCTGCTTGTCAAAAGTCTGTATTGCCAAAATGCTGTAATTTTTACAGTATTCTTAAAATACAGTTTGTCTAATATTCTATATTTCAATATACTCTTTTTTAAAAATTTTGCTTTCAAAAAGTCTGCTCTCCATTTACACTATTTTAACATTGTTTGGGATACAAAACGGTGTGTATTAAGAACCAAAAAACATTTTAATGTCGACTCTAAATTTAGTGTAAGCTTTTTCACAACCACTTCTATAGAAATAATGTCAGAAAAACTCACACTAATTTTAGAGTCGACATTAAAATGTTTTTTGGCTAGGCTGTATGATATAACAGTTGTTTTTAAAGAAGGCGTGTCAAATTTTTTGGTATGTGGCACCTACATACCAAGATTAACTATAAAATAGTATGCAATTCAAGAATTTAAGCAATATTCTTAGTCCAGTTGTCACACGAACTAAATGACCACACAGTAAAAAATATGAGCATACATTTTATACTATTTTGTATACATATAAATCCAAACCAAAAATGTTTTACAAGTTATACCATCAAATTTTATAAATTTTTCCAGACCATTTTTCTCGTCAGACCAATCAAAACCATTATATTTTTAAATTTTCCCGATTTCGGTGAATTTGTTTCTTTCGAACCAGAATATATGTTGATTAACACATGATATCCATATGAAATTTTTAAATTGTATTTGTTTTATTATTTTTATAATATTGAGTGGTATAAAATTTATAAATTATTTGGAATAAAAAAAGTTTATACCACGCAAATGTTATAAAAAAGATAAAATTTACCCTCAAATTTTTCACTGTGCATTTAATTTTATTACGATCAACACTGTCTGAAATATAGCATTTTTATTGATTTGTTTTGGCTATAAAAGTGGTTGTGGGAAATTTTCTTACTATGCATCTATTTTTCGCGAAAGTGCAAGCAATAAGTTGAAAAAGTTGCATCGCAATGGGATGATCGGCATTGCGGCGAATAAAGGACGAACAAACAAACAGTGTTGTCGTTTAACAGCCGTTTAAGGGACGGCGTGGCAGCATTTATTTATATAGTAACCGTCACTTTGACCCATAGCACCTACATACCAAATTTTACTATCAAATCATGTAAAACTCGATTTTTAACTTCAAAAATGCAATTATTAATTCTTATTCGATCTAATCAAATAAAGCTAAACTTAATTCCACAATTATCACAGGTGATAATAATTTTATGGGTTTTCTATCTATTAACAATTATTTGTAAGCAATGTTTTCCATCACCCAATGTTCTTCAAGAGCCTTTCATCATCTTGTCATCATCATTATCAGAAACATAAAAGCTCAGACTCTCAAACGTCTCGTGTATGCTACAGCAACTATATTCAACAGAGCTATGTAAACCATTTTTGACGCTGAAGCATCGTCAAGTATATCCTGTTCAGGCTATTAGTTTGAGTTTAGTAATTAAAAAACAGCAAACATAACAACAGAGCCACGCAGCTTTAATGGTACTCTACTCAACGATGTTCAACAGAGCTGTGTCGCTATTTTTTCCTATTGTGTCCCATTGGGAAAAAAAAGATTTATTACATTTGCTTAGTTTTACCCAGATCTGTAAAAATAAGTACAAGTATAAGTACAAGTACCTAGGTTCTTAAAAAATAAGTACTCAGTATACTTCCATACTTATACTTGAAATTTTCAAGTACAAGTACTGTACTTTCAAGTATTTCTCAAGAACTTTGTTAAGTACTTGGTGAATTTTGTACAACATTCTTTCAGAAAGTAAAACTGCATGAATTTGTTAGAGATTTCAGCAACTTCTTATTCTGTTAGAGATTGCCTTCAGGGACTGTAAACAAGACCAGTCAATGAAAACAAACGCTCCACTGATGCGGAAGATGTAAGAGGTGTGTTCATCTTGATTGATAAGTTCTTCATAAGAAGGTAACCTTGCAACATCTCAAAATATGAAGATTTATCATTGATGTATTTAAAAAATTGCTCTTCTACAATTTTGTTATAGTCTGAACTTTGCAATGATGTGAATTGAGTTGGCGTAAAATCTTAGCTCGATTTATCTACATAAAAATGTTGAAATGGTAAAGAGCACAACTTTTTTATTTGTTAAAATCCTACCTGGGCTACCAAAATCAAAAACTCTTCCTGATGTCCAGTGACTGTTGTGTCAAGATATGCAATTTGCCGAAATCACGAAGTACTTCACAAATGACTTGAGAAATACTTGAAAGTACAGTACTTGTACTTGAAAATTTCAAGTGTATGCATGGAAGTACTTGGTGCTTATTTTTTAAGTACCTAGGTACTTGTACTTACGCGATACTGAATAAAGTATATACTTAGTACTTCACAGGTCTGCTAAATATCAATCACAAATATCTGGAGATTTTGAGCTGATTGGGAAAACTGAGTATGCCACTAAATTCTACGACCAAAAATAAGCTTACTTGTCTCGGCATTTTCGTGTGTCGGTTTGACGTCCCTACAGTGCAATTAGTAACTAATATTTTATACCTTAAGATTTGATTGAATTTTTGCTTCCAAAGCCATCTGTTTATATATTTAGAATTTATTATCAGGATCTATTTTTTTCATGATCTGAAAATATTTAGTGCAAATGTTGAACATAGTTTATCTGCTTATGCTGAAAATGTTAGTAATTCTTTAACTTACTTTTGATTTACAATACATTTAATTTAATGAACTTTTCGGGATTTTGCAGAAGCATTAATGTCATTATCTAAATTTGAGAAAAAAATTTCAACTTGGTTATTTCGAATTATATTTGCCCTCTGAATTATTATATTTTCTTGATTGTGATTGCTGCTTTCACATAAGCATAGCGACAATTCTTTTATGAATGGTGATTCAGGTTCAGTGCATTTTTCTTTGTTACGTGGAAGTGAATGTAATTTTTCTTTTATATATTCTTGAAAATTAATGCATTCTGATAGACAGTAGTCTTCTAAATATAAAGGGTAATATTTTTTCATTTTTTAACCCTGCTTTGATAACCTAAGTTTTTTGGTCTCTCGCTCGTGAAATGCTTTCACTGTAAGTTGTTATTCTCGCTTTTAAATAAAAAAAAATTATAATAAAATGTGTTTGTATAACAAATGAAATGAATGTGTAATAATCATGCAAGCACAACAAAAAATTATTTAATTGCTATTAAAAAAAAATTGAAAACAATGTGCCACGAAAACAATGACACGTCTGAAAGACGTATGGTTAACTTTGAAGCGACTTCTTATAAGGTTATCATAGCAGGATTAAGTGCATACTTTGTTTATTTGATTATATCTCGTTTAGTCAATTCTTTGCTTATTTTATCTAAAATTTTATCTAAAAGTCTCCACTCTAAATTTTTGTTGGCCCATTCATATCTTGGAGTAAATTTTCATGTTGGCCCATTAGCTTTTTTAAATTACGCTTTTATAATCTTAGCAAAAAAAAAACAAAATGTTTTATTGCTCCCAAGGGTAAATCAACCACTGGTTGTTGGAACTACTTAGTAGCTCCATTCGAATAAAGTTACCAGCTAACTAAAATAATGAACAAATGTTGATTTTATATGATTTAAATACAAATTCTAAATATTTGTTAGTTTAAATCATACTTGATTTTAAATACAAATTCTAGTTGTTTGATAGTTTAAAATCGTTTAATGAGCTTTAGATCAAGGTTAGAACAATTAATTGTTCTTGTTATTTTGTCTGTTAGTGTTGGTGCGCTCTCGAATAGCGCACACTGAGCGAAATAGTTGTCACAGCTTTCTAGATTTGCATGTTTGTATGTTTATACCCCCACACGTACGGTATATGTGCTTAGATTATATTTTTAGTCATCGGTATTGTTTACTATTTCTTCTATATCATTATTGCTTCAGCATTTTCTTTTAAGTAATAAATTATATTAGTTTGCTTGCAGTGGAAAATAACACGTTTTGCTTCGCAAGAAAGGTTCTGTGCAGAACAGAAGTCACATTCCGATCCAGAGTCAAACATTGTTTTTTAGGTGTTTTGTTTTAATATTATTAAATCCTAATATATACGAATTATCAAAATTATAATAAAAACCTTATAAAATTAAGTATCAAAATATTAATGAATGCAAATAATATGAAAAAAAATAATGCAAAGAATCTTAATAGGCAATGTATGAATTATATTAAACCTTAATAAAATAAAATATATATGAAAAATAATTATGAAAACAAAAAGTTTGTTTTTTAAGAGTGTCCATAAAATTTCCGACATAGGTTCTTACAGCATCACCGTCAGCGAGCGACTGAGTTATATTCTCTTCTGTTGTGAGTTTTGTGTACATGTGAAAAGTTACGCTCAGAGAGCGCTCAGTGAGCTATGGGGCGCCCCATGGTATAATTATTTGACAAGGTAGTAGCGTGGACTGGCTTTTTACTCACGAGCGGCGATGGGTAGTTGTCAAAATTAGCTGTTCATGCAATTAATCAAAGAAATGTGAAAAATAAGCAACGACTTAAACATAGCTAGTCAATCGCAGCAAACTAAAAACAGTTCAATAAACTTCGTGAGCAAATTTAATGAATCAAAGAAAAGTTGAAAATAAGCACATAGCTAGTCAACAGCAGCAAACTACAACTCCTTTAGCTGTTTCTGACAACTACCAATTGCCAAAAAACTGTTCCGGCTACCTTGTCAAATAATTATATTATGCGGCGCCCAGTGCTGCTTTAGAGGCTTCTGTGAACCAACTCCGTGGTTGGCAGTTTTAGGGGGTAGCTGATTTCGGAATTGACGTCAAAATTTAAAATTCAAGATTTCGGATAGAGTTGCCACCTAGATTTTTTTGTATTTTTGCGATTTCTTGTATTTTTGAAATTCTGACAACGGTTCTGACAAATGATTTCGAATCTAATTTCACAGTTTTTAAATTTAAAATTGAGGTTAGGGTTGCCACGTTAATTTTTACCACAGTATTGCCAACTAATAAAATGTATTTTTAGGAGATTTAAATATCATTTAACAGTGTTAGGAGGTCGTTGATTTCGATTCTGAATTTAGAATTTTAAAATTCGATATGGTGTATAGGGTTGCCACCTAACTTTTTTTATTTTTACAAATTCGGTGCTAGCGCGAACACTTAGTAAAAATGGGTCTCTGATTCCGAATCCGTTGTCAGAATTTCAAAATTATTAAACTTTTGTATAAAAGGGTTGCCATCTAATAATATGTATTTTTAAGAGTTTTAAACATTATAACACTGTTAAATTATGTTTAAAACTCTTAAAAATACATATTATTAGGTTATTATATTACCAGCAACCCTTTTATACAAAAGTTTAATAATTTTGAAATTCTGACAACGGATTCGGATTCAGCGACCCATTCCCAACTAGAACTTATGGTCCATATTTGGGTTGCAGCGACGTCGTAGCGTTTATTTTTGTGTCAACATTGACATGATGTTATGTATTTGTTACGTTACAGAGATCACTATGTTGCGAAAGTGGTGCAACACAACGCCAACATTGTGTTAGTGAAAATTACTTTGAAGTTACTTATTACATTTGAGTATAAATGCATTACAGAGTTGCCAATTTTGTTTACAGCCATAAATATAATAAATTATTTTATAATTATAGTTTATATAAAATAGTACAACATAATATTAAGTGTTTTGGATATTTTTTGGAGCTAAATGTAGATGGGAAAGAAGATTTTCGGTAAAATAACAGCCAAAATTTCTTAAAATTTAAGCGCAAGATAAATTCAGAAAATTTTATAATAATTTTATATGTTAAAAAAAAATGTTTTAAAAAAATTTTTGAGAAGTATTGTACGCAAATTTCAGTTATAGTTTTAAATGTAAGCAATCAATAAAACATAGTTAAAAAGCTTAACAATACAATATAAAAGCAGTTTCATGTTTATTGTTTGGAAAATATAATAATAATTTGCGTCCACCATTCTAAATAGAAAGAGCCTACACTTGGGTCGCAATTAGCTAATTGTTACAAAATGGTTACATCTTAAGTTATTATTCCATAGCTGAGTGATGCATTTTTTAAAGGTAAAGCTTGATAAATTGTTACAAAATTCTGTGACCTAGTGGTAAAGTAGTATTAAAAAGGAAAGTCACATTGAAGGCATGGTTATAATATAGGAATTGTGCCAATATAGTAAAAATAACGTGATTGTGTGACATTTTATTTCTAAAACGAAAATAAAACTAAGTAGGAATTTTTACAAACTTTTCCTACAAAATATTTTCCAAATCAGTATCGCTGCAACGTCGTCGTGTAAAAAATGTGTCCTAAGTAACCTGTGGTCGCAATATTCTACTTATGTTTTTACTAAGTGTTTGCGCTAGCACCGAATTTGTAAAAATAAAAAAAGTTAGGTGGCAACCCTATCCACCATATCGAATTTGAAAATTCAAAATTCGGAATCGAAATCAGTGACCCTCTAACACTGTTAAATGATATTTAGATCTCCTAAAAATACATTTTATTCGTTGGCAATACTGTGGTAAAAATAAACGTGGCAACCCTAACCTCCATTTTAAATTTAAAAACTGTGAAATTAGATTCGAAATCATATCCGTCGTAAGAATTTCAAAATTACAAGAATTCGCAAAAATACAAAAAAATTTAGCTGGCAACTCCATCAGCCATCTTGAATTTTAAATTTTGACATCAATTCCGAAATCATCTCCCCCTAAAACTGCCATCCACGGAGCTCACAAAACCCTTAAAAGTCCAAATACAAGTTTTTGCCGATCGTTTCAAGCTTTTCAACTTTCTGCCCGACAAAGTAAGTCTCAACATGCATGAGAAAGCATGGATATGACTTGTATATGTTTGGTATTTTTGCAAGCAAGCTAAAGCTTGCTTTTTCAAGTTTGGATGCATACTTGAATTCAATTGAAAAGGCTTGAACTTCAAGTAGGCTTGTGCAATTCTCTGGTACCTACATGATTGTTATAAAAAAAAAAAACAAAAAAACTACTGCGAAAAAATTCGTTTTACTGCGTTTTTTTTTAATTTACTGCTATTTACGAATTTTCAAGTCCTAACCCTGGAAGTATACAAATAATTTTAATCAAATAAAACAATTCAACACTATTTCTTTTTAGAAGACTAAATTAATTCCTACAAAACATTTGTGATTGTCTAGCTTAGCAACAACTTACCAGCAACTTAAAACATTCAAAACAAGTGCTGCTGGAGCCATTGACGGTGCAATGAATTGCATGCAAACCACATGGTTTTTATAAGAATTGTGTGTTTTTGCTTGCATTTTTAAAGCTGTAATTTTAAAGCCGTAAACTGAAGGTAATTAAAATATAAATGAAATTTATTCACAAATTGTCTTTGTAATTTAAAAAGAACATGTCAGAGTTCTAATTTCTCGGCCAGGAGGTGGGCATGACACAACGGCATGGAGGAGAAGTGGGAGTAGCCAAGTTTTGTATGGATTTTTTATATTTAGACGTTTTAGCGCTCGTGTTATATAACACGTTATCTAACAGTTACGTGTTAACCGGAGTAGTATTTAGCAAGTATTTTATCATTTTCAAAACTCTCATAGGGGTCGCCATGACTTTCTTCAGAAAAATTGTCAGCATACTGCTTACATAATTTTTTATTACATATTCCGTTATCACTTGACAAATTATAGTGAATACTCAGTCACGTTTCGTAGATATGATTACAACAACCATCAAAACATTTTGGCATTGTTATCGTTTGCAAACAATAATTTAAAAAAAAAACCTAAATCAATAGCTAGAACGTAATAAAAATAACACTTTTATTTACACTTTTTACAATTAATGCGGAAGTCAATTTATAAGCAAGATTTAGACACAAGATTCTAGTTTAACTACGAGGCAACAAGTTCTAAATTTTTTTGGACGATATTTACTAAAAAACAGTAAATTTATTCAATTTTATAAAGTAAATAATTCAATTTAAAAAAACAAAATTTCAAAACTCGAAAAAATAGAAAAAAATTGTGACCCCATCGTGAACTTTGGCTTAAAAGTTGCGTAATATAAGGCCGAATTTTTTGAAAATTTTGAAAATGTCGATTTTAATTTTTAAACGTTAATTACTAAAATAATTTTTTTATTTCTTTTTAATTTTTTTTTTTCTGAAAATACATCAAACCCTAACCCTCCTGACACTGGAGGGATTCGACTTTGAAGACAAATATCTTTCAAGCTAAAAAAGTTACAAACTTGAGGTTCCATGACATTTTATAAATAGTCGTTTTCTATCGTTTTTCGCATTTTTAGCATTCTAGAATTTTTTTCGTTGGTTGTAGAGCCGATCCAAAGTCGAACATTCCTTACCCTCCTGATAAGGGTACCCGGGTACCCGGAAATTTCTTCACAATTTTGTATGAAGAATGTGATGTAAAAGAAATTTTGGGTTTCTTTTAAGTTTGTTTTTTATTTTATTGTTGATTATTAATGAATTGAAGTTGTTTTAATACAAACTTTGTAGTATAATCTGGATACATAAAAAGCAAAACACTCTCTGCCATCCTGTTCGTCTGTCTGTGAGATGTCTATAGACTCCAAAACTACTGGGTCGATCGAGCTGAAGTTTTGGCAGCCTACTTGTTTCAAGTACGAGATGGTTTAAAAAAATTTTCCAAACCCACTTTTTACCGCCTATAAATTAATAAAATACTTCTGACGGTTTGGGTCGTATTAGTCTGATTCCTCTAACTCGTTGCTGATTGGCCAACATAACTTACGCGGAGATATTTAGATAACCATTTCGTCATGATAAATTGTCCAAAGAAATTGATGATGGTACATTTTTCCTGATTATGGAGGCTTGAGTGGGGTTTGATGGCCCGGTAGTATTTTGTGTAGCAATATATGATAGCGCTGCGCTGGAAGATTTGCCTAAAGACACTTTCATTTCGATAAAAGATGCATTTAAAATGCAAAATCAAACCAAAGTTAATCAACTTTACGAGCCGAGACCTAAACACGAACTGACAACGCGATGAAACGACGAGCTCACACACATTTAAATATTCACAAACACACATACACAGCCTATAATTGTCTTCACATCACGCTAGACCTATACAGTACCATGCACGGACATGTCTTATCTATGATTTTCAGTTTTCCTATACAAATTACACACTGGTACGCGGGTACCCTTATCAGGAGTCAGCGTATGTAAATGTTATCAGGACGATTAGAGTTCAAGGCGAAAGAAAATAATCCTACTTTTTATTGACATCGATATTTGTTACGAACCTATAGTTAATCGAAAATTTTGCCTTAAAAATTTAAAAGTCTATTACGTAATAACGGTTGGGAATAATAGTCTGAAACATTTAAAATATCAAAAAATTAGCGAAATCGAAGAAGGTCGCGTCAAATGACTTTTTTCTCTTTCCATACAACTCCAAAAACTTATTTTTTTTGTCGGATGGATAATCTTTGAAATTTTAGTAAACATTTTACGTTTTACCAATGCCATCGATGGTTTGAGAGTTATTTCTATTGCGTTAAAAAGATGTAGACCAACTAACAGAAGAAGAACCATTTTTCATTCTTTTGCCTATATCTACAAAACTTGACCTGACAGACTGCAGATATTAATCTTCTTTGGTCCAAAAGTTGACCCTTATTTGTAAACCTGTGTTATTTTTAAGTTTACTATGTGTTTCGTTTAAAGCACTACAAACTGGAATATTGCTCTAGCTAATATTTGTCAGTGTTTTTGTAAAAGTGGCGGTATTTTTACATTCAAAAAGATAGCAGCATTGGTACCTCACACAATACTTGTTGCTGTTTTTTTTGCGGACCTTGTTGATTTATTTTTATCTTGCTCAAAAAGAGCTTGAAAAGAGAGCTTTTGTCTGGTAGCGAAAAATAAAAAATTAATTTTTCAACACAAAAAATTTTTCTATCGTGGCACTTGAGAGCGAGCTCGGTCGAACTGTCAGAATGGATGAAAAGAAATGAGGAAAATGAATGCTTAGAACAAAGAAAAGAACAGTGACAGTTCGAGCAAAGGCGGAAAAAGAGAGGTTGCTCTCAAGTGCCACAACCTTATAAATGAACCTTGGCTTTGGTTTGTATGTTGCTCACATAGAGCTTAAAAAGAGAAAATGTTTTTCCTCGCTGAGAATAAGAATAAAGAAATTGTATGGTTATGCTCTTATGATTTTAATTAATTATTAAAGTAATGACTAGCACAATTATGTAGCGTAACTTTCAAATGGGTATCATAGCTACCCAATAAAAAAAGAATTATTAAAACAGCGCCTGCCGCTCTCAAGCTCTGAGCTGACGAACATACATGAGCCTCCTTTAATATAATAATATAATAATAATTTCAGTGGTCATATGATATGTAATATGAACAAAGAACTATGAATTTGTGAAACAAATGGTCGCGATACTTTACAATACCATGAATTACTTACAACTGTTATTAAGAATAGAAAAACTTGCAGAACAAAAGAATAAATGAAATTAAAAAAAACAATACAGATTGTTTTATCGACAGCAGAATAACTCCAAATTACTTCTTGGTTTATTTTGTCCTTGTGCAGTACGAGCATTTTTGGTTGTGGGTTTTCTTCCATTATAGCTTTCATTGTCGTTCAACCCACAGCGTTCTAATGATGGTTTGGCAAGCACTTTGGATAACGTGGGTGAAAGAGGCGGAAACAGCGTACCAAAATAAAGTTTATAAGCTCTGTTTGCTGCAAAAGACATAAAATATTGAACATTAAAAATTCCTTACATGAATACTATGTTTGCACACTAGCACATAAACAAGCTGACGCCATGCAAAATAAAATAAAAAGAAACAAAGCAATTCTTTACTATGGGGTCAGGGACATTGGTGTCTGCATATTTTTTTTGCTAGCCTTTTAGCCACTTGCCACATCAAGAAAAACTTTGCCTTATCGGATATAGAATCGAAGTCAACCAAACCAAGCCGATTCCAGTCCTGCTCCATTTTATTTTATTGCATTAAGTATATGTAGCCGCATTGTAGTGAGAAAAGTACGCGGGGAAGGGACTTTGTTAATGGAGCTTCCATAACCGAAGACTCTGTGGCTTTGAGTAGACGTTGACCAATAATTATTTGCTTAATTAAATTGTTTGCAAGTGCATTTAAAAAAAAAATATCGAAGGCAGAACATAATTTACTCAATGACACAGCTTAGTGAAGAAAACATTAAATCGTAATGGATTCGACTTGCACTCAGCCAAAAGTGTAAGTCAAGTTTGGCAATGTATCATTTCAAGTTTTTTCGCCACATTTAAATGCTTTAATTATTAAGAGTTTGTCCTTTACTTAGGGGTTTACATTACTTTTGACTTTTGAAAAATACGACATGTGTGGTGATTTTAGCAGAGAATAATAAAAACGTAATTGAAATTCTGCGCTTGATGGATTTTGACAAAGCTTTAGTTGCATATAAAAAAGGCACAGTTGCGATAGTATCGTAAGTATAGACTAGGGCTTTCAATTCCGAAAGGTTTTGGCAAATCCCGGGATTTTGGAATTTGAAATTCGTTATTCCGTTCCCGAAATGCAAAATTTTAAAAATAGCATTTTGCTGTATTAAAATAGCAGGGACCTTTAACAAATCTTTTTATTCTTTTCTGCGTTTAGGTAAAAAGAATTGCATATTATTTTTTATTTTTTATTTTTAAAATAGAAATTCAAACGCAATCGTTATTCATACTTAAAATATTCGAAAAAACTTAAAATTTTAAAAGACAACACCAAGACGAAATCATTATTACTAATGCAGACAAGGGTTAAAAAACAAAAAGATGTAATGTACAAAGAAGAACATAAGAAACAAAATGCAACAATAATTAGAAGATAAAGTCGAATTCTGAAATAAAATTTTGTATTTTTTGTGGAAACATTTGTACACTATGGTTGAAAAAATATACATCACCTGATTAAACCAGATCGAATAAAATTTAATTAGAAAATAACGATTATGGTATCATGGTTTTCTTAATAAAAATCATAACGGTCCTAAATTTTTAAATATTTAAATTATATAATTATTAAATATAAAAGTTATGATATTTTATATATCAGAAAAGTTCAACATTTGTTTAAGAATGAAATTATAAAATATTTAAAAATATCAAATAATGTTTCACTTAATTATAAACATAACAATATAAACGTAAATATATTAAACAATACCAACCATATAAATGTATCTTTTAAAAAGAAAACAAAACTTCTTATTCAAATAAATTAGTAAGAGAGTAAAAAGTATAATATGATTATAATATTCTTTTCAAATATAAAAAAGTATACTTAATACAAGTGCTACTTTCAAAATTCCATGAAAGAGAATTTCATGTATAGAGAAGAGAGATAAAACAGAACTGGATGAGTTCGATAGTAAAATCACCATCGTTTACAGTTGCATGTATTTACAGTTGTGAATAAAATCCCGGAACTTAGGGTTTGGAATTCTGGGACTAGAAATTAGTTCGGCAAAACGGGATTGAATCCCTAGCGTAAGCGTAGAATTCTTTTTTATACAGTAATAGAGATAGTTCAAGTTAATTTATAAAAGTTTTTATTTGCATATAATAAGTAAACTATTCTTTAATATTATGGTAGGGGTCCTTATAGGGCAATGTTTGATTGGCAGACATGCTCAGGGATTGCATATACCCCACAACGACTTCTACAAAAGCTGTAGAGATAAGAAGGAAGAAGAATCTTCAGTACAATTCCTCTGAACTTGCCCAGCGCTGGCCCAAAAACGGTTCCTTAACTTAGGCAGCTGGTTTTTCAATGACCTCGACGAATTCTCGGAATCTTTGGTATAACGAATCCTAGGCTTAGTAAACAGCTCAAATTGGTTTAAATAGAGTAAGGAAAAATTAACCCTTGGTATCACAATGGGCCTCATTGGCCTAAGTGTGTCTATTTTGAGGTAGCCACACCAACCTAAATTAACCTAATTTTTTATAGTACATTTCAACTAGTAGTTTATACATAAATTTTTTTTAACTTTGGATCTTATAAAGTTTTTTTTATAGCCTGTTTAAAATTGAAATTTTAAGAATTTTCGAGAAATTGGCCCACTTTATGGCCTACTATCTCTGGTAAGCACGAGTTAAAAAATTGAAAATTTACTAATAAACTATTCTTTAATATTAATTAAAGTTACTTTAAATAGCATTCATTAAAAAATAAATACAAAAGTAGGTAGTAAAAAAAGAATTTTATATAATATAGGAGTCAGTCCAAATCAACTGTTTCAAAAAACGAAAGTTTGTTGCTCGACCATTTTTAAAAATCTTTATATTTTTATTAAAATTTGTTAAATGTATTGATATCTCATACCTGCTTTCAAAATTTTTTTTGTTGTACTTTCAAAATGGCTGCCATATTTGCCATGCTACCTTTACAGATTTATGCGTTTCTATGCGTTTGCAGTTACTTTTACTTCTCAGCTTCTGCTAGATATAGAGTGATAAATTAAATATCCTTATTTTAAGCATACTTTCTACTTAATTTTCACATACAACAAATGCTAATGAAATAATTTTTTATATTAAAAAAGAAATAATAAAACTTTTTTGTTAAAATCGTAATATTTAACAACTTGAACAATGTTTTTTTTTTATAAAAAACAATTTGTTAGTTGTTGACTTAACTTTCTTCTAACCTTAAGCATTAAACATTAATATGGCCTTCAGGCTTCCTAATCCTTGCAGTATATATAATGCTGAAATCGCTGCATACATGAAGCGTTAACTTGGCTTCAAGTAAATGAGATATCTTCCATGGATATTTGCATACTATCCGATAGTCAAGCCGCTTTGAAAGACTTAGAATCTATTGAAAAGACATCTGAAACAGTTCTCAACTGCTGCAGATCTCTTAATGAGATGGAAAGCAGCTCAGAATCCTTCTATGCTGGATTCCTGGACATAGGGATTTTCTAGGTAACTGCAAAGCATATGAACTCGCTCGTACAGTTACTACCAAACAAGTATTAACAGATAAGGCAAGCCTTGGTATTCCTGTCACGACATATTAACTCCTTATACATTAGTTATTCGGCATTAAAAGAAACAACAGATGGCCAGCAGCATTGGCGTTGGAAGCGGGGGGAAAGGGGGGCAGTTGCCCCCCACTTTTTTAGCTAGATAAACAATTTAAAAGGAAAACTTCAAAAGTTATTAAAAATATCAGTTTTTTTTACAACGATAATAATTTTGTATTACATATTTTCCTCTTCTTTCTCTCTTCTTCATAAGCAAGCTTGCGGATAACCATTTTCTTTTTCTCTGTTTGCAAAAAGATAGAACAAAATGTAGAGTTTCTACTGCAAACCCATCACTTCAGTTTAAAAGCACCCTTCGTAAGAAAAAATTTGACATGTTCTTACGGGCTTTCCATATTGGACGACATGTTGTACGATAAGTTAGATGGAAAACTAATGGGACTATTTGATTGAGCGTTCGAACGATCCAACTTGTAAAGCAACATCATTAATTGCAAGCTCTCAAGCAGAACACATCCGGCTAATAGCTAAGCAACTTTTAGATGCCCTAACAATTGAGCAGTAATTTTACATAGTTGTACAATATTGTACAATCGGCAGAAAAAAACCAAAAATTTCGACCATCGTTTTAGCTTACGCATGGTACTACATGTTGTGCAATCTGCCATGTTGGTCCAATGTTTTGGACCATGCGAAAGCCCCTACTGTGAATTAGCTGATGAAAATCCACCTCGACGCTTTGAAGAAACATCAAATCCGGTTCCTTCAGTACAGTTGCCATTATATGATCGGCTACGAAAAGATTATTTCGAAATTTTAGATCTTCTCTCAAATGAGATAACGGCTAGATTCGATCAAACAGGTTGATATTTTATTTTTTTTTTTTATTTTTGCAAGTTTACACCAGCTTCACTCAACCGACTCACTTTAATTTAACATTCGGTGAGTCGGTTGAGTGAAGCTAGTGCAAATTGGCACTTTGTAAATCTTATTGTACATTTAAACAGATCTTGACACTCTGGAATCGTTGGAAAATATTGTAATCGAACCCTTCAACGGAAAAGTGCCTTCTGAACAAAATCTAAAAACAAAACTAGATCTTTATGCAGATGACTTTGATGGGAGCGACCTCCACGCGCAACTTAAAATGCTGAAGCAATTGCCTGGCCAAACACCTTCAAATTGTAGTGGCATTGTATCCCAATTTGCAAAAAATTCGGGTACTGTAAAAAAACTATTAAATGAAGTTGAAAAACTTATTGCTTTGCTTTTGACTGTGCCTGCATCAGCAGCTTCATCTGAGCGTTCTTTTAGTGCACTAAGACGACTTAAAACGTATCTTCGAGCAACTATGACACAGAAATGACTCACTCATGCGGCGACTTACTTATACACATTCACAAAGATAAAACCGAAGAATTGAATTCGATGGAGGTGGTGAAAGAGTTTGTTTCTTGCAAGGACAGAAAGAAACATTTTGGAATAATTTAAATTGATATAACTTTTTGTACCTTATTGCATTTAAACCATGTAAAGATATACCTAGTCTTGCTTTATAAAAGCAACCATTATTTCTTATATTTTCATATTACCATATGAAAGATCCTTTAAAGAATGATCTCTAATATTGAAATTGGAAGAACTTTTAAAAATAGTGAAATTTTAATATTTTTTATATATTTGTATATTTTTTTATTTTAAACTAAACTAAAAAATTTGTTTATTCACATTCATGTTTCTTTGAAGAAATTTTAGTGAACTTGTTTTTGCACCACCATTTGTACTGCCCCCCCAGATGAAATTAGCTTCCGACGCCAGCAGCTAAAGCGTGCAATATAACGCGTTCAAAATAACTCATTTATCTTAGTAGAGGCCACATTATGGTAGGGGTCCTTATAGGGCAATGTTTGACTGGCAGACATGCTCAGAGATTGCATATACCCCACAACGACTTCTACAAAAGCTGTAGAGATAAGAAGGAAGATGAATCTTCAGTACAATTCCTCTGAACTTGCCCAGCGCTGGCCCAAAAACGGTTCCTTAACTTAGGCAGCTGGTTTTTCAATGACCTCGACGAATTCTCGGAATCTTTGGTATAACGAATCCTAGGCTTAGTAAACAGCTGAAATTGGTTTAAATAGAGTAAGGAAAAATGAACCCTTGGTATAACAATGGGCCTCATTGGCCTTAGTGTGTCTATTTTGAGGTAGTCACACCAACCTAAATTAATCTAATTTTTTATAGTACATTTCAACTAGTAGTTTATACATAATTTTTTTTTACCTTTGGATCTTATAAAGTTTTTTTTTATAGCCTGTTCAAAATTGAAATTTTAAGAATTTTCGAGAAATTGGCCCACTTTATGGCCTACTATCTCTGGTAAGCACGAGTTAAAAAATGGAAAATTTACTCACCATATAGTAAATTGTAATAACAATCTTCAGTTAATATTCTGAGTTTGGTATTCTCCAAAGATATAGGGTGTTTATTCCCTGTTAGAGATAAGTTTTAACTCATCATGTTTTTGAAGATATTTATGCATATAAAGTCATCATCTTTTAACACATAATGCCTTAAGGGGGCGTGGTGGGTATAGAAAAGTATATATATTCTTGATAAGCGTCACTTCCTAAATCGATTTAGCTATGTACGTCTGTTTTTGGACGCCTAATAACCTGTAGGTTACCTACCTATTTAGTTTTGATGACCGGATGATCCTCATATTCTTCGGACTTGAAAGTGAAAAATCATCACATTATGGTGTCGGAGATTTAAACGAAACGATGGAAATGTCGTGTTCTCTGAATTCACATTTTTGCTCATTGCTCCGACACAGTGCGCTTTTTTAATTTTAGGATGACATTTGGGGTTTTTTTTTGTTAAATTTAATAAAAAAATATTTTTTTTCGTCAGATTATAGAACTTGTTTTATGAATGTAGTATTAAAGGCTTGATGTTTTGTATCGTTTTTTTTATAAAATTCGTCAAAGTTGAAACTTTTTTGACAAAAATAAGTTCAATAAAACCCAAAAAATAAAGTCAAGTTTAAACAATAATAACTTCGAGCACCGGTTTCAAGGTTTTGTTTTTTGGACATTTTGATGTCTTAATCGCCATTGAATTTAATATAAAATACAATAAAAATGTTAATAAATAAAAATAGAAAAGTCGTTGAAATATGACTGTAAATTTTTCAAGGAATGAAAGCTATTTAGTAAAGCTATTAGAAAAATTTAGTAAAAAATATCTAGCTAATTGAGCATTATTAAAGTCGAAGGCTTTAACTATAATAAAATATCGTATTTCTACCTTCTGTTTTTTTAAAAACCTTCTGCATCTAGCTGCTATTAAGAAAAACCACCTAATTTGAAAAAAGTTTCATAAATCAATTTTCGCCCTAAAATGCACTGATTTCCAAGACAATTTGTAGTTACTCTTAAATTTAAAGAAAAATTAAATAAAATTTATAATTTAAAACAAGTTGTGACCTTATTTATACTAGCAACCATTTTTTTAAAAAAATTTTTAAATTTTGTTAATTTGTTAATATTGTTTTATAGGAGATGTATTTAAAAGTTATTCGATTTGAAATATTTTTAGCGTGACGTTTAAGCGAAGTTAAATAAACTAAATTTACTCTTTAAAAACATAAATAAGCAATTTTATGCGGGTCTCTTTGGAATTTGGCTTGAACCTTTGAGATAAACTGATATGACTTTAAAGAAATAAATTTCTTAACAAGCCGCTGTAAAAAATCTTCTTTAGTTTGAATTGCAGTTATCATTTCTGCTAGATCGGTTATGCTCCACTGTTTGTAAATGAAGTTGTCTGAGAGGTTTTCTGTTTCTTTTAAGTGGTTAACCAACTCTCGCGGAAGTTCTTGTCCTGGACATTAATCGCATTTGTCCATCAATTGTAGCCAGTTATGTTACAAACAAGCATGCAGAGTAGATCTTGGTAGTTTAGTTTTATTCTATCAACCATGAGCTTAACGTTCTGATGGTAACAACAAACAAAAACAGTGGCTACCCCATGATCCCCCAATGAAACAAGAAAATATCATTAAAATTACAAAGAATAAGCTAAGCCACTTCTGTTTCTGATCTTTCTTATTATCAATCCTCACAGACAATCAATTTTTCATACCTGGACAAAGACGGATATTCTCATCCTTTTCGTAAAGTTCCAACACTAACGTTACTATCTCGGATGAAATGTAAGCTCTCCTTTTCCAGCTGTGGAAAAATACCTTGATCTGTCACTAATTCTTTAGTAAGATGTACAGATACGTTTTCGTGAGACTTTTAGAGATTTTTCCGTTTTCACAAAGTCACTTTGTAAAAGAGATAGGCGTATTTTTCGTTAGAATTGGCTAATTTTTGGACTTGATCTTTATTTTTCAGATAAAGGCTTATATATCAAATTTCGTGAAGATAGCTTGAAAAATACGGCTGTTATCGTGTCCACAGACAGACGGACAGACAGACTGACATAGCTGAATCGTCTCAGGACTAGGAAGTCGAAATAAGTCGAATATTGATAAAAGTCGATAGTCGACTTTTACTTTCGACTTTATCTATACTATTATATAAAAGGAGACTCACGAAATTTCATCCAGAATAAGCTCGGTAACTGCTGAACCGATTTTGATAATTCTTTTTTTATTTGATTCCTATGATAATATAGATTGTTATAGCTTACCAATGTTTTCGAAAAATATATTCTTTAATTTTTGCAAAATCACGCATTTTATTTGATGCCTATATTTAACCAGCAGCACAATATAACAGCAAACAAAGCTTTTCTCTCTTTGTCGAGAGAGCTTCTCTCAATATAACACAACAGCCATGTTGTGTAGTTAAGCTGAATTCACTGATAACCTTCAGCATGTTTTTGTGTGATTTAAAATAATGTTAATCAAGTTGAGAGCGTACATAAATTTTTCTCTCTGAGCGAAAACTTCATATGAAAAAAACTTTCAAAACATGCTGAAGGAGATCAATGAATCCAGCTTTACTTTCAGGGAGATTCTTGCTTTCATACAGTGTTAATTAATTTTCTTTGTTAATGTTTTGAGGGGAGTTGCCAGAATTTTGTTATCAGCATTAATTATGTTTTGCAGCCTTGCCAGCCAGCTTTTCCCCACTTGAGATTGTGTTAGTCTATCTATACGAATATATAAAAGCGTTGTGACACTGCACGGACGTTTGACAATCACGCAAGAACCACTGAACCGATTAACACGATATAGTTATCAAACGTTTTGTTATTCCAACTTTATCGTAATATGCTATGTTAGATTTGCCATGTCTACTTTCCATGCCCACTTTTTGCAAAAAATGCTATATTTCAGACGATTTTGGTCGAATAAGACTAGAATTTGGTAATCTACGTTGTATTGTTACTTTCGCTAACTTTACTAAAAATGGGCATGACCCACTTTAGTTAAGTCCACTTTTCGGGGGATAGGCTTGGAGTAAAGCAAAGCGCACTAGGCTTAAGCTAATTGAGCTGAAATTCTGGCATTCTATTGTATTGTTTCGAGTATGAGATGGTTTAAGTGAAAAAATTTTGCCACACCCCCATTACCGCCCAGAATTAATCAAAAACGTTATACTTCGAACGGTTTTGGTTGTTTTAGACTAAAATTTGATAATTTAGTTCATACGGCTACTTTCGGCAACTGTACTAAAAAGGGCGAATCTATAAATTTTTTTTTCCGAACAGCATGAAAATTCGTATATAGCAGTAAGGTGGTCTGCGGCAGGACAACGTCTGCCGGGCAATACTATACATCAATAAGAATGCTGTATATCCCTTGTGTCAACACCCGCATACCAGGGTATGTTTTTCATATTCAAATTGCCATATATTGGGTTCTAGTAGCCGGAATGACTTAAAATTTTCGGAATGTTTCCAAAATATTGTTTTTTATCAAATTGCAAAATTTTAAGTTAATATCTGCTGTGGAACGAAAGTTATCACCAGTTATTGCGATGTACCCCTTTAAGCAACACCCGGATACCTGGGTATGCCTTGAAAAATATATGAAAATTCTTCTTTAAAAAATGAAGAAAACCATTTTTGTGCTATTTGAACATACATTTTTAATTCATTTATAAAAAAAAACTAAATTTAAATTAAATTATTAATTGAAATTATTATTATGATAAAAAAGTAAATGTAATGTAATCATTAAAAATAAATGTTATTTTATCTAAAACCTCTTTTGCATTGCGTGGTGTCAATGGAAGTTTCTAAACAAACAGGTTTTTTACATATAATGCAAGCTTTTCGTGTCGGCCTCTTCCTGGGGCATAAGTAGCAGTTGCCTTTATGTGTGATCCTGCCAGAAGCGCCGCTTCTTCTTAAGGGCTTCCTGGAAGATCTTCAGCAATGAATTTTAATGGGCGGCCCAGTATTTCTTCAATGCCACTGCGCGAAGAAAAGTTGTGAGTGATTTGAACACTTTGTGATCGTTTTACAATTTTTGGCATGGCTAATTCCTCACTCAATTGTTGCAAAAAAAGCCTTCTAAGGTTGGTTGAAGTCTTCAGATGTGGATTCTTTTCCATATATATAACAAACGCTACAAAGGCAGCCACATCTAATATATTATAAAAAACACCAAGGGCCATCTTTTTATTCTCCTTTTTGTTGAATATTCCCCAAGGCATTTGTATATGTTATCAACGCCTCCTTTGCTTCTGTTGTAGTCTAGGATCATGACCGGTTTGTTTTTTGGACCTTCAACTGTGGTGCTGTAATGGTTGGAGGAGAGGGGTACAACTGCCTTGGTTTTCTTTGCCACATAAGAACACATAGATATGTTGCTGCTAAATCCAAAAAGTGATGATTGGATTTCTCTGCCCCTTGGATTAGCAAATTCACTGAGCATAAACGTGCGTTTTTTATTCACCATGCCTAATATGGCCAAGTTGTAGTCCAACATCAAAGTGGTAGCCAAATTATATGTTGTAAATAAGTTGTCACACACAACACAAATCTTTGACTACACGCTCACCAAAATTTCTCTCTCTTACTCCAGAAGATGCAATACCAGTGTATATTAGTCCCTTCAGTGGATAGAACGTAACAACATCACATACCCACCAAACCTTTTTGCCATACTTCTTGGCTTGGAAGGTATATATTGTGTGAATCCAGTGCCACCACGAAACGGATAAAGCTGCTCATCAACAGTGACGTTAGCTCCTGCTATATAGTTCATATGCAAGTTTCTATTCAGCATCAAGAAAATGTCTGATATAGCCTCTGATTTATTAGTTTTTTTTACGCTCCTCGCGAGTAATGCCATTGTCCAATCTTATGAAGCGGCTGATAGCATAAAAATGCTTCAAACCCATTGTAGCTCGATACATCGGATGGGAGTTTGTTTTCCTTAAATCAGTTCTGTGTACATATCCAGAATGTGTCACACGAGTCAAAAAAAGTATTCCCAAATAAGCGTCAAATTCAGTTGTTGTTATTGGTCCATATATGAGCTGATGTTGTATGGTTTTGTGTTTGTTCACTTTCGTTGGTTTCGCAAAAACTGATTATCAAAACAACAAAAAAACAAAACAAAAATAAAAATGCGTTACTATATTTCCAGTATTACCATATTTTTGTAAATTACAGTTTTTCAAACATAAGCGTAGTTTTTAAAAACACCTAGTACTGCAAATAACAGTTTTTTAAAATTTCACAAATGACAGAATAAATTAAAATATTTGTCGGTTTTGGTTTTATTTGACATAACTATTATAAAAAACGACCAGAGAAAAAAACCAACAAACATATATTTACTGTGTAAAATCGTTTCTACTTACTTAATCAAAAAATCTTTTCGTTTTTGAAGCTAAATTATTTCCCTGTAAAATTTTTATTTTAAATTTAGTTTTTTGAAAAAATCTGGCAACACCTGCATATTTCCTGCCGAAAACCCCGGTTTTTAGGATTAAAATCACAAAATGTTAACTAAAAAACGCATAATATGTTACACATTCATATTATTTTAATACAAAATACACTGGCATACCCCGGTATCCGGGTGTTCGGTGATGTACAATTTTTCGGGTGTTGACACAAGGGATATATCAGAAAATTCTGATCGTCATGCATTGATGTTTCAAACGGAAACGTCTAGCATGTGTTTTGTTCGAAGGTCAATTTACACATTTACAAATGAATTAGGTCAGGATAAATTCTACTATAACTATAACGTTAACTATGAATATATAGATAAGGAAATAGATTAAAACATAGATTTATGTATATAACTTTGGAATAGTTTGAAATATTTGATATAATTTTCAGAGAATTATTTTTTAAGCTATATTTGAAAATGTTTTTCACATAAATTAATTTTTAAGCTGTAGAACATTGCAAAAAAAAAAATAACAACAACATTTTAAGCAAATTAGTTTTCATTTAAAAATCATAGGGGGATAGGTGGCCAATGATTTTTAATGATAGACAGTTGAGAAAATGAAAATTTAAATAAAATGAAAATTACAAAAAAATATGTACAACAAAAGCAACTCTTGGCCTATTGTTTAGTACAAGTTGAATATTTTAGAGGTTTTTTAAATAATATAAAACATTGCATTGGTATGGTTACGGTAACACTTTTCTCATTATCCCAATTTACTTAACTGAACTTTCAAACAAAGAAAATTGGATGAAAATCGATTTGAAAATGGCGGAAATGTTTGCTTGCTAAGTCAAAACCTGAAATTTCAATCGTTTTTTTTTTTCATTCTGAGGCTTATGAGTTATACTGAGAAAATCTATAGTTTTGAGATATCGCAAGAATTTTAATGTCATAATAACAGGTTTTTTAAAACATACCTAATATACGTACAAAATATTTCCGAAAAGAAAAGATTTTAATTTTTACCGTTAATTTTATTAATCAACGACTGTCCATACAAAAATGCATTGTTATGCATTGAGAAAATCTATAGTTTTTGAGATATTGCCAAAAGTGTGATGTCATTATAACGGTTTTTTTTTAAATTTAAGAAGAATTGTTGTTTGGCCGAAGCCCAATAACAACAATTAATAACTGAAGAAGGCCGATAGACTGCAACAATTTAAGAAGAATATATTTATTTTCAGAATATATGTAAAAAATTACATTTTTGATTACAAATTTTAGAAACTTTTTACTCAAATTTTATTCTAACGCTGTTATGCAGGACTTTTTCAAAAGTAAAAAAAAAGAAAGCTAGGTAAATTTATGTCATCATAACAATTACTGTTTAAATAAGTTATTCAAATTAAATAAAGTAATTTCTTAATATATATACCATTTTTTCATAATTAAACAAAACAAACACAATAATTTTTATATTTTGAATTTGTTTTAATAACACTAAATATTTTCATTTTAAGATTTAAAATTTTTACATGGTATTTAATATTTTTATCGCAGGCGAAGCAGCGGGTATTTGCTAGTCATATAATAATTGTGTTTTTTTCTAAGCGAGTTGTAAAAACGACCTAAGCGGTACGGTACGAAAAGTTACTTATTTTATTGTGTATGAAGAGACTTTTTATACAATAAGCGGTTGTTTTTTCAACTCGCTTAAAAAAAAACATAGCTAATGCGAAAAAAAACTTGACGATACTCTGAGAACTGCTCTTATCTAAAATCGCTGTTTAAATATAAATAAAGCTGCGTTGGCAATTCTTGATTCGATAAATGTAAAACTTCAACAATACATTTTTCGGAAATCAGAATAAATTTGCAAGAAATTTATTTGTATGGCCCTTAGCGGTTTTTGGCAATATTTTGATTGAGCTACAAACAATAGCAAAGTAATTTGTAAACAGTACAGGAAGAATTAAAATTTAATAATAAAAATTTTATTTGTGGCACTTACGGTCAGAGCTCGATATTTTCTATACAACAACAAAAATTGCAATACATTTTTTGTTTTGTATTTTATAATTATACTGTTTTTGTCCATTTTTAACAATTAAACACATTTTTCATATTGAATCATTTGCTTCTTAGCGCCCAACAAAAGCGGTACAAAAGTAATTACAAAAAGTCGAAAAAAGTCGACTTCTAAAAGTTCAAAAAGTCGATAAGTCGACTTTTACATTTTCAACTGTTAAAAAAGTCGAGATTGACTTTTGCTGGCAGCTCACATCTCTACTCAAGAGGTGATGCTTATAAGAAATACATACACTTTTCTATGCGTACCATGCCCCCTTATGACATTATGTATTAAAAGGTGATGACCTTTCAAACTCAACTGTCGAACAACAACCATCGAAACTTCTCATGCAGCTAAAAAACCCTTTATATCGTGAGTATAAAAAAATTTAAGTCAAGAAATAATTGTTTTGTAAGTATATGAAAAAAAAAATTATTCTAATTGCAAAATATTACGATTTTAGCAAAAAAGTTAATTTTTTTTTTAAATAAAAAATTATTTCATTAGCATATGTTGTACGTGAAAATTAAGTCGAAAGTATGCTTAAAATAATGAATTTTAATTTATAACTCTTTGTCTAACAGAAACTGAGAAATAAAAGTTCCTCAAACGCTTACAAACGCATATATCTCTAAAGGTTAAACGGCAAATATGGCCGCCATTTTAAAAGTTCAACAAAAAAATTTCTTACAAGCTATTTTTTGAGATGCCAATACATTTAACAAATTTTAATAACAATATAAAGATTTTTAAAAATGGTCGAGCAACATGAATTAGGCCAGTTGATTTGGACTGACCCATACATTAAAAAAAAAAATGCAAAAGTAGTATTTTTTAGTCAATTGAAGAGAACTTTCCCTTTGATATGATTGACAAAAAATATGATATAAAACATGGTACCACACTGAAAATGATTTTGGATTACAACATGGTAGCCGTTGCTCTGTGGTCGGCTGTCAAATTTCCAAAACCATTTTTCACATTTCACTGCGTCAAAAATCTAATGATGGAGTTTTGTTAAGCATACTTTAGTTAAGAAACGTGAACATTTTCAGGTTCACAGGTTATCGGTAACATACTGAACGGCGTGAAAATGTAAAGGTCCATTCTAATTTTTTTATGAATTTAAATTTTTCACATATTTTGTTAAACTTTCGAGCAGTGTAATTTTGCACGGTGCAACGTTTTTGCACAGCTTTTTCTTTAAGGGAAGGTAGTTAAAATGCGATTTGAAAAATTTTAAATGTTGTTACAATATATGTCTTTTAATATATTTGGCGATTTTTTTAAAAAGTCAATTTTTTTAACTAATTTTTAAAAAAATCATACAAGGTCGTACAACGTCAGAGTTTGATTGGATTTTTTAGATAGCTGAAAGTATTTAAAAACTTTTTCCCAAATATACTTTAACCGCCATTCGCACAGGTGGAACACTTTTTTAAAAATTAGTTAGGCACCTTATACGAACTGAGCTTTGTATATGTAACTGGAGTACTCAGGTGCATTTCGTTTGCTGTAGTTTTCACATTTCTACGTAAACGTATTAATCATGTGTTGTCATTACCATTATTATGCATAATCATACCATAGGTAGAAATCGGAATAGTTTAACAGGTAAAACCCTTTTTGAGCACATTTTTTAGGAGCGTGGTTTTTATCAAAATATTTAACACTTGAAACTCAGAGTCCTTTTTATTTATTGAAGCTTATGCGCAAATTTTTTTCTTTAAAAAGCTCCAAATAAAACAAAACAAATTTACGATATATATATATATATATATATACATTTCCATGCCTGCCACGCCTCGTTATAAGCGTTACAAACAGAGTGACAAACTTAATATACCCCTATTACTTTTTTAAACGTAGGGGTATAAAAAAATAGATAAGGCAAAAATCGCAGAAATTACTTTAAGTTCTCATAATAAAGGTACATATTTTTTCTTTTAGTTTTGAAAAATAAAATCAAAAAAGTTGCTATTTACCAGCCTACCTCCCATACAAAGTGACGTCATCAGTATGGTAAAATCCATAATTTTCCAGATATCGCCTTGAAACTTGGCACACGCATTTTTCTCTGCAAAGAAAAGTAGTCAAAACTGAAATGACTAGAATCGCATAGGAACCACGCCTACCTCCCTTACAAATTGACGTCATCAAAAACCTTCGTAAATACCATAGTTTTGAGATATCGCCTCGAAGCTGGGCTAATACTTGTTTCTCTACAAAATCAAGAACACATCCAAAAATGACTAAAATCGGATATGAACCACTCCTACCACGCCATAAAATATATAAAAACTTCCAAAAACCAATTCCCAACCCAAAAAAAAAAATGTAGTAAAGAATATTGCAGATGTTTTTGTAATATCTTGAAGGTATATGTTTTCTCTTTCATAAGCCGCAAACTGTTTTAGAAGTTATAGATTTTTGACTGCCAAATGCCAAAAAACCCACTTTTCCGTCCACTGAGCATTGTAGATACCCGTATGACAAAACATAAAATGTCAGTATATTTATTTATTTGTATATACTAGGGGTTCCTTAGCTTTTTGAAGGAAATTTTTCGAGATATGTGCCGTAACTCTCCCTAGAAATGTTCCTTTAGGTATAAAAACATGTTTTGCAAAAAATTTTAAGAATCGGATAACAGTAAGGCGAGTCGCCCAGCCCCCAAAGTCGGACCATACCATTTATATGGGTATATATTAAGCATACAATTAACTTCTAATGAGCTCTCATTCGTCGAAATTGATTAAAAAATTCAAAATCTACAGCATTTTCTGTCTAGCAAAAATAAATAAATTAATAAAATTTTTTGCCAGAAATTTTTATAAATTACGTAATTAATTTTTTCCGTTTATAAAAAGTATTAAATATAAAATTATCTGTATTAAATTGTGAACTTTAGATCAAGTAAGTTTTTAAGAAGGCAACAACAACAACAACAGAACAGATGGCAACCTTGATAGAGTTGATGGCGGTGATCTAAAAATAGCCTACTGCTTTGAAATGTCATATGATTAGCAGCCATACAATTCAAAAGAATGAATTCCAAAATCTGCGCACTCATATACTAGTTTAAACAGTGAGTTGATCACAGCTTAATCACTCAAAAACTACTGAAGAGGAAAATGTAGCGATTTCCGAAACAGACTGTCTAGTCAGCTAAGTGATTGACTCTATACAGAGTTGTTGTTGTTGTTGCTTTCTTAAAAACGTACGTGATCTAAAGCTCACAATTTAATTCATGTAATAATTTCATAGCTCATAAAACTAATTAACAAACTATGGCGGAGCACGGCCAAATAGTTTGAGCGAAAATAGTTTCAGCGAAATGAAGAGGAAATGTAGCGATTTCCGAAACAGGCTGTCGAGTGTGCTGTGTAAATGACTCGATACAGAGTTATTGTTGTTGCCTTCTTTAAGCTTACTTGGTTATCATAATAAAGATCATGTAAAAATTCAAAAAGAACAGATCACAACTAATTATCAAAAGAAAATATTTTCAATTAAAGTACCTATGTACATAATTATTTTTTTTTAATTTTTTTTTTTAAAAATGTTCAACTGCGTATTAAGCATAAAATTATTTTTCCATCAAAATCTGTTGCAAAATGGGAAAACTGCAAAATTTTTATTACTACCTTGTTATATGTGTTTTACAGGAAAAATTGAGTTTTTGACGACATTTGGATGCAAAAATCACTTTTTCCAAAGTTAATGCTAATCAAATTTTACCACATAATATTTAAACTTTACGAACGCTTTTTACCCTTAAATCATTTTGTACAAGGCTTCATTAAAGCTTTAATTTCTTAATGAAACTTCCATGGCTAGCTAGAAATAGGCTAATTTTTCTACTTTTTTATACCCTTTATTTATCAGAAAACTGCTGGTCAAGATCTCGACCGCTGGGAAAATTACAGCAATAAATTTTCAATGAGTAGAATAATTTGAAATATAATAAAATACATTTTCAGCATTGTTTATTATGAAAACGGGTTATTAATATAAGTAAATATGAGAGCTTATGCTGCAGGTAGTAAGAAAAAATACTAAAAAGCCATTTAATTAATAATTTTATTAATGTTTATTTATTAAACATTAAAAAGTTTCTTGAAGCTTAGTTCTATCCGATTTGGCTCATTTTTTAACTTGAACTCTATTTTTTAATAAAAAGTACATATATATGTTGAATTTCGTTACAATAACTCTAAAATTACGGCTTTTATCGAGATTACATACGGACAGATAAACATGGCTAAATCTACTCAGGAGATGATGCTTATCAAGAATATATATTCTTTTCTATTCTTGCCACGCCTCCTTATCAGAGTTATAAACGGAGTGACAAAGTTAATATACCCCTTGCGCAGTAAGCGAGAGGGTATAAAAAGATTAGAAAAATTTTTTTATGCACTAATTATCCCAGCGGTCGAGATCTCGACCAGTCAGTCATCTTCCACGTTGTCTGGCGATCAGATGGAATAGCTGTAATAAAGTAGTTTCTGTGTATTACATTTTTTTTTAACTTTAGGCTATTTGAACCAATAACCCTTTTTTAATTTTTTTTACACAAGTAGTTACAATACTCGTAACTTTAAAAATAGGCTATTTTGAATTAGTTTTGTGCCTCCCAGGTGAGACTTTAAAAAGGTGTAAGAGGGAATAAAAATGTACTGTCGGGAAAGCTAAAACACCAAACTAAATAAATCATTAAAAAATTAATTAAATTCCAATAACTAATATTTTTAATTATTTTATGATAAACGACAAAAGTGTGCTGTCGAAATCTCGACCGCTGGTACAAAGTGGGTTAAAAGCTTAAAACTTGTTTTTATAATATTTTCCATTCCAAAGAATTTTTTAACAAAATATCCTGAGGAATAGAAAAATGTATGAGGTTATTATTTTGAACTTAATATTTTTAAAAATGAAATGTTAACGATTCGGCAGAACGAGCACTGAAGCTTATGAAAGATTTTAATAAAGTCTTGTCACAAAACTAGAACGAAAAAATTATATATTGCAAATTGTATCATATGATCGCAATAACTTCCCATAACTCTTTTAAAGTAAAATCTTTGTTATTGACGAATTGAGAATGGCAAAGTCGTAACATAACTAAATGTTTTGTAGTTTTCCCATTTGTTAACCGATTAAAAAAATAGCTTGTTGAACAGATATTTTTAAATTCAATTCGTTTATACGAGTATACGATTGAAAAACTTAATTAAGGAATTTTTAAAATTTTCGAAAAAAAACTTATTAATTTGTTTGTTTTCGCTCGACAAAAAATTTTATAGATTTAAAAGTTTTTAAACAATTTTAGCTCGTTAGAAAGTTCATTTTATGCTCATTAAGTTCATTATGTTCATTTTTATTTATTGACTTGGCCAAATAAATTTTTTATTATGATAATTTTTATTATTTTCAAGAAACAAACCTAGTTTTTTCCATATAAATGGTATGGACCAACTTTGGGGGCTGGGCGCCTCGCCTTCTCGTGAACCGATTTTAGGAAAGGAACATTTCTCGGGGGAGTTATGCTTTATAGCATGAAGTTGAAAAATAAGGAACGCCCTAGGGTGTATCACCCTCAAAATCACGATTTTTGGTAGGTACATGTACATTTCATAACGTAACTCTTGTATTTTCAGTTCGATTTTGAAATTGAAAACAATGTTTCATTCAAGAAATAAAGGCCTTAAAAATGGTTTATTAAGTAATTTACTATCCAGCGAATTGGCAGAGTAATAGAAGAAAATTTTCGAGCATTTTGTGTTTTTGTCTGCATTTTTAAATTTTAGGAACATTTTGTTGCCAATTTTTGCAGAGCATTATCCCAATATTTTATAAGATTCTGAAAGCGTTTTTAATTTTGCATTCAATAAGCTTTTACCTTTTTGATTTGGCTTTCTAGTTACTTTATTATTAAAATTTATGGAAAAAACCCTTTAGTATAATATAAAAAAAATATTTTTTGTTGAATATTTTTTAAGTGTTTTCAAAGAGTTAAAGCGTAAAATATAATTCAAAAGAAGATATTTGAAAGTAAAAATATTCTTAATAAGTTAGTAGACTAAGGAAACAATCTTGCTCATAGAGTAAATATTATTAAAGCCGAATTTCTTAACTGCATTTCCTTGACAGTTTGCTCGTGTAATCGTTTAAAATAAGCGAAATCAGTTTTGTTTTTTATATCATGTATCTTAAAGTGTTTTACTTTAACACTTGCAGTATTAAGTGATAATAATAGAATATTTCTATTAAATGATTAATGTCTTCATTGATCATATGCATATGGGTCATTCTTTTAAAAACCGTACAGATTTGAACAAAAAATGACCGACCCATTTTTGATTTGCAGGAATTTTTTTTATGGGTTCTATATCGAAAAAAAGGAGACATGTGTTCGAGGATTTTTTTTTAAAATAGAGGGCGTTAAAAGTTTGAGATTTTCGTGATTTTTGCCTTAGAGATTAATTTTCAAAAATTCATAACTTCGGTTCTGTTTGAGCTAGAGACAAGTTTCTTATTTCAATTTGAAGATAATAAAGTGAATTTTAAGAAAAAATAGTTTCTTTTTTTGTTAAATAAATTACTTTTTATCTGTTATTCAAATCCCGGTACTAATTCCGGGATCCCCGAATTGGCAACTGGCGCGCCGACGATAGGTACTGCGCGAGTTTATTTAATTTTTTGCAATAGTAATAATCATTTCTCCATCGATAAAAAAAGCGTTTTCTATGTATTTTTTCAAGTAGAATACGCTGGTTATATTTAAAACACGTTAAGTGGTGGGTAAGATTGGTTAAAATTTATTTAATCATTGAAGTTGTGTATAAAAATATGACATTTTTTATAAATTTTTTTAAACTATTTTTTTTCTTAAAAGATAAATCTTCAAAGTGAATTAAAAAGTTGTCTCTAGCTTAATCAGAACCGAAGTTATGAATTTTTTAATATTAGTCTTCAAGGCAAAAATCACGAAAATCTCAAACTTTTAACGCCCTCTAGAATAAAAAAAATCCTCGAACACGTATCTCTTTTTTTCCATATAGAACCCGTAAAAAAATTGCATGCAGATCAAAAATGTAGCGGTCAGAATGGTGTTCGGTTTGTAAAAGAATGACCGATACGTGTAGTGTTTTAATCAAAGTAGAATTATTTTGAATAATTCATTAGTCTAAATTGCAATCACCAAGCAATTAACTTGAAATATGTTTTTGTTTCTCATATATTCAATTCAAAGAATCAGTTTTTTGAGTGTTGACGAACTTTATTTAAGTGGTTAAAAAGGTCACTTGATTTATATGCTCTTTCTGTGAGAAGTTTCATTAACACTGGTGCTTTCTTTATATTGTTTTTCGCCGTTTACAGAAATTTATCCATAGCTGGAGAACTATCAACACCACACATGTAGTATCTAAAAATAAAAAAAGTTGTACTTTTTCAACAAGAAATTTCCTCCTGAAAGCACTTGTGATAAACAAGCACTAAACACAACCGATAGTCGAGAGTTCCGACTATCAATCGATAGTTGAAAAAAGTGAAAACATCGACAGTACTGATACAGTAGTTTTACAGCTCTACTTCAAGACGCTTCGGCAAACAAAATGTTAAAATACGTGTATTGAAAGCATTTGAACACCAATTATTCCACTTTTATACTGTACTTAGAAACTACATATATGTGTCCTTCTTTTACAAAAGGCACATACAATTTATTTACAACTAATATATATAAAATAGTTGATACCTTTTTCTAGATTTCATTCAAAAATCTTTTTTTTTGGAAACTACCACATTTTCATTTTTGATGATTTGCTGGATTTTCTCCGATTCGAATCGTTGTTGATAAGCAATCATCAAAAACGCTACAGTTGTTTACAAAGGTAGGGTGCGGTGGGGTGAAGCGTTTCACCTGTGAAATTTTGACAGCGCGCTTACACATAACCAAGCGTCGTACTGTCACGTGTTGCTTTTATTGCCGCAAAGTTTTTAATGATATAGCGAAGCGTTTAGACGTACATTGTGTTGCTCTTCCAAAATAGTGGTAAACATTTTTTTCAAAAGTTTTTTGATCCAATTATTCTGCCAATTACTCAACACAAATGCAAAGTAAATATATCAATCGTGTTGGTTTTATGTTAGTCTTCAAAAATATGAAGTGTTTGTGAAATATCTATCGAGTGGTTTTGTGATGCTAGCTGTGTTTTCAAAATGAAATGTTTCACCCCAAAAACTCTGTTTTATTGCGTATTTAGTGTTTTTGTGTGTGTTTAATGCATTTTTATTGATTTTTTGGCATTTTTTAATTGCGACAAATGCAGCTAATGCGGCCGGTCGCTGACTTAGGAGCCTGTCCGAGGCAATTAAACTGATTTATGTTCATGTTTATACATGAAAACGGAAAGGTTCTTTTGGTGAAACGCTTCACCCACCATTTTCCAAAAATCGAAAAACGAAAATTTTCGAAGCATTCCCGTAATTTTTTGCCGAAATAGAAAATGTTCAAATCCGAGCGCATAGAAATTAAGAAAAAATGTTCATTCTTGCGTTTAAGCGAAACGCGATTAAAAAATTATAATTTTGTTGTGAGCCTCAAAAAAAAAAAAAAAGCGAAATGCACCCTACTCATGCGGTTTAAGGAAGAACGGTGGTTTAGCGCTAGAAAATTTAAGGCATTTTAGGATTTTTTTTAAAGGTTTCAATATTGAACAATGATATTTAAAGCTTTAAGGTAATGGTAACACTCGTTCATCATAAAAAACAAGCATTTTTTTAATTTAAAAAATTATTGATCATGTTTAAAATGGCCCTCAATAAAACCCTCTCAAAGAAAAGGGGCTTGGGTAGTTTTGTGGATTTTGATTCTTGTATGTATCAGAAAAATAAAAACCAAGAAAATTTTAGATCACTATGCTAGCATTCCAAAATTTCAGATGATAGAATTTGGTTTTTCTACAACACCATGCCGAAGAAAGTAGTTTCAAGATAAATGAGTAAAAAGAGATTGAATATAGACGAAACACTGTGGCTCGATACCTACTAAAACGGTTATAGAGGCAAAAATAACGTCAGTATCCTTACAAAAATTTAACAGTATATTCTCGAAAAACTACACTTTTGAAAAACTATACTTTGATTTCAAAAATTCTCTACGTAGACCACAGGTGCAATGGCCATATAATTTGTTCTACTAAACGGACAGTAAATTAAATTTTTAGCATTTCTACTTCCTCTACAGTTAGTGCTTAAAATTATAAGAGTCAGGAGTTCTGGAGAATCCAATGCACCATTTATGAGTTTGTGTATTGACCAAGAACATGCCATTCATAGATGTTCGCAGTGCTCTTTTATGAGGTTCAACTTTGAAGCTTTTTCGTACTTTTGTGAACATCTTGTACAACTAAAAACAAAAAGGTCTTATCTGTTGCAATAATTTCATTCTGGAAGCAAAATGAAATGTATTTTATTTGAACAAATATATCACACAAGGCAAAACTTAAAAACTTCTCTTTGTTATTCACGAAAACCACTGAACATAAAGCATGACATTTGACACAAATGTGTAAAACAGTACTACCAACTTAAAAAAAGGATTGACCCATATCTAGAAAGTGCGTGCAGTTTTAGAAGACCAGTTCCGTTAATGTTTAAGTATAGTATGTTAGTTTGTACCATATATTTTTAAGGACTGTTCATTTTTTTAACATAAACCCAAAATTGTCAAAAGATAATATTTTCGCATTATCGAAAAACTAAGTGTATAGTTTATAGGTGTATAGTATTATTAAATGTTCTAAAAATTGTCCTGTTTTGCTCTTAAGAAACTAGAGACCTACCTTAAATTGAAGAAAAAAAAAAAAGATAAAAATAAATTGTAAATGGAAAATTGAAATATTTTCGAAAAATTGCTTAATTTGTGACAAAATGTGAAACTAACGAAATTTTCTTTAGTTAATAGTGGGCTAATTCTTTGGCTAATACAGTATATTAATAATTTCCTCTTCTAATTTTAACTTTTCCCTGATACCAAAAGTTTTGTATATTTATTTTTGAAGATAAGGCTTCTCACATTTGTTTCAAAGAAACATCAAACCACAATCCTCCTTCTTTCTATATTTTCGTTGAGGTTGCAGGACACTTTCTGTGCTTATATCAAGAAGAAAAGAACTGATTATAATCCATGCTCTCCGCTCTGCAAAGCTACTCTATACGGGGACGTTATAAAGTAAGCGTCCAATTAAGACTCAGCTTAAAGTAAAG
Organism: Dichetophora obliterata; assembly: GCA_963920525.1. Classification (NCBI taxonomy): domain Eukaryota; kingdom Metazoa; phylum Arthropoda; class Insecta; order Diptera; family Sciomyzidae; genus Dichetophora; species Dichetophora obliterata. Next base: position 129,421,590 of record OY986439.1, read on the forward strand.
CTAATTGAAAAGATACACATATTTTTATTGAATTTTGTATTCACCCGCGTTCATTGCTTTTTTTATGGGGATTGAAAACGTGCACTTTAGGAACATGTTTTTTCATTCTTCCAAGAAGACGCATTAAGCATTAAAACCAAAACGGATCTAATTACATACAACAACTTTAAGTCTAAAATACTGACTACACGCACAGGTATTCCAAGTCACGCAGCTGAACAAGAGTGACACGTGGATTTGGCCCAAAGACAATCGCAGCGAATCACGAAACAAATAATTGCCAAGAGGTGGGTAAAGTAGGGGGAAATGAGTATGTGTGTGTGTGAGTGTATATTTGATTACTGCAACCAGGGTTGCCACACAGGAAACAAATTTTCTACCAAAATTCCTACAAAAATTTACCAATATGAAAACAAATTTACCAAATTTTTCTTTTATGTAAAAGTAAATAGTAGATTTGAATTTTTTTCATTTAAAAAAAATAATATTTACTAAACATTTTATTTATAAAAAAAAAAAATAAACAATACGATGAAAAACATTTAAATATAAAAATCACATTTTTATAATACAGTCGATCTTTCATATATTGAATTCGCAAGGGACCAGAAAAATTACTTCATTATATAGAAACTTCATTGTACAGAAATTATGATATTTTTTCCACTTTTCTTTAAAAAAATCTGGTACTATTTGAGTTTCGATTACACTTTTCCATTTTTATTCCTCACAAAACCTTTTAATACATATAGAAATTTAAACACATTAGTTGGTACGTTACTCCTCATCTCCACAAAATTTCGAAGCATGTCAATTGATGAAGAAATTCGTCCCAATGTTGGTAACATAGCATCCGCCAATTTGTCACCGTAATTATTTGGCAATAGGATTATAATATGAATATTAGTATGCACATAAACTATAAAATAAATAACTTTCCAGAACTTCGTTCAATGACAAAATTACAGAATTACATTCAACTGCTGACAAAATTGTTATTTTTCTGTTGTTATTTTCAACTTTTGGGCATCCATTAAGAATGTTTTACTTTTTCTCTCCACACAGTAATATTAATATGCGTAACAGAAAATGGTTTGAAAATATTAATTATATGGGGATAAAAACGCATGCGAGTTCAATTTGCAGCTGCAAAATTTGTTCATTGTAGAGAAAGATTCACTGTATGGAAAATCATTACTAGGTGATCTAAATACACATAAAGTAGAACGAAAAAGCTGTGTTTTTTTAAAGCAATTCATAGCAGGGAGAACGTCATTGTATAGGAAAGAGTTCACTATAGTTCGATTGTATAAAGTTTTAATATATGACTTTGCCATTCAAACCAAACAAAAAGTTATTAATTCAATTTTTTTTTAAATAGTTGAAAAGTATTTGAATCTTTGTATGAAATTTAAATAGGAACTTATTGAATATTATAAATTATAAAGTTTAAATAAATTAATTAAAATAAAAGCTTATTCTAAAAATCGTTTCATTTTCAACCACACATAATGAGGCTTATTTTTTACTTCGCAAAGTTCTTTGGATAGCATAATGCTATTAGTGGTTCCAAAATATAACTTGTTTCGAAGCTTCGTGTTAATAAATACAAATTCAGAAAACTTTCTTTCTGCTGCAGCCGAGCTCTGAAGCAGCGACACCAAATTAAATCCTTTGGTGCTTTTTTATTTTCCTCACATGCGGCTTTTTTAATTCCAAACTTTACTCCAAAAATCTATTACATCAAAGTTAATGCTAACTTCAAGGATAGAAAGCCTTAGAAACTTCCGTTGAGTGACAACATTTTCAGTATCACCATCTTTTAAATAAAAAATTGAGATCAATGGCAATATAGAAATTTCCGATTTTGACAATATAGTACTTGGAGTTAAAATTGATAGGTTTTTTTATGTCGTCTCTGCAAAAATCTTAAGGTAAACTTTAAATTTTTCGGAATAATTTACTTTTTGCTAAAAAATTTTTTAACTCGTGAAGATTATGTATGTAATAACACAGTGTGTAATTTTTTAAGTCATGGCAAAATAACCATATACGGACATCACTACGTGATAAAAGACCCAAAAAAAAGACCCCTGTCTCCCAGTTTTGCCCAAAGTCCTCCAGGTTTTTTTTTAAGGGCCCCCAAAGATGTGGGGCCTCGGTGTAATTTTTGCAAAAAAATAATCATTTTCTCAAGCTCATATCTTGCAAACCGTTCGGAATTTTGATTAACTCTCTGAAGAAAAGTTGTAGCTCTTGTCATAAGGAACAAAAATTGTGAACATATAAAATAAAAAAGACTTAATCTTCAAGATCAAATTCCCAAAAAACTTTACAAAATTAAATTTTTTTTTTTACCTTTTTCCCCTGTTCCGGTCCATAGGTAGCAAACCGTTCAAAATTCAAGGAAATAATCAACTACAAAAATGAACCTAAGATCTCAATAAACAATAACATATGAACTTCCTAAGAATGATTCTTAATATCGTTTAGGTAGCCGCAAAAGTGAAAAATTTCCCGAAAATTTCATTTGTTTTTTCTTTACTTCAACATTGAGATACTATAAAGCCTTCTCCCGTAAGTGAAAAGGCATGTTGCAGGTTTCATTGTTATACTATTACTGATTTTATTAATCTTTGTTCTTAGGTGGTATGGGTTGACATTTAGAGTTAGGGTTGTAACAAAGAGTAGTAGCATAGATATTTAGTAATAATGATTCAGTGTTGTGGGATTAGTAGTCTCAGCAGGGATGGCACTATAATACTATGCTATCTGTTACAAAAATTATAAAAAAATTTTCGTATTATGTTTATAATGTTGATGGCCCTGGACTTGCAAATCGCACTCTCTTAAGTTGTGGATCCAAATCGTCGTCCGAATCGTCCGAATCTGACTCTGATTCAGAACTTATGGTGTCCACAGGCACGTTACTTCCAGACTGCCCTCCTTAATCAGCTTTTTCTCCTTCAGATACTTCATTAACATCATACAGGGTGATCTTGTGACCCCACCAACATACCTGAAATGAATTAGAAAAGAAATCAAAAAAGGAATGCAAAACAATGCATCAATAAAATTGATATTACCTCTGCAAGCAATGCGTCGAGTTTTTTGCCTTTGTACCGTTTTTCCATGGGCATTGTGGTTTGGTGAAACCGTTCTCCTTGCTCATCGGATTCGGTAGGATGTTGTTTGATAAAATCGTCAAAATGAAAATGAAGAAAATGCAGCTTTAATGTCATCGATGTGCCAATTTTCTCAAAATAATACAGCATTTCTTTCACCCATTCTCTTGCTTCCGGTTCCGCGTCTCGATCCCCTCCCAAGACTCTGGTGCATACACGCTGAAGGTAAATCTATGCCATTGAGTGATTATAATCATGAAGCGATGATTCAAAGTTGCTCTTGAATAGTTTTCTAATGTCAGGGCCATTAAGTACGCCTGTTAAATGAAGACAAAAAATAAAAACGGAAAAGAAAACATTAAGAAAGTGAAAAAAGTACAATGAGGTGAACAAAAATTCGTTTTAAATTTACTACTATACCTTTTTTAATTTTGTCATCGCTACGCTTTGGGAAAACGCTTTTCAAATAGTCGAATGCGTTTGGACAATTTACAACGGCCACTTCGATGAATTTTTTAACAATTCCCAATTTTATCTTGAGCGGTGGCAGCAAAATGTCTTGAGAATTGTCTATTAAAGGTGCATTCCTCAGTTTATGTTGTTTCATTTGTTCCTCCACACTTCCTCTTGGTCTCCACGAATTACATTGGTATTTATTCAGAGGTGAGCGCGAATCCCAATTACAAAGAAAACAAATCTTCCATATATTTTCGTAGTATTTGATTTTTTCCATTATATCTTTCAATGTTTCTTAGCTTTCTTTCATGTTAATACCCATTGCTAGCGGAATGGAAGGTTTTCGGTTCAACACATGCAACAACACTGCTTTCAAGCTTGAAACAGAACATTCAATAAATAATCTCCACTCACTAGTGATGGTGTTCATTCCCATTTTTACCACCAAAGCTTTTACATCGTTGCAGTAAGCGAAAGAATTGTCATCATTTAGAGTGTAGAGGCTCTGAAATTCAGCTTGACGTTTGCGGTACGCCGTAGAGTTCACATTAACATGTGTGAGTTTTCTTTGCTTTAAAAACGCTGTCAAAAATATGGCAAGTCGCTGCAATAGTCCCAATATGGGCACAATGAAATCCATTTCCATTTGTATTATTAGTTGTGGTCCATCTCTTCCCTGTTGGGGCTCATAATCGGTATCAAATGGATCTTCATAAATAACACCACTTGCTCTAGTCATTCCTGTACATTCTGTACTACGACCTGGAGTTGGCAGTGGTGATACAACATTTTCAGGTGCAAGCACTGGTAGTGTGGCTGTTACAGTTGCTTTATAACTTTTGTTCCTCTCAGCATATCGATTTAGACCACATGTGTAATTTACGCATGCATAGCAACTGGTTTTATCATGATCACCTGGGAGATTAATCCAGTTTACCGGCTTACAATACTTCATACTATGTTTGCCTCCACTTAACCATGCCATGAGATTGTTATTGCGACACACTGTATTAGGTGTGTAATTTTCACCGGTCAAGTCTACTTCGTCGAAAAACAACTTATATGCTTTCTTGAATCGACTAGTTAAAAGATTATTTTCCTTTTGCAATGTTGTAGAACTTTTTTTTCTGATTTGATGACCGCAAACGTAGCAAAATAAATCAATATTTTCACACTGCATATTGAAATTGTCAGTTGCCAATGTTGTGTGCGAATTATGCTGTAGCACTTTCACTTTTTTTACTTTCACTTTATAACTTTCACCGCTGAGCTCTCGTTGACGTCGCGTTGTGTAATGCCTCGATTTGAGCGTCGTTTCGCTTTTATATTGTGTGCTGCGTCCCTTGTTGCGTGTGCTGAGCTTACTCCATTGCCTGTGCTGCTGCGGTCGGTACGTGATCCCTAAGCGCTACCTAAACGGTGTTAACCCTTGGACAAACACATGGTTCTGGCCAGGCATATTTAATTTTTGAGCGTTAATAAAACATACAAGACATTAAACATGATAAGAGCTACAATGTGAATTCAATGCAGATGTTTGCTTCCAGGTAGTTTTTTGATAGAAGTTTTTTTGATTTTATATGTTCACAATTTCATCTCTATGACAAGAGCTAAAATATGTTTCCAGGTATTTTTTTTTTATTTTGGGTTGTTTTTATGTGAATTCAATGCAGATGTTTGCTTCCAGGTAGTTGTGTGACAGTTTGGGCACGGGTACTCACCCACCAGCTTGAGAATTTTTATTAGAATGCACTTAATATCAGTGAAGGTACAGTGCACTCACACACTCGGCCTCCTGACTGACCATTATTTACGTTCAAAGTTTTGAAATCAACTTTTTTTTTAAGAAATAGCTTATTTTCTTACACTTCAATTGTTTTTTTTACTAGGGCTGTTTTTTGAGAAAACCAGGTTTTTATTAAAAACGTGAGTTTAAAATTTTTTTTTTAATTTGCCCCGATGAGTTACTAAAAATTAACATATTTATATACAGATTTATAGCGCTTTTAAAGGTCTTCTGAACGATACCCATCTCAACCAGATCGGATAAGAAATGGGTGAGATATAAGCGATTATATACTGAAGCTATAAAGGCCTATATCTCAAGAAGTTGGATCGGCCTCCTTAAAAAAACTTTGGGGTTTTAATCAGCGCTGTAAGCCCTACCAGGCCAAAGAAAATTGGCGCATTTTTCATAAGGTAAATTTGTTCGTAAAAGCGGAAAATAAAAAAAACGCTTTTTGGGTAATTTTTCGCTCATTTTTTAAAGTTTTTTGCGATTTTGACCTTGAAGATGAAGATTTTTTGATTTTATATGTTGACAATTTTTGTTCTTTACGACAAGAGCTACAACTTTGCCTGAGAGAGTAAATCAAAATCCCGAACGGTTTGCAAGATATGAGCTTGAGAAAATGATAATTTTTTTGCAAAAATGACACTGAGGCCCCACATCTTTGGGGCCCATAAAAAAAAAACCTGGAGGACTTTGGGCAAAACTGGGAGACAGGGGTCCTCCGTATATTTTTATTTCTTTTCGTGTTGCACTGTGTAAGTAAGGGCTTCTTATTTCAAATCTGAAAAAATTACCTGCCGCTCTCATCTGGTTTAGAAGTTATGAGGTGCAAAGTATAAACAATGGGCACTTTAAATTTGCTATTTATTTTTTTGTACACATCGAATAATCTATTAATTTAGGAATAAGTTTAGTTTCTTAATTTAATTTTGGATAAATAAATAAAAAATGTTTTTCATTTTACGTTTGTAAAGAAGGAATTTTTTTTAATCGCTCATACTGAAATAACTGACAAAGATAGAAAAATTTGTCCCAAACAAGATATGTAAGCCGTTTTCTTAGCTTTCGAATGATGTTCACTAAAACTTCATCATATTATTTTTTGATTGCGAAGAATGGAGATTTCCAACAGATTAGATTTATTTGTAATTTGAATCTAATTTGTTGTTTTAAAAAAAAAAATCAAAACATTATTCCTAATATTGGCATAAAATAAAAGTTAAGAGTTAAATACTTACGGAGCAATGGATTTCTTACGTTAAATGGATTGCAAAAGCGGTCTTTAAATTTAGAATACGCCATCTTTGACAACGGAGTGTTTTTAGAAATAAACAATGAACTAACAAGCTTAGACAAGTAAACAAGTTAAACGCACGTGTACGTTGCGATTGAAAACTAATTGCTCCGTAAGTATTCATGTCTCCACTCTCAAATCATACTAGAAATAAGACAAATATTTTGGTTTTAATTTTTAACAAAAAACAAAAATTAGGTACAAATTAAAATAAATCCATTTTGTTGGAAATCTCTAATTTTCGCAATAAAAAGTAGTATGATTAAAGACCAAAAACATTACTTCAAGTCTTCAACTATTGTCTTCACATCAAAGCTAAGAAAAAAGGCGCACATTTCTTGTTTCGGACAAATTTTTCTATCTTCGTCAGTTATTGCAGTATAAGCGATTAAAAAAAATCCTTTTTTGCAAACATAAAATAAAAAAAAAAATTTCGCAAATTCCTTGTTTATATTAAAATAAAAAATTAGTTTCATACATTTTTGACTATTGAACCATAAAAAAACTATTATGAAAAAAAAAAAATATTGGTGGCAAATATTGAATGGAATGATAAATATATAATTATTTATTCAAAATCTTGAACTTTTTAAAAAAGTTTGCTTGTACAAAAAAAATTTACCATAACGATGAAGAATTTACCATTTCACCAAGTCAAAAATTTTCGATCAAAAATGGTACAAATATTTTACCAAAACGGCAACCCTGAATATATCCATATGAAAATAGGTGCAAATTTAAATTGTTTCATATGTATTTTTTATGCTTTTTAATAACAGGCACAAATAAAGCAGAAAGACCTACATCGACATGCAAGCACATACACACACATGTACATATATTTGCATATAGATGTGCTCGACACAATAATACATGCAGCTAAAGTGGCAACCACACATACACACATCTGATGTGCATATGTATGTGTGGTTGAAAGACAGTTTAACTGTTTTACTGTTTAACTTCACTTATGTATTTCATTCGTGCTCATATTTAAATTAGAGACATCAGGACAACAGTGAAACCACAGAATAACCAACACAAAACAGACACAAGCACACACAAAAGTACCAGAGTGTGCATACGGTACAATGACTCTGGTAGATAGGGGGTTTTGGGGAAAAACTGCAGAGCACCAGCAACCATCGCACGGGAACATACAAATTATTTTTACTTCTGTCACTATTTCGCAATTCGCACTCAACGAAATGCGGCGAAACGAAATAATTCGCCAGCTTAGCTCGGTACGAAAAGGACTTCCCGAATACCGTGATGTGCCGTGCGGTGCCGTTCCTCGGCTAGGTGGTGGCAGGAAGCCGGATTGTATGATACATTAATGCTGGCACTTGTTCAACAGACGTTGTTGTTGTTTACGATGTTTTCTGCCATAACCATAAATTTGTTTAGCTTGCATTTTTCATTCTCGAGGGAGGCCTTATTCTATAGCTTTATTTTCAGGATTTTCACATGAGTCTCATTTATAAAATATTTTTCTCAATTATAAAAAAATTACTTAAACTAATTTTGATTAGCTTTAAGTTGGTCTTAAGACTTCAGAGGAAATTTTTTAAATTTGACTTTAAAATGCATAAGAATAATACAAAATAATTAAATGCAGGAGTAAGTTTAAGACAAAAGACAATTTTTTAACTAAATTGATAAACACGAAAGATCTCTGATATGTACAATTAATTAAATTTTATTTATTTGCTTTAAGCGAATAAGGATTCTTGTAAAAATTTAACACGGTTCTTGAAATTTAAAAATAGGTTCCTTATCTCTGCGTTTAGTATAAAGGTACAATCAAAATTGGATTGGTCATATCACTTCTTGTGATCAATTAAGTTGCGCGTATAATTGAGTATTTTTACACAAACTATCGGGAACTGTTTTATGCCGACTCTGAACGGCTCACTTTCATGTTTTCAAGAAGCTTTATATGGTATTTTTAAGAAAAAATATAACAATAATTTGTAGTTTGGTCTCTCAAAGATAATAGGATTGATTCCATAAATTATAAATTTAGCAACAAATTATTTTATGAGTAGTACCATAATTCTTCTAATTGTTTGAGAAAAGCATTTTCCATTTTTTAGGTAGTTGTTTTTAATAATTCGCCTTTAACGGCTCAACTTAAGTTTCCCAAGTTCTGGATTATTTTTTAAAAGTTAAAACCTATCATTAAAGCCCTTTAATACTTGAGGGGTCGCTCCTAGAACCTTAAACTTGGAATATTCATTGGATTTGGGTCCCATTACAATATTCCCTTAAAATAAAAACAAAACCAGACTTAGATAAAAACCATTACTATGTTGACGACAAACGCAAAAACGGACAATGATTAACATAAAAGCACCTAGAATATTCGGATTCTAAAACTGAAAGGTGCCTCTGTCCTATTTTCAGAAGCCTTCGGGATAGAAAGGGCAAAGCTGCTTTAATCGAGCAGACTGCGATATCTACTACAGGAGCCATTTGGAGAAGCGTAAATTAAAATGCGTATTCTTCCTAGGCCGCGAATATCTCCTTGTTTCACCTAATTTGCCTATAAGAAATCACAAGGCGTCAAAGATGCTACGCGAGCCTACACTCAGAAGAAGTTTTCAGTTCACTAAGAGTATTCCGGCAATTTTTTCAAGGCAAATAATGTAATACTGTGTTTCCATCTGCTTGAATTCTTGAGATTTTGTGAGATTTCGTAAAATCCATATTGAAATCAATAGAGTTCTCTATACAAGTTTAAGATTTTAAAATCTTGTGATTTCAATAAAATCTAATAAAAAATCTCATAAAATGCAATGCGGTATCCCTGAAAAATTATATCAGTATCCAGCACTATTCAGCATATGTCAAATTTTTCAAATTGACAATTGGCAATGACAACTAAATTATTATTTAAAAAAAAAACAATAATAAAAATTAAAAATGCAAAATAAAGGATGTAGCAATTGTTAGCAACAATTTTGGAAAAAAAAATTTGAGAGCTCCGGAAATGTGAAAAAATGCAACAACGTAATGCTCCTTCACGATTTACTCATTTTTAAATTTATCAAATGAAGTCTTAATTGTCAAATGAAATCTAGCTGTCATGATATGCCAGATGGAAACGCTTTGAAATAACTTTTTCAAAATCGCAAGATTTCGAGCAGATGGAAACATAGTATAATAATCAAAATATTTAATTTAATATTTTGGGAGAAATAGATTTATTTATTTTAAATTAATATGTAAGATTCTTATGACAGATGAAAATAGCCAGTTACCGTTGCCAGCAATGTTTGTTTCATACACAAAAACACATTTCTAGTGTCCAAAATGTTTATTTTCCATCTGTGTCTTTAAAGCTTTTTGAAACTTAATAATTACACTGTATTACACACATTTGCTGCAGTTTCCATTTTTTCTTAAAACTTAATTGCAATCAGTGTTGCTTGAGCAAAATTTTTTTTGTAACCAGCGGCAGCATGTTGTAACTTCGAAATTTTCGAAGTTGTCGAAATTACCAATAGTGGGTATGTTGTAACACTTTCGACAGGCGATATTTGCGATAAAATATCACTTTGATTTAGTGGCAGTGATTGAGAAGCGAAGTAAATATAAATGCAAATATTTATTCATTAAAGCATTGTTTTATCATTTATTTAAGATAGAAGTGTTAAATACTGATTTAAGCTAGTAAAATAATAAAAGTATTGGCTCTAATACTACGTTCATACTACGGCATAAATTACTTAATTTGCCATAAATTACTTCACTTAAATCAACTGCGTTCAAACTAGCTGTTCGTAATTTATTTTGACAGTTCGTTGGCAACTCATATATTTGCTTATTTTGTGGCAAAAGTAAGTAAAGCAAAGAAAGTAAATATGCAATCGCAAGGCATTAAAGTGAATTTAAACATTTTTTGTTTTATTTAGCATGTCCGATCAGGAAATAGTAATGTTTCTACTATTTTCAATTTTTATATATATATATATATACTGTCCCACTATGTACTTAAAATTAAAAAAAAAACAAATAAAACGTTCCATAGTTGCTTTTTAATTTTCAAAATTCTATACTGTAACATGTTGGTTATCTTATTGTCTTTCCAACGAGCTGCTTTTACCTTCTTAGCAGTTCAAGGTTTCTAATACCGAATTCAGACATAACCTCGAGCGTTTGTTTAAGCTCACATCCTGCACGTACTCTTAAAATTTTCCTTGTGTTATTCCCAGCTGGCCAGCATCAAAGACACCCCCTAGCTGAGGCCACAATGACGAAAATTCTTCAACATTCAGACTACTTGGTTCGCTGAACGATTAGCGCTAGTCAGAGCTAATGGATGCTCATAGCTGTGGATGGATGCACAGCTGGTGAATGAATTGGAATTTGGGAATACGAGTTATGTGAACGTTCGATAACTATCGTTCTGGATCCCGTCAGCAAACGTTTCAAAAATGCATCGTTTATATGCTCAGCTTTACCATAGCAACGAAGAGCAGCCAAGTCTTTCACGTAAATTGCCACTGGTTTATGACAGTCTTGTCCTTTGATTTCATACAACTTTTGTATGGCCTTTTCATTGTTGGCATGACAGGATAGACCATAAACAGTGTCGATTGGTAGAACTATAACTACGGCCGACTGCAATCAACTTCGTCCTTGATTACAGCATTTGTAAAATGTGGTCATAGGTTCATCAGCAGAGCGAGTATCTGCATAAAATAAGCTTGTTTGTGAGCACAAGCTGGACAATCAGCATCAGTTGAATTTACGTTCTCCCAAGCAGCTGCACCGCCCATAACATGATCCACTTCCTATAACATTGCAGGAATAATAATAATATTTCGTCTCAAATACTTGGAGTACTACTCACCTTTAGCCGTGGAAAGGTACGTGTTGAAATGTTTTAATTGATGTTGCAAATGTAAGGACATGTATTGCATGAAAAGCGATGACCTGTAGTATCTTCCTCTACCATTAATAATTACCGCAAGTCGGACAGAACAACAATATATTTTGTGAACTTTGAGTTTTGGTTATTTACAAAAATGACAGCTTGTGATGCGATTTCTTCGATTATTTATCGAAAAAACTAGTGCTGACACCGATTGCATCTTAATTTAAATGGTAATTTATGATAAATTACTTAATTTCGAAGTAATTTCATTGACAGTTTTTCCACGGCGAAATTACTTAATTTGAACATGATTTATGCATAAATTAAGAATGAGCCGTAAATTACGATAGTGGGAACATGGTATAATAAAAGTAAATATGTATATGGTAACCTTAAAACTGTTCAAAATAAGTTATCTTTACATGAAAAGTTTATGATGGCATATTTTAATTACAATATTGTTTCTAATAATTCCAAAAAAATAATATTTTTTAGAATTATATATTAGCTTAATGCCAATTAAGTTCATGAAGCAACAGGTTGCAACAACAATAAGTTCTTTGCAGAACAAACCACCAAGCAGACTAGACAGCTGTTTCGTTGATAGCTACATCAACTCATCAGTAGTCTTCTGTGGCTTCTGCAGTACCATCCACTTTGATAAGCATAAACTAACACCTTCTGTTAAATTAAAACAGAATTATGTGCTGTATGTCGCCTTTCAAAGCAATGTTTTTCTACTACTTTGCAAAAGCAAAGGTTCAAAAAAAACGATCTTTATTTTTGCCAAACAGTGTTATTTGTCGTAAATAATTAGTTTGTCATTTTTAGTTTAAATTAAATATTTATATAAATTATAAAAAATATTGATTTACGTTATTTGACATTGACCTTGAGACCTTGAGAGTAGCTGTGTAATGTTCGAACATAACTTAGAAACTAGCCAGATCGCCTGTCGAACGAAAATGTTACAACATACTGCCAGATCGAAAACTTCGCTTCGATGTTCGCTTTGACATGTTGTGTCGCCACAGAATGCAAAATAATTTTTTTTGCCAAAATGTAAAAAATAGCCAAAATATTTATTCATCGTATTATAAAAAAAAAACAAAACAAACTTTAATGCCTATTTGTAGTAACTTGTTGCAAATAGATTCTTACTTTTGCATGTTGATTCTTAATTTGCTTTTTTAAACAAATTTCTCACAGTTTACTTTTCATGACCAAAGTTATCTACATTGCTGCGTAGGGTGGAAGAGGGAGGCTTCGACATTGGCAGTTTTTGACATTTTTTCACACTATTTGGTTCGCGTAATCAAAAACACGTTTCTCCCACCCGAACGCGTTTGTAATGAAAATTTGTTAGTGATACTTGGTGCATATGCGTGATTACACGTGATTTTGTATTTCTGCAACATGTTAATGTAATATTTGCTTATTACTTTTGATGTGAAACTCAGATAATATACTAATGAAGTTTTCGTTACTTTTATGTAGTTACTCCATTACATTATTGCTCCTTATACACCATTTAAGGTTTGTTAAAAGAATAAAAAGAAAATGTTAAATTCTGCAATTTGTGAAATAAGTGGGCGAGGGAAGATTTGTCAAATGACGATTAATCTCTCGAGGACTTTTAGAAGAAAAGATGAGAGACTAATTGGTCGAAGGCCTGCCTTAGGTATAAAGATAACCTTCATATTACGCCAATGCTTGGAAATGTGTTAAAGGTCAAGGCAGCTTTTGCAGATCAACAAAAGCCGCTTCTTAATGATGCCATATGACTTTTGAATTTCAACGGGAGCTATACCATCTGGTCCTGGTGACTTAAATGGTTTGAAGTTACTGATGACCCATTTGAGCTTTGTTTCCGGGAGCATTTTTAGAGATCTGTTTACATATGGTAAGTGATATTCCTGAATTTGAGTGTTACATATCTCTGAAAATCTCGATAAGTGGGTCTCTTCTAAAACATTCAGAGATTCCTCACTGCTGGTGGTCCAAGTACCATCTTCCTTTTTCATGAATCTTGGACTGGAGGGAGCTTTAGCTAGAACTTTCCTAAGCCTTGATGCCTCAGAACTCTGTGATATATTTTCACAAAAGATCCACCAGGACTCTCTTTGTTCTTTCCGTAATGCATTTTTGCATTCTTTGAGAGCAATTTTATAGTTTGACTACGTATCTGTGGATCTTGTGGCCTTTGTCCTATTGAAAAGTTTTCTGGTCTTTTTCCGGAGATCTTCTGGTCCCTTATTCCACCAAGAAGACTTTTGCTTCCCCTTCAATGTTTTCAACGGACAAGCGGTATCTAGAATTTTATTTAGCGTGTTAGTGAGACTGTCAACTAAGTAGTTTAAAGACTGTTTGTTGGAAGAACGATTAGGTGGTACATTTGAGAGATATGTTTTTAATGTATTTATATGAAGATCCCAGTTGGCTTTTTTAAAAATTCGAAATTCGCATGATCTCGTATCTAAGTCATCAATATCAAAAATAATATATATATGGTCTGAGAAAGAGTGTTCCTTAGACACTCTCTAGTTTTTTACCCTATTAGATACATGGTCAGAGGCAAGTGCAATATCTAGAACTTCCTGCCTTTTACTAATAATGAAGTTAGGTTCATTACCTACATTACTTATATTAAGATTAGTTGTAAGTATGAAATTGAATAAAGACTCACCTCTTTTGTTAGTGTCTAAGCTCCCCCAGATCATATGATGAGCGTTTGCACCACATTAGATAATAAGGCCCATTGCTTTTTGATGCTGCTGTAGAGACCAAGTTTTTAAAGTTGTCATCTGGGAGGACTTCGTGGTCGTGGTATGCTGAGATGAGACACAAGCTATTCTGGCCCATCTCGACGCTTATGGCCACAGGGATTTCTTGATTAAAATACTTGCTCTTGGTTTACTTTGTGATCTAGTATACACTAGTGTGTATGTTGGAGTCCTGAGTCCGCATACCAGGCCGCGGACTACCCATGGCTCCTGGATCAAGACGATGTCTTCTCCATCCTTGCTGAGACGAAGAACAGCATTTGAGCTATTAGTAGCTAAATCAACCTCTACCACAGTTCTGTCAGACTCCTCGTCTTACTTAAGGTGGTCATCCTCCAAGGAGGATAACCGAAGTGTACTTGTCCATTCCATCACGGAGCTTACGCCCTCCGGTTCTAGTGCAGGGGGCAAGTTTGAGGAGATGGTGCGTTTTAAATTGGTGTGGAAGCCTGCTCTTCCTCCAATAACGCCTCATATTTTTTGTAAACCCTCTATTCTATGGATGAAAAACCATAGTCTACCACGAAACCTTTTAATGACAAGAAGGCCAGGGACTCCTGGCTGATAACGAATATTACCAACCTTAAGTCCCCCTTTAGCTCTTCAATCCGTGTCACCTTCCAGATTGCTGTCGGTAGACCATGATTTCCCAACCTTATAGTTTCAAGGATTGTTTGAGGGTCAGAGTGTTCGGCAGGGACTCGGGAGCATGCTCCTGGTCTGTTAGGGATCAATTCTCTATCTATGACCGCGAGATTCGTGCTCGGCCGTACCTCACCAATCCCTGAAATTGCGATCTTATACAGATCTAGAGACCTTTGGTCGACGTTTGTGATTAGCTTCACTTGGCTTGGATGCCATTCACTCTCGCGACAAGTAGGGCCTTTACCGGGGAACTCATTCATAATTGGAATGAAGATAGTGGCCAGTTTGCCCAATACCTTTCTCCATTTTTCAGGCGAGATACTGCCGTCTGGATCGCTTCTGTCTATTTGTCTAGCCGCGATTTCGGTGAAAAGTTTGGGGGTGGAGTTACCACAAAATTTCTTAGCGTCCGGTATAGGAACCTCTTCTAGGGAACGCTGACGCTTTTTAGGCATTGGTTTGGGTTTTAGGGGAGCTTACGACTGCTCCAAGATGCCCACCGCCCCTTTCAGGGCGACTTCTGATCCTCGGTGAGCAGGTTTTTGGGAATACGCGCAATCCGATCCTGAACTCTTAGCGCTGCTTTCCAAGAAGCATTGCCCATCCTTTTAATGTGTGGTGTCTTTTTAGGGGGACCCTTTTTGCTAATTCCACTTGTGCTAGGTTTGGTAATCAATACACTAGTTTTCGTAGCAGGAGCATTTAGAGACTGCACGTCTACAGGCTGTTGGTCAAGGTAGCGTTTAAAGACCGCGTGTGTGGTGTAGCTGAAGGCTTCACCTGGTTGACATTTAAAGACTGCCCTTCTGTATGTTGTTTTTTGTTTGGCGTATTCATCATGGACGTACGACCACCCCTCTACACCAAGAGGAATAGAGTTTAACCGATATGCTCTGAGACCGCACCTCGAACGGGATCAGGTCCACATTCATTGAACGAAAGATCCCGTGTGCAGCCCTGTTCCAACCCGAGATTTAGATTAGAGTCTGTCAGTAGAGTAGTCAAAAATAGAGAAGGGAAAAGATATCGACCACGTCCTAACCCTAATGCCGCGGTAAGGCCACAGTTACTCTCTGAGGCGGCTAGGTATTAGAGAGGCTTCGTTAAAGACTGGACTTTATTACATGGGCAGCAGCACATGTCGCAAAATGCGAATCTTCAGCACGGGTCGCATAACACCTTGATTAAGCCCACAACCCTACTAATGGGACGGACTTTTGCCAGGTCATACTAGACTATTGAAGACTCAGAATTCAGTAGCAGGAACCCCCCCTCTGCTAACCACAGTCTTAGGAATTAAGAACCTTAGGAATTGTTGCCAACCGTAGAAAAAGTAACATGGAAGCATTTTTTAAATTTAGTGCAAAAGAATATTTTGACACCAAATTACAAGAGATTTGATAAGTCGGCCTGAAGATTGTTTACATCGGTTATGGTACGTATTGAACTAAACAATTTTAAATCATCAGCAAAAATCACATTATTACACTTTTTAAAGCAACTACCAATATTATTAATAAATAAAAGAAATAACAGTGGTCCATACCTTGTTGTACTTCTAAGATAGCATAAAAAGCATACGAATTAAGATTGTCAATAGGGACCACACAAAAACGTTTAGGAAGGTATGATTTAATCCATCCAACACCGCAATTCAAATAGTCTTTCCCGGATGTTTTCGCCTAATCAATAATTCACGTACTATTCCAATCAATAAATCTAAATAAATCTATCCCTTTCCTTTCAGGTCGAAGTCCAAGCCTTGTTTTTATAAGGCGCATGGCTTGGTTCTTTGATCTTTAAAAAAAAAAAAGGAAATTAGAATGAAATATCAACTTCTTAAGTTTAGCAATTAAAGCATTATGGCACACCTTGTCAAAAACTTTGGGAAAAATCTGTATAAATAGCATCAACCTGGAATCCAATTTCAAAAGAGGTAATGCTATAGTCAGAAAAAAAAAGATTAATTCGTGACGATGGAGCACCCAGAAAAAAATTCATGTTGAAATTGGCTAATTATTTTCTTCACTACAAAATAAAGTTTATCTTTTACTATTGACTAGTGTCGCCTGTGGTCGAAATTCGGCCATATCCAAATCGATTTGTCTTGTGTTTTTTTTTATTAATATTGAAAAACGTCTAGCAACTTTAAAAACATTAAATGGAGAAATACTTTTCTATATAAAAATCGATTTGTCTTGTGTTTTTTTATATTTTTATTGATAACATTTTATTTAAAAATTGTTCAACACTAAACTAAACAAGTTATTTATTTTTTCCCTTATATATGCATTTATATATTGTTTTATATATTGCTTTTGTTTAAATATTATTCTTATGAAATAAATGTAATAAAAGAGCAACAGCAACACATATAAAAGACAGAAGTATTGAAATTTATGTTCTTTTTTAATTTTATACATGCTTTATTTCTTATTATTATCTATTTATATAAAAATGGTGAAAAAAATGTATTGTAATTCATCAATTGAGAACGGCTGGGCCGATTTGGCTCAAATTTTTTTTCAATTGTTTGTAATTGCCAGGAAAAGGTTTTTACGAAAGAAAATTTTGGAAAAACCTTCCGGGAAAGTCTGGAAATTGAAAAAATCGAAAAGATTATGGCATGGGATTTTGTGCGCAATTGTTCCGGAATGGCTTTTCGAATGGAAAAATATAAAATTCTTAGTGGAAAACTCAGAAAATTCCAGTAAAACGCAAACAATTTGAATTTTTTTTCAAAAATGTTGCTTTTTATTGCATGAATTAATGATTTTTGTCGATGTAAAGGTGGAAAATTCATTGTGAAGCTTGGAAAACTTCGGATAATTGCGAATTTCATTGCAATAAAAGACGTTTTGCGTGAATTTTGCGTGGAGAAGTTAAGTGTTTGGCATTGCCGATCCGAATGCAAACGACAAGGTGACGAAATTTTAACTTGGACGTTACGTGAGTTGTAACGAGGCAATTGGGCGGCTGTTTTCATTTCCAATTCATGAACGTCACCCGACTGTCGTACATTTGGCGTACTAGGAGAACGGCCAGCGTGTCTATTTTACAGACGCAAATGCAGCGCAAAGAGCAGAACGGCCACCAGCGACAACATTGACAAATTTTTTTTCGACATGCGAAAGCGATCCGTTCTTTAGGACTTTAGTCTAAAAGGACTTTACTCTATTCGGAAATACCACGCTTTATACATGAAACGCTGCATCGAAGAAGTTTCAACGTCGGAAGAAAGGTGAAGCTGTTTCTGGCTTCGCTGATGTCTATTCGACTGATGCCCTCGGATAAATATACGCAGTTCATCCACGCCAAGAAGAATGCTTCTATCTTCGCTTACTTTTGGTGAATATTAGAGGACCTATATCCTTCGATTCCCTGCGTACCGTGAATGGTGTGCTGTGCGCCACTTTTCGGTAGGCTTGCCAACATTTGAATTTGCTCGAAAATGATACACATTGGGAGTTAACGCTCGGCGATGTAACTGTTTCTGCACCAGCGAATCAAATAAGTACATTGTTCACAATCATCATAGCCACATGTCATCCGTCGAACCCGACCGCATTTTGGGACAAATACAAGGACGAAATGGCTGATGATATTTTGCACAGAGTTCGCACGACGACTTCGAATTTCGATCTTGAAATTAACGACGAGATGCGCAACGAAGCGTTAATTTTGGTAGAAGACATGTGCGTGCTCATTTGCGGCAGTCTGCTGTCGGCATTGGGAATGCTAGCGCCAAATCGATCGACTATGATCGAGATGATCTGGCCGAAAGAGTCCGAACAAATGTGCCGTTGTTGAATGCCGAACAGAAGAACGTGTACGATTCGCTTATGAATATTGTTGACGATGGAACGGGAGGCATTTACTTTCTCGATGCTCCCGGTGGGACAGGCAAGACATTCGTCATTTCGTTGATTCTGGCAACAATTCGGTCAAGATCTCAAATTGCGTTGGCTGTTGCATCCTCTGGCATTGCTGCCACATTGTTGGAAGGCGGTCGAACTGCACACTCCGCTTTCAAGCTCCCGATGAATCTTCTCACGGTTGACATGCCAACGTGCACAATGACCAAGAATTCGGCGACAGCGAAATTGATGCGAGAATGCAAAATCATCATTTGGGATGAATGCACGATGGCGCATAAGCGAGTTTTGGAGGTAATTGACCGAACGATGAAGGATTTACGAGGTGATTCAAGACGATTTGGTGGGCCTACGATATTGCTCTCCGGAGATTTTCGTCAAACGCTTCCCGTCATCCCGAAATCTTCTGCTGCCGATGAACTCAATGCATGCCTGAAATCGTCGTCTTTGTGGCGGCATGCCACATGTTAAAATTGACCACGAACATGAGGGTCACGTTGCAGAACGACCCATCGACTGATGAATTCTCCAGATAACTGCTGGCTCTTGGCAATAGCCAAATTCCTGTTGATGTTTCGTCTGGATTGATATCGTTCCCAGCAATTTTTTGCTAGTTCCCCGGCATTGCACAAAATTAAAAAAATCTCGATTGGATTAGTGAACGGGCAATACTAGCAGCGAAGAATATGGACGTCGATAGCTTGAATTTCATTATTCAAAGTCAAATTTCTGGAGAACTGCATTCATATAAATCCGTTGACAGCGTGACAGACGAGTATGAAGCGACCAAGTATCCGACGGAATTTTGGAACTCGCTTGATGTGCCAAGAACTCCGCCGCATAATTTACTGCTGAACGTGGGATCAATCATAATCATTCTGCGGAATCTGAATCATCCGAAATTGAGCAACGGTACGCGTTTGTCTGTCAAGAAACTGATGCACAATGTGATTCAAGCGACTATCATCAAGACAAATTCAAGGGAGAGGAAGTCCTTATCCCACGAATTCCGATTATTCCAACTGATCTTTCATTCCAATTCAAGCTTATTCAGTTAGTTCCCTGTTCGATTGGCTTTTGCGACGGCAATCAATAAATCGCAAGGCCAATCGTTAAAAGTCTGTGGAATTAATCCTGAATTTCCCTGTTTTTTGCACGGTCAGCTGTACGTTGCTTGTTCGCGTGTTGGCAAACCGTCTTCGTTGTTTGTTTTTATGCCGGAAAAGAAATAAAAAACATCATAACGCTCTCTACTGATTTAGATTCTATTCAAATAAATCTCATTGAAATTTGAACTATCCGTATTTTATTATCATTTTGGAGTTTATCTGAAGGCGTTAAATTGGGGCGAGACTAAGTTTGCCGGGTCCGCTAGTACAATATAAAAAAATTGGAATAAGTCTACAACAAGTACAAATTTCGCTAAAAATGAACTAGTTGATTTTTCCAATTAACTTCAAAATAACTACTGGGAATCTTCACGTGTGTGTTGCGAAAGTTTCAATAAATTCCATCATTCTCTCTACTCTTCTCTTTTTGGGCTCAGCTTAAACAGCGCAACAAAACACCGCTATCTTCAAAAGGATACAAAGAGTAATATATTCTCGATTGAAACAAACAAATGCTATAAAATACTTTATATTTGACTGAAATGCTTATTGATATTTTTCGTTGAAAATATCGATTTTCACTTTATTATTAAAAAATTTAAACAACTGATTTTCGGATCTTCTGGAAGAAAACGAGGATCTTATAAAAATGCCTTATTTCCCTCTCTGCTATGCATAAGAAAACCAACTTTTTTGCCAACTCACCGATCCCGACCGGAAATGAGATGGTTATATCAAAATGTGAAAATTAAAATTAAAAAAATTTTTTTTTAATTTTTAGATGGTGCTAAACCAGAGGTATTCTGTTTTAGTTGGAGAAAATTGACGAAAAAGCCCTAAAGTTAAAAAATTCATATCTCACTAATTTTTAAACATAAAGTCATGATTTTTGACAGAATACGTATAATAGTTTTAGTATTTTCTTTTTAGTTTTTAAATGGGGCTACTATCCAAGTTTATTCGACGTCTGTTAAAAAAAAATTTTAAGGAAAGGAATAAATAGTCTTCTAAGAATATGTTCCCATTTAAAAAAGTGTTTTTCTCATGGGAACCAAAGCAACCATCGATTCTTTTTTTAACACTCTATTGTCTTAATAAAAAAATAGATCTTGCATTCAAAATTTGAACGTTTTTAAAAATTCTGATCTATTTTACGTATTCTGTCAAAAAATCATGTTTTTGTACTACAAAATGAGTGAGATATGAATTTTTTTAATTTTAAGGCTTTTTCGTCAATTTTCTGCAACTAAATTTTTATTATTTTCATTTTCATATTTTGATATAACCATCTCATTTTCGGTCGGGCTCGGTGGATTTGCAAAAAAAAAATGATTTTTTTCAATTACCCTAATATAACGTATATAAATATTTTTAAAACCTCCCGAATTATTTTCCTGGATCGGCCCCTTATGAATACACACATTTTTTAAACAGAAACGGCGAGAACACATTAACATCAGGCTTAGATGAATTTTTTAGAGACATAATAGCATTAAAGACATCAAGTGGCGTAATGGCCAAAGTACCGAAATTTGTCCACGGTAATACATTATTTAAAATTTCTTCTTCCGACCAACTTTCTGGATTATCATACACCGAACTAAAAAAGTCAGCAAAAAGATTTACAGTAAGCCGGATCGAAGATTAGATTTCGCTGGATACCTACACGCAGAGAAAAGACATGGTTGAGACATGATTGCCGCAATAATAATTTTTTTACTAAAATTATTGTATTATTTCTGCAAACACAAATGTTTGCCTTAATAAAGTCATTATTTACTAATGGTGGCACCAAAAATAACATTATAGTTGAAATCATAACATCAGTGAAATCGTCAACATACTATGATTGCCTCAACTATTAGTTGCAACAAAAATGTTGTAGTTCTGTCAATCATGATAAATATGAAAATTATTTTAGAGACAAACATATTAGAATTTTGAATGTTTGTCTGAACTATTCTTTGCTTGTTGGCTAACGAAGCAGAACATAACCAAAAATCGAAAGAATTTATTGTGTCTGAACAGTTTGCGGGAAAAATTTTCACTTCATTCAGACACAATAAGTTTTATCGATTCCTGGCTATGTGCCGTTTCGTTTGTCAACTGTTCAATTATTGTGTTTTGTTTTATATCGCCTGATCCTAAAAACAGCAAGCAGAAAAGTGACATTTTCGACTTTAATTGTAGTAAACATATTTCTTTTTACCGTAAACATATTTCGCAATTCTGACCATATTTTGTTTATCACAAATATTGCTATTTTTGTGACAATGCACTTAATGTACCATGTTTATGAATGGCATTAGTCAGGCGAGCGGTAGTAGCGACTGTGGCTTACTGGTAGTGTGCGTGGCTCGTAAGCGAAAAAGCCGCGGTTCAAACCCCAGCTCGGACAGAAAATTTTATCAAAAAGATTTTTCAATTGAATTAATATTTCTGTTCAGCCTAGTCAATGGCAAACCTTTGGAAGATATCTTAATTAATAGCTGTGGAAATTGGAGTGCATTAAAATAATAAAAAATAAAATTATTGTTTCAATAATATTCTGGATCCTAAAAATAAATTCATAATATAGTTGTTGTTATAGAATGGTATTTTTGACCCAATAAGAGAAAAATGATTGTTTCAATAATATTTTGGTTCCTACAAAAAAGTTCCTTTTCTAAATATGGTTGTTGTAATCATTTTATCATGATCAAAGAAAACATTATATGTTTAAGAACATGTTAGCAACAATCATAATCCGAATCATACTATGATCCTCTTAAAACATGGTTGTTGCAACTATGTTTTTTCTCTGCGTGTACTCAGAAGTTAGAGGACCTCCTTAAAACTATTTCTGCATCACTTTTTTTGGATCGGAGAAATCCCCATGAAGCGGTTTTGGTCCTCCTGAAACCTTTTTTTACCAACAATCATGTTTTTTGCATGGAACTTTTTTCTAAAAAATATTTTGAACTTTTTTTACAAACTCTTTTGAGACCCTAAAAAGTCGATATTTCCTCATTTGCAGGAAGATGTTTTTTTTTAATGCCAATAAAATATGTATTTTTCATGGTATTCACATAAAAAACATGAGAAATCGATATTCAAAGTGTTTTTTATCTTAGTTATTATTTAAATGCCACAATTACTGTTCAATTCTGCCAAATCTCGGTATATATGAGATTTTAAGTACGCAAAGTCAAATTCTGGCAACCGTTTTTCAGTAAAGTAAAGTGCCCACCAGAGAGCGTTCCAGCACAAAATTCGATTTACGAAAACTCTTGCTCTGGCGTGCAAAACATAATAATATTGCTTCAAATATAGCATCAAAAAAATTTTAATAACCAACTTGTACGATATATTTAAGGAAAGAAACTCAATAGCTCTCCAATAAGCAAAAATTCATGTGAATACCATGAACAATACATGGGGCATTCTCCGTGAAGCGGACAAGTAAAAAATTTTCATGCTTCCGATTTTAGTAATATTTGATTATGTTAAACATATATGGGTCATTCTTTTACAAATCGCATGGATTTTGCAAAAAATAAAATTTGTCATTTTTAAATCGTCTGAAAATTTTTGAGTTTTCTTTACGTGAAATAAGCTCACACGTAGTTTTCTTTACGTAAAATAAGCTCACATGGAGTTTTTCTCGGAAATTTTTTTTTTCGCAATACAGTTAAGTCAAAATTGTGAAAAATGGCAACATTAAATCGTGTGTTACTTAAATCGCAATATCTCGGGTTGTGCTATTGCAATTTAGTTCGTTCGTGCGGTCAAAACCTTTATTATTTTGTTTATTTTGGGAATGCACTCTGAAGAAAAAAAAAGTTACATGCAAAAAACATGATTTTTTGACAAGAGAGAACCAAAACCGATCCATGGAAATTTCTTAAGAAAAAATAAATTATACCGAAAGAGTTTTCAAGAGTCCGTCTAACTTTTGAGTCGGTGGTCGGCTAACTTTTTTTCTCCTTACAAATAGATCCGGCTTAACTACAGCATCACTTATAACATTAGATGTCTTACCTTTGAAAATTATTGAAGATGGTTTAGGGGAAGATGCTTTTTTGGACTGTATATAACTCCAAAAAGCTTTGGGGTTGGTCTTAATGTTATTCTCAAAACCAGTCACAAATTTTTTGTGTAGGAATTTATGGATAAAATTAAATTCTCTCATAAAATGTTTATACTTTTCTTCAAACTCTGCATTTTAAGTTGCCTAAAATTTTTTTAAAATTTATTTCGTAAATTTCTCATTCTCATGAGGCCTTTTGTTTCCTAAACTCCCTTACGAAATCTCGAAAAATGGCAGTGTAAAATATTCACCATATCATTAGCAAATAAAGTAAAAGATGCAGCAACATTCTTGCAGTTAAAACGACTCTGTCAGTCAATATTGTTCATGTGAGCATTTATGCACTCGAAATCACGTAAATTATAATTATAATTAAAAGCAGCATGGTCATTTGAGCTGCTCAGAGCACAAATGGCGTAAGTCCAATTTTGGTAGTTTTGAGAAAATTGAACATTTAGAAAAATTCTAATAATAAATTCCAAGTATAAACGGAGCTATCCATGTCGTAAAAAATAAACTAAATAATACACAAAAAATGATGCAGAATATTGCATGTTAGTAAAAACATTTGGAATTGAGCCACTGAAAATTATTTTAAATTTCTCGTTTCCACTGTAGGAATGTAATAGTAGATATTTTTCAAGAATTTTTTGATAAGGAATGACAGCATTTTTACCTATAAGTTGGAAAAAACCACCCTTTAGCGATTATCTTCATTATTAAGGGAGATATAAAATGAATGGATTTACGCCACTTGTCCTCTGAAAATTTTTATAATTTGTCATTTCCGCTGTAAAAATGTAATTTAAAATATTTTTTAAAATTTTTTGATGAGGAATGTCAGCATTTTTACATAGAAGTTAGACAAAACTATCCCTTAGCGATTATCTTCATTATTAAGGGAGATATAAAATGAATAGACTTACGCCAGTTGTCCTCTGAAAATTTTTAAAAATTTCTCCTTTCCGCTGTAAAAATGTAATGGAAAATATATTTTTAAGAATTTTTTGGTAAGGATTGACTTAATTTAGTTACACCATCTAAACTAAAAGCGATTAAAGCATCCGTTTGTGATTTTTTGAATAATTGAGGAGGGAAGAATGCATTTATTCTTATAAAAGTTTCACAGTTGAAATTAAACACAGTCGTTTCTATTTAGTAGGGATGTAATAATATGTAAAATTATTTAATATATTAAAAAATGTAATAAAAAATCTTTACAAATATAAGTTTTCATCGTTATCGTTATCTTTTTTTTTTATCGGCATCGTTACTTGGAGCAATGGTAAATTTTCGAAAAGGTATATATCAAAACTCCCTTTATAATGAAGACAATCGCTAAGGGATGGTTTTGTCCAACTTCTATGAAAAAATGCTGTCATTCCTCGTCAAAAAATTTTTACAAATATTTTCCATTACATTTTACAGCGGAAAGGAGAAATTTTAAAAAATTTTCAGAGGACAAGTGGCGTAAGTCCATTCATTTTATATCTCCCTTAATAA
Organism: Dichetophora obliterata; assembly: GCA_963920525.1. NCBI lineage: Eukaryota > Metazoa > Arthropoda > Insecta > Diptera > Sciomyzidae > Dichetophora > Dichetophora obliterata. The sequence goes on from OY986439.1 coordinate 129,447,123, forward strand.
TGGAGATAATCGCTAAGGGGTGGTTTTGTCCAACTTCTATGTAAAAATGCTGCCATTCCTCATCAAAAAATGCTTGAAAAATATCTCCTATTAGATTCCTACAGCGGAAAGGATAAATTTAAAATAATTTTCAGTGGCTCAATTCCAAATGTTTTCACTAACATGCAATATTCTGCATAATTTTTTGTGTATTATTTAGTTTCTTTTTTACGACATGGAAAGCTCCAATTATGCTCTTTACCTAGCTTATAAGCAAAACTGAGTTCTTTATACTTGGAATTTATTTTAAGAATTTTTCTATATGTTCGATTTTCTCAAAACTTCCAAAAATGGACTTACGCCACTTGTGCTCTAAACAGCTCATTTGTAAGTTGAAAATAATTAAAAAATTCAATTTTTCGGATTAAAGGCACATTTGACCGGGCTTCTATTGATTGTGTTGTGCGTGTTTATTAAATGTTTGTACACAAATTATTCAGAACTAGACCACTGAAAAGCATATAGGGCTATACTGCCGTCAAAATTCAGTGATTAGGGTTTGGATGGTTATTAATATTTGATTCTACAGGATAGTGAATCCAGCTTGCTCAATACAAATTAATTTTTCTCGATTTTATTAAAAATGCCAAAACTGTGGAACAAACACTGTTGTTGTTGCTTTTTTATTGTTTGTTCTATAAATTTAAATAATTTCAAAAAGCCGTATCTACATCAAATGTACGTTTTATACAGTCAAAAGCTTTTTTGTTTATATATTTATGATATTTAAATGATATATGTTTAAGAAATCAGTATTTAAAAGATTTTTTTTGTTACAAAAATAAAGAAGTAAAAAGCATTTTACAAAGCTACAAAACTACAAATACAAAGGGAAAAACCAGTATCTATCTGTAGACACCGCTTTTTTATCTCTTTTTTTGTAGATACTTCGTTTTTTGTTTGAATGATTGCTTTAATTTGTGTAGATGTGACATTTCATGTTGAAAAATGTGATATTTTAATTTTTTTTTTCTTAAAGATGGAAGAAAGATGATTAATAAAAAAATAATAAAAATGATTTTGATTTTCATGCTAGATGCCGCACTCTTCCTTATGACGGCAATATATGTCGACTTCGAACGGCTTATACTCTCGAGAAGCTCTACAAGACAGTTTTTACGTTCTAATGCAAGGAATAGACGTTGCAACCGTTGCACAGAGGGGTATTTTTGAAATCTAGCCGGCCAAAAGTCAGTTTTACAAATATCTGCCGGGTTAAGAAAAACCTTTGCAATACAAAAGTTAATATCCGAAGAAGAATATTATCACTTTCCACGCCCATCGCACAAGCCTGTGTACCGTTAAAACAGTTGAAACTTTATGCTTCTTGTGAGAAAAAATTTTTTTTAAGAACTTAACAATAAAAACACTTGCAGCATTATTAATTTTATAAGGAATAGTATTTAAAAAGCATGCTTTGAATTATGATTTAGCAGATATATGTGTACAATATTGGCAGATTTTCTTATAACATAATTTTTACTATCACGAAATAGTCGCATCTTTAAAAAGTTAATAAAAAGAAAAAAAGTGCTTATTTTTCATTAGTTAAAGTAATAAAAGTAAAGTTTCACGATGATTCCCGGCATTGATTTTAAGCTTAACGATAATATTACGAAATTCGCTTTCAGAAGTAGTATTTTTTGAGTGCGGAAAGTTGCTCTTTTTTTAACTGTGTGCACCTTAAAAAACTTCAGTTATTAAAAAAAAAAACGTTTAAGACCTACTTGATAAATATATAGGTGGGTCATGAATGACCCATTGATCACACAGGGTTAAGGATACAAAAAAATCAGTAAAGAAAAATCACGAAATAATATTTTTGAAACAAAAAAATTTTAATGTTCATTTAAAAAAGAATTGGGGTGGGTTAATAAGACCCAATTGTCATACAGGGTTAAGGATATAAAAAATCGAAAACATACATGATTAGAAAATGTTTAACAAATAAAATAATTTTGGCCGCCTAAATCGATGAAATACCCCTATGTGCGGTGGTACAACTCAGTAAAACTCATTTGGTAATCAAGCTGGACGTTTTGCCCATAGACAATACAATCTCATTACAACTTGCCAAAAAATCAAAATGTTTTAATTTTTCGTACAACCTGAGTTGTACCAACGGTCGCAACGTCTATTTCTTGCATAAGGCTTGCCATTATCTGCTGAGAGGTAACGGAAAATAGACATATTAATTTTAGTTGCAAAAACATTTTGTGCAGATGGTGAGGATTGAAACAGGGTTCTCTTGGCTTACGGGCCATGCACTTAACCAGAATGACATTACTGCCATTGACGCCATTCACGCCATTCACTATTATGAAAAATTGTATTTTTTGGGTTATTCAAGAAATCGGTTTTAAAAAACGAAGCAACTGATACTGCTTCAAAGTCGCAGAAAGGCTGAATGACTTTATCTGGAATAATAAAACTTCCTGCGTGACAGCGTAACGCAAGCAGAATTGACTTAAAACCTAGCAAAACGGAAAGGATACGATTTCATATACTGAACATAATATTGCTGTTGATTTTGGCTTTGAGTGAGCATTTCAAAGGATATCGAATTTTAACCACGCGTCACACATGACTCAACACAAGCCAAAAAGGATACTTTTGCCTTTTTACTGTAACATGGTTGTTGTTGTTTTTGTTGCTTTGCTTCTTTGTGTTTGGGTTTGGCGGCCACACGAAGGACACAGTATTTTATGGTTAATGTTTTGTTGCTTTTGTAACAGGCCGTACTAGAAAGATAACAAAGATAAAACGATTTTTTGCTAATGTACGGATTCAACAGAAAAGCAACGCTTTTTTAGCTTAGTTTTATTTTAGCAAAACAAATCAACAACATCAGCAAAAACAACACAAAAACCCATAAACAGTAAAATAATCAAATTTATGCAGCAATAAGAAATAAAATAAAAAAGCACTTTATTATATATATCTCTTTTTTTCGTTTTCGAATGGAATTTAATTCGACTTCCTCACATTAATGCTTATTTTTAAAAATTTGATTGTTCCTCTCCCAATCCGTGCGTTGCAACAAGGAAAAGATTTGAACTATGATAACTAAGACAATGCTTCTGGTGAAGCCTAAGCTACACGGATAGAAATCTTGGACTAAATTATAGTCTCACTAAAAACCCACTCGCAGTTTGAAATTTAAACTTTAAAATACTATCTCATATTTGAAACTCTTTTGTACTAGAATTTAAACCAAAAAAATATTACAGCATCCATTTTAGCTCTTTGTTTAAAATTTTAGTTTCAATATTAGCCTTTTTGGTTAATTTAAGTACTATTCTGTATTACTTTTTGTATTAAAAGCCCTATCACTGATTCGGTCGTAGTACGATTATTGTAGATAAAACGAAAAAGGCATCACTGAGTCAATAGCTAAGGAATCAACCCGTCGTAAAATCGAAATTCGGAGATTGGCATCACTGAGTTCATAGATTTTTGAAGTAATTTGTTATGACGCGGTTCGGTTGTCGCAGAAAATTTTGAAATAAAATTCAGAAGGAATAACCACTTTTACTGTATGAATTTTTATCAAAATATGGTTAATTAGTAAAATCTGAGTATTAAATTTAATTAAAACTAATAAAATTCATTGACGACGACCACGCACCACTGGAGCTATCCTCTTTTAGCACTATAAGCACATGCATAAATGCCACTTTATTCAATCGGAAATTTTTAATAAATCTGTAGTTTAAAGCTTGTACAAATTTTTTGAACTCGTACATTTTTTGAACCCGCGAAAACTTCAAAATTCAGTGCAAATTTTTAAATGCGTGGAAGCTAATTTCCCCCTTTTACGATATAATAATGTACATAAATGTGAACTTGTTAAATAAGTTAATGCAGAGAGGTAGAATGGTGAATAAGGTATCAAATAAAAGATCTGGCTGCACAGTATGATTACATATTAGATTGGTGACCTTCGACCTGAAATATGAGCGCAAAAAGAGCATTTAATAAATAAAAGTTAAACTGTAACAGATGGAAGAATATAATATAAGAGGGAATTTTAGACATTGATAAGGTGTGCAAAAAATACTTCCGCCTTTTTGCGCCATCTCTTACGGATACCCTACAATAAGCATTTTTTTATAAAACAAAAGTGAATATATATTGTGATGGTGAAATTTCTTACAAAGAAAAATTTTTGTTATTTTGAGATAAAAATTATAGCGACATCTCGAAAACTATAGATGTTCTTAGTACAATGTATTTTTGTATGAAAAGTCGTTGGCCGAGGAATATAACGGTATAGGAAAGCTTTCTTGGTAATATTTTCCACGGATAGTATGCTAAAAAAATCCCCTTAAAATAACAATAAAATTATTTAGATATCTTGAAAAATTTATATCTTCTCCGTACAACGTATTTCCTTGAAGCAAGGCCATCGCCTCAGAATGAGAAAAAACTATTGAAATTTCAAGTTTTGATTTTGCAAGCAAATATTTTAGCCATTTTTTAATCGATTTTCAACAAATTTTCTTTTTCTGAAAAATCAATTAAATGACTTTGGAGAAATAAGAAAAGATCTTCTCAATTCAATGTTTTATATTGTTTTAAAAAACCTCTTAAAAAATTTAGGTTTTGCTCAAAAAATAAGACAAACGTTTTTTTATGTAATTTTTTTCTTATTACATTTTCTTTTTTCACTCTCTTTCATATGACATATTATTTATTTGCAAAAACTGCCTCATTTTGACACATAATTCAATAAACAGTTTCTATCATCGAAATTCATGAGCTTACCCCTATGATTTTTTTGATGAAAATTCCATTTTTCAAAATGTTGTTTTTATATTTTTTACAAAGTTCTACAGCTCAAGAAATAATTTCTGTGAAAAAATTTTCAAATATTTCAAACCACTCCAAAGTTATATACACAAATCTATGTTTTAAGCCATTTCGCTGTTATATAGAATATGCGTGGGAGAAACAGTTCTTCTATGTTTCTGAACCGATTTTGATAATTTTTTAAAGAAATTAGAGCAGGGAGAAGGAGTTCACTGAACTTTGTGACCTTTGACCTGAAATATCAGCGTTTAAAGAATATTTCTTAAGTAAAACCTTACTATAAGAAATGGAAAAACTATAAGAAAAGAAATTTTCGACATTAATACAATGTACAAAAAACATTTTTCGCTATCTCTTACGAATACCCTAAAATTAGCATTTTTGTATGTAACATAAAAATGTAGACTATTTTTGATTGACTGTATCGTTGCGATTTTAATTATTTTTTAAAAAGGACGGTCCAATGATGAAGCCAGCCCACAAACCTCACCAAACAGTGCCTTTTTCAGAATGAAGTGGCAGCTCTTAAACTGCCTCTAACTGCTCTTCAGACCAAATTCGGCAATTCTGTTTGTTGACGTACCCATTGAGCCAAAAATGAGCTTCATCGCTGAAGACTATTTTTCACAGAAACACATTTCTCACAGAGCACGAATTTCAATAATTTAACTAAGCGCTGTTCGTTTCATGGTAAATGGTAAAATGGTAAGCTTTGCCACATGTTACGAATCACTCGTGAGATGTCAAAAAATGGTCAGTGAAAAACAATTAGCAAAAAATCACCCTTTATAAACGAAGTGCCAAAATTACGCCTGTCATCGTCATTACGCAGCTAGACGGACAGACGATCGCAAAGAGTATTTCGGAGTTCGGATCTGCTAAGATGGAAGTAGAATTCATAGATCATTTTATTGGAAGCTGCCAAAACTGTGAAGCGCAAAGCGAACCGACGAATCTTCGTTTATTGGCTTCGATACAAATAGAATGGACGACACAGTAGGTTGAACACACCTGGTAGGCATATCCAAGTATGAGCCAAAAAATGAGAAGGAAAGCTGGAAAACGCTGCACATACAATCATATGAAACAAGCTCAAAGTGCGTATAGTGCCAGCCGAGCTTGCAACTTCAAGTGACTTGTGCGCTGGTTTCCATCTTCCCGATTGTTGCTTTCTCGCTCGCTCACACGGCTTGCTTGTGTTTTGATTCATTTTACACGTTGCTTGCTTACATGTTATTACTTTCGTTAAATAACATGAAATGGAATAAGAAACAAGGAAATCCATTTTTTTTGTTGTTTTTGCTGTTGCTCCTTTTCTTCGTCTTTTCTTTGTTTTTCTTGTGCACAAAAGCAAGTATGTAAAATGAACAAACGTATGAAAAGGGATTTTTCCCACAAAGTTGACAACGTTGGCGGTAGCAAACTAAATTCCTCGAAAAAATATTGATATACGAAAAAACAACAAATTGCAGCACATTTGACTGCCACCGTCGCGATCGATTCTGTATTTCCTTGAATTCATTCATTCAAAAACACAAAGAACCGCATGATAGCAACAAAGAAGACCAACAAGAAAAGTAATAAGCATACAAGAACACGAAATTGCGCTCAGTTGTTATGCTGTATTTTCTTGACCGCAAAAAATACACACAGAAACAGCACTTTAAAGAAGCAACGAAGATAAATTTCTATCAACTGTTGCACACAGAAAACAAAAAGAGAAATAGTGAAAAAAGCTAAACCAGCCGGTGAAGCAATTTGTCGATTAGCGGCTGCAAGTGCGTTTCATCTAAAACAGAGAATCGAAAATTATCAAATTTTCTTATGTGCGCTCTTCCTTTCTATTTGATTTTAAGTACAAAAGTAAACAAACAAAAATAGCAGCAACAATATATAACAACTTTGTTTAGATTAGTTTTGTATTGCTTTGTTGCAATATCAAAAATATTACAACAAAAACAAAACCTAAAGAAAAAAGTTAAAAAAGTTAAAACCAGTTGGATGATCAAGTGGCTTCATGCGGCTTGAAGTGCGTTTTCGCTGAGTCATAGTCCCGGTTTATACTCGTCAAGACTTGACGTTCAAGTTTTGCATATTCCCTTTTAAACTGGACGATTCAATTTACACTCGTCAAGAGTTGACACTCCTCCCTTTTTCTTCTCAAGTTTGTACTGATGACGCCGAAATAAAATTGAAAATAGCGGGACAACGAACGAACACAAAACGAATTGCCCAAGAATTGATGGTACGGTCAATTTCTTTCTTTCCCTTTTGTTACGATTCCCGCTCCACTGAACGCAAGACTTCACCGTCAAGTCTTGACGAGTATAAACCGGGACATAGCATAAAAAAATCTTGGGCCAGCTGCTGATGTACGTTTTTTTAATGTGCGTTCTTTCTACGATCTTCTTTTTTGTCAAAAAAAAAAACTTGAAATAAAAACACAAGAAGGCAACAAAAATCAGCAGAAAACACTTGCGAAAAAAGTCGAAACAAGTTGGTACCTCAAGTGACTTGAAACGACTTGCAGTTGCAGGAAACGCGTTTCAGCAGCAAAAATAAACAAAAGAAAAAGTAATATATACAAACAAACCCAAAATAGTCAAAAACCAGCTAAAACAAGTCCAGCTGCTTTTGGCAGGACGCGTTTCCAGCTCGGTCCGGCCCAGCAACCAGCTGTCACTATAAACGCGCCCTAAGGATCTCAGATTTTGAAAATCTAACGATGGCATTATATCGGTGATTTTCAGGGTAAGATTTAATCCATGCAATAAGTATGAGTTGAAAGTCAAAAGTTTTTAGCTTAAGATGGATGACAGCCTGCGATATTTTATTGAATGCTTTGCTGAAGTCAGTAGAAATTACGTCTACTTCATAGCCATTTTCCTGTATAAGAAACAAATTCTGTTAGCTTAATGGTAGTTGATTTTCCCTTGAGAAAGCCGCGTTGGTTAGAAGAGATGATTTGCAGAGAAAAATCATAATGTCGTAGAGTTTAACATACTTTCGAAAATTTTGGGAGTATATGACAGTTTTGCAATTTTTCTAAGTTAAAGTATTTGGGAATTTTTTTTTAAACAATAGCAGGCGACCTATCAGCCCCGGGAGAATTATCATTCTTTAAATATTGTAACTTATCTTAGACATTGGTAAGTCTCGTATAACCCGAAGTTGACGACGTCTGGGCACAATTCCTTAAAGAAGAAAAGTATTTCTTGTACGGTTCATCATTATGGCTGGAATATGACAGATTGATAAAGTTTGCAAAAAAATTTGTAAGATCATTTCAAGATCATCCGAGAAAATATCTAAGAAAACACTTTTTTGAATAAGTGATAAGTTATGTTTGAATTTGAGCTAGGTAGAAATTGAGATAGTTTACTCTGCGATGCACATTTCTGTGTATTGAGTTATGCGACCAAATAAAAAAGATTACAATTCAATGATCAGGTTTTAAGGATTTTGGCATTCGAAAAAAAGGGTTGCGGTAGGGGGACTACCGTCAGAAACAAAGTTCCTTACGCTTATTTTTCATCTCCGAATGTAATTCGAAATGAAATCTTTACGTTTTTATTTTATTTATTATTTTGTATTTTATATAATTTTATAACCTTTTTAATGATACGTAACACTTATTAATTGACCTTTCTTATAAAAAATATAACTGATGTTTAAAATACATTTTGCATATCTGCTACAAAATCTTGATTCCATTTTACAACTTTCGAAGCCTTTTTTAGGTACTACGGGTACTTCTAAATGTCAAACTTTATTTTATTCTTTTTATTTGGACACTCCTTTACCTAACCTTATTATGCCGAATTCCTTTATTCCAAAAGAAATAAACGTATTTTTGAGACGGCTAAGCCTCTTACGTCTCACTGTGCCTTGTACTTAATATCAGTACCTTATTGGCAATATTATTTGACATACAGTATTTTTATAATATTGACGCGCCCCTTTGTCGAATAACGCCCACTTTTTAAATGGACACCTCCAAGTTCAATGTTTCTATCTGTTGACAAAAAATTACGGCAATCGGGCAATAGCTTTAGGAGTTATCGATGTACATACAATATCGCACGCATACACACAGCAATCACACGGTTACGTGATTTTTTTCTAACAAATCGCACTACCCGCAAGCTGCGTAAAGGAATTTTGTTCCAAAAACAAAATTGTCATTGTAGAGCTACAAAAGAAATACTCTAACATGAATTGCTGAATAATAATATTTTATTGACATGTTCATACATAAAATGTGTTAAATTTATTTTTTATTACATTAAAATCATCTGAAATGATATCAAAAATTTCTATACTAGTACATACTACTTTAAGATGAAAGTTAAACTTCAATCTGAAAATAAAAACAATGAAATACCTTTTGATCTTTAATTTAAAATACGACTGAGGCATCAAACAGACGATGCTACCAAAGGTTTGGGACGATCTAGGAATTTTATTCTCTTGCAACCGCTTCGCAATTTTTCATTATTTTAAAGGTGGGGGCCGCTTCAAATGGACGTAATGTCCAACAGAAAACGGACAGAAGGTTCATGGACATTATGTCCACTCCAAGCTCCATTTCCTTAACCTTAATGATGTGCCCTTGTATGGTATGTTTAAAACAACATTCATTTTACGGCCATAATGCCCATCCCGAATAAGACGTAACGTCCATGGACATTATGTGCGCTTTGAAAGAGACATAATATCCATGGACCTTATGTCCGTCTGAAGTGGCCTATGTGCCCCTATCTATTTTATTTGCATGAAATATTTTTATAAACTATGTTAAATGTCATTTGAGTATAATTTTTATTATTATCAAATATAGCCACTGAATGAATTTTCTATTATTGCTATTTTTATGACAAAATGACGTCACATTTATTTAATGTCTTTAAAATACAGTTCCTTCCTCCTTAGAACTACTCAATAATACGTAGTTCGTTGTTGTCGGACTCTTTCTAAAATCGTTTTCTTAACCCGCTAATAGTGACCTATTGGTCTGTGAGACCGGGTGTGTTAAATATTCGAATAACTTTATTCTTCATTATTGTGTTTAGTTACCTCCCCCACCATTTATTTTATTTTTGTTTTATTGTCTAAGAGCATACATTTTAAAACCATTTAAAAAAAAAATGGAGACCGGCGTCACCATTGATCAAAGTCAAATTTACGTCACCAGTGGCGGGTTAACTATTGTACTTTCTGTAGTAATAAAGTTCAAATAAATGAAGAAAAATACTGAATATATATCTATCTATACGCCCAATGTATATGTGTGGATAAATGTGTGCTTGTATTTATGTATATGCTAAACCCTAGCTAGACATCGACGTTCGACAGCCACAATAAACATTAGACTCCACGAATGATTTTGCTCATGAGTTGTCAGAAAATCGATATCGGCGTTGGCGTTACTCATCATAGAAACAGCTAAGGGAGCAACAAACGTTACGTTCACGTCAGTATGATTTTTTTGTGCTCCGTTTATAAAGCATAGGGTGGTCGATGGGTCGACGAATGCTGCCTGTTATGGCTTTGGTAGTGTTGTACTTTAACTTGTGTGTGCCACATACACAACCAATGCTTTTTATTGTTTCCAACTTATTCCCAACAAAAGCGAAGTAATCAAAGAAAATTAAAATGAAGCAGAAAACACACACATAGACTGGATAAAAGTGTGTAGAAACGATAGGAATGGGGAGAAACATCAAAAGCAGAGTAAAAAAGCAGAAAGCAACAAAGGCCAAAGTGACTCATAGTGACGGAGATTCTGTTAGAGAAATGTAAGGAGGAGCAACTTACTTATGAACTATACTACATAACGATAAGGCAGTAAAAGAAAAGGATGGCAAAAAAAAATAAAAAAACAGAAAAACAACTGTGTAAAAACATACTTGCGTTTTCGTGTAAACTAAACTTGGCTCCACATAACAGTACATTAGTTTTGAAAACATTGTATATGGAAGTTTCTACTCTCCACTATTTTCATGGTTAAGTGCCTGAAGAAGCTGTTTGAAGATTAAAATGTTTTGTTTTTCGAAAACAACCTCAGAATTTGCTGATGACAGATTAAATTAACGTATTCCGCACGAGTTGTGTTTATTTAAGACTTTGTAAAACAAAAAAAAACCTTACAAATCAACAACAATGTGTCTCAATTCAATATTTGGTTCTGAAGAAGGAGTTTGAATGCTATCGAATAAGAAATTTAGGGCGATAAGACAAGAATCAAGGACAAAATATTTTTTGTTTTTCATTCCCCACGCGTACTGCGTAAGAGTATTTTAACTATGACGCTCCGTTTGCGACGATCCTGAAGAGGCGTGATCCCATCCTGAGTCGATTAAGACATGACCAACTGTCCGTTTTTAAACACGATTTCAGTCGTAAAAAATATAGCTTAAATTAGAAAATTTGCTAAATCGGATGAAAGCCACGCCTACTTCCTAATATTTGCTTAAAATATTGCACATGGGTTTTGATATATAATATGCACAATAAGTATGAAATTAAACACAATTAAATGAGAACCACGCCTTCCTCGCACACAAAGCGAAGTTATCAAAACGTAAAAATTTGTTAATATTCCACAAAAATTAATATAATAGCAGTATTCACACTGACTTGGGTAGTTGGGTATGGGTAGATTGAGTAATTTTGGTTATTGCGAGCACCCTAAATTGCAATTGAGTACTTTGTAGAATAGTTCTGGGCAGTGTTGCATGTTTGTTTGATCTCCCCGGCGTATGTAGCTGTCGAGAGATGAGTTGCAGCCGGAAGAGCGTTGCCACCAAATAATTTTTTGTCATTTAATGTGCGAAAAATTTAGGCCATTAATTGGGCGTAAAAAAGTTGATTTATATACGAGTAATTTTTAACGTGAACTTCGCAGCATCTTATCATTTACTAGTAATCCCGGGGAAAACTTTGTCCTGCCACAGACCGGCTTTCTGCCATATAAGAATTTTCATGCCAATTGGTAAAATATATCTGAACTGGCATTTCGGTAGTGCGACTACGCCTATTTATAGTTCGGTTTCCGAAAATAACTATATGCACTAATATACCAAATTTTAGTCAAATACGACCAAACCGACTGAAGTATAGCATTTTTATTTATTTGTGGGCGGTAAAAGGGAGTTTGGCAAAATTGTAATGATTTACCAAAAATTTGGCGTTTCTATTCCATATTGTTCCCGAATGTAATCATACAAACTAAATTACCAAATTTAAGTCTTATACGACCAAAATCGTCTTAAAGAAAGTATTTTTATTGATTTGTGGGCTGTAAAAGAGGGCGTGGACACCCATTTTTAATACAGTTTCAGACAGTAACCATACAAACTAAAGTACCAAATTTTAGTCTAATACGATCAAAATGTCCGAAATATAGCACTTTTATTGATTTGTGGGCGGTAAAAGGGGGTGTGGCTTTTTTATTAGCCGAGATATTTACTTTATTAACCGAGATATCAACAGATATTGTAAATTTGGTTGCCTTAGGTATTACCGTTCCTGAGATCTTAAAAGACACCGCACTAACGACTTTATGTATACCTATATATAGAAGGGCGGTAAAAGTAGGCGTGTCAACATTTATATACGTTGTGGCCACCACTGGGTCTCAAAGCACACAAACACAAAGTTTCATAATAAAAACATGCACAACTCAGGAATTATAATGATTTATGAAAAGTAGGCGTAGTTATAGTTTGACCACGTCCATTTTTGGTTAAGTTGCCGATAGTAACCATGCGAACTCAATTACAAAATTGTAGTCCAATACAACAGAATCCGTCTGAAATATAGCGTTTTTATAGATTTTTGAGCGGTTAATAGGGGGTGTGGCAAATTTTTTTTTATTATTCGAGATATTAGCCTTGACAACAAATGTTGTAAATTTGATGCTCTTTGGTCAATTATTGCCAATTTCTGCAAAAGGTGGTCACACGTGGAAAAAGTACTCAATTTGGAAAGAATTCAATCTACCCAAAACAAGTCAGGCAGTCAGCTAGAAGTAGATTGGTAGATGGGTACTTGGGCACTTTACAAAAACAAAATGTACGGCATTTGCCAATCTACCCAACTACCCAAGTCAGCGTGAATACCCCTAATGAGTTAAGATATGCACAAAAGAGTTAAAATTAATTTGCAATTTGCACTCTGGTTTAGAAATTTGGCACAATCGTGCGTTCATGTACTTAGATATTCAGTCGAAAAATTCTGAGAATTGATCATTTAAAAAGTCCGCTTTATTATTAATCTCAAAATTATTTCTGTCGACTATCACGAAATTTCACTTTTGAAACTGTTTAAATGCGGCTTTAGAGGTCCTTTGCACTCGTGGATCCGTTCGTACTTGTCAAACAGAAAGCAACAAGTTAAAATAAAGAGTACACTTGGCAACTATGTGAATATTGATGTTGGGGTCCCACAGGGTTCTGTCTTGGGGCCAATTTTGTTCTTAATATATATTAATTCTGTTTTAGTTTGCCATTTTTGAGTAGGGTTATAGCGTTCGCAGATGACATGGCGTGTACGTTTTCAAGTGAGTCTTCTCTTAATCTAACCTGTGACATTCACATTCACAATCATGACACTTAGTTCTTCTGAGTCATTGGTTTTCTTCACATAAGTTGGTTTTAAGCGACAAAACTAAGATAATGTACTTTAGTGTAGCAGGTAACGATCTAAAATTATCTAACTTTATCTTCCATTGCGCAAACTGTAAAAAGTTTTTAATTAGCAATGATGTATGTAGTTCTTCTTTTCATGCTAAAACATACAACGATTCTTGCCATTGCTCCTCGAAATGTTTACTGAGTGCGTTAAAACTTTTAAATATCTTGGCTTAGTGGTTGACTGGAAATTATCTTGGATAGATCATAATGCCTCACTTAAAAGATATCTGATGGGTGCTATGAGGCAATTGTATTTTTTAAAATCTCTTTGCTCCTCAAAATTGCTGACATGTATTTACCATGGTATTTTTCATTCTAAACTTCAGTATAGGATAGTTTGCTGGAGCGGTACTCAGGCTAATAAGATAAATCCACTACTTTTTGCTCAGAAACATGTTATTCGGATTATTTGTAACAAAAAAAAACGTTTAGATAGTAGCTTTCCTTTGTTCAAAAACTTAAATGTATTGCCAATTAAGCACTTATACTATTTTAGAGTCTTAAAAGAATTTTTTATTAGATCTGGTTATTTCTTAAACAGATGCATTTCTAGCTATAATTTACGAATGAATTATCAACATTTTGTCACAGTTCCTGCGCACAGATTACATCACTTTTTCAACTTTTATTCATGCATTGCTCCTAGACTTTTTACCAATGTACCAATTAGTGTTCGTCGCATTTCTAGTTGTCCTTTGTTTCTCAAAGAGCTGAAATCATGGCTTTTTGACTTTGATTTCAATCTTATTGATTCAATTATTGCTTTGATTGATTTTGGTATTGATATAACTATTATTTATTATACTTTATGTTTTAATATTTCTGTTTTATTTTCTAAAATTTATAGTGGCACTTTGCTTAAATCCAGATTTAGGGATTTATATTTTTTAATTCTTTGTATTAAATTTGTATTAAATTTATTTATTTGTGACCCCACTTCACTTCACTACTTAATAATGTTTAGTTTTTGTTGTATGCTAGGCTTACTGCAGTCGTCACTTGTTCATATTGAACAACAGAATGTATTATTTTTTAATCAATTATGAAAATTTTATTGTTATGAAATTTATAATAGAGTGTGCATATTGTATTTAGTTATATTGGTAAATACATAAAAATTTATTGATTGATTGATTTAGTGGTCGATGTTGTTCATCTCAAGTGTGTTTAGGTATTTTTACAATGGATAAAATTATCGAACAAAGCTTTTGTCTCAAATTTTGCATTGCAAATAGAATATCGTGTGCCGGATCGCTGAAAATGTTACAGAAATCTTTCGGAAGTTAACAACGGTAAAATTAAATAAATGGTGTCTGAAAATCGTAATTTAAGTTTGATAGAGATTGGCGCTAAGCTTTCTAAGCCTCACAAATCAATTTTTATTTCGAAGCCCAATGTTTGGGCATGAAATGCGTTGCAGCTCGACAAGTTTTGCAAGTAAGTTCCTACCCAAATTTATAAAACACATTGTAACTGGTTATGAGGCATGGGTTAACGAGTTTGATAAGCAAACCAAGCTTCGGAATGGCATCTAATAACTGAGCTAAAACCGAAAAAACTACGTCAAAGTCGATCAAAAGTAAATGTAATGTTGATTTGAAAAGATGATCAGACGGTAAACAGAGAAGATTATCTGAGCGTTATACGGCGATTAAGAGAGAAAATTCGTCGATTCGTGGAAAGAAAATTCTTGGATTTTGCACTACGATAACGACTTTTGTTTTTCAGAAGGCTGTCATTGTGAAGAAATTTCTGGTCAAAAACTCAACAAATACATATCACGATTCAATTCGGGCTCCAACAGTTTGTTGGTATAAAAAATTGAAGGAGTGAAGTAGTTATTTGAAAGAAGATGTTATTTTAGTACAACGGTGGGCAAATGCAGCTCTTTTTTTAGTAAAGTGCGGCTTTTTTTTTTATTTTGGTATTTAAAAAAAATTAAAAAATGTTAAATATTAAGTAAATTCCATGGAATTTCATGTGTTTTTGTAGATTAGTTTTGTAACTTTTCTCACCGCAGTTCTCTCCAGATTTTCGTCATTCGTCATTTCTTTATTCGAATGTTTCAATTGTACTTTCCAAATATAGCCAAAGTATTTCTGTAAATTAAAATACACAACTAAACTAAAATACGCTTACGTAAATTGGCGTACAAATAACAAATCGTACAAATAGCAGACCAGCGTATTCAAATTGTGAATAGCCTTAATGTAAGGTAATAAAATTTACTAGTGGGAATATTATTATTTTTAGTTAACATTGTGGTATTTAAAATTTTTTAATTTAAAAATTTTTTAATTTAAAAATTTTTTTATTAAAAAAAAAACAGTTACTGCGAAATAGCTTCGCTTCTTTCGTGTGCCCAGCGAAGCATCTGTTTTTTATATTAAAACTGAGATTGGCTTTCAGTACTCTCACAATATAAAATTTGAATATTTTTTCTATATTATAGAGGCTTAAAAGAATTTTCAATAACATTTAATTTTTCAATAGCGATAGATCTTTTAGTGGAAATGCCCTAATGTAAAAAAATTGGCTCATCACAAATGCTATAAATATATTCATACAATTTTTGGACTATTCACTTTTCTATTCTCTTCAGCTGCTCATATACACTCAAACAAAACACCTATCCTTTTGTAATAAAAAATTTCTCTATTTTTGATAATAGGGGGTTGGAATTAATTTTAAAGGTTTTTTTCGGTTTTTGAGCATTTATTTAGAAACAACGGAACAATGTATATTATTCAAAGTATTGTCCATCGTTTGCTACAATATTTTCCCATCTTTCTGGCAGCATATGGATTCCGCGCCGGAAGAACGATTCGTCTTTTGAGGCAATCCACGAATCGACCCATTTTTTGGTATCCTCGTAAGAAGTGAAGCGCTGCTCAGCCAAGCCATGCGTCATCGATCTGAATAGGTGGTACTCGGAAGGGGCTATGTCTGGGCTATAAGGCGGGTGGGGTAGCACATCCCAATTCAGCGTCTCCAACGTTTCCTTGACGGTTCTTGCAACATGTGGCCGTGCGTTGTCATGTTGAAAAACCACTTTGTCGTGTCTTTTGGCATATTCCGGCCGTTTAACCTTTAATGCTCGGCTCAATTGCATCAATTGTTGTTGGTAGCGTTCCCCAGTGATGGTTTCGTTAGGTTTTAGCAGCTCATAGTACACGACACCCTTCTGATCCCACCAAATACACAGCATAAGCTTGGAGCCATGAATATTCGGCTTGGCCCTCGATGTTGATGCATGGCCGGGTGGTCCCCACGATTTTTTTCGCTTACGATTATCGGAATGGATCCACTTTTCATCGCCAGTGACAATACGATGCAAAAAACTCTTCCTTTTATGCCGTTGAAGCAGTTGTTCGCACATGCAAAATCGCCGTTCAACGTCTCTCGGCTTCAACTGGTACGGCACCCAATTTCCTTGCTTTTGAATCATTCCCATGGCCTTCAAGCGTTTGCCGACCGTTGATAAGTCGACTCCCAATGATTCTGACAATTCTTGAAGGGTTTGACACGGGTCTTCATCGAGCAAAGCCTCCAATTCCTCATCTTCAAACTTTTTCGGCTGGCCCGGACGCTCTTTGTCTTCCGTATCAAAATCACCACTTTTAAACCGACGGAACCAGTACTCACAAGTAGAAATCGATGGAGCATAGTCCCCGTAAGCCTCAATAAGCGTGCGTTGTGCTTCAACCGCTTTCTTCCCGCAAATTGCGTTTTGTTGGAACGAAAGTCGACATGTTCACAGAGAAAAAAATATATGTTGTTTACACTTCAGTGGAATGACACATACTGAAAAATGAAGCTTAGACAATGTGCATTGAAATGAATATAGTCACAGGTGTGCCCGATGCGATCTATTGATAGTTACGCCATCTCTTAGAAAACCTTTAAAACTAATTCCAACCCCCAATAGCAATTTTCTCTATTTCATATAAAATTTTCTTCAATTAGAATAAATTTTCGCATATTCTAAGAAATATTTCTTCGCTTGTGAGAAATGAAAATGTTTCATGTTTCTAATAGTTATAAGTATTTTTCTCTCTCTACAAAATTCTCATTTTTTGAGAAAAACGTATGGAAAATGAAAAGTTTTCTCTATTGTAGAAAACCAATTCACTATGCGAAATATTTTTTTCAATAAAAAAAAATCCTTTCTCAAAAATAAAAAAGTCTTCTTCTCTAAAACGATATATTTTTCTTATATTAAATAAGGCACGAACAAAATAGGAAGCGTGATAGCGAATGAATTATGGTAAAAGCAAGTCTTGCATATTCTGAATATTATGACAAGTGTTCCATCAAAGGGTTTTTTTTTTTATTTAACACAGCTACACAAGCGATGTTGTTTATTGCCACTGGTTCTTTTGATGGATTTATAAAATAGTTTTTCAGTAGAAATTTCTGGAGTATTTATAAAGGGTTGCACAAATAAAATAAATTTTTATTCGTAATTGCAGATATACTTCTCTGTTTAGGAGAAAAAAAATAAAAGGGAAAATATATCTTTTTTCTTTTTTTGTGAGAAACTATAAACGCAATTTAAAGAAAAGATTTATTAAAATTAAATATTAAATTCAAACTAGTGCCTCCAATCTTATATAATAACACGACCAAAACAATTTAAAGCTCATTAACAAACTCTTCATTAGCATCATGGGAGCAACTGAGCTGCTGCAATGAAATAATAATATATTAATTACACACTCATTTAGTGACTATCGGCCATTAAATTAAATTCAATTAAGGCAAATAATTTATTCGAAATGCGGACGACTGTGTTTGACATAAGGCTAGTTGGCTTTGTTAGAGAAACATTTATAATTTGCACCAGAACTAGAACGTTTTCCTCAACTTGTTGCTAACAGCCGATGCTAGATATAGATATGAAGTGAAATTAATTTATAGGCTATTCAAACGGTCATTAAAATGTATTTTTAATTAGGTGCTTAATTTTGTAAAATTTTATTTACTAAATTATTTAATAGAATGTTTTTATATATAAAAATACAAAAATACATACATTCATATAGCCACAATCCAATACCTTGACAATACATTTACATTTACTTTTTTCATGTTAACATACAAACCAACATTACAGCTTCATGCAACTTGACGCATTTTAAACCTATCAGAATTAAATTAAATTAAATTTAACTCCTTGCAAAATTTATCAAAATAAACATTATTTTGTATTTGGTTGAATGTTGTCTGGATTCTAAAATAGATAAGTTAATTAAATGCATTAGAACCAAATTGAGAGATATTGCCAAGATTTTGGGTAAGAAGGCAGCTGACCAAATAAATGCATCACTAAAAAAAGTTTTCTCTTTTTTCGCGCGTAACGACGGATATTTCAGCAAAAAAAAAACATTAGTTTTGGTAGTAAGATACGTCAGTTTTGTATCTAATGACGTGCAAGATCGATTTCAAGCCATTCACCGCCATTCAAGCCATTTGAGATTTGAATGGTCTAAAACAAAATTTAAAAATGAGATTCATCTTTTTACATAACATGCTTTTGTCATTTTTTGCATTTATGCTCGTCATAATCATATAAAAAGCTTTCAAAAGAATTAGAAAGGTTATGTCGAGACATACATATATAACTTTTTTCACACAGTTCGAAAAGGGTATAAGAGTTCAAGGAGTTCCAGGAGTATTGCAATATAAACCCATACAAAGTTTTGGGTGAAAATGTGATTAATTGACTAATTGAACAATGGGACAGCTTAAAGCTTTACTTCATTTCCAATTGTTTAGAATAAAATGGAGCCCGAGCATGTGATATGGCGCACGTTATGAATTTTGAATTTAAATTATATTTTTGTTTTTTTTCATACTTTTTAAGAATTATTAATAATTAAAAAAAAAAATAATCTCAGCCTGCAAAAGTGCACTTACCTTTTCTTTATTCGCAGTTAGAAACGAACTGCCAATTACTTTTAAGCAATTTTATTAATAGTAAATTTTTGAAAAAATTTAAATTGCTTATTTAAATTAGATTTATCAGATAGAAGTGACTATTTTTTTACCTCTAAAAGATGTTTTTATTTGAAACACAGCCGAAATTTATTTTAACTCCTTTAATCTTACAGAAACAGTAAATGCCGTTTTATAGCACCAACATTTTAAAAGATACGTTACTGTATATATTTTATTTCAAAACACCATATTTTAATTATGAAGTGTGTCGGCTTTTGACTTTTTTGGATTTTGGAAAATATTTCAAAATTACAATTAAGTATAACTACAAAATTCATGAACATAAATGAAAAAAATATCATTTAAGGGCAAACTTTCAAGGATTTTTTTGTACTTTATAGTAGACTGCGGAGGTAAATAAAAAATTTTTTCTGAAATCAATGAATATTTCCTAAGAATTCTACATGCTCAAATGATTTGAAAAAAGTGCATGAATTTATCAAATTTTTCATAATTTTATTTTCATATACCTAAATAAATTTTAAAGCACAAGATGTTAAGTTTTTAAATGCCAAATAAAAAAACTAGTCTCAAAGTAATGAAAGGTAAGATTTCAATTATTTCATTTTGGTAGCTGACAATATCAACCAATTTATCTCTCATCGCTTATTTTCGCTTTTGTTCGCAAACGCATGCTCATCACGATCAAACCAACTACATGGACGTATGCTAAACATGATCTCCCCCGCAACCCCTTTCTCTATAGCACATACTCGTCTTAGGTTGCAAACAGAGTTAGCGCCAAAGCGGACAGGCAGCAGACAAGCTCAGGAAAACTATGTGAATAAGCGAGAAAAAGTTATTTCTATCTCGTTCCTTCGCAGGTTGCTGCCTGCGCCTGTCTGCCTGCTTGCCTGCTTCGGCGTTTACTCTGTCCGTAAATAATAGTACTCAACTATTATTATCTAAAATTTAAGACCCATAACAATAATGAAAATGGAGTACTTTAATAGATATTGATTTTTAATGAAATAATTCTAAGTAAAAGTATTAATTTATATAGATAGCTCAAAGAAGTGAGCCACAGAACACCAAATAATAATCAGATGAAAATGAAATTTGGATATGTCAGAACAGGCAAAATTTGAGGGAACAAGTTTTTTTTTAACCATTTTGCTTAAAAGATAATGGCTCTTAATTCTATTTACTAGCAAAACTGATTTTTACCCATACAAATCGTATGGGAAAATTAGAAAGTAAATTCGCGACCTCTAAGCATTTACTAATTGAGATGGGCTTCACAGAGTGTGTTTCTAAGGTCAAATGGAAGTGGAAAAGCAGCGGCCAACAAACACGATTTTAGTCTGGGACACCCTTATACTCATATATATAAATGAGCTGCAGTTCATTTGACAGATATGCCGCACTATGGGATCGCTTCATACGTGTTTGTGCAAAAACTATAAGCAGTGGTCCTAGATCATTTAAAGTTGGCACCGGGCATTATATTGACAAAATTAAGAAAAAATGGAATTTAATCAAAATCGGCCACGCCCACCGCCCACATCTCATACAATCCCAATCGTTTTTTTAGCATAAATTTTTACTGTCAAAGCAAAAGTCTTCAAATTTGGTACATACACTTTCTAGAATACAAAAAAGGTGCATGTGAAGTTTCATGAAAATTGGCCACGCCCACCACCCATTAAGCTCATACAAAATATAGAAAAGATTTCTTCAATATTTTGCTTATCATTCCACAAAAAACTTTATTTATTCTTTATCTATCATTTCTTTGACTACATCATCGCATTCCAAGTCCTGTTTGGGACGCTAATGTCTTAAGCTGGTTATAAAAGGGTCTGATGAAACTCTATTGCATTTCCTAGCAAACATTAACCTATAGTTCCTGTAGTCCTTATTTCTTGCTTCTTCCGCTTCTTCACTTAGCATACCAATAGGAAGAATTGCTGCATCCATGATGTCTTTTCCATGTATCAGTATTTTATAGACGGTTACTGGCATGTAATACCAACAAGGTTGCACAAGTACGTACTTTCGTACCATTTTGGATACGTTTTTATTCTTCACGTACGAGGTACCACATTTTCCGTACTAGTACACTTTTATTTTCATCACTTTTCTGTGTATTTTTCTCTTGGTGTGGCCAAACTCGTTTTTTTTGGTTCGCATTATAGCGATTTGGCAACACTTCTAGCATTTGGTTGTTTGTTTACGTATGAAGTGCAAACAAACAAAAAGTGCGAATCATATCTGTGGTGCGAATGGTACCATGGTACCAATGGTACTCGTACTGGTACCATGGTACCATTCGCACCACAGTTGATTCGCACTTTTTGTTTGTTTGCACTTCATTCGTTTTTTTTGGTTCGCATTATAGCGATTTGGCAACACTTCTAGGTTTTTTTATATATGTATCTATATACCAATGAACCATTAACTCAACCAACGACATCAGCATTGAGATTAAACGAAGAATAGCTCTTGCCAATAGGTGTTACTTTGGGCTCAGTAGACAATTGAGAAGCAGACCCCTCTCTCGACGAACGAAAATCACGCTCTATAAATCGCTCATCATGCACGTCCTACTTTACGCATCACAAACCTGGACGCTGAGCAGTTTAGATGAAAAGACTTTAGGAGCATTCGAGAGAAAGATTCTTCGTAAGATCTACGGACCAATCTGCGTCAATGGCGAATACCGAATACGGTGGAATGATGAACTGTATGAGCTGTACGCTAACATCGACATAAGCTGCGTTCCTTTCGCCTTAATATAATCGCGATAACAAATTTTCTCGAAGGAACGGCAAGAAAAACGACTCGTAGAGAGCATTAGCGTTGCAGTCAAAATTAAATTCAACCAAGCAATCATGATACAATAGCTATTAGGTGTCAAGAGAACGTGTGTCGTTCAAAACTGTTGTGAACTGTTATGGTAGCGATACCTTAGTGAACGACTCTTTTTTCTGAATGTGTTTTGCTCTAAACGTCAGAAAAAGTGTAAATTATTTAATTTAATTCTGAATATGATGCAACTATATAAAAAGTTTAAGTGCAATTGTTGGCTCCGCTGAATGCGTCCAATATGTGTGATACACGCGGTTTGTTTTGTTTTCTTTTGTTTAACATTCGATGGTCGCAGCTCGTGAGAAAATAGGTAGCTGTCATAGCTACCTTATAGTCATTGTATCAAACAAACAGAATATTAAAAAAAATAAATGACAGCTCAGAGAAATATACAGGTCCGCCACCTGTGTTTCAAATTTTATAAAGGCTATATCACAATTTTATATGGATAGCAAAAATAATCCAATTTTTTATAGGATTATTATTTTTGTTTTTGCTTTGCATGCAAAAAAAAATAATCTGGATTATTTTGAAGCGAATGGAACGCAGCTATAGTCAAGTGCATTAACATCGAGCGGCTTCGCTGGCTTGGTCATGTTCAGCGCATGAAAGACGATGCTCCAGTGAAGAAAACATTCGATTCGGTACCCAGCGGCGGTCAACGCAGAAGAGGACGACCGCATCTTCGTTAGAAAGACCAAGTAGAGGACAACCTGACGAAGCTTGGAATTTCCAACTGGCGCAAGCGAAAGACAGAAATGGCTGGCGCAAATTCTTAGATGAGGCCAAGACCGACATACGGTTGTAGCGCCAACTAAGTAAGTAATATAACAATGAAAAATGTTGTTGTTGTTTCGGCCTTCTGTCGTTTGTTGCTATTATAAATTGGGCTGTGGTCGTGTGGCGGCCGTAGCCTAGTGGGTAGAGTGCGTGGCCCCTAAGCTAAAGAACCGCGGTAACCCAGGTTCAATTCCAGCTCAGAAAGTTTTTTCAATTGAATTAATTTTTCTGTTCGGTCGTCACCTCTCTGCAGACAATGGCAAACCTCAGAGAGTACAAATTGCCATGTAAAGCTTGTTGAGAACATAAGCCGTTCGGAGACGGCATTAAACACGTTTAATAACACGCAAAACGCAATTGATCAATAGAAGTCAAAGTCCTTCCAAGGGCTGAAATGGCCAGTTTATTTTTTATTTATTATAAAAATATAAACTGTTTTTTATAAACTTTTTTCTTTTTTACTATCCTATTTTTCGATATTTCGGCTCACTTTGTGGGCCTTCGTCAGGGCATCAAATAATAAAAAATTTTTTCTCTAACACATTTAAGAGATTAGCACAAATAAAAATCTTAACATAAAAAGTTTAAAAAGTTAGCGAGCTAATAGCAAAGCTTAACGGATGGAATAAAATCACGATAAAAAATTTGATATTGATATGAATTTTTATAGGTATGTTCTGTTCTACGTTAAGTGAGGATGAATGTTATAAATGAAGGAAAAATAGGGAATTACAAGAAGAATATTTTGTCGTACTACACATGTATGTTTTATATATTTTGTAGCGACCTTTTTTTTTGCTTGTCAAACTTGTATCTTTGTTTAGAAAATCCCCACATTTTCATTATCTGTTTCGACCTTTTTTATTTTTCATATATATTTTATTACTTTAAGAGTACCTTTTTATTTTCTGCCGATGCAACCCTGAATACCAAGCATAATTTTCAACAAACAGTTTAGCCGTATCCCAAGTATAGTTTTTGAACTTTTCCGAATTGATTTTATGGCCACACGTTATTATTTGCAATATTATTCGGAATCGGTCTACCAACTCTTGGAAATTCCGGTAATATCAGCAACGAGTGCCGGGTTGGAGAAAAAACGTCGCGACGTATTTCCATCATTAGATGATCCTGTTCCTTGTTGAACATAATCGACTCTTATGTTCATTTGTTCCTTGAGTTCTTTTTGTATACGAAGCTTGTTGTTTTGTTTTGATTGTTTATATTCGTCTATAAGCGCAGACCATTTTTAGAAGGGTTTGTTGTAAGCAACATGAAGAATGCACTCCATAAATTTAATTCTAGGATGTAACGAAGAAAGGCCCAATTTACATGCTTCCCCATCAATAGCTTTTCTTGAGATTGTAGCTAATTGATTCACTTCGGAAGGCTTTGCTTTACAAATATAACAAACGGCTGATGAAGCTGTATTTGTAACAGTTTGAGCTGTCTTCCCCTCCAACATAGTAAACAATTAATTATGTTTCACACTGAAATGCCTGCCACATGCTAAAGTCTCTGTACTTTTCAAACTTGCAATGCCGCAATTCACTTTCTCAACAACACTTAAGACTTTCTCTTTTGTTTCTTTAGCAAATTCGAAGGAAATATGACGACGACAGTATCTTGTAGACGAAGGCCTTTTATTTCGCCAGTATTCATCTCCAGATGTTGATTGGAGAATTAAGGGCACCATGGATACCCTGCAGTGTAACCAACTAGTTTAAAACCAGTCTGCATACTAGTTGAAGACTGAGCAGTACTAGTTCAAGATCGTCTTTTTTTCATATGCCCAACTAGTATTTTTAACATGGCGATGTCATAGGAAATATCAAATGTCTTATTCTGAACAGATGAAAATTAGTTAATATTACATATAATTATAATTAGTTATATTCTAGTTTGTTGTAAATAGTTGAAAATAAATAATATATTGCCAAATTTTAACTAGTTTCTACTTTAACCTTTCTTGAGTAGTTGGAAAATAGTAATGTTTTAATTAACAAATCAACGATTCAACCCGTTCCTTATTCGGCAATTTATCTTCTGAATTTTGAGCTTCTACTGCAGCGACTATTAAGATAAATACAAGTAAAATTTACATAGTGTTTTATTATTTCATATAATAGTAATTTTTTTAAAGTTCATAAAGTACAGTTGTGGAACTGGTTGATTTTAACAATATGTAATGTAGTTTGATTTTGGCTAGTTTTACAGTAGGTTTATTGTGACTTGACATAAACTAGTTTAAATTCACTATTTTTGCAACTAGTAAATCGTGACAAAATATAAACTAGTTTGTTTTAACTATTATAAAAACTAATCATTTTTACTGCTGGGTAGTCTTACACTACAGGGTACTAACAACAAGTTCTTATCACTAATATCACCTGATAAGTTCTGGTTATATTCCACATGGCCAGATGAACCATCACAACCCCATTTAGACGTAAGCGTGCAACTAGAATCCGTCATAGCATTTACTTCTTCGTTTGAAAAACTTTGAAACAAACGCCTTATTGTGTGGTCCAGAAGAATCTTTTTCGGATATTTGCATATCGTCTGGATAGCACTTTGCTTTCTCTTCAGCAATCTTTATATAGGGTGGTAAAAAAATTGTATCCTTGCTTTTTAAAACCATTTTTGATACATTCATACTGAAATTTCGTGAGCTCTGCATCCATCATTATTGCTAATTCAATCGATGACGGAATGTAAGTTGGAGTTGCAACATTTCTATCCGATACTTTACTCGCCATAAGCAAATGCTCCCCTGTATACTGCGATGCCAAATCAGCAGCTTTAAACCTTTTTACACGATCGCTGCAATCTTCAAAGTTTTTAGCTGGACTTCCGCCTTTTTTGGAACAACTTGGTAAATCATCAAGCACCTCAGCACTCACTTAAAATATTCCTTATTAGAAATATTATATTAATTCCAAATGTAAACAATTTTATTATTTTTATATATATTATTTTCCATTAATATGTCGTTCCCAACTTACCTTTCAGCCATATTTCATATGTTTTAAAAAAATCTTGTTTATTTATTCGACATTTATGCCATCGTTTATTAAAATTACTAAGGAACCGCTTTGAAATGGCTCCTTTAACATCTTCAACTTGATCTAAAGAAACTTGCGAATTTTTATCCTTTATGAAAGTGTTTAACAAATCAATTTCTCCATTGCAATTAATTATTTCTTTACACAGCTCTTCATATAAAACTGAAAACAAACTCATTTTAATAATTATATGTGTATAATAATTTTAAATATTTTAAAATTAAAGTTGCAAATATTGTTATTCTGCCTTTTGTTCACTACAAATCCTACAAATCATATGGTTTTATTTTGAATTATCTCTATGCACTATCATATCACACATCATATGGTTTTGTTTTTGATTATCTCTATGCACTGTTTCGCCCAATTGTCAATAAATTGTTGTTATATTCAATACTTAATAAATAGCTGGCCTAAAAGAATGCAATACTTTTTTTGCAAAAATTTTATGACTTTTACCAGAAATTTTATAGTTTTCTTCCTGTTCCACAAATTACCGCAAATTAATTTTTTTTTTTAATCGAAAGAAGACATTTTTTTTTTATTAAAAGAGCAGCTTAACGGAAAGTGAAGCTACATTAGTTTGTTTCCATTGAAAATCAAAAAAAGTTAATTTTTAGAGGCTTACAGATTTGGGTATATCTTCTTAACGGTTGATGATATTCCCATAATTTTTTTTTAATTTATGGAGAAATACTATATATTTAAAATATATTAAATTCAGATTTTGTTATGAAGAAAATTATACATATGTAGACCACTGAATTGCATGAAAATATAAGTCATTTCTTGCTTAGCACCCTTGCAGCGAATTTTCATTTTTAAGATTTCAGATAAAGACATCACATTTTTTTTGTTCACACTCAAGAATATTGACGGTTGATGAACAAATTTGCATTAAAAATTTCCAATATGTTCTTGAACTTTATCTTAAAATTGAAAACTCCCTTTTCCGATTCCCCGCGAAAAATTATTCAGAATCGGGCAGGTTGTCTCTTAAAATTAAGATGAATTTTGCATTAGCAAGCATGATACTTCTGTTAATGCACCTCAGGTAAAAGTAAAGAGGAAGTTTTTAAAACTTTAAAAAATAGACTTATTTTTTTATACCCTGACTACATTAAAATTATAACCTGCCACATTCCTTGCATCGGCAGGCCTGCTTTGTTTTTCATCTGGGTATTATCTCTTAACAAATAGCATAACAAACTACAACAAAGTCATGGACGTAACAACAGCAGCTTCCCCGTACATTTTTGTGTGAGTGGGAGGGTTGTTTTTCGTCGAAAAAATTTTAATACTTTTTTTCAGTCAATTTAACGCTCTCTTCCTTGTCACAACTGACGTCACATTTACACTCACGGAACTGGCGATGCTATTAAAACATCGCTTCTTCTAGCCGTAATATTACGGTTCTCAAAAATTTAATATATGAGGCTGTGACAACTTAATGGCTGCTAGATTCCAGTTTAAAAGCTGCTATTTCGGTTTTGACAACCTGACAGGAAGTTGTAAGAACTTACAATGGTGAGAGGAATTCGGTTTTGATAGCCGAATCGTGGAGGGGTCATAACAGCGCCTTTTGTGGCTGCTATAAATCGTGATGTTGACAAGTCGTGGAAAAATATTTTGTGATGAAATTGTGAAAGTTAACTTTTGTGTTTTCAATTTTTGTTTTAATATAACGCAGTTTCTTTCATTTCTCTTCACTGTTTGTGAAAAATTAGGTACTTATAAAACTGCCACAATTTTGCTCAAAAACAAAAGTTTTCATTCACGACTTCTTGAGAATTATTCCCGATTAATTGATAGCTTATCGTATTTTATTTGTACTCACAGTGTGTTTTATCCAGTTAAAGTTATTTCAAGTGTTTATAAATACTGATTTATTAAAACTTTATAAATAATTTTTTGCTTTTTGCCAACAAGCGCACTGAAATGTCAAAACTAAAATAGATATATTCGTTTTTTGTGGTTTTTGTATTCGGAGTAAAAGCGTGAAAACCGTATTGAGGCTACAATAGCCGTATAAAAGTTACTCAAGACGCAATAATTGAAAATTAGTTGCAGTAGCCACAAAACTGAATGTATCACAACTGTAACCACAGCTTTTAGTTGCGAAAGACGATGAAAAAAAATTGTTGTTTTTGTTTTGTGCTTCTTGCAGATTCAATTAGGGTTATGTGAGCTCTCATAAAGTTCTTGTAATAAACTTTCAGCCAAAGCCACTTCTTTTCATATATAATAACTCTAGAATGGCTATTACAGCCTCAACTTTTTCATGGCAGCCGTATACGAAATTCAATAATTCCCTGAGTGTACTTGCTCATCAGGCATGCCAACTGGTAGGGAATTTTCCGATTTGCGGGGAATTTCCTGTCGATCAGAAAATGGGGGAATGGGCTCAAATATGCGGGAAATTTAATAATACATCTAATTTTTAATGATATTTGCGGGGAATTTAACATTTTATCTAATTTTTGCGGGGAATTTGATTTTATATCAAATTAATATTTTTAATAATTAATTATTAAAATTTAATATACAGAAAAAAATTCTTGTTGCCAAACTAATTTTTTAATAATACATTTTTGTTTAAATTTTAAAGCATTTGCGTTTATAACCTTGGAAGGTATTGGTGAAAAAAATTTGACACTTCGATTTGCATTTCAATAACATCGTAAATGTGCGAAGTTGACGTAAGAGAGGTTTTAGGCAAAAGCAGTTAAAATGAAGGCATATTTTAGCAGAAGTTTTCTAAAAAAGTATAGTATACATACAAAAAATTACATTAGCTTGTTAATTTAAGTTAATTTAAGTTAATTTAAGTTAAGCTTGTTAATCAGTCCAAGTAAATTTTTTTTTTGCATATCGCCGCTGCGCCTACAAAAATTATTATGTGAAATTTGTAAATTTTTTCTTATTGCAAATTTCGTAAACACAGTTTTAGATCTCTTTTTTAAGAAGTGATCAAAACAGCTATGTACTCGCAGTAGTAGAAATGTTTTGAAAAAATCAGTGTTTTTGCTCTCCTGAAAAGTTGCTGAAAAACACATAGCCATTTTTGTAGGAGCAGCGACGACATATCATTTAAATATAAAGATTACGTTGAAGTTAGTGTGATTAAAAATAAATGAAAAGCGGGACATCCCATAGCTCGGCTCCAGATCGTCTCAAAAAAAAAGATGAATTCAAAAACATACTTGAATGCACATCTCTTACCAAAAAATAAAGAAAATTATGAAGCATTAAAAAAGTTGAAAAATGTACGATATTTTTTATCATATTGTTGCGTATAAAAGTAGACAAATTTTTCAAAGACGCTTATTTTGATAAAAGATGTGTAGAATTACAATAGAAATAGATTTTTAAAAAAATTAGATCGGTCGATTAGTTTGTTTGCAGTAGTTGGGCCGGTTTTGTAGAAGTATGTTTCGAGAAGAACGTGTTTAAAGTTACTATGTTAAAGGTACTCTGGCGCATCGAGTTTCTAGAGAATCTGAAGGCTGGATTGATTTATACATTTTTTAAGATATTTTTGAATAGTTGTACAAAAATAACCAAAAATAAAAATAATGAGATTTTCAAAAAAATTTTTGCTTAAAACCACCCTTAACATACTTTGGAATTGGGCCATCGACAATTGTAGCTCCAAAGTTTGAAGTTGCGACTCGAAAACACATTTTCCTTTTTTAAAGTTATTTTCTGTAATTTTATAGTGTGTTATTTTTTATCTAAAAGAATGGTTTTCATAAAATTTATAAAATCGTTACATTATTTATTGTAACATTTAATTAAAAAAGTCTACAAGTAAATTCATTAAAATTTTTTTTGAAGGGAAATTTGATGAAAAATCGGGGAATTTTGAGAATAACTGCGGGAAAAACCATAAAATGAGCTGGCAACCCTAGTGCTCACAAAGATGGCGGACATGCGCATGGCAGAATCATCCCAATCAGCCATTTAGAAATAATGATTGGATTAAGCTTACATACAATGCAAAAACCAAGCCTTTTCCAAGCACGCTTGCAAAACACTTGCGTAGGTAATAAATTTCCAAGTTGCTTTGTAGAATTATTGCGTAAAAACCATAAAGTAAGTGCTGTACAATAATACTTGGAAAGACTTGCTTTAAGTAAGTGTTTTCCAATAATACTAGCAAAATGTTAGCCAAGGTAATAATTTTGCAACTGTTCAAAGTTGCGATTGCTGTTAACTGATAACCTGTGTAGTCTAGTGAAGTGCGCTAGACTATCAACCCAGACGTCCTCGGTCTGAGTCCGGGATCGGCCGTGGTTCTTTTCACTTTCTTTGCTCTTTACTACATTTAAGAATTATGGAAACTAAACATAGAAATCCACGATTTAATTGTGGAAAATATTAAATTTAAAGGACAAGAACCCACAACTGAGGGCTTAAAATTCAACAAGGCAAATTTTCTTGAAGGCAAGTCGAGTTTGATAGTGAGAAATGAGGACGGTACAGCTTCTCGAACCGGCGAATTTTCTTTTTTTATTCTTATTTGTCAATTTAAGATGGCTGTGCATTGTTTCGTAAATATATTTATACATAAAAGTTGCGTATTGAAAAACTAATTTCCAATTGTAAAGAAACACTTGGAAAAAGCTTATTAAAAAACTAATTTCCAATTGTAAAGAAACACTTGGAAAAAACTTATTCAAATACTAATTTCCCATTGTAAATAAACACTTGGATTAAGCTTATTCAAATACTAATTTCCAATTGCAAATATTTTTCCAGGGGATCGTTTTCGTTTATTCTACAATTACTTTTAAGCATTTTCCAATAGTAATCTAAAGCTTTTTCCAAGCTTGATGCTTACGGTTCTTAGCTTGTTTAAAGATTATTCCAAGCTTGTTTGGCTGATTGGGATGGTATAAGGATAGAGGTAGCTGCAGTGCTGACTGTGCTCTCTTTCCATACTGCCATGTCCATAGCTCATTTATAAGGTTGCGGCACTTGAGAGCGAGCTCGGTCGAACTGTCAGAATGGATGAAAAGAAATCAAGAAAACGAATGCATAGAACAAAGAAAAGCACAGTGACAGTTCAAGCAAAGGCGGAAAAAGAGTGCATTTCTCTCAAGTGCCACAACCTTATAAATGAACCTTGGCCATGTCTGCCAAATTCAGCTGTGTGGCGAACGAAAACAAAAGAAAAGAAAAGAAATAAAAAGTTTTGAAAGAAAATACCCATATTTTAGGACTCTCTGAGCGACAACTCACTGAAATAGCGTGCAAAGTAGAGAATATATATTTTAGAAAAAAACGCTGAATCTAAGATAGCATTAAAGAAATACGCTGCACATCGTCATCTTTTTACAAAATCGCCAATAAATGTCGTGAAATTACACAACATTTATTGTAGTGATTTTTCAATCAGTTTTTAGAGTAGTTATTTTGAAACTGTAAGCGGTGACGTAAGTACTTGAGTTGTTTGTTTACGATTGTTGTTACGAGACATTTTCTTTGACATTATTTATTTTTTGTAAGTGTTTAGTAAATGTTTCGTTTTTGTCTAAAGATTGGCTAAAGATATTAAAAAAATGGTTAAGGCAAGGATAGAAAAATATATTATATTTGTTTTTTAATTACTAAATTACATAATTACTTAACTTCCTAATTACTTAATTACTCAATTAAACTACAATGGAGACTTAAGTAACGTAACGCCAGTAACGTCACGCCAGATCAAAAAGCCTAATAAAAAATTAACCAGAGAAGATTTTCTAATTTGATCACTTGGAAAAAAACTTATATTATTTCAAATCCTCCTAAAAAAAGCTGTATAAAAAAAGTATTGCACAATTCGGAGAGTTTTGCAAATTTTGTAACTCAAGTCAAAAATCACTTCTGTTGTTATAACGTAACGCCAGCGGGTCGATTGTTGTAATTGTTTTTGCTTAATGTAGTGCTATTTAATTACTACACAAATATAAAAAAAACTTTTTAAAAATAAGAGTTTTTCATTTTTTTTTTTTATATTTCTTCGTACAAATTGTACGTAACGCTAGTTTGGAAATGCTCAAATGCATGAACAACAAAAATATAAAAGAATCTTGCTTCTTTGCAGAAAGTAATGCGGATTAAAATCAAAGGCACAATTAATGTCAATAAATAAATGCGAAAAAGCACTTTAAACTCATTTTACATTTTCACCTTAAACGATTTTCTTTTCGAAAAGAAGTAAGTAAACGAGATGGACTGCTTCTTTTTTCACCTGAAGCTTTAGTTTGGAAAATTCCAATGGTTGCAAACAGGAGCGTCATAAGACATTTTGGAAGTACAGGCAAAAAAAAATTTCCACGCCCTTTTTAAATGATCAAAAAAATCCAAATACATGTTCTAAGAATATAAATAAAAACAAAAAAATTCATTTAATTAAAATTGATAACAAAAAACCATAAAAAATTAGATCATATATATAAAGCTTTTTTTGAAAATTGAAAAAAAAAAACAGAAAATTTGCAAAAGCGATTGAAATATTTATTTCAAGCGATACATCAATGACTGCCATTTACTTTCTAAAGATTTTTT
This sequence comes from Dichetophora obliterata, assembly GCA_963920525.1. Taxonomy (NCBI): domain Eukaryota; kingdom Metazoa; phylum Arthropoda; class Insecta; order Diptera; family Sciomyzidae; genus Dichetophora; species Dichetophora obliterata. The sequence goes on from OY986439.1 coordinate 129,479,881, forward strand.
CATGTAAATGTTGCCAGCGCCTACACCGCTACACCGGCTACACCGTTGATCATCCGTAAGCTCCAATTTTGGCATACTTTTTCCTGCATTTCGGGCGGTATCTCAGTAGCTGTAATCTTGTCTTCCAGGGCTGCAATTGTGGCTAGCTTGTCGCTGTACACGAAAGACTTCACGTAGCCCCACCAAAAATAGTCTAGTGGGATCAAATCGCATGATCTAGGTGGCACCAAACGTGAGATTTGTTGCTCATCCAACTAGCTTCTCAATAGGTCCATGGTATCGCGTGAAGTGTGGCATATGGCACCGTCTTGCTTAAACCACATGTCAACCAAGACCAATTTATACATTTTGGGCAAAAAAAGGCGGTTATTGTCCAATGATGCCGCCGGACCACAAACCACAATGCATTTTTCAGGGTAAAAAAAGTAATGTTTCAACAGCTATAACTTTTTAATACTCGGTTTGGCTTTTGTAATTTTTTCACAAAATAACTAAAGACTATGCTATAGCACTCTATGTTATTTTTTGTATTTGTAATAAGTGTTGCTTCAGAAAGTACTAACAACAACAGTATTAACAACATTTTAATTCCATTTTTTTTAAATTTTGATTTGTACGATTCGTTTTTTTAATTGAAACAAGAAAGGAAATAATATTTTTTCAAAAACTAAAACATGACAACTCTGGTACTTTTCATTCAATTTATTATGTTTGATAACTCATTTTAAAGATCAATTACATATAAAACGAAATGAATACCAGTTTTTTTAAAAACATACTTCAAGCGATGTTTTTATCAATTCTTTGATCAACTACCAGGAAAAATTCTTGTGTAACGTTTCTTCATTTATTGGGCTCTTGAGCGAGTTCTAAAAGTTTATCAGTCGGCACGAAACTTTACAGATTATAGTTTTATATCAATTCGACTATTTTTTAGCCTACGGCGTCAACAATTTGAGCAAACATTTAATATACACATAAAAAAATACCTTTTTTGATTATTCGATATAAAAAACTATCGATATTTTTTTATCAAAACCCCTGTTGGGTTAATCCTGGCTACGAGCCTGTCACTGACAATCAATTTTGTTTTTAACATCACTTTCTGGAGTACATTTAAAAAAATTGTTATCTTCTTTATCTCTTAGCATTTTCTTTTCTTATTTTGTGCCCTAGAAAACTTAATTTTCCTTCTTAACTCATTAGAGCAAAAATTAAACAAAACAATGCTAACTAAGGGCGCTTTTGCCGATAAGGGTTCTGTAAGGGTGCCTTTTCCGATAAGGAAAAAATTACTTGACAAACGCTTAAAGAAAAAATAAAATTATTTCACTGGCAAAGTTTGATTAGTTAGAGATGGTATTATTGCCATTGTAGCTATCAAACAGTGTGAGTAAGCGTTGCAGTTTTTAAGAGATAGTACAATAAGTACTACTACGAATTTTAATGCGATATGAAAGAATACTTTGTGAAAGTTAAAATAGATGAAAAACATAAAAAATGTTTGATTTTGGCGCCCCTTAACACAGGCGTGGGTCTGCTTCGCCTGCCGTAAGGGACGCTCCTGGTTGCAAACCAAGGATAACTATTTATTACAGTTACTTATAATAACATTTCAGGAACAGTTAAAAAAAATCGTTCTAAAGAAGTTTGGTAAATGATTTTTGTGAAATGCTTTCGATAATGTTTTGTTTAGTTAACAGAAACAGAAAATTCCATTAAAGCTTGCGAGTGCGTAATTGTTAATGTTGTTTTGTTGTATGTTATTGTTTTTGTGGGTGTTAAGGAGTGCAAATAGAAAATATAGAGATTATTTTTTTATTTTTTTTATAGAGTGAAAGAGATTAAGGAGAATGGAAAGCTGCGCAGGGAGTGGAACGGTCTTATTTACATTATCAAGGAGGGGTTCTTCAACCAATTGCGACTCTTGCTTTTGACCGTTATATATGCAAAAGTTCGATTTCAAATTTCTAATGGGAGGTTCTCATAAAACTCCACCAAAACAACTATTTTTTTAAATATTTTTGATAGTTTATTATGAGTAGAATATATTCCCAAAGCGGTTGGGCTAATAACGATTGCATAAAAAAGTTATCGTTAACAGTTCTTGGAGCCATAATCTAAATTCAGATAATATTGGCGGGTTTTTTTAGAACTATTTAAAGAGCGAAAAGTGTATAAAAACGGTACTAAAAAGTCACAGGTCCACCACTTTTGTAATTTTCAACTTTTTGTTGATATTATAATAGCAAGCTGCAATAAAAGGCTGAGGAATTACCTTTCTGATATCAAGTTGTCCGTATTGTCCGTATTGGTAACTGCTATTCTAAATCTATTACCAACCACTCTGGTGTGCCCCAAGGAAGCCACCTTGGGCCATTATTGTTTGTCTTGTTCATTAACGATTTCCCCAACTTTTTACAGCATACTAACTGCTTGCTGTATGCTGATGATGTTAAACTGTTTAGTTCGGTTTCTTCACCTTCCGACCATCGGCTTCTTCGAATTGAATAAATAATATGATTAATTGGTGTTCAGTTTATAAACTATACTTAAATGTTGCCAAATGCAACATAATGTCTTTTTGTATGAATAAACAACCAAATTTTTTTAATTAAAAAAAACATATTAACTGGCCATTTCAACCCTTGGAAAGACTTTGACCTAGCTTCTATTGATCAATTGTGTTGTGCGTGTCATAAAATGTTTGATCAAAAATGACCGAGAACTGGACCTACGTGTTTTATGCCGACTCTGAACGGCTTATGTTCTCAAGAAGCTTTACATGGCAATTTTTACTCTCTAAGGTTTGTCATTGTCTGCAGAGAGGTCTGAGCTGGAACTGAACCCTGGCTACCGCGGTTCTTTAGCTTAGGGGCCACGCACTCTACCCACTAGGCTACGGTCGCCACAAAATTTTTTAATTAATCAATCGAAAATAGTGGTCTTTCACGTGTTGAGTCTAAATCTGATCTGGGAATTCTATTTGATAGAAAAATATTTTTTTTTCCCAAGCATTACAATTGCATAATTACCAAGGCTAATGCAATGGGCTTTTTGAGGCGCAATTCGAAAGAATTTGAGGATCCATATACCCTTAGAATGTTATTTTTATCTTTAGTAAGGTCTATTTTGGTAGATTCTTTTCGATTGGAAAAAAATACAAAAACCTTTCACTCGTTATATAATGTTTAAATTAAATTGAAAATTTATGCCAACGTACGTATTCAGGTGTGCTCTTCTAGGTCTTAATACTTTAGCCTCCAGGCGTAAATTTTTTCTTATTATTTTTGTTCGCGATATAATGACTGCGCGCCACTGCTCGCTCTTTTAAGAATATGTGCGCCTGAGAGATATTTTAGGCAAAGAGATTTTTTTACGTTCCATATCATAGGACAAACCATGGCCGTAACGATCCTATTAATAATATGTGCTTAGCGTTCAATTCCATAAGTGCTCAAATAGATCTCACTTTGAATAGACAAACTTTTAAACAAAATTTATTAAGATTTGTTTGAAATAAATTTATAAAAGTGTAATATTCTTTAAAATAATTATGTTTACATTTTATTAGTTTTATATCTTATTGTTTATATAATTTACTTGTTATTAATCAAAACTGTTAAACGATTGTTGATAGTTTAAATAGAAATAAATAAATAACTAAATATGTAGGATTGGAGCCTTACGGTAGCACCAGGAGTGGACAAAAAAACGGCAACACTGACGAATGTAAGACTTTAATGCGGCCCATACACACTGCAACCAAAACATTAGTGGAACTGCAACCAGATTATGTCTTTTTTAATACGTTTGACACACACGCTGCTTTGGTTGCAGCAATCAATTTTGCTATACACGCTTTTTATTTTATTTTTTTATTTACTTGAACATAAGTAGGTACAGTAAGATACAAAAAGATATTTAATTAGTACAACGCATAAGAATATATAATCAACTAGAAATAAAATATTAAACGATTTCAATTTTGCTGCAATCTAAGTTGCAACCTTCAATGAGTTGCGTAACTTCGACACACACGCTGCGACTTCACCGTGATAAATGTCAAAAACTTCCAAGTTGCTCTTCCAGTAGTGGAATTCCCAAAAATTTAACGATAATCGTTGTCGATATCAGTCATTGTGCGTGCTACGTTGATAGAAAATGACAGTTTTCGCTACCTAACGATATCGAAAATCGTCCTTAACGCGTTTGGGAATTCCACTACAGCTTTGCTTTGGTTGCAGCGTGTATTGGGCCCATAACAACATTGAAAAACCGACCGATAACGAAAAATGGCGAACGAACGAACAACGTAAAATTAAAACGCGACGTGGTCGGACGTTTGCTAAACAAATAAAAAGTGTAAAACTAATTATAAGTTTATACCAAATAAATATCTCATTAAAGGCAATTTTTATGGAAAATAATCCCGTGCGATTTATTTTGCTACAAATATAACATAATTTATACAATTTTTTGGTTTTTTTATATCAGATGACATGAACTTGCTTCACATTACACTTGACATTACAAAATAATGCACCCTACACTTTAAGAATCAATAAATAACTGCCAAAAAACTCAAGGTGTTCGTTTACTTCCTCTAATGAAAAAAAAATTTAGAAAATCACCGTGTTTTTGGATGAGAACCTGCCTTAAGGAAGAATTTAAGTAAGGAAATTGAATTTATATGTTTCAAAGTAAACATTGTTAACCCTTTCATCATAATTGTTGCCTTACGGTAACTTCTAACTTTTTGACTCTGTTTCTTATTTGGGACCACCAGTATTTGGGACGAGAATGTAGAAAATTTGCGTTTTCCTGAACCTTTTTTTCCCCTCTCTCTTTAAGGTTGGCAGTAGAATAAAACTCAACGTTGGCATAAGAACGTTGACGTGCTCCTTGGACGAAATACCGTCAACTACTACACGAAACGTTCTGTCCTTGACGAAAAACGTGGTCCATCGAGCATAGCTACCACTAACACGCCACACTCGGTCAAACGCCGTTAAAATAAATATCCAGAGCAACAACCTTGTTCTCTCCTAAAAAATGAACGCATTGGTTCCATTTTTCGGTTAAGAATACCATAAGGTCAAAAGTAGGCCCTAAAGAAACCCTACTGACGTTCACTGAGCAGTTGGTTGAGCTCCAGATAGTTTATAATGCTAAAGTATATTACGCTCTCCATAGCTTTGAAAAGCGTAGAGAAAAATGAATTATACTATAGATATATATAATAAATATATATATTCTCGTCCTTCATATATATAAAGAAATAAAATAAATTAACTTTTTATAAAAAATTTAAGCAAAATGTGTTTTGTTAATTCCTTTGGACAATTTTTTATTAAAAAAATATCCTAACTTTTATACCTTGCACACGCACTTTTGTTTTGTAAAGAAATTACTTTTTACGCGTTTTTCAAATCCTGGGACTTTTAATTATCAATCCCGAAATCCCGAAATTGCTTTTGAGTCCCGAAATTGGAAGTCCTAGTTTGTGGCATCGCCCTTTTTAGGTACTGGCTGGACATATGTTCTTTCCAACAAAACGGAAATACTCCTGTAGGAGATATTGAAGAGGTTGCGCAAAGGCCGAGCCAACAAAGAAGCACAATTGGCGGTATTCCATCAGGACCAGAAACTTAGTTTATGTTGAGATTTGTAAGGAGGCTTTTAACTGCTTTAAATTTCAGTGGCTCATTGCTATACGAAAAAGTGAAATTTTGTGCAAACAATCCAGCCAATAGGTTTGCTTTATCAGCTGAGTCAGTAAGGATTTGGTCTTCTTTTAAAAGAACTGGAATCGATGACAAGTCTGATTCTTTACTCTTTTAGCAAGTGCTCAACAATTTTTGTTCACATTGGGGCAGAGAAGAAACTTTTTCGAATGCAAGTTTCGTACAGAAACTTTTTGCTTTTTAAAATCACATTACAGCGATTCTTTGCCTTGATGTAAAGTCTTTTGTTATCAGTATTTTTGTGGGAACGACAATTTTGAATCCTGCAAGTCTCATTAAACATGAGTAATTTTTAGGTTTAATGTTTCTTATTTTATTGGGAATGCATGACCGCATACCAAATAAAATATTTCTTGTACTATGACAGTGCGTTATGAAGTTATGATAAAAATTATTTAACGCAGTTCAATTTGCATTTCCATAAAGCCATGCAGTTTTCTTCGAAAGTTGTAACAGGAGTACTTAAATAAATTCACTATGATATATCTACATTTGGATATACATCGCAAAGATTTCGTAAATGAAAAATATTATTTATTTTTAAAGCAAAACTTATATTTTGTTTCTCTTTTTGTAATAATATTAGAAGAAAACTTTTTCAATGAATGAACAATTTTTGAACACGAAACTTAAACTTACTTTATAAATAAGCTATGCTATTGTTCGTTAGTCCTTTAGATTTTTCGGCTATCAAAATGATTCCGCCTTGTAAGTACACAAAATTTTGTATTCAATAATACCTTATATTTAATCAGAAAGTAAAAAAAGCATTAATTGATTACGTTATTCATTTATTTTTTTAAATATCATCAATGAAATGCCCATGTGGAAGTACTAGTTTCTGTTTCCCAAAAAGTAATCGATCTTTTGAAAACTAAATTTTTTTTCTAAAAAGTTTTCCTTAAACATTTGTCGCTTACCATTTTGCAATCCAGAAATGTACAGCACTCGTCAAACTATAAATTAGCTGCGAAAATATTTTGCCGCCCTCTCAATTCTGCTGCAACCAAATTGATTCCGTTCCTAACTTTTTGTTTTCCTCAAAATTTTTCAGCCCTCAAAAATTTCGCCGCTCCTTAAATGTTGCCCCCTTAGGCCCGTGCCTCTCGGGCCTAGGACTAAATCCAGTACTGAATGCATTGCTTGTAATATGCAATGTAATTAATAATGAATTACATAGGTGAATAAGCATAAGTTTATAATTTCCCCACAATTCTATCTACCCAGGAAAAATAAGGTGATTTTACTATTGCTTTTTTTCGCGGTGTATATAAAATATGCGTGAGTTACTTGTAAGCTATTCCACTTTGATCAGCAATGAGTTTTAAGTGTACTAAGTTCTTATGAGTGTTCTCAGAATTTTTAACGTTGTGGTCCAATAGGAAATGAAAACATATTTTTGAAGCATCTAAATTTCAATTTGAAACAATGGTAAAATCAATAAACAAAAAATACGTGAGCATAAGTTGCCATAACATAACATTTTTTTGAAGTGAAAACTTCTTTAGGCGCGTTGAATGATTTTGGTAGAATTGAATGTTACTGTTTTTTTTCAAAGTATATGTAGGGTGTCCCAAAAAATAATTATTTTTTTTGCTCAAGCTTTTCTTGAAAGCTTATGAGGTCAAGTATTTTTGAGATTTTTTTCAGATTTTTTGGAAGAGGTTTAGAGGTGGCGCTAATCGGTTTTTCCCCAAAAATCAGGTTTTTCGGAGATTTTTTGAATTCGAAGAAAAAGTTGGTCAATGAAACTTTACTTTAATGTACATAAATCAGAAGGTTTGGCAAATTTTTATGTCATTTGGGTGTCACATATTGCATTTTTTCGTAAAATTTGCGTTAATTCTTTTAAAAACGCTTCATAACTCTTAAAAATTCCATCAAAATGAAAAAATGTAGTGATGCAGTTTGAATAATGGTAAAATTCTAAGCAATTTAAAAAGAAATATTTTTGATATTAATCCAGCCGTTTCAAAGTTAAAGCCTATAAAACTTTTTCGTTGCCTGAAAATTTTACGAATTTAAACAAGGCATTTTAATTCATTCAACAAAATATAGTAAACATTTTTAAGCATCGGTAAGTTAAAAATGTTATAAACTAGTTCATAAAATTATTTGGGACCTTCATTTTACAGTAAATTTGCCTTTGTTAAAAATGAGACCTGTATTTTTCAAGTTACATAAAAACAGACAACTACACCATTTCGAAGAGCATCCAAAACCTACTCTAATAATCAGCTAGTCGAGGAAGTCGAAAACAAAAACATATTCTTTCCGCAGGTTACCACCGAATCCACAAAAAATCAAAAATAAAAAATAAGAAAAATATTACTTTTGGTTAAAAAATCATAAATTTTCCTTACGATGTAGCTCTATGCCTTGTAAAAGATTTTGAAAGTCTGCTTCAGAAGTTGTGAGACTGATGTAACTGCTTGCCAAGGCAACACCACGTTCTGCGACATTATTTACTACTTGCAGTTGTTGAATAATGTGCTTTGCTTTCTGAAACGGTATGGTGCTTTTCCATTCTTCTGGGTAGGTTTGTGAAAAATCAATTGAAATATTGCAGGCTTCAAAAAAGAAAGACTGGCTTTAGAAATAATATTTTGGATTTGCTTACTTTTCAGCATGTTTGGTGTTACATTGGCTTGTACAATCTCCTTTTCATTACTTGGCGTATAAATATTTTTTACCATTAACCGCAAATTTTGGTTTCTATGCGCTCATCAAAAAAGGCTAAGACGAAGGCAGCTAATTTCCCGGATAGGTACCACTGGTACCCTAAAAAAGTTTTCAGCATGGCGTTTGCAACTGTTTCATTAAAGCGCTTGCAGCTAGCTAATTGCTTCATTAAAATGAGGTCATTCAGTGGAGCGCATCGAGGGCACTGACAGAGGTACCAATTTTTTATGTACACTATTAAAATGAATGAACTAAACTTGAATGAACATTTTGTTGAATAAAATAAAATGCCTTGTTAAGATTCGAAAAATTTTCAGGCAACGAAAAAAGCTTTAAAGGCTTTAACTTTGAAACGGCAAGAGTAATATCAAAAATATTTTGTTTTAAATTGTTTAAAATTTTACCGTTATTTAAACTGCATCACTACATTTTTTCATTTTGATGGAATTTTTAAAAGTTATGAACCGTTTTTTTAAAAATGTTCGATAACTTCACGAAAAAATGCAATATTTGTCACCCAAATGAAATAAAAATTTGCCAAAACTTCTGATTTATGTACATTAAAGTAAAGTGATTAAAGTGAAGTGAAAAATATTTGACCTCAAGCCTTCGAACAAAGGTTGAGCAACTATTAAATTCGAAAAAAAATATTCTTTTGGGACACCCTAATGTAGAGCTGCAGTAGGCGAAAATAAAATAAATTTAAAATTTTTGATATTTGGTTTTTGTTTGACTGGCTGTGAAGTCCCTTTTGATGCTACCACTCATAGAAAAACTAGACAAGGTAATGTTAGGGCTGAATGTGTTCTCTTTCTTAGTGACTATAACTGTCAAACTCAGCCATTTTGGTATTTTGGCCAATTTTTGCTTTCATATTACATTTTCATTGGTTGCAGATTTTGTATGAAATGTCAACTTCGATTTGACAGTTTCGGTCACCGGCTCTCCGCCCTAACACTACCTAAAATTTCTTTCAGAGCTGTAGCTAAAATGAAATAAATTTGCAATTTTTCATATATGTATTTTTTGACTGGTCGTGAAGTCTCTTTTAGTGTCTCCACTTGAGATCTTGCTACCAGGCAAACAAAAAACATAGCAAGCAAAGTGGTGTTTATTTTCCGCCGCAAATTCGGTTCATCCCCTCTAACGCTGCGCAACCGATATGACACTGCTGTTCTCCGTTCGTCGTTGTTGTAGATTTGTTTGGTAATTGTAGTTGTAAATGTATTTTATTTCAGCTACAGATCTAAATATACACTGAAATAAAAACAGTACATATCCTTCATGAATATTTTATGAAAGAACGATTTGTCAGCAGATAAACTTATTGATGGTTGCTTGTTGCATTTGCTGAGCGCCTGGTAGCCAAGATCCAAGAGCGTGTATTTGAGTTTCAGGACCAACATAAAACACATTTGTAGTTTTATAAATGTCGCCAAATTCTCTGACTGGGACCATGATATAATAAGTAATAGGTAGGAGTGACATTTCGTGATTCGACCATCGAATGTCAAACAAAAGAAAACAAAATAGAGAACGTGTGTCACACACATTGGCCGCATTCAGAGGAGTCGTCACCTGTTGTAAATGAATCATTTTATTGCAAAGGTTTCTCACTCAAATATAAAATAAAACTATTGCCAACTATTGACTCCGCTGAAAGCTGCCAATATGTGTGACACACGTTTTCTGTTATGTTTTCTTTTGTTTGAAATTCGATGGTCGCAGCTCGTGAGAAAATAAGTAGTTGTCAAGGCAACCTAATAATAATTTAATCATAAGTCCAAAATTTTTTCGTTTCTTATTTCAGCTACCATAAGCCTATAGTATATTTTTTAAAAATATAATGCTAATAATTGCATAACGCAAACAGTGAAAATAATGTAAATTAAATTCAATGAAATTCATGTAAATACAAATTCTATGTAAACGTACTTTAAGTATATATTAATTATTTCAATAAGTTTAATTTATGTTTTTGTTTATGTTTTACTTTGTTTTTTATATTAAACCCATAATTTAAAAAAATATGAAGTGATAAAAGATGAAAATAATGTGCATTAATGATGAACCGGATGTACGGATAAACCGAATCGGGGGCAGAAAATAAACTGCACTTTGCTTGCTATGTTTTCTGTTTTCCTTATAGCAAGATCTCAAATGCAGGCATTAAAAGAGACTTCAAGATCCATCAAACAAAATATTATATATAAAAAAAAAAATATTGTTTTTTTAGCTACTGCTCTACATATACATTGAAAGAAAAAAATTAAATATCCTTTTTGAGGATTATTTTCCATTCAATACTGCTCCCTGTATTTTATTTTTATATCAACAATATTCAATTTAAATGTAATAATATAGTTTGGTGTAATTATAAAATAAAAATGCTATCTGAATAAAAAATATTTTGAAAGAAATAATCAAAGGCTGAGGTGGTGAAAATATAAAATTTTTTTCGATTACATGAAAATTCTTATATAGCTGTAAGGCGGTCCGTGGCAGGACAAAGTCTTTCAGGGAATATTAATTTTTTATATATAGGTTTTCGCTTCCATCGGCAGTCCCCTCACTGCTATATTTTGTATTTATTAATTATTAAATTCATATTTATTATTTATATTTATACGTTGCCGCGACATTAACATATAAAAAATGGTATCTATGCAATAAAAAAATGTATCCAAATGTATCCACCTTAGAAAAAATACTCAACGTATTAAATTCAATAGTACTAAAGCCACGAGCAGAATTTTCAAAGAAATTTTCATCATACAGCCCTATTCTGAATAACTTTTGATGGGGAATCGGAAAAATGAGTTTTTGTTTTTAACTTAAAGTTCAAGAACATTTTGGAAATTTATATTGCAAATTTGTTCATCAACCGTTAAAATTCATGAGTGGAAAAAAAAGTGGTGTCTTTATCTGCTATCTTAAAAATGAAAACTTCCTTTTCCGATTCCCCTGGCAAAACTATGAAAAATCGGGCTGATAATTTTTAAATATCGTCGATACAAAGCAAAGTAAGAAATATAAAAAATAAAACTTTGAAAGCAAAAAACACTTCTTTCCCTCAACAACAAATCAGATATTTGTTACTTTACTTTTCCGCCATTCAAGGCCCGGAGTTTTAAAGAGAAACACCCCGTTCCCCTCCCCTTTTGGTGGCCCTGCCAACAGAAAAATTTTTTTAACACGTCAATGTCCGCAAAATAGTAAAACGACTTGAAAAACAATTAATTAATGCAAAGTCATGTAAAATATAGCTGCTTTTCTGTTAAAAAGTTTTTTTTTTAAAGCAGAAATATTAAGAATTTCGAAATCTTGAGTGATCAGCGAACAAACTACTTAAAAATTCCACAGTACACATTGATTTTGTTGTATTGTATATCAAGAGCAATCAAGAAAGAAAAACTACAAATATATCACATTGCTCAATGTTGGTATTGAATATGTAAAGTCGACGAAAAGCAATGGGACTTGGTTGCGGATCCTTCTTTATTGTTACTAGTATGTTTTTTTTTGCATAAATTGACGTAATTTTTGCATAGAAATGAACAAAAGAATTTGTCTTCTAACATTTCAATTTTTTTAAGAATTTTCTAATTTTGATACTCCAAATTGGAGAGAATTTACTTTGACTTATGGTCTAATTATGTTCGCCTAACGCAATGTACCCGTCACCTAAATGTCACTTAAATTTCTGTTATATGGCATTTTTTGTATCCAGTTATGCACCACTGAATGTAGCTTAGAAAAATATAGGTAAAAAGATAATCTTTAAGATAAACATAGAAAAAATTAGAATTTCAATTTCATCTTGAACTCTACGGTTTTGTGACTGATAAATTGTGACTTTTAACAATTCTTTTTTGTTCTATCTCTTGTTTTTAGTTACAATTTTTTTTATTTTTTTTTTTGTAAACAAAAGCAAGTGATTTAAAGTTTTTGTAGTAGATGTGCGTCTGCATAATCAATAGACGATTTGCAATGTGCTATCTGGTATTTGCTTCGGCCAAGTTGTGTAATGTTACGCGAACATACTCGTAATTGGACCATAAGGCAGCAGTTGCAGAAAACGGCCAATAAATGAAAATTCCAATAAGTAGTTTTTGTTTTTGTAGAATTGCTGAATACAATTTTTAATAAATGCCAATTCATCATATTGATGGAAGCGTTTCTTTTGCGATTATCTCTGTTTATTAAAGGGAAGAAAAGTTTCTAAATAATGAATATGTTTTTGATCAATATTGTAAATTCATCTTCAATTTTTTTGAATCGGAGTCTGAACATTCTAATTCATTATACTGAATGTTCACAATTTTTTTGTTGCATGGTACAAAGTTATTATTAAACTTTTATACTTAAAAACTGTAAACTGACAATATAAAAACATCATCCTGGCAATGCTGCTAAAGTAATGGCAGTGACTCTTCAAAACATAAAAAAAAGATTCCCATAATTTTCAAACATAATTAAGACTTGAGGCGGCAGATAGCTGAAGTCGATTACGACACAATTGAAGGCCATCACTACTGACACTCGAGCTCTTAATGAATAACTTAATCCCAATGATTACATCCAGATTTACGCAGAATGATCTGGTGATGTTGTGTCGCCGCTGCGCGCCGCTTTCTGCCACTGCAACAAAAGGAGTAGTACTTCGTGTACCTACCCGAGTTGGCTCGAGGTAGCGAAAATGGCATTTAAATTGCCTAATTATGCTAATTGCTGGAGAGAAATGGAAAAAAATGAAACAAAATGAACAACAAGAAATACGAAGGAAATTATTTCAAAACGTTATTACGTTGTCGTTTGTGAGGTGGTGAGGTTAAGTACTTGGTTTCATGCGGGCGCCAAAAGTCGATGAAGTAATATTCAAATTGAGTGCTCTTGTATATGTAGAATACTGGTTTTTGTTCCGGTGCTTGCGTGTGTGCGTTTGAGTGCGTGTATTTGAAATAAAAAAGTATCTTAGTCAAAAATAATATAATTAATAATTCGTTCTTTACTTGCGTGTTGGCGTCCTTCAACCATTCTAGTCGTCATGAAGCGGCAACACTTATGCTTTCATTGTGCATTCATTCATCCACTCATTCATACATTTATTCATTTCGACAACGACCGAGGATTTCTATAACGGTTTCCATGTGCCACTCTGTTGCACGAAACTTGACTAAAAAGTGCTTAATTAAAATTTAAATGCTTCGAAAGACAAGCCGTCTGTTTTTTTGGTGCACTGTTGCAGCATTTGTTATTTTTGTTGCACAATGTTCGTCAACAAAAAAAAAGGTTTCTACAAAGCGCATAAGTTGTGTTTTGTTTCCTTGCGCACTTTTATTCGAATAAAAGTCAGCAACAACAGCAGCAGTAAAAAGAGGCACTTCTTTATTTGTTGGTTTCTTTTTGTGCGGAATTTACTGAGTGTTTTGCATCCCTGCTACTAACTTTCAAGCTCCATGACACATTCTTTCGCACTCTTTTGTCCCTGTCTTTCATTAAAGTTTCACTGTTGCATCATTTTCCTTGTTAAATTGTGTGTTTAGACAAGTTTTCTCTTCTTAACATAAATTTTTGCATATAATTCTTTTTCTAAAATTGCTTTTTTTTAATTAAATATAGACGCATTTCCATAAAGTTTGTTTCACAAAATGTACTTCATTAATTTTAATGAGTTTTGTATGGCAGTGCACAAAAATTTCCACTCTTCTTTTTCTATCCGTGAGTGAGAGATACACGGCGTATGAGCAACTTTTAATTACATTTCCTCAACAATTTATATCTGTTTCGTTAGCATCTGAATGATATTCTTTTACTGGTTGCTTCTCTATTCGAGCTTTTCGAGCATTTAATTATTCCTACTATATAATCTCATTCCGAGAACGAGCCATTTGGCTGGTTCACACCTTTGATACGTTATACCTTATAAGCCTTGAGGCTTGGGCTGACACACACCTCTGCTTCATCTTATCGCTTCATCTCTGGCATTACGTTTGGCTTCATTTCAGTTCATTTTGATTTATTTATTTCAAAACATTCATTAAGATTGTATCTCTAGATTTTCTCTCACTAACGTCATGAATTCTCCTTTTTTTCTACTTTTTATGACGTATTGTATTACATTTATTTTATTTTTACTGTTTGTGCTGCCAACAGAATTGTGGTGGCAAGTCTAAAGACCTCGAAGCGATATTCTTTTTCTCTCTATTATTTCAAGTGCACATGTGTGTAAGTACGTGTCGGTGTCGGTGACAGTGTTTGTAAGTTTGAGTCCTTAGTTATTTTAAGTTATAATAATAGTAAACATGGAAACAGCAATATTTAACGTTTCCTTGCCGAGGTGCTTTTATATTTTTAAATGAATTCTTTTGCCATTGTTTTTATCTATTCTTTCATCTATTTTTGTGTAGAAATGTAGTTGGAATTAAACTCTTTGTGTCGACATATTTATGTTTTCAAAGATATATTCACTTAACACGTTTTCTCTGTTCTTTTCTTTTCAGGTAAGTACCACAAGGAGGCGTTAGCGATTATATTGATAATATGACTTTTTAAGTGTTAACCATAAATTATGGTAAGGTTTTTTAGGTTAAGTGGGAAGGAATTTGCAGTGATTTTATATGTTAAGCAATATAAACTTTAAGACTTTTTTATGGTCATTATAAGGTAGCTCTTATCTAATTCTTGTCAATTCTATCCCGTTATAGTTAATTTTTTCGGTAAATTTTTAAGCCCAATATTTTTCGATAAGATTCTTGAAAATTTTAACAAATATTTTTATTTGTATAAATTGGAATATCGAATGAAAAGTCTACCATGACAAAAAAGTAGAACTTATTAAAAACTTTTTATTTTATGATATTGTCTAAGAGAAACATTTTAATTTAATCAATTAAAGCAATTTACACACAAAGTCATTTACCATGATTTTCAAATCGTTTCCACTGTTTCACAAATGCAGTTTTTTTTTGTTAATGTTTAGTAAATGTTGTTAATGGGCAGCAAACGGACATATTAAAAAAGGAATCTTCGGAGTCACTCAAACAACAGTGGCTCAATATTATATGTATTGCATTAGATATTTTATTTATTTATTTACTTGATTTACTTGATTGATTGCTAAACCTTAACAGGTTTTATAGCAAATTTAAAATTATAAAATAAGATATTTAATACAATTCAAAAATATAAAGTATGATTTTGAATGAAATAATGTATTATTTACAAACTAAAAAGTTTTAGTAAATTGCTTAAAGTATATAATTTTATTAAAGTATAAAAAATAATAGAAAAAAAGTTAAGTAAAAATCGATAAAATCAGACAGCATAGCAGGGTTGCGTTTTCAAGACAAACAAGGTCAAGTCAGCAACAATTTTTGTATACGGCGGAGTCGTGTGATAAACAAGGTCTTATACCCAATAAAACACCACTCCAATAGGTATATATATAATATATATCGTTCTGTCTCCCTGAAGCCGGTGAAATCCTGGCTTGACAGGGTGGTTACTCGACAAACTAGGTCAACTTCACCAAACAAATTTTCATAAAATAAAGAAAACCAGTTGCGAACGCAGGCACCAAGACAAACTAGGTCTTATCGGCCACTCATATTAATATATTACAAATCGATCTAACGTAGTGTTTCAAGAGGTAAAAAGACACCAAGACACCACGGTACCGTCGACAAGTGTAGTTACAATCATCATGAAGATATGGCGTAATATATAATAGAAGTAATGTTAAACTAAAAGAACAAAATATACAGGGTTCTTCTTACGAACGGATAATATACTTAATTGGTTTTTACAATTACACAATTACTTAACAACCTAATTACTTAATAATCCAATTTAATTAGAATGGAAATTTACGTAAAGTAACGCCAAATAAAAAGTCTAATAAAAAAAAACCAGAGAAGATTTTAAAATTAGATCACTTGGAAAATAAACTTGTGTTATTTCAAACCCTTTTTAAAAAAGTTTTACACAAAAAGTCTTGCCCAATCTAGAGAGTTCTGCAAATTTTTTAATCCAAGTCAAAAATCACTTCGTTTTTTGTAACGTAAAGCCAGCACATATTTTTGCTTTTATTTTTAAATCCTTAGGGTCAATTGTTGTCATTGTTATCACTTAATAAAGTGCTAAATTCCTATGCAAATATAAAAATTTGACTTTTTTAAGAAAATAAGTTTATTTTAAGTTGATTAATTTCACATTTCTAGACATTCTTTAACATTGTTTATTTATTTCATTAATTTCAGGTTAATTAAGATTGAAGACTTTTAACTTATTTAATAAGTCTTGCGGTGTTGTCGCAACTGTGTTCCGTTGTTAGGAACAAAAGGACCAAGAAAAATTGTTGGCAGTATTATCTGTTTAGAAACATCATATATTCTTGCTGAGCGAAACTATAACAGCATACGAACGACTTTTTTCCATAATATATTAATGCATATGCGTACGAAAATATATAAATTAAATATATATTTATGCATAAAGTCACACAATTTTTGTTGAATCATCATTAAATTTGAGATGAAGCTTTTAAAATCAATTGTCTAGGGCAGTGGACGGCATTTTGCCACCTGTCAGGAGAGAGCTTTTACTACAGCCATACATAACGTATGGTGGCAGAAAAGCTCTTTACCCATGCTCCCGTGATATGCTGAGCTAGGGAAATATACAAATCTTTAACGATATCTTAAAAATTACAATTTTTCATTATCAAAAAAAATTAATTGTTTATAAAAACTGCACTTGTTAAATACTCGAAAAAACTAGTGTACAATTGATTTTAGAAGCCGTAATACAAACTGCAAGTCAATCTAACAAAAATTGTGTGAGGATTGTGTCTATTTCCAATAAAAGAAAAATTAAGGGTTTGGTCCGATGTGTTTTACACGGTTCGAAAATCAAGCACATGAAGTATTTTTGTAATTAAGAATTAATGAATTGTAATACACGCTAAAAGATCTTGAATTCAGTTCTAGTAAAAGGCCTGTTTCCAGCTCTCAAGTAAAGCTTATTTTCATACATAAATCTGAAAAGTAATCGAAAAGTAATTTTTCCTTGTCAAAATTACTTGAAAGAGAATCCAGCTCGTAAGAAAAATTTTCTGTTCTTACTACTTTTTTTTCATTGAAAAGTGACAACGGTAACACTGTGAATGTCAAGAAATATATGCAAGTTATATTATTACTTCAAGTAAAATTTTGGCAACCAACATTCAAAGGTAAATAATTTTATTGATATCATTGATTAATTGATTTAAAATTAATAAAAGAATATTTTAGACATGCACATGAACATTTCTACGGAGGGTGAAGAAGAGGCAGTCAATTTTGAGGGGCAGATGTCTTCCGAGAAGCGGTCGAAAGCTGTCCGGAAGAAGCGGTCTGCCAACATGTAAACAAAATGTAATAAAATGTAAACAAACGCTTTTCTCTATTACTTACCTTTGCAATTCAGCCATTACTCATTTAATGAATTATTTCAATATTTATTGCAACAAATTTATTTCAATGTTTGATGAAAACAAATCAGCCTAAATTTTCAATACAAAGTGATACAATGCTGGAACTGTCAAAATTCTCGCCGTCAAAATTACTTGTCTACTACTTTTTTACACTCAAGAAACTTAAGTAACTTTTTTCTTGAGTAATTACTTGAGAGCTGGATAGAGACCTAAATCCTGTATTATAAATATGACGACAACAAAACTACTTAATCGTCGTCAAATATTCAAAATGAGTTTTAGTCCCATGAGGGAAGTAGTACATTAAAACTTGTATCAAAATATTTTCGACAAAAAATAAAAAAAATATGTGTGTGGCCGCCACGCACGGTAGAAGTGAATCCTTCAGAAAACTGTAGAAATTTTTAGTACAACGACTTTCTCATAAAACATCGTAACCTAAGAATGAGATAAAACGACTTGGAAATCAAAGTTTTGACTTTCCATGCAAAATTTCCAATAAAATAAAAATTAAGATTTTGGTCCGATGCACTTTACACGGTTCGAAATTCAGGTCTACGTTTTCAATCCAACTGAAGTTTTGAAGGTTAGTAACTTTAAAGTTCACTTTTTCAAATATGAAGGTTGAATTTTTCATATTTGAAAAATATCTCCACCGTTTTTACATATATTTCATTTAAATATTTTTTTTTTTATCAAGAGATCAATAAAGAGACTTAACAAAAATACTTTCAACTGTAACGTTAGGTTAGAGTATTGTAACGAAGCTGATGATGGGAACGGGTGGCTCGGTGTTCCATAGGATCTTAGTTCTGCTGTGGTTCCTGAGCTGGCCATCGCAAGACGTAAAGTGTCGAGTTGCTCGTTAGCGATTGTCGTGGTTCGGGGTTTGTTCTCGTTGTCACTAATGCATCGGTACTGTTCGGTAATATTCGTACTATATGTTCATTAGACTGACCCTTATATGTATGAAAAAAAAATTTCGTTTGTTTTTCTTGAGCACCTTTTTATTTTGTTCCTATATATAAAAAACACATACAAAAAAGTTTCAAAGCTATTGGACTTTATTTACACGTGCCGCCAGGTATAAATTTAAAAAACTATCTACTATTACATATGAGAAAAAAAGATAAACAGCAATTTCATTTCGAACGTACCGGCCTTATGGAATGACCATTTCCGATTTGAATGAAATTTTGCATGGAGCATTGCTGAAGGAAATAAAAAACTTAATTGAAAGGAAAAAATGCTGGAGTTATTTTTGGCAGAGTTGCACAGGATGCACAAAATTGACAAAAATCGGCAAAAACGTCGAAAATCGATTTTTACTAGAATTCATATCTCAATCACTTCTTAACCGAATGTAAAGTTTAAATATCGTTGGAAAGGTAATTAAACGCACTTTAATTAAAAAATATTTAAGAAAAACGTTAACACTATAATCAATACCACTAACATTAAGACAATCAGATAACAATAAAAATTCTGTGCTATCTCGAGTGTACTTTGGATTCGAATATCCTTCCCACAAGACACTGTGGATAAAAATCCAGAGCGACATCTCGTTTGACAAGATATTGCTAGTGAAAGTCTATATTTACTGTTGCTTTAAGACATGTGTAGTTTTTCTTAAAAAACAAAGCATTTTGTGATCGTTTTCTTTTAACTGTTTTCTCAAAAACAACTTTGTAATTGCGGGAGGGAAAGACATCCTTTTTTCCTTAAATTTTTTTGGGAGATCTTGACCACCCTATACAGCTTTTGAGACCCCTTAGAATGTGAAATTAAAAAAAAATTGTGATATGATATGCCCTAATGCTCATTCAGTTGCATTGCCTCTGTATAAATTTCAAGTTCCGAGCGGTACGTGTTATTGTTGTTGTAAAAAAAAATTAGGGACTTATTTTTAGACGCTAAGGAACAAGAAAATCGGGTGCTCAACAATTTCTAAAATAAGGACCACTCTAATGTTCATAGTCGGTATCCGAAGACCCCAATATAATAACATAAAAACTACCACTAAGTCTGGTATCTGAAGACCTTGATATAATTATATAACAACTACCACTATGTCTTAGTTGGTATCCGAAGACCCCGAGCCGATTCGTTCATCCTTTCTAATGTTGCGCAACCGCTTTGAACCATTCCATTCTCACTGCGTTGTTGTTGTAGATTTGCCATGTAATTGTTGTTGTACAGTTAGCTGGAATTTTTTTAGACTTTTCTTGTAGCTACAGTTGGTATATGACAACTGATTTATTTTAGATAAGACTTTAAATTACTTTTTGAAATTTTGTATAAATGGCTGAAACTATTTCTTTTAACTAAATGTACTACCATATCAAAAATATATACATATAATTCATATCATTTATTTAAATTACTTCATTATTGAATTATTTATATCTTTTAAAAATATTATTTACATCTTTTTATATAATAACACAATATACATGCACTCTATATATAGATTGTGTTGTGTATTAAAATAATATATAAGAAATAGATATAGTATATAAATTATGCATAATTTAATATAATAAATGTACGTAGACAGTTTAACCGCCTAGTGTTGCACATTGAAAACGCAAACCAACGACAAGCAAGACACGAGAAGCAATAGAATTTTGTATAAAAAAAGGTGTTGCTTTTCATGTCTTACTTGTCGTTTGCTTGCGTTTTCGATTTACAACATTAGGCGGTAAGAAATAGAACGCTTGTGATAAGCAGACTGTAGTTATTCAATTACAACTGTAAATATAAATTTATTTTGCAGGTTTTTTGTGTAATTGTTTTTATGTACATATATATAAATTGTTATAAAAAAACTTCGATTGTCATATGCCCACTGTAGCTACAAAAAAACATCTTCAAAAAATTAAAGCTAACTGCACAACAACAATTACCAAGCAAATCTACAACAAAAACGCAGAGAGAATGATATGATCACAGCGGTTGCGTAGCGTTAGAGGAGATAAACCGAATTGGCGGCGAAAAATAAATAGCACTTTGCTTGCTATTTTTTCTCTTTGCCTGCTAACAAGATTTAAAGTGGAGGCATCAAAAGAGACTTCACGACAGTCAAACAAAATACAAATATGAAAAAATTGAAATTTAATTTTATTTCAGCAGTAAGCTCTGAAGTCTCTTTTAATGCCTCCCTCCACTTGAGATCTTGCTAGCAGACAAATATAAAATTGCTGTATATTTTCCGCCGATAATTCGGTTCATCCCCTCTAACGCTGCGCAACCTCTGGGATCTTGTCATTCTCTTTGCGTTGTTGTTGTAAATTTGCTTGGAAGTTATTGTTGTACAGTAAGCTTTATTTTAGAAAACGGTTTTTACATATGAATTAAAGAGTATATATAATATTGGTAAAACTATTTTTTTTTGTAGTAAAAGTGTTGCCGTATTGGAAATATATATATATATATATATATATATATATATATATACATATATATACATATATATAGTTCATATATATGACCAATTCAGCTCATTGAGGAAATTTAAAGAGTATTTATGTATATTCATATAATAACTTCATATAATTATATTCATGTAATTCAATAATGAAATAATTTAAATAAATTACTTTAATTATATGTATTTTTGATATGGTAACACTTTTGCTTAAAAGAAATAATTTCAGTAATATAAAAAAATGTAATAATTTGCTAAGCTCTTAACCAAAATAATTCTGATTTCATGTGCCGACTGTAGCTACACAATTAGAATTCACAACGTCTACAAAAAATTTCCAGCTAACTGCGCCAACAACAACTACCAAGGAAATCTACAAACAAGGACGCACAGAGAAGAACAAGATCGTAGCGGAACTTTTAGAACTTTTTGATATTCATCCAACATGTAGGACGAGCTGCAGTATGAGCTTTTGCACATGCTATATGTCCGTCCGACCTGTCAAATCCATCCTGCATGTAGGATAGTCCGAAACCATCTATTAGCATGAAAATTCTTATATAGCAGTAAGGCGGTCCGTGGCAGGACAACGTCTTCCAGGGAATACTAATATTTTATGTATAGGTTTTCGCTTCGGTCGGCAGTCCTCTCACTGCTATACTTTTTTTTGTAACATATAGTTTTTATGTAGGTACTTAAATCGGGCCACATCATGGCTCGGCTCCAGAACATCTGACAAAAACCATTCGAAATTAGACCCTTTAATACACATCGTTTAGCAAAATTGAATGCAAATATTAAAAATTAAGAAAATTATGAAGCATGGAAAAAGAAATCAAAAAAGTTAACCCTTAAATGCATGACCTCAGCGATTTTCATAAAAAAAAAATTGCCTATATGTATGTCGTTATTCCAAAAACGAATATGCTATTAATTTTTCAATCAAACTTTTAACTTCTGTGTTAACTGCATTAACCTGGTTGTGCCACATATGGCACACCATGCAGCATAGGTAACTCTAAGTTGTATATATATAATTTAAAGAAAGGTTAGAAAAATTTATGAATTATCTAAAAAATTGATTTAATTATGTATTATGAAAATCATAAAAACAATTAGTGGTAGCGTTCAGGCATAGGTGTGTTCCGCATTTTGAACAATATATAAATGATTTTATCGCAAGATGGCAATTTGCAGCGTTGACACTTCGAATCGTACATGGGCCAGTAACCGATAGCGTCCATACGGATTTCCTTAGTTGGTATGCGGGCTGCATTCAGTTTCTTTGACCTTTGGTGCAGTTCTGCTTCCAAAGTTCTTGATGAACGACCTTTTTTAGCTAAAGAAAGTAATAATTATAACAAAAACTTTTAGCTAAGCACTATTTATATCAGTAAATTATTTCAATTACCTGGCGGCTCTCTCGCATTTTTAAAATCTCCACAAAGTACCTCTGCAACCTTTCTTCGAAATTCGTTAAGCTTAAAATATTGTTGTGGATACTTTCTTGTCTTATTTACCCGATTATAAAAGACCCATGCATTTATCATTACCATATCGAGAAGATGGTAAAATATTCGGCTAGTCCATTTGCGGCTCTTCCTCGTGAAGACGGCCCATGAACGAATCCTGCAAATCAACACCTCCCATATGCTTGTTGTATTCCTTTACAACATTTGGACAAGGAATTTCAATGGTTGTTTTGTTTTTCCTGCAAAACAGTTTGATTGTGGATTCATTTCTAACAACAGGTGCCGCCATAATGTTGTGAGCAGGCTGAATAACTTCGAATGCCTTTTCACCCACATAAGATGACAATAAATAGACAAATTTATTGTCTTTCCATGCCAGCAAGGAGATGTCAATTCCAAAGATGTTTGCTACAAACTCGGAACTGCGACCACAATCATACTTCTTCGATTCGTTTTAATTTGGCAGTTTGCAGTTTGGAATTCGAATGCGACGAACAGTGCCAAGTGTGTAGATACCCTGTGTCCGTAAGTATACAGCCCAGGGAATTGTGTTATAGAAATTGTCAAAGAAAAGTACATGGCTAACATTGCGAGGTATGCCTCTGGTCAAACGAACGACAATGTTTGCACAAGATCCCAGATCTGGTTTGCGTGGTAATGTCGTGTTATTAGCACCTGTGAATATCTCGAAAGTGTAATAAAGCCTAATTCGTCGCACAGCAAAAATAGTTTGAAGCCCCATTCATTTGGTTTCAAAGGTAAATACTGTCTCATATAGTGACGCATTTTAGTAGCACACATTTGCTCATCAACTCACAAAAGGCTAGACATTGCCTCCTGTGAAAAGTATCTATTTAGCATATCTACTATGGGCCGAATCTTGAACAAACGATCTGATCCTGGAGCCAAATGAGCAGGAGCTTCAAGATTGTTTTTGAAATGAAGCATTGATCGAATTTTTTTGAAACGGTTGGTAGTCATTGTTTCTTTTATGATCTGGGGACCATCAGTCCCCCAGTAATTACGGACGTTACTCATTTGATAAAGTGCCATATAGTAAGGAATACCTACGAATTTTTAAGCTCTGGGATATCAAATGCAAATTTTGGTTAATTTTTTTGATACGCGTATAAAAGCGTGTGACTTACAATGTGATTTAAGATGTCATCACTCAGCATAAAATTAAAAAACTGGTAAAGTGTAGATAATTCATCAGAAAATTTAGATACATTGTCGTTGCCGTGGAACATTATTTGGTAATTGTTCAGTATCAAATTTTTATTTGCCACCTTACATTTTTAAAATTATTAGCATTCTTGTTTACTACCATATTATTGGATAAGGACGGAAATTCGGCCCAAGGATTGTTTATTGCAGTGCTCGTTGATGCAATTGGATCAATACTTATTAAAGCAATTACACCGATATTTGTCAATGCGTTTGCATCAATACTTCTTGGTTCAAGATCTGTTGCCAAACCATTGTTGCATTTTACGACATGAGTCTCTTCATCCTCATCATCATCAACTGTCTTGTTGTTACCAGCCACTAACTGTGTATGCTGTGTATGCCACTAACTGTTATTTTCCTATATTTTAAATTATATCATCAGCAGAATCATCTTCATTAAAATTACCATCCTCGCTGTGCTCTAAATCTATAAGTTCCAAGATATACTCCTCTATATCAGATTCATTTCTGAATTTACGACCTCTACTCATATTTCAGTGCCTGTAAACGAATCGTAATACGAAAAAAAAACAATTAAAGGAACTAAAACAATAAAGCAAAGAAAAACAAATAAAGCTTTCGATTTCAAATATAATACACAAAAAATTTACATAAACGGCTTTTAGGACGAAGTGCGCTTAGTGCCTGATGTGCCATATAAGGCACAATTATACTTTTGTTCGTTGGGGGCACCAAAAAACATAAAACACTAATCTAACGATAAATATGTGTAAATTATAGACTATGTAACTTACTTGGTTTTTTTCTTAAGCGAAATATACACTTAACTATTTTATTTTAATTATTGAAGTACTCTTCCGATCTTTTTTTTCAAGCAGCGTTTATTCACTTTGGCGGCAAATAGTTCACTCAGCTAAGTTCTGTAAGTGTTGCCGTTGGAGAAAAACGAAAGCTTTAAATCAGTGTGAGCTAAAATCTTTTTTTTCCAACCAAAAACTGCCCTCGTTCAGACATGGGAAGAAATTCTTTGGTTGTGCCCTATATGGCACACTATGCACTTAAGGGATAAGCTATTTTTGACCATATTGCTGCATATAAAAATTAGACAAATTTTCCAAAGACGCTAATTTAGGTAAAAGATGTAGATTTAGAACACAAACAGATTGAAAAGAAAATATTAAATCGGTTGGTTAGTTTGCTTGCAGGAGTGTGGCCCGTTTGAAAATGTATGCTTCGAGAAAAAAGCTTTTAAAGTTACTCTGGTGTACCGGATTTTAAGACTCATAGAATCTATATTATAGTCGGGATTGATTTAAAATATTTTTACATATTCTCGAATGGTTGTACAATAATAATAAATTAAAAAAATTCTATTTTCAAAAAATTTTATTTTGAAAAACCTAAAACCATTTTAAGACTTCTAAGCCATTGCGTATCGCACTACGAAACTTTTTGTAATTTATCTACATAATTCTGGCTTTAACTAAAAAATGTTAAAAAATCCCAAAAATGGTGAAATTTTTGAATTTTGATTCCAAATTCGAACTTCCGGTTTCGAAATGAAAAGTTTTTCGAATATTAAATTTGACCCCGGAATGTGGAAATACAATTAATTTTCAATATAAATTTTTTTATCTACAAAAATGTTTTTTTAAAAAATCGTTTTTTGCAACAACTCAAATCTTTGGAAGCCTATATCTAGCAACCAAAGCAGATAAAAAATTGTCAATTAATGAAGTCCTTCTAGAAGAGCATTGTGACAAAATTAAAAAAAAACGCAACACCCATAATTTTTTTTTTGTGGTTGGCTACACGTAGAATGCGCCATATGTAAAAAATAATCTGTACTAAAAAGTAAATTTTTTATTTTTTCTCACCAGCAACAAGAATGCGCTTTTCCTAATGCTTGATAGAAAAAGACTCTTTTTTCAGTGTAATTGTGTGTGTTTGTGTGTGTGTGTGAGTGTGAGCCAGCCATTACTCAAAATTCCTTTTTAAAAACAAAGAGACAGGTATAATTTATGTTCGCATGTGGTCCGATTTTACGTCTTTCGGCTTGCACTAGAATGCATTCATCATGCATGTATTCAAACACATACACTCACACACACATATATACTATGTAAGGCAATAAGAACAATAATAACAACAACAACAACATCAACATCATGATCGAGCTATAAGGACACGTCCAGCTATCAGCCATCAATGATTTATAGCAGCGCTTTCAACTAGAAATTCCAAACACTTCAGGCACACAATGGAGCAAATTTTTGACACCGCTGACCAATTGCGGACGAATTGCATGGCGTTATTTCTTTGGGTGCAAATTGAAGACCGTTTCTTACTTGTTTTTCCACTTTTTGCTTCTGCTTAAAATTTGGAGCATAGAAAAACATAAAAGATTGCATCCCCAAAATAATCGTAGCATGTCATACAAATGCTGCACCTTAAAGCAAAGCAGAGGCAGGAGGAGAGTGGCTTTTTGTTGGAACGACTCCAAGTGTGGCAGTTGCAGTCAGGAGTTTCCGCAAGGACTCACTCTTGATTGGCACACTGCTCCGCATTTTAAGCTGCTGTTGCTGCAACGTTGCTGCCGAAGACAACGGGTTAAGCATGAAATGCATGCAAATCATATTCAGCTGAATGACGCACATACAGAGTTAGCTTTGCATACTTATATGTGTATGTTTATAAAAAAATATATACAGCCATGGTCACACAAATAGCACAACATTTAATAATCTCATTAACTGCAGTTTCTCTCACATTTTGATGGTTGGTTTTTTGAATTTATTTCAAATTAAAACTTTTGGAAAAACAAAAAATCTTAAACTATTTCCATTTTTTTTCTTTCGTTAAAGATACCTAAGCATAAGAAGGTGCATTTTTCGTTAGTCATTGATCATGGTATAATTATTTGACAAGGTAGTAGCGTAGACTGGCTTTTTTTCTCACAGGCGGCGATGGGTTGTTGTCAAAATTAGCTGTTCATGCAATTAATCAAAGAAATGTGAAAAAATAAGCAACGACTTAAACATAGCAAGTCAACAGCAGCAAACTACAACTCCTTTAGCTGTTTTTGACAACTACCAATCGCCAAAAAAAAACTGTCACGGCTACCTTGTCAAATAATTATACCATGGTCATTGATATAGCACACTTCTACACTGCTGTCATAAGGAACAGTGAGGCATCTAGCATGAAAATCAAAATTAATTTTATTGTTTTTTCCTCTTTCTTCACATTCACATTCAAATTGCGAATTTTTGCTCAATTGCTTAATATTTTAACCTGAAATGTCATATCTACACAAATTAACACAATCATTCAAGCAAAACACGCAGTATCTATATAAACAGAGATAAAAAGGCAATATTTTCAGTCATACTAGGCGTTTTTATGTATGTCGTAGTATGTTGGGATCCTAATAGAAGAAACATTATTTTTTACTATGAGATTGCTGTCAATCTATTTTCTTAGCATGAATGGAAATCGCAGAAGATAGGGAAGAAAGCTTTAAAAAGTGAACCCATCTACTGCGGAATTCATAGCAGCATAATACGAATAACCAAAACAATAACTCGACATATTTATATTTACTTCCTTATTTTTGTGCCCGAAAAAATCTTTTAAATATTGATTTTTTATACATGACATATTGATTTTTTTGTTAAATATCCTTGTGCAAGTTATGATGGTTTTTCCCCTTTCCTTACTTTTACCATAAAAAACGTACAGTTGATGAAGATACGGCTTTTTGAGCTGTCTGTGATAATTTAGATATATGGAACAAACAGTTAAAAAAGCGGCAACTACTTAAACTGAACTAGTTTGTTCCACAGTTTTTGCATATTTAATAAAATCGGAAAAAATATCTTTAATATTGAAAACAAACTGGATAACACTATCCTGAAGAACCTTGTATTTGTAACCAGGGCTAGGATTTCGATGACTTTAAAGACATTTCCTTGTTATTTTGAACGTCCATTTATATTATCTAAATTCCAAATATGAAAAGTTTTTAAGTCATTTTTTTGGTAATTTTTCGTCGTTTTTTATCGGTTTCAATTTTCAGCTATTTTTAACTAGTTTAGGGCATTTTTTGGTACTTTTTAGCGAATTTTAAGTTATTTTATTGTCATTTTTGGACATTTTTAATTTTAAGAGCATTTTTCGGGTTTTTAGTTAATTTTTGTGTAATTTTTTAAATATTCTTTTTCGTTTTTCTTCGTATTACAATATGTAAAAATGCAAATTTTTAAATATATTTCTTTAACAATAAAGCCCCTTCAATCAAAAACATTCCATCTCGTACAAGGAGTAGCTTTGTTCATTATTATTTTTGTAACTTGATAATGTTAATCCTCTTGGATCTCTATTTCTTTCTAAATTTTCTAGATTTTTCATCAATACCCAATAACCCAAACAGTTTTTATTTAATTCATCAAAATATCAGAAACTTAAGAAAAAATTTGGATACTTTCCTTTTGCATTTAGATTCATTTTTTAATAAGCCTGATTTCATTTTCTTTACGGATATATGGATTCATGATTGCGAAATATCTTTGTTTAGTATTCCTGGATATAAATTATATGCAAACTGTAATAACGATTATGCTACTGGTGGAGTAGCGGTTTTTGTTAAAAAAAAATTTTATTGTGATTTTTCTTGTTTTAATTTTATAAGCTCGGATTCGGTTAAAATCTATTGCCTAATAGATAACCAAAATTATAGATTTCATAACAACTCTAATTTTGACATGTTTTTGGGTGATTTGGATGAACTTGTAATAAACGATAAGTCTGATAATATTATAGTATTAGGTGACTTCATAGGCTAATTCATCTATGATTGATAAATATTTATTTTTTCTCTCTGCTAATGGTCTAGAAGCATACATAAATGAGCCAACTCGAATATCTGGTAATTCATCTTCTTGTATTGATCATATTTTTGTGAGGTTAAGTCGATCTAGCAATTTATCTATCAGCAGTTCCGTTTCAAATTTTAATTTCTCCGATCATTGTATGACGTGTTTGCTATTTGAATATGTGGTAATATCTGATAACGCATACCCACATCTTGATGATTTCAATACCAAAACTGATTTTACCTTGTTAAATAACAGATTAATTTTTGAATCATGGAGTGGTGCATACTGTGAGCCTGATCCGTCCACAGCATTTAATATATTTACTGAAATTCTATCGCAACATATTCATTTGTGTTCTAAAAAAGAAAAAAAATGTAATTCCAAGTTCAAAAAACTTAAACCTTGAATGACTGCGAACCTTCTGAAAAAGTTAAAGAAAAAATAAATTGTTCAAAAAATGTTCCAAGGGTCCGAATAACGTTAATCTTAAAGCTCAATACAAAAACCTCTGCAAGGAAATTTCTACATAAGTTTCAGCATGCAAAACCTATTATTACTATTATTACGTACATGAATTTAATACTATCAGTGGCAATGTTAAAAAAGAATTGCAGCTCATTAACTTTATACTAAATAAGTCCATAAACAATGAGAAAATTGCCCATATAAGTGTTGGTAGTACATCGGTTCATGAAGATAGTGCTAAAGCTAATGCCTTTAAAAATTCATTTGTCAGAATTGGTAGGGACGTGGTAAATATTGACGGTCTTAATGACTTCACGTGTAACTGTTTTGACAATGAACTGTTCTACCAAAATAGTGTTTTTTTTTTGCTCCAATTTCATCTTTTGAGCTGTATATAATCATTATGTCTCTTAAAAACTCTAACGCTTGTTCTGATGGTATTTTTTCGAACACGTTTATGAAAAAGATTGTTTTCAATATAGCTGACATTCTCAGTTATATCTTCAACAATAGTATAAAGCGTAGTTATACCTTTATTTAAAAAGGGTGACAAATCTTTGCTTAACAATTACAGACCTATTTCCTTGTTGCCCGTCTTCTCTAAAGTATTTGAAAAATCTGTGAAATCGAGGATGCTAAAATTCTTAACGAAAACAAAAATTTTCAGAAATCGTCAGTATGGATTCAGGGAGGGTTTATCTAATGAGGACGCACTTTTGAATTTTTGCACAAATATTTATAATGGTTTGAATAATAATAAAGTGTGTGCAGTTCTCTTTGTGGATATTACAAAAGCTTTTGACACTGTCGATCATAAAATACTGCTTAATAAGTTATATAGATGTGGCTTTAGAGGTAATTTGGACTATTGGTTTCGCTGTTATTTATCTGATAGAACTCAAAGAGTTAAAATAAACAATAACTTCAGTAGTTTTAGCCATGTAAATATAGGAGTTCCACAGGGCTCTGTATTGGATCCCATTTTATTTCTCATATTTATTAACTCTTTACTGGTTACTAGGACATTATATATCTCAGCTAAGTTTGGACAACAAAATAAGAATTTATAAAACCATAATGAAACCTACGTGGACTTATGAAATACAGCTGTGGAGTACAGCCTCTAAATCAAATATAGCAGTACTCCAAAGGTTACAATGAAAAACATTAAGGATGATAATTGTTGCCCCATGGTTTGTGTCAAATTTTACGATTCATAACGACCTAAACATGCCTACAGTTATCGAAGAAATTAAAAAATATGCCGAGAGGTACATAAACAGACTCAGCCACCACTCCAATGTTACTGCGATATGTTTGCTAGACGACTCAGAAGAGATAAGAAGACTCAAACGGCTCCATGTACTGGACTTACCATACAGGAAATGAATACTAAAAAGTACTCTTAAATATAATAAATAAATACATAACTTATTCTTATTAAATAATTTTTAAAGTGATTTTACTCAATGGAGTAAAAATCTGCATGTGGTAATTGTAATATTTATAATAGATTATGACATTTGCTTATTATCCTATGGATAGATTGTAAATATAAATAAAAAAAAATAAAATATTTATTAACTCAATTTTTCATCAGCCGTTTTTAAGCAGAGTTCTAGCTTTTGCGGATGATATGGCTTGTGCTTTTAACAGTGAATCTACCTTTAGTCTACATTGTGATATTAATCATGACTGAGGACTTTTAAGGCATTGGTTCTCATCACATAAGCTTGCTTTGAGTGATAAGACTAAAATCATGTACTTTAATGAAGCCGGTGTTGATCTTAATATAGGTAATTTCCCCTTTCATAATGCAGTATGTGATAAATTCTTAATCGGCAACGATATTTGTAATTCTTCCTGCCACTCTAAAACTTTCAATGGTTCTTTTAATTGCTCTCCTAGATGTTTTTCAATTGATTGCGTTAAATCGTTAAAATATCTAGGACTGGTAGTTGATTGGAAAATGAACTGGTTGGATCATACAGTTTCACTTAAAAAGTATCTTATGGGTGCGATTAGACATCTGCCTTTTAAAATATTTTTGCTCCATAATTTTACTAATATGTATTTACCATGGCATTTTTCACTCAAAACTGCAATATGGTATAATTTGCTGGGGTGGTTCACGTAACAATAAAATTAATCCACTTCTCATTGCCCAAAAACATGCGATTCAAATTGTCTGCAATAAAATACGCTTAGTCAGCAGCTTTCTATTGTTCAATAACTTAAACGTATTACCCATAAAACATTTTTTTTATTATAGAGTATTAAAATTATTTATCATTAGATCCGGGTATTTGCATAACAGAAGCTGTTCCATTTATAATCTAAGGGTAAATAACCAAACCTTGTATTTGTTCCTCCACACAACTTAAATCACTTTTATAATTTCTTTTCCTGCGTTGCTCCTAGGCTGTTTTAATTGTTTACCTTTCAATGTTCGCAATACTCGTAACAATAATGTGTTTCTTAAAGTAGTGAAATCTTGGCTCTTAACTTTAATTTGAATGATATTGATTCTCTTATATCTGAATAGTTTAATAAGCTTTTTTGTTTGTATTTTTGTTATATTTATTAGCCTTTCGTTATTAGATGACCCCACTATCATACTTAATTAATATTTAACTTGCTATTTTTCATGTTAAACTACTTTGGCCACTTGTTTTATTTAAAACAACAGATTGTAGTATTTATTTATTATAGAATGCATACATTTTTCTAAACGTATTTTAAATATTGTTATAGTTTAATAATAAATGAATAAAATAAACCTCGATGGAATAAAAGGTCGGCACGTGGTAAAAATGACTCAGGATATGCTAGTTTTTATAAACTCTATTTTTATGCTCTATTGCTGAAATATTAGGGGGTAAAAATTGTAATACTATGAAATTAGAAGAGAAACTTACATCCGATGACATATCGTATTTTAAATATGTTTCTCTTGTCAGTGCAGAAGTAGAAAGAAGCTTTTCTGTTAACAAAAACATTTTGACAGACAATTGGCGTTCTTTCAATTTTAATAACTTAAAAATGTACCTTGTAATATACTGTAAAAAAAAAAAATAAAGTGGCCATTTCAGCCCTTGAAAGGACTTTGACCTAGCTTCTATTGATCAATTGTGTTGTGGGTGTTATTAAATGTTTGATCACAAATGACCGAGAACTGGACCTACGTGTTTAATGCCGACTCCGAACGGCTTATGTTCTCAAGAAGCTTTACATGGCAATTTTACTCTCTGAGGCTTGCCATTGTCTGCAGAGAGGTGACGACCGAACAGAAAAATTAATTCAATTGAAAAAACTTTCTGTCTGAGCTGGAATTGAACCCGGGCTACCGAGGTTCTTTAGCTTAGGGGCCACGCACACTACCCACTAGGCTACGGTCGCCACTGTATACTGTATATACTGTAACACTTAGTATAAAAATTGTATAAAATAAATTTTAAGTTTAGTAACGTTTCATTTTTAAAGATTTATTTTTTGTTTCTTGGTATGTAATTATTTGCGTTTTTTAGGTAATTTTTGTCAGTTTTTAATTAATTTTCTGCAGTTTTTAGGTAATTTTAGTTACATTTTTTAGGTAATTTTTTGTAGTTTTTTAGGTCATCAAAATCCGACATCAATGTTCACTTCACAATTATCGATGCTTAAAAACATCGGTTATAAGACCGATATATCGATGTTTTTCCGATGCTTTCATTTTTGTATTAAGCCTCTAGTATTGAGACTGAAAAATATAAGTTTTTTTTATGGATTACATATTTTGTATTTGCACACTATTAAAAAATATGAAAGAAAGAATTGTTTCTTACAAAGTATCGACGTAGAAAAATTTACAAAAACACAATTTTTAAAAAAAGAATGGACAAAATTTCTGTATTTTGTATGACATTTTTTTTTTGTAATTTTTCTTCCGAACTCAAAAAAAAACGGGTTTTTTTTGTTCACATAGAACACAGTGTTTTTTTTATAAAATTAATTATATAATATGACTAGAATATAACATGACGACTTCGCTTATGTGATATACCATGATATAATAAACTCGGCGAAATCTGTTATTCTGTTACACATATTCTGTTATCAATCATAAAAGATGCCGACCATAAAAGATCTGTTAAAATTGGTATTCTGCCTTTCGATCTTTTATGGCACCCGGTTATCCCTGTACCCTGAAAACAAAAATATATTACAGTTCCGTTAACTTCTGTTGTAAAACAGCTGTTTGCTGTCAATAAAATGAAATTATTGGAAATGCATATAAAATGCAAGAACACATTCACTTTGTTCAACCTAAAAAGTTGCACGAAACGCACTTCAGGAAGATCAAACGGTTTGCTATTTAGGCGTAGTTCCAGTAAAGTGGCCCGATGGTTTCTTCTATTTAAGACTTGTCTTTAAAACACACATTTATCTATATATATAAAATAGGATGTGTGTATGTATGTAACGTATGGACTCCTAAACGGTTGGGCCGATTTTTATGAAATTTTCAGGTAATGTTCACCTGGGTACGGTGGGTAACATAGGCTACATTTGGACCCGATAGGTGGCGCTGGGGTGGACTTATTTCGAAAATTCGATGGCGTGAAAAATATATAAATACTTTTAATTTTATTTTATAACGAGGGGAGTAGCGAAGCACACCGGGTTCAGCTAGTTAATTATAAAATCTTACATTTGAATCTTTTTATGAGCCATTCTTAATGAAATTCGTAAATAAATATCAATTTCGCAGACCAAAATGTTCACTTTCTGTATGTATCTGTTATTCTGTTGTCTTTCATAACAGATTTCAAAGCAGATTATTTCATGCAGAATACCAAATAAAAGATTTTGTAAAATATTTTTTGACAGTTTGAAAAATCTGCTATGATTTATATCAGATTTAATAAAAAATTGTCGTGCAGAATACGAATTTTGGTGTTGTAACAGATTTTTTGACAGATCAAAAATTTGTATGGGAAATCATAACAAATAACAGAATTTTTTCATAACAGATTGTGCAGAATAGACCCAAATATCATGATACAATCACCAGGTAGCATAAATCGCGACTGCGCTGCAGAAAAGCATCGTTCATTTAATATTTCGTTCGATTAGGCTAAAAATGAGCGAACGATATCGATGTTTTTTCTTTTCAGACCGATGTTTTTTTAGTTTATAGTTTATAGTTTGGTTTTTATTCATCAATCAAAAGATTTAACAATAATTTTCTTAAATGGCTAGTAACTACGAATACAAAAGACATTAAATACAAATTTGATTAACAAATGCTACATTCTGTTGTTAATTATGAACAAGTGGCGAATGCAGTTACAAGCTTACAACAAATTTAATTCATTTTTGTGGGGTCATCTTAAAATTTGAATACAAAATTTATTAAACATAATGCAAACACAGTTGAAATTATTAACAAAACTGGAAATATATATGTATAATCCGATAAAAATTATTATTTGCCACAGTGTGGGAAGTAAATTTTAGTAAGACATAAATAAGGGTATCAATAACATTGAAATCGTAATTAAAAAGCCATGATTTCACTTCTTTGAGAAACAAGATATTATTAGATATGCGCCGAACATTATTGATAAAATTGATAAAAAAAAACAATAATTCCACATTCTGTAATTCCAAAGGAAATAGAGGCGAATGCAGGTTAACATAAACGATAAAAAACATAAGCTAAATATAAATATAAGGGGTCATTATACCAAAGAATTGACTGTAAAATATTTTTAATTTAAGTTTGATAATTAATGGAGGTTAGAGAATGTTTGCATTTATAGTTAATTTAAAATTTTAAAACAAATAAGAAGGAGGACGGATATAAATAGTTAATTTATTGCATCAATAAGCGTATTAATATTTATATAAGATAAATTTAAGAGCCACGATTTCACTTCTCTCAAAAAAACAAATTTATTACGAAGACATCTAACATGATCAGGAAGACAATTGAACAGCCTTGGACCAACCGAGCTGTAAAAGCTAAAAAAATGTTGCAAGTTATGCGGTGGAACTATTGCCAAGTTTAGATTATTAATTCTCAAGTTATAACTCATGTAGTTTCTATTTACAAGATAACCAGATCTCACAAAAAACAATTTCAGTACTTTAAAATAATAAAGGTGTTTAATAGGTAGGATTTTTAAATTTTTAAACAAAGGAAAACTATTTTCACGAATACTTTTATTACATATAAGTCTTATAACGTGCTTCTGGACAGTAAGCAAAGGTTTTATTTTATTCATGTGCGTACCTCCCCAGCAGGTGAGTCCATATTCTAACTTAGAATGAAATATCCCAAAGTATAAACATTTGAGTAAATCCGTAGAACAATAAGACTTCAAGAGATATAGTTGACTGACAACTGCAGCTAAGTATTTTTTTAGAGCAAGTGTATGATCGAGCCAATTCAATTTCCAATCCAATATGACACCAAGATATTTAAACGATCTTACACAATCAATCGTAAAACAACATAAGGAACAGTTACCTAAGGAGTCATGTGTCCGCGTTAAATGAGACGATCACAGATTTCATTGCAAAAGAAATATTTGTTGCAATTTGCAGAATGAAAAGTAAATGCAGGAAGTGCGGTTTCTTTTCCAGCCACACTAAAAAACATAATTTTAGTTTTGTCGCTTAGAACAAGTTTATGTGTTTTAAACCAGTGCCTCAAGACTTCCAAATCATGGTTTATTTCAGTTACAGCTTCAGAAATGGAATTGCAAGAAAAAGAGCATGCCAAATCATCCGCAAATGCTATGGTCTTACAAGAAAATTTTTGAGAAAAAAGAGAATTAATGAAAATTAAAAACAAGACAGGGCCCAAGACTGAACCTTGAGGAACTCCAATGGAGATATTTACAAAATTACTATAATATGTATCAATTTTTACTCTTTGTACTCTGTTTGATAAATATGAGGAGAACCACTTGAAAATATTGCTCCGAAAACCACAATTGAACAATTTCTTTACAAGGATTTTATGATCAACTGTATCAAATGCCTTAGTTATATCTACGAATAGGGCTGCTGAAACTTGTTTGCAATTTAAACTATTGTAAATGTTGGTACAGAACTTTAAAAGAGCATCTTCAGTAGAAAGACCATGTCTAAAACCAAATTGAGAATCACTAAAGAATTTAGTTTTATTCAAGAAGTCAATCATTCTAACCTTAACAGCTTTTTCAAAAATTTTCGAATTGAAATTGATTTTCGAAGAATTGAAATCGGTCTATATTTATTAATCATGGATTTATTCCCTTTTTTAAGTAAGGGCATGACTTCACCTTTTTTTAAAGCATCAGGAAAAATACCAGAAGTAATGCTTTTGTTAAATAAGTGACAAAGAACATCTGAAATATTAAATATTATTTTCTTAAGAAAACTACTAGAAAAATTATTTTCGGTGTTAGAATTTGAGTTTTTTAAAGTCATTATAATTTTATAAACCTCTAAAGAAGAAATATCCTCAAAATAAAGACTATTACGATTTGTGTATTCCTTATCTAAGCAGTTACATGAGGAATTAACCAGACCATTTTCCAGAACGACGTCACAACCAATATTAGAAAAAAACTCATTAAATTTGTCAGCTTTCTCATAAGGGGTAGTAAAAGCTTACCATCATCTTCAATGTCTGGGACAGTGTTATTTGTGTTAGATTTGTGTTATTTAAAATGTTGTTTTTTAATTGCCATTCTTTTTTAGAATCACCTCTAATCTTAATAAATTCATTTTTGTAAAAATCGTTTTTTACTCTGGAAGTTTCAGTTAATATCTCTTTACATAGTCTGCTATAACGGGCTTTTAGAATGACATCTGACGGAGATCTTTTAATTTTTTTAAAGAGTTTGTTTTTTATCTTAATACTGTTGAGTAACTCAGATGTCATCCACTTCTTCAGTTTGTTATTTATATTAGAGACACGTACTTTAACATTTGAGGTACATCGAGAAACATGAAGAGATAAAATGTTAATAAAAATATGAAAAGCTTGAAAGCAAATATTTGATGAACTGAATTTTTTTATGTCTCTTGCAACTTCTCCATGTTAGTATAATGTAGCATCAGGGCCGTAGTCGGGATCTTCCATGGGATATGTTTGATTAAGAAAATGTATTGGTACTAATAGAATATGATTTGCAAAGTAACGATATGAGACTTTTTCATGCAAAATTGATTATAATATTACTTTTCTTAAATGTAACTTTTTTATAACCCACGCGTACTGCGGAGCATAGTGTTTTATTTACTCAGTTTATAACGCCAGTTTATAGGTATGTGTGATATGTACAAAAATGTTTATACATTTTTAATCAGCATCGCCCCATCAGTAGATGTAGTCATGGCCGTCTGTAAACATGTTTACAGCCTCAATTTTGAGGCTATCGTAATGAATTTCTTATATATATGCTTTAATTATAAAAATAAAGATGGATTTTGAAATTGAGCACAAATGATTCAAAATTGTACCTACCTCCATACAATGCTACTTGATTAAAACGGTGTAAGTGTAAAATATTCACAATATATTATAAATTTGTGAAATTTTAAAACTTTTAAATTTAAATAACCTCACCTACCTCCCATACAAAGTAAGCGACTACATAAAAACAGTTAAATATCTTAAAATTCCACAAAAATTGTATTTATGACTTTAAATTTTCCACAACTGCTTTGATATTCAAAATGCACTCTAAGTTTGAAATTGTGCGAAATCGAATAAAAACTCCGCCTACATCTGATGCAAAGCGACGTCTGAAAGTAACAAAACCTTTATAAATTCCAGAAAAAAATTTAATTTATAAAGCGCAAACTGGTTATTTTCCTGTGTTTATGTCATAAGAAAAGGCAACTGTCCTATTCTCGATATGAATTGAGGCAGTATTTTTACTGGCATAATTTGAACTAGTTGTGAAAGTAGTAACTTTTAAGCCAGTAAAATGCTAGTATAATCAATACTAGGCTTTTCACTGGTATGATTTGAGCCACCTTTGTGCTAGTATATTTTTAACTAGTTAATTACTAGTTTAATATTGACTAGTTTCACATTAGTATTATTTTAGCCAGTTCAATTCTAGTAGTTTTCATACTAGTTGTATGCTAGTATTCGTTTTGTTCTAGTCTTTTTGAAACCAGTAACAACTGGTACAGCATACAGCTAGTACTACGTAAACTGGCTTTAAACTTATACTAATATAAAAGCCTGTCCTAAGACAGGTCCTCCGTCAGGTATCTAATTTAAATAACACTTTATGTATTGAAGAAGTGTTGAAAAATTAGTTCAAGTGTAAAAGTGCAAAAAGTCGAGTTTGGTAACAATCATATTTATACACAACTTAACAGTTTGTCTTTGGCCCTGCAACCATAATATACGTAGAAACTCAGATGTCGTTTCGCGGCTGTTACAATTATTTGGTTACAATTTTTGGTGCAATCCATCAAAAGAATTTCATTAAATTGGACAAGGTTGAAAGAAAGAGGTAGTTAGATCAGAAACGTACTATGTATTGTAAAAAACCAATATTGTCCCTGATAAGTATCAAATATATTTTATGTGCATACTTTCAGGCTGAGCATTTTTGAGAACAGTGTGTCTTGTAAAATTACTTAACTGACAAAAAATAATTACAATTTGAGAAAAACTGTGTGGGGAGCAGCATTCTTGCCTTTTATGTATTAAGATGAGCATATTTTCAGGCTAAACAGTTTGAGAGATATTGGACACGGAGCAGCGTGCTTACCTTTTATATATTAAGATTATTGAAACTATATTTAGATTTCTATTCTTAAGCACATTGTTATTTTTAAAAAGCTGCTTATTTATCTTATACCAACTAAATTGAAAATAACTTCGAATAATTGTGTTGAAATAAGGATGTAGCAGGTGGTGGATTTAAATATTTTAATTAAAAAATAACAAAATAGTGGCCACCTTAATAGAAATTTTAAAAATTCGCGTCTTTTTTGCGGAAAATCGGGGGGAAAATAGGAAAAAAAATAATTAAAATGTACAATTCTACTACCTAAGAGAGCCCTTGGCGTTTATAATAACGTATTAAAATTTCAATCGGCTTGATGGAATTTTTTGAAACACATTTAAAAGTAATTTTAGGATTTTTTTCAAAGGTTAAAAGATGAACTTTTATTTAAACTTTTAAGTTATATTGTAACATTTATTCCCCATTTAGGAAAAAACTGGCCGAGTTTCGCATATTTTTAAACCGTTATTTTTATGTTAGGTTGCATCAAAAAATCATCAAAAATTGTACTACATACACATATGTACAATAAGCCGGATCGTTTTATATGGAGAAAAAAGTCAGCCGAACACAGAATAAAAAGTAAGAGGAATTCTTAAAAACTATTTCTGCATCATTTTTGTTTTTATGGATCGGTGAAATCCTCCTTTTGTTCTCCTTAACCCATTTTTTGGTTAAAAAAATCATGTTTTTTGCATGTAACTTTTTTTTTTCTTCAGAATGCATACTCAAGATATTAAATAAAATGAAAACAACTTCGAATAATTGTGTTGAATTAAGGATGTAGTGCTCTGCCATAATTTTTAAGGTTTATTGCGAAATAATTTTTTTATAAGAAAATAAAATAAAATCGCTCTTTAAAATCAAACTCTTTTGAGACCCCGAAATAACGATATTTCGCCATTTTCGAAAATATGTTTTGTAAATGCTTATAAAATATGTATTTCTCATTATATTCATATAAATTTTAGCTCTTTGAAAAGTTATTGATTTTTTTCTATCCATTGGTATATCGTTAAGTGTGGTTTAAGGTCTCTGCCCACTTGCGAGACGTAACGAAACCACACGAAACTACAAAATATAACTACCATGTGTTCTTATGTATACATGCTCACTAAGCGACGACGAAACGGCAACGACTGTTGACACCGACGAAAAAGCCGGTGGGGATCGTTGCAAAGAATTCTGACCGGCTTGTCATTTGCTTTGTTCACAAAAATTACAATGGATTCTGGCAGTTTATTGTACAAAGTAAAAAATTCTCCATCGAAAGTCGTTTTTAAAGCATAGCACGAATCCAAAATCTACGATTTTATTAGTTTTCTACATCTTCTTCATCTAATAGCAAAGCTATTAAAGCTAATTGTATATTAGAAAATTCTGCGCATATTTTTTATTGTTTTGTTTTATTATATAATTAAAGTTTTTGTTAAGTGTGTATTGAACATTACGTTGCCTTTTCGAAGCCGTTTTACAGTCGTTTAGTTACGTGTCTCAAGTAGGCAGAGACCTTTATGCCACACTGAGTGTCACAAATATATAAAAAATGAGAAATCAGTATTCAAAGGCCTTTTTTCAGCATAATAATTATTAAATTACCACAATTACTGTTTGATTTTGACAAATCTCTGTGTATAGTAGTTTTTAGGTAAGCAAAATTGAATTTTGCCAACCGTTTCTTATTACAGTGCCCATTAGAAAGCGCTCCAATAAAACATTCAGGATTTTCGAAAACTTTTATTCTAAGGCGCTTTATGGTGTGCAAAACACACACAATCTTACTGCAGTTTTGAGTCTTGCACAAAACAAAATTAAAAAAGTTTTGAGAACAGCGATTGTGCTAATGATGGTGCATTAATACGAATTAACTAATCTCTTGTAATTGGTTTAATTGAAATTAATTCCAAATTTATTTTGAATGAAAACATTGGCGCTACTCAAGTTTTGAATATTTTTGTCGTGATTGAAGGGAGCTGAAAATATGTCTAAGACGATTTGACCAATTTACGACCGTTTGAACCAAGGTTTTGTCTTTTTTTCCGTCGAAAGATAATCATTTGAGTAAGC
Source organism: Dichetophora obliterata (assembly GCA_963920525.1). Taxonomy (NCBI): domain Eukaryota; kingdom Metazoa; phylum Arthropoda; class Insecta; order Diptera; family Sciomyzidae; genus Dichetophora; species Dichetophora obliterata. The sequence goes on from OY986439.1 coordinate 129,521,072, forward strand.
CATCGCATTTAAACGAGCCCATAGTTTCTTCTCTCGCCAACTTTCGAGTTCTACGAATCTTGATTCTGTCAATGATACACGAAATATTCATATCTTTCAATAGACATGTTGCCAACAACGAAGCGAAACGATCCGAAACTTTTGCACGATCCAAGCAGCACAGAATGAAGTTAGTTTTAAGTCTCCAACTCTTAGACTTAATTCTTCGCTGTTGTCATCATCTTCTTCCAATGAAGAGTCATCTCCGATTTCTTGACGATATTCTTGTTTTGAACTGATTGACAATAGGATAGTACAAGCTCGTGGCTATAGATTGCGGAACATTACTAGTACAGTCTTAATCTTGGAAGTGATAGTCATCATAGAAGTCATAATCAGCAGCACTAGCGTAAGCGATAGCAGCAGCATTTTCATGAACAGCAGAACAAATATCCAAATTAAGGAGTCGATCCTAACGTCGGTCGATAAGAAAGTCCTTTGAAGCTTTCGATATTAACTGCATTAATCTGTATCACGAATCAGCACACCAACGACAAGCAAGACACGAGAAGCAATACTTTTTTCTATACGAAATTCTATTGCTTCTCGTGTCTTGCTTGTCGTTGGTGTGCATTATCGTTGTACAGAATAAAGCAGTAAATCTTTCCTAGACCAGTCGCAATACATGTTCGTTTCGACACATAACTTACATTTTGCCAAATAAAATAATTGATCCCACTTGCAGTTGCTTTCTGTTGTTTTTCGTTTTTTTCTGAGCATGCGATAATCTTCAACCAACGCATTTATTTTTGTACAGCTCGCAGTCATATTTACTATCGGTATTTCCGCGCGTGTCCATAACTCGCGAATTTTTTTCACAGCAGTTCTAATAAATTTTTCGCGCAAATAAATTATGTATTGTAACACGTCGCGATTAGTTGGCAATTTTGTTTGATATAAATTTACTGCAGCAAGATCCATTTCTATTTTATTGTTTAACTTATTGACAACTTAAATATTTATTTTCATTTCAGATCTTATTTTGTAAGTTAAAACGTTTTGCTTAAATCCTCTTTTACTTTTGTCCTTACAATATAATTTTAGCCGCTTAGTCCCATTTTATTTTATTTTTATTTTTAGCAAACCGATTTTAGCTTGCTGTTTCACTCTTTGTTGGTCTGAGTGAGTGAGTAAGAGCAAAAAATAATTATTATGCTGAAAAAAGGTCTTTGAATATTGATTTCTCATGTTTTATCTATTTGTGACACTCAGTGTTGCATAAACCACACTAAACGATATACCAATGGATAGAAAACTCAATACCTTTTCAATAAGCTATATTAAAATGTATGAGATATGAATACAATGAGAAATGCATATTTTATAAGCATTTAAACAAAAATATTTTTGATTGATATTTCTGGGTCTCAAAAAAATTTTAAAGGAATACAAATTTCAAAATTTGTATACAATCAAAATCTTCATTTTGTTTTATATCTTGAGTATGCATTCTGAAAAAAAAGTTGAATGCAAAAAACATGGGTTTTTGACCGAAAAAGGGGTAAAGGAGAACCAAAACCGCTAAATGAGCATTTCACCGATTAAACCGCTAAAAAAATGATGCAGTAATAGTTTTTAAGAGTCTCTCTTACTTTTGAGTTGGTGTCCGGCGAAATTTAAATTTCGAACCGGCTTAATGTACAATAATATTTTAATTTTTAGTCCAATCGGTTGAATAGTTTTTTCGTAATAATGTGCCATGAACGCCATCTTAAAAATTATCTTACAAATGTTTCTCCATTTCAGCGGCTTAAATAAGATGTATATTATACCTAATGGTATCTAATATATAAAACACGGTTTTTTAGAAAATAGATTTTTTGAAACATATAGAACCAGACTACCTCTTAAACAGATTTTTACTTAAAAAAAATTGATATTAGCGATTATAAAAAATTATTTTATAATTTAATTGAAGACATCAGCATCCGCGGATATGAATTTCAACTATCCGTATCCTCAAGGAAGGCTCTTTACAGATCTGCATCCACAAAGTGACATCCGTCACACCCCTAATTTTTTTGGCGTTAGGTAAAAAAGTCTTAAGTCAAAAAATTGGATTTAGGGCTTTTGATTGGATTCTAATCAGTTATTTTTCCTCTTTCGATTGCTGTTAACAACTTTGGTGTAGTACACTACATCTCATTTTAATTAATAAATAAAAAAATACTTCACCTGGATTTGCAATTAATAAAACAATCTTAAATTTCAATTTACTAAAAACTATATTTTTTGACTTAGTCCTTTGTACCTAACGCCAAAGAATTGTTACTGAGTTATGAGCTAGGAAGACAGTTAGTATTTTTTTAATTAGTCAAAATGCGACTAGTAAGTTAACTATTAGTTAAGCAACTAGTTCTTTTATAACTAGTAAAACAGCTTGTATTTTTAAACTAGCTGGAAGTCAGATAGTAACTTATCTAGTAACTTTTTGTTTAGTAAGATTTCTCTTGTTTAACATTGTGGTGAACGTGCCCTACGATCTTTTGCAGTTTGACGTCTCTCTCCGCAATCATCGGCTATTTTGTTTTATTGTTATTTGTTGCGCCAAAATCATAGAATTTCCGCCTTTTGTAATTGTTAAATTTGTACAAATCTTTTCGTTCTATCTGTTTGCCCAAAGTCGTTGGAGAGTGCGCAACTGCGGTAAGAATTGTAACTTCAAATAAACTTGTAATCTTAATAATACTTTGCAGAATAAAACCATCTCAATACACATTTGTTAAACTACTACAAATCTTTTATGTTTTACGATTTTTGAGATTGCCGAGTTAATTCCAAGGTCTTCATCGACCTGATAAACGACAAATATCTAGTATTTTTTTGACTAATTTAATTTTAACTAGTGAGCTAACTGTATATTTTTTTACTATTTTGAATAATGAGTTCTTTTAATAATGCATTTTTTCTATAGCTAAATGAGGACTTCTATATGAAAAATCAAATTCATTTCAGGATGTAGTCTGGTGTTCCGACCTAATTTTACAGGTTATTTTGGGAATTTTTATTTGTAACAATAATTTCAATTTTTTTATATGTTTTTACTGAAATATTTTACTGTAAAAAGAATGATAAGAAATTTTTTAGCCAATTTTGATAATTAATTGTGATCTATTCTTTGAATTTTTACAAGCCTATTTTACCTATTTTTTTTATTTACCTATTTAGATCAAGTAAGTTTGAAGAAGGCAATAACAACTACAATTCTGTATGGAGTCAATCACACAGCAGACTTGACATAGCTGTTTCGGAGGCTGCTAAGCCCTCATCTTCAGTAAAATTGAGTGACTAAGCTATGACCAACCCACTGTTTAAGGCCGCGTTCATAGTAAACGCTTCTTGCTTAACCGAAAAGTTTAGCTGAAAAACACTTTGTGTATAATCATATGAAAAAAGCTCAAAGTGTTAATAGTGCAAACATAAAGCTACTTTTAAAATGCTTATATCTCCATCTCACTTGCTCACACAGCAAAAAAATTTTGTTTTTTATGCTTTGTCATAGAGCATTTTTAAATGCTTTTCTGCGCTTTGTTATTGTTTGATCACATAGTTTACATTTTTTTGTTTAGTATTATTTTAGCGAATTTCGCCACTAGTTTGTCTATTTTGCTTGTTAACAAAATTTTCGTTGATTTTGTTTTATTTGCTGGATATTGTTTTTGTTCTGAACTTTGAAACGTTGTTGCGTTTTGTGGTGCTTTTCACTTTTATTCACTTGTGTATTCTATCTCGTTTCTATAACAACGTAATGTTTCTTTTTTTCATTCATTAAAAATCGAAGCTGTTCTTTTTTGTCTTTCTCTTTATTCTTCTTCACACACATTAAACAAAAACCTTTAATTTTTTTTTTTGCAAAACGCAATTGACGGCATTATTTTCTAAAGAAAAAAATTAAAGCAAAGCATCAGTCAGCCACAAGCAGAAAGCGTGCACTATGAACACCAATAATCTCAAGAAGCTACTTTGTGAAGCGTTGAATAATGATCAAAAAAAGCTCGACAAGGTAGCTTTATGAATCAGCTTCAGCTAAAGCGTCCACTATGAACGCGGCCTAAGTCTTTTATGATTTGACACTTGTTCGAATAAATTCGCAAAAAATTTTTATTCTCATCGGCCATTTTATTATACGACATTAAAGCAGCAAGTATTTTTTTAGATCCACCCTAGAACTCTACTAAGGATTGCTGTCATTTATAGTTGCCCCCTATTTTTTGGCTATTCGTTGGAGTTCAACGAGTTTGCCGAAGTTCACCATAGAATTGAAACGAAATTTTTGTTTCCTGTGTTTAACTGAAAGCTGATTATTGACACAACCAGATATTCAATTATTCATGGCCTTGACAAAAAACAATTAATTTTTTTAGTGTTTTTACGTCTAAAGTGGGTGTCTAGCCCGGGTAATTACGACACTTGAAATCATCTGACGCAATAAATTTAAGCAAAATGAGAAAAAAACATATTTTTTTGTGATTATAAAAATGTGTGCTATTTCTGTGACCACGGCTGTATGTATTTATAATATATATGTATAGACTCAAGATACCAGATGCGCCATGCATATGCGAGTGAGCGAAGTAGCGCCACTTATGCAGAAATAATGCGGAAATCTTACAGTGACTGCTTGTGTCTTGCCATTTCTCTTCTAGCAGCTGCAGCTACTTAACGCCTTTTTCCTTATTACTATCAGATACTTGCATACATATTCATGACACAGTGGATTAAGCCATCATTATATTCAGTTTCATTTTTTTTCTTTAATTTTTTGTTTCGTAACGGCAAAGTAAGAAGTTGGAGCTCAACGAGTTGCTGATCCAGTTTTTATGTATGAGAATGGCGTTGTTCGTTCTCTCCTCCGGGGTTTCCATTTGTGCCTATCTAGATGTAATATTTTTGTTTTTTTATAATTCAGAGATTTATTTGAAGCATGTCAGTAGGTTGTTTCTTGACTCGAATTAATCCATTGTAGCCATATGGCACAATCAGTTGCGTGAGTAGTATTTCATTGCAGCCATTTTATAGCCAACAACTTCAAAAATTAAAGAAGTACATTCATTGAAAAGAGATTTCCGTTATCTTATTAGAGGGACTTCCAGCTTCGGAAATGACAGCTTATCGATGTACTATAGTTCTTGCTGTGCAAATAATCGCCCAAGTTACAATCGCTCAAAACTACGAAAATGAACATTCGTCCAAAAACCGGCTAAAAGTTTTGGGCGATTGTGCGTTTTGTTTTTATGATGATTGTTCATAATGAACAAACGCCCCAATTTCGAAGAATGAATGATTGCCAAACATTAGTTTTTGGGCGATTGTTCATTTCGCGTAGATAGCACTTCATTGTACAATTAAAAAGAGTTAACGGTTAGTCTGAAGTAATTATGAAGAAAATTTATGTGTATTTTTTGGTGGGGGGGACATAAGGGAGATATGTCCCTTTCAAATATGACATGGACGTTATGTCTTATTCGGAATGGACATTGTGGCCGTAAAACGATTTGCCCTTGTACGGAATTTTGAAAAAAAAAACATTCCGTACAAGGGCAAATCATAGGAGCGGACATAATGTCCGTTTAAAGCGGTCTATGGACCTTATGTCCGTTTGAAGCGGCCATAATGACCATGGTCATTATGTGCCCCCACCATTTTTTTTATGATGAAATGATTATCCCTTATAAGGCTGCGTTCATAGTAAGCGCTTTTAGCTTAGCCGAGAGGTTTAGCTAAAAAACGCTTTGTGTATAATCGTATGGAAAAAGCTAAAAGTGTTCATAGTGACAGCATAAAGCTAGCATAAAGCTTATTATCAAATGCTTTTCAGCGCTTATATATCCATCTCGCTTACTCTCACAGCAAAATAATTTTGTTTGTTATGCTTTGTTGTAGAGCATTTTTAAAATGCTTTTCGGCGCTTTGTTCTTATTTGATCACATAGGGTGTATTTCTTTATTCATTCCGGATAAAGGAGAGAACGAATAGAATAGATTGTTGTTTATCCAGAACAGAATGAATAAAGAAACAGTATTGGAAAAGAAAGAACATTTTGTTTTTATTAAAACCAGAAACATATTTTTCGTATTTAATTAAAGACAACAATACACCAGATAAAATTTAAAAAATAAAAATGCAACAAAGCAATCTAAAACATTTAATGTAAAAAAATTTTCCATTTTCATTTAACGAAGTTTTACTTCAAGTAATCGAATATAACCTCACATACAAGGAATATTCTTTTTATTCTACCTTAGCTTATAGTATAAAAAGAACGCGTTCGGAATATTCCGTAAGAATAAAGAAATACAAAAAGAATATTCCAGATAATCAAAACTGAATAAAGAAACAAAAACAGTCATTCCGAACATCTGGAATGAATAAAGAAATACAGCCATAGTTTCAATTTTTTTGTTTGTTTTATTATTTATTGCGTCGTACTTAATTTTTAAATATATTTCGGCACTTGTTTATCAATTTCGCCTGTGAACAATATTTTCGTTGATTTTGTTTAATATGTTTGATATTTTTTCTGGTGAAGTTTTAACCGTTGTTGCGTTGTTTTTGCGTTGTTGTAGCGTTTTTGTTGTTTCGTGGTGCTTTTCTGTTTTATGCACTTCTCACAAGTGACTTGTGTATTCTATCTCGTTTGTTACATAGTTTCGTTGTTCTTGTGTCCTTTTTGTGCTGAACTTTCTACCGTTTTTGTGCTTTGTGTGTCTCAAGTTCCTTTGAACTTTTGTTTATTATTAGTTTGATCATTCGTTGGTTATAATAGCTAATCTACTTACGACTAGTTTAGTTTCGAAATATTGAGATATTGGATATTGATCAGTTGATAACTGAAGTTTATTCGCGCCGTCCTTTATGGGATAAACGTCAAAAAAATTACCACAATCGGTTAATAACTGAAAAGTTGTGGAATGACCAAATCAGGAAATGAAAATACCGAGTAAGTTTATGAAATTTTTGTGTTTTAATACACATATAATTACAAAGAAAAGCTTTTATCGAAGAACAAACTTTTTTAATACAAATTTTTTAATCCATTTAAGTGGAAAACTTTTAAGATAAGAATAAAATCGATAATTTATGCTATTTTTAGAAAGTTCATTAAAAAAGAAGAAAATTTAAGTTCTCGCTTCCTTTTTTTATCTTCGCTACCCATTTAGCGTAACGCATACCCATTCTGCGTTGAAAACAAAAAAAAAACACTGCCTTCACGTGATCGCAACATTCTTAACGAGCTTAAAATCTACCAACAAAGCTACAAACAAAATATCATGCAAATTCTTTGCTCCCTTCCCTTATTTCCTCTATTTTCCTATCCTGTTTCAAAATTGTTGTTGACTTCGATACAAATCAGAAATATAAAACTTCGAACTACTTCGTGGAATGCAAAAAGAAATTTTAAAATCTACCAACAACGTAATGTCTCTTGTTGTCATTAAAAATCAACACATTTCTCTTTTCCCTTTCTCTTTACACTTCTCCACACTCATTAAACAAAAAATCTTTCAATGACTCCACAAAACGCAATTGAGGCCATTTTTCCAAAGAAACAAATGAAAGCAAAGCATCAGTCAGCTGCAAGCATAAAGCGCGCACTATGAACACCAATAAGCTCAATAAGATACTTTGTGCTGCGTTGAATAAGCTTTCACTATGATCAGAAAAAGCTATACAAAGCAGCTTTATGCTTCAGCTTCAGCCAAAGCGTCCACTATGAACGCGGCCTAAGGGATAAGGGCAATGATTATATTCAAGGGCAGATATTATGCTATCCGCGCCGACGCGATCCGCCGTTTTATATTAAGTCGAATGTTTTTAAATACTGATTTATTAAATATCTAATCTAATACTATTAACTGAGCAATATTTGTTTGTGTGTAAATGAGTTCTGGAAAACGGCCCAACCGATTTCGATGAAATTTTCAGTATAGGGGCTTATGGGGGTGATAAATCGATCTAACTAGGTCTCATTTCTGATAAAATTCATAAACATAACAAATAAATAATAATTCAAATAAATAAATAATTCAAAGAACATTAAATCACACCCACCAAAGCAGAACCATTATACCTCGCCCATCGTAACATACCCATTTTACTAAACCCATCATAGGTACAATACCCATCATAACATATCCTCAACGTTACTTGAGACCAACTCCATTATCAAAACTGTGTCTTTTTTAAATATGTGCATTGTTGAATTTTTAATAAACATTTGTGAAAGATGAATGAAAAAGTAGTAAAATTAACACTAAATTAATGAAAATAAAATAACAACGCACTCTGTACAGCTGTTGTTAAGTTTGGTTTTTACGTAATAAAATGTCTTGTCACACTGTTTCGTATAGTTTCGTTAAGTTATTTTTGCTCATTTTGGGTAACAACATAAGTTTATCAAAAATGACCGATCAAAAAATTAATTATTTAAAATGACTTTTAAAGTACCAACAAACATATAATTTATAGTAAATATATTTGATATATAAATATTTAATTAAATGTATTATTTTATAATACATATGATTCCATGAGATCAATATAGTTAGGGTATATACTTCACTTCGCAGCTTTCCGAAATCGGAAATTTACGAAAAGTTCCGTGCAATTGTTGTTGTTTTGTATTTACGTAGTTTGCTTAAATTTCACCAACAATTTAGTTGATTAAAAATAATCATCAGAAACTCGCGAAATAAAGATGAGTTCAGTGCGCACAAGCAACTGTGTTTCATGAAAAAGAATGGTTTGAATGGTCTTCTCCAATAAATTTTAAAACAATTTAGTGTTTTCACTTATTTTCGGCATTTTTCACAATTAAACGGCAAGGATAAAGGTTCCAATAAATAAACAGTTTGTGCGTTTTCAGTTTACGAATATTTCGGGGGGAAAAAAAATAGAAAAGCAGTCGCTCACTTAAACCAAGTTTATTTTTTCAAAACGTTTTTATAAATTTTATAGAATGGTCAAGCTTCAAGAATAATTTATGTGAAAAATGTGAACCAATTTCTATTTTCGATTAAAGGCTATCGCTAAAAATCTATCAGCGGCAGTTATCACTAAAAATCTATAAATCTGACTCACTTTCTGTTTGCTTAAAATATCTTTACACTTCGAGAACAATTAATAAAAATTAATATACAAATGCAACATTGTGAATTTAAAACAAAAATTCATTTAAATTAAATAAAAGATAGTTAAACTTTCAATTTTGAATTTTTATTATTTTTATTAGCAACCCTCCGCGGCTTTGCTCGTGATACAGTAAAAATTTTTTTTTTATTTTTTTTTGTAACAGTGAGTAACGCACATAATAACGCTTTAATTGTTTTTAAAAAATTTCAGTTATTGTTACGATTCCATTCTCATTAAAATAATAGTGAAATGAAAGCTGCAACAACCAAAACTATAAAAACTTGACACGAAGGAAATGTCAAAAGAATAGCCCACCCTAGATTAAACAATATATTTGTGTCGATAAGGAATAAGCGCTAAGTCGACTTAAGACAGAACTGAGTTGTTAATTTAGCTGTGTTCCACACATAAAGAACTATAAGCAAACACAATCTGTAGCTTCTAGCAAGACCTTAACCAAAGTTATGACACAAAAACAAAACAACCTTTCATAGAACTGATATGTCATAAAATAATTTTTTAACCAATAACTTAAAATTGTAGCGCGCTTGATTGCCTCGTAAAGGTTCGCATTGGATACTTTTTCAGAATTCATCTCGGTCCAAGGATTCTGACTATCTACATATTCTTAAGATTAATAATATTGAGAGAATTTGTGAAGAAGATTTTAATAAACTTAAATTGGTTAAGGCAGGACCATAGCACTGACCTATTATTAATAAAGAATGTAACTAATATCAAAAATTAAATGTAAATCCAACTCACACCTCTTGGCGCATAAATCCTTGGGTTTACAACGATAGAGAAAAAATTTAACGTTTAGAAAACGTTTCGCGTTAACTCGGATTCAAAAACTTTTTACCTTTTTTACAGTACATATAAAACTAAAACAATCTTTTTTTTGCTCATGTCTTTCATCGTATCTGCATTTCAATAGATTTTTAATTATTTCAAAATTGAAGCTTGGTTGAGCTTTTATTTTCTATGAACAAATGAGTTTTGAATTATCACAGGAGATACCTATTCTGTATTAGCTTGGACTTGCTAATAAAAAAGAAATTAAAAGAAGGTAAAATTAATAATATATTAGTTGTATTGTAGGAATTTGTGATGATTTTAATAAACTTGAATTGGTTAAGGTAAGATTATAACTCGGGCCTATAATTAATGTAGGATACAACGAATACCACACAGCATGATTGTGGATCCAACTCAAACCTAAGTAACTCGTAGCACTTAAGTCCTTCGGTTCACAACTGTTTCGGTTGAAAAAGTTTGATGGCAGGAAAATGATCGCGTTGACTCGAATTCAAAACCTTTTTCATTTCTCCAGAATATGGAAAAAAACTAAAAACAATACTTAAGTATTTGGCTTGATATATTTTTGATTTTGCCAAAATATCTTTCATCGTATCTGCACTTCAACAGTTTTTTTATTTTTTTTTCAATTCAATTCAATTCAATTTATTCAATTTATTTGTATAGTTGAAAATATAAGTACACTAAGAGCTATGCTCTTTTATAGTACAACATAAAGCATTAAAATGATTAACTTACTTAAATCTTATAATAATAACAACTCATAATTTTAAAAATTTTAAAAATAGAGCTTTGCAAGGATTTTCTTTTCTTCTAATAAATATTCTGAAAACGTAGATATTTGCCTTAGAGTCAGCTCAAAATTTGAGTGTGCCGTCTTGGAATCATTGTATTTAAAAACACACACACAACACAACTGGTCATAATAAGCTCGGGTCCTTCAAGATAAATTCTAATTATTTTGCTTATAACTTGATTAAATTTACTATGATTTTTTAAAGTTATTAAATTTCCTTCTTTAAGTCACCCAGCTTTATGCAAATTCACCCACTTTTGCGTTATGTAAAAAAGATAATGCACTCGTAATAGGTTGAATATTCAAATATGATAAAAAAAATTTTAAAATTTGAATATGAAATTTGTATGGAAATTGAAATTTTGTTTTGACGATACACAAAGAGAATACGATAAGATTGCCAAAATAGGTTCCTATTTACAACTTTTTGGAATTATTATTGGTATATATACTAAGGATTGGCTTAATAAATATTTGTACAATAATAAAGCATAAGCAACACTCAATTTATGCTTCAACAAACGTATTTTTGAACATATTTGAATACTAACAAATTGTAATTTAAAAATATTACATTCAAACAATATGAAATCATAAACCACACTAATGAATTGCAAAACCTCTATTTAAAATTTTCAAACTCTCAATATGTCTTAAAATTGTATATGCCAAACAAAATATTACAATAAAAGTGTGTCACTTATTATTTTGCTCAATAATTGCTTTATTTTGTGGTTTGTTAAGTTAATGCAATAAAAAACACACACTGTGTTTCTTTTCATTCCAACGCACAGCTGTTGTTGTAGTTACAAAGAAATACGCAACAACAACGAAACCAAAGCTGCAAGCAGTAATAGCATTAAAGTCAATCAGCAGACAACCTTCTTGCAAGAGAATGATTTAATATTTTATTAACATGTAAATTTTACGTCAAAACTATTGATCGTAGATGCGTGTCACCTTTGACTTTTTTATTGGAATCGGGAAGATCTTTCATATGTTCATACATTATTTTCAGATATATTTTACTGTTTAGGCAGGAAATGGGAAAGTGTGCCGAATTTCACCCCAAATTGAGATTTTTGCCAGTTTCTCAGTCAATAACTTGTTCGCTATTATATACTTATATCCATATATAAGAGAATATATGAACCATCTATGATCAATTCTGATTCAAAAAGTTAAAATTTCACATGCAGTAGTTGGCATAATTAATCTGACAAAAAAATATTCAAATATTATAAGTTTTTAAAACATTTTAAGAAAACCCGAATTAATATATTTTTACTTGCTTAAAATCTTTCCAAAAATGAGTACATTTTCTTAAAAATAACTTACGAGTATAACATATTAAAAAAACCTTAATTTCAAAGGTGGCATTATTATTTTGACAGTTCAATTTTATGCAAAACTAAGCTTAAAGATAAGAAGAATTATGACAAAAACATAACAATTTAATAAAAAATATATCCGCTATGAGCTTCAATTACTTTTTGAATACGTTTAGGTACCGATTCCACAAGAGTTTTCAAATTATCTGTTGGAATTTGCTCCCAAAGACTTTTTATTTCAGATTATTTTAAAACTATACAACGCATATAAAACTATACGAAGCTGGTGAGATCGATCAAAAGCTGAAGTAGTCAAAATGGGAGCCATTGACTATGCTAGCTTTAGCCGTTGGGGGGTACGTGACCACTTCAACCAACCAGTGTTACCATTATTACATACACTTTTATTATAGACTCCCTAAAATTGCAAAGTTACTTTACAGAGGATCAATGTGACTATTTCTTAAAAAAAAAAACCACTTTATAGTCACTTACGAAAATCAAAAACAGAAAAACTGATATTAATCTTAAATTTTGAATAGCTAACTTCAAGATGGAAAAGAAGTTAGGCGCCTTCACCCTCCCTACCATGTCTTACTGTGCGCTAAACATTTTAAGACCCCTTTTATGACGGCTAGTCTGTTTGCCTCACATTACCTTAAGGAGAAATAATTAATTTAACACGACATATTTGTAAGTTATTAACACTTTTATTGAATAAGCATTGTAAACAAATTCCTTACCAACTTTACGTTAACCGATGATTAAGCACATAAATATACATATAACAAAATGCGATTCAGCTCAAAGTAGCATATATCACAATATTAAATAGTTGTATTCAAGTTTTAAATTAGTAGTTTATGAACTTATCAACGTAGCAGAAATAATAATTTATGATTTTGTTTTGTTTTATAAATGCATGCTTAAATTTTCTTATTTTTAGATCATAACACAATATTAACTTGCATGAATTAAGTATTTATAGATTTTACTTATTTATCATTAGTTTTCTTTTTCATATATCCATAACAAAAGATACACAAAGAGAATTTTAAACGATATCAAATTTTATAGCAACTCATTTGCGAGCATAATGTAAAAGCAATTATTTATTTTAAATGTAAACACAAGAGTGAGAAACATTATTGATCTTACTACCACTAATTACATCAACAACAGCAAAAAAATCGGCTCTTGCCTCTCACGCGCTCACTGCAATACAGACATTAGATTTGCTAATGTTGTTGTAGTAATGCTTTAAGCTTTACTTAAAGTTTATTTTTGTGTTTTAATTAATGCTTAAAAAAATATAATTCATGCCAAGTTACCAACAATGTTATGCAAAATATTGTACTTGCTTATTATAAAATATATATACATAAAAAAAAGGCTCACATTGATAGATCAGCGACATCCATGATGAAGGCCTTTCATGATGATGATGATGATGTTGAGCTGATAAATTAATTTATATGCTCAATAAGCCTTAAGCTTGAGCAGAATTATTGTTTTAAATGTAATAATTTATGTTTTACTTATTTATACTTTAAAGTTGGGTCTTAATTCATAGGACAACGTGCATGAATATTTAGCAATAATTTCATACCATTAGACTGAAATAGTAACTAATTTGTTTTAAAACAAATATTCGAATATTTGTTAATTGTTTTTGTAATACGTTCTTTAACATGTTAGGAACATACGCACTTTGGTCCTATAAATTGAACCACTTTTACCACAATGCACTTTTGTACCACTAATTACAATTCTATTTTATTAGATTATTTTATCTAATTTAATCCTGTTTTTATGTATTTTATTATATTATTACTAGCGTATTGATTAGAAAAATTTTTCTTAGCAAAATTTACTTTTTCACAATCATAAGCTAAATTTTTATGAGACTCTACTTGCGCGAGAACTTTTGTGTGTATACCGGTATGACTAAATTTTCTTATATATGATATTATTACGAATTTTTGACACACGATTTTTACATAGTAATATAACTCTTTAAACAACTAAGATTTTGTTTTTTTTTCGTTTAAGTCAACATCGCTTGTATGGTTTTGCTGTATGTTTTAGAACACTTAATTTAGGTTATTATAATTTTGTTTCATGATGTTTCTATTTTCTTTGAGGCGATCTACACGTGTTCCACCGTTTGATGCAGCTAAGTGATATTAATCGATGCCAGTTGAGTAAACGGTATCCCCCTCGTTTCTTTTGTCATCAGACAACTTTAAAAGAGTACGATGGATGGAATTCGGTGACGATTTTAATAACTTTATAGGAGTGACACGCTTTGATCATACGGTATTTCTGTAACTACCAATAATTTGTCTGAAATAAGTTAGGTAATTTTAATGCTAGTTGATATACACAAAATTATGTAAAATATTTTGTGAACAACTTGCAGTATACTGATGTATACTAGAAGAGTGCCAAATTGTATTCTTTTTCGTGAGCTAGACGTGCGTTAATTATACATTTGATGTTACATTAGGTCTATAGTTAGTTTAAATTAAATTTACCTGAAATAAATATAATGTAGGATAAACCAAAATTCCAATAGTTTTTTTTTAGTGTCAGTGTAAAATATGTATTTATCTCACCTACAGAACGATCAAAGCTTTAGTGTTCAAGCGAATGTCAAACAGAAAATATCTGCGCTTGCGTTTTCCTTGAATATATTATATTATATCTGTGTCGATAAGCAATAATAGCTTAAGTCGATTTAAGACTGAACTGAGTTATTGATATAGTTGTGTTCCACGTATCTTAAAAAATCTTAACCTTCTAGCATGACCTTAGCCAAAGATATGACGCAAAAACAAAAGACCCTTTCATATGACTTATATGGCGATTGAAAACTTTGAAGCAAGATTTCTGGAAACTTTGAAATAAGACTTAAGTTGTTATTGCTCATCGACACAGATATAACGTAAGATTACACTGTATAAAATTTTATGTATGCAAAATTTTTGGAAGTATGTATGAAATTTTTTTTGTTTTTAGAAAATAACAGCATGCCGCAGCATAAAATAGGTAAAATTAAAAAAATTATGCATTACAAGGAATTACGATAATTTGCATGGCCAATATAAGGTAATTGTAGGGCATGCGATGGAGAAATTAATTAATTATTTAAAAGCGGCATGTCCACATATCATAACATATAGTGATCACCCAGTAGCGGATGGAATATATTCCGAATATATGAAGCATCAATTACCTTGTAATGACCACTACTTCCGACTATATTACCTTAATATGCATAAAAGGCCTTATATTTAACATTGAATGAGACAGGCGGTAAGTGATCGCCTCCCTTCAGCATTACCTAGAAGTTATGGAGTAACATACTACTTGCATTAAGTTATAAAAATCACTGCATTACTTTTCCTTGTATGCTACATTACTGGTAATGAGGTATGAGTTAATTACTTCTGCTATATGCAGACGCATTACTTTTTGAAAAAAGTAATGCTTCCTTACCTGGTAATTTATTCTGTATTAGTTCTTTGGTAGCCACTAGCAAATCCGCTGCTGGGCAGTTCCAAGTACGTATAATGAAAGCATTTTACTCTGTCAGTTTGGCCTTGGCAAAACACAATAAGCAACATAAGAACAATATAAAAACATATGTGTGTTTTACTATTAGCTTGCCTTTTTACATTTCCGTTTGCTTATCTGTATTTCACATTATCCGTATGTCTGTTTCCTTTTGACATTCTGTCCACTACTTATTTATTTAATTTCGCAATATAAATCCGAGCAAAAAAAATATCTCATAAAGACTAGTAAGATTTCTGCAAAAAGCGATTTAGCATTTATTTGTTTTCAGTGTGAGCTTTAAAGAGCTCATAAATACATACTCAAGATGAGAAAGTATAGGTGTGCAAAGCTGCCCGACACTGCTTTAGTATAAAGAATGCCAAGTTATTTATTGGATTTTATTGTAATTTACTGCGAAAATTTACTGATTTTCAATAACTTACTTGAATTGAATATCGTAAATCTTTCTGCAAATTAGAAGAGAACTTCTTTATTCTTTCACTCCTCGACGAAAAAGGAAGTTTCAGTTTTTAGGCTGAAGTTGCAAACCTCGTCAAGTTCGGAGACAATTTTTGATAATGCTGCTTGAGAATCTGCTTGAGTGTTGTTTGACAAGCATTCCAGTTTTCTCATATGAGAATTTTTAATAACGAAATTTTAGCAAGGTAGCCCTGACAAATGGCATTAAAAATACTCAACCAATTTTTACACCTAATTGTTCATTACAACTTACTCTTGTGATATGGTGCATTATCTTGTTGTAAAATAAATGACTCACCAATAAGTTTGCCACTAGATGGAAATGCATGATCATTTAAGGTATCCAAATATTTGTATTGGTTCATCGTTCCATCAATTAGAACCAAATCACTATGGCCACAAGAGGAAATGCATCCCCAGAACATTACCGATCCGCCGCCATGGCGATTTGCTTGTCCAACTGGAGCTACTTCTTTTCGTGTTTTCTTTGGAATTCTGAAAAATCTCTTTTTTGGTGAGCCGTGATACTCAAACGTACTTTCATCAGTCAACAAAACACGATTCCAAAAGCTCATAGTCTTGCAGAGAAAATCTTTGGCAAATTTAAGTCGTTTGATTTCATTTGCCGGCGTTATATAAGGTGTTTTCCCTAACGGAATATATACCGATTTGAAATCCTTTTAAAGGTCTGCGAATCGTGCGTTCGCTAGCTGGATTCTGGCAAAAAATGTTCATCTGTAATTCATGGCTTTTTGGATTTAAACCAGGGATCTTTGAGAACTCCCGTACAATAAGCTGGTCTTCTTTACGTGTTGTTTTACGTTTTCTGCCAGAACGTGGCAAATTTTTAACTGAATTTGTTTTTTGTGCTTATTTATTTGATACTGAACGGTTTGCCTTGACAAATGTAACTCGGAGCCTATTTCTTTGACAGAAATACAGCAAATATGCTTCTCTACGATTGTCCAGCTATTTCCACTTAGTTCCGATTTTTTCAAATTTCTTTTAAGAATAACTAAAATAAACAAATACACTTGAATAAATGAATTAATAGCTTATTTAAGTTTTAATATAGGATAAAAAGATCGGAAACTTGGGAGATAGAATTAGGAGAAGCGGTTAACTGGGTAAGAATTATCTTCAACTGGACCGAAGTTAAAAACCCCCACGGTTGTATTTTAGTTTATTCGAAGTTTTGAATGTTGTATTATTTTAAAATATTTCATATTAAAAACTCAGCATCCTTTTTATTTATTAAAGCTTATGTGCACAATATCAAGTTTATGACTTAATTATTTTAGAATATTAAAAAGTTTTTACTATTATGATGACGTCACTATGTATGTTGGGCGGAGTTTTCAGTTTTTTTTTACCAATTCCCTAGCATCGAGTACATAGTAAAAATTCCAACTTACAGCTCTATTCTGGCAAATTAACAAATTGTTAACCAGTCTTTTGAATATTTCTATGTGTTTGTTGTTTTTCAAACAAAATTTAAAGCTCAAAAATCAAAATGTGTTAATGAAATTGTCAATAACTGAAAAGCAGTTGACAATTTTTATCAAAATTTTTTATTTTTGAGCTTCAAATTTTGTTTTGAACTCAAAAAATTACAACAAACACATAGAAATATTCAAAATACTGGTTAACAATTTGTTAATTTGCCAGAATAGGGCTGTTAGTCGCAAAATTTGAAGCCATTTTACTAAATTTTGTGGAATTTAAGGGTGTTTGAGAATTTTCATAAAGTCACTTTGTAAAGGGTGTTTTTTAGTTGCATGAGAACTTTAAATAATAATACAAGACAGAAATAATGTTGAAATGAGTTTTTTATTATTATAATCTGGTGGACACTTAGAACACATTTTTCTTGTACGTTCATGGCATAGTCCGCAACGGCGTTGTGAACAATCCTTCTCTGTATGATCAGCTGAACTGCCTGATAGTCTAGTTTCGCTTGAAACTCTCGATTCAAGAGGCACTCCACAATTGGCGTCTTTAGTTTGGGGTTTGCCGTATTTTTGTAAATACGATATTACGACAGCCCTGCGAAACTCGCAAAAAGTCCAGTTACTACCACGCTTTCTTTGGATGAGCCAAGCATTTTGACAAGATGCATCCAGTCCGAAAGCGAACAGTGGAAACCATTATTTCTTTCCTCATAAACCTCGTAAATAGAATCGACATTCTCATCAAAGCGATCTGCACCACCCATGTATTTGTTGTACATTTTTATAAGCGATGGGCAGTCAACTTGTATATTTGTTCGTTTTTTATTTATTACACGAATTCGGTCCACTTTTGTTATTGGTGACAATCCGTGACAATTAGAGGCCACATTCACGACACTATTATCATGCCACTTAGCGACAATTATTTTTTATTATTATTTCTTTTGAGACCTTGTAAACCAGCTGACCCCTAGGCTTTTTTTTATCTCTTTGGCGTTCATAAGGTCACAGTTTTCCAGGCGGTTTTCTCTAATAGTTACAGTCCCTCGAAAAAGTTGTCGAAATACAGGATTTTCTGGTAATCTGGAGTGTAATTCTAAAATCACAGCGGCACCTTAGCCGTAATCAGATTGTTGTTTCAGAGTCGGACCAGTTGCACCTTGATAAAGTTCGCAGTTGACGAGGTACCCATGCCGTGTGGCCGCTGACCAAATTTTGTACCCAAAGCGGATGGGCTTCCCATGGATGTGCTGTTTGATTCCATGTTTCCCATAATACGGCACAATGGTTTCGTCAATCGAAATATGTGATTATCCTGCTTTATCGAAATTGGCGGTAAAATTATGTATGAGCATATCAAAGTATTTGCGAACCTTAGCAAATTTATAATTTTGTGGTAAAGCTGTACTATCACATAAATGTAAGTACTGTTGTATTTCAAAGAATCGATTCCGCCTCATACTAGAAGATACAAATTCATTATGGGTGTGGAATTTTGTTGTTATAATGCCATGTGTCACCTGCAGGTGGCACTTGCAAATTTGACCGCTATTTTGAGTGCAAAAGCTGTTGATTTCGCAATAAAATTATTTCTATTACAAGATACATTCCATAACAACAATTTGCAAAAACAAGTATAACAGCACTTACCCTTTTGGCATTTTTATAACAATAAAAAGTTTCAAAACCACTTCGACGCACAAAAATTTCAAAACTGTTTGAATCAAATGAATAATTTGACAGATGATGTATGTATCAGGGTTGCCAAAAAAAAATATAAATACTACTGTATGCTTACTTTATAGTAGTAGTAAATTTTTTCTTATTTTATTTTGTTTTATAGGATAAATAAATTCTTCAATCCTTGTCACCTACAGGCAGGGAACGAAAATAAACCGAACGATATTTTAATGTGCCTCGCATGGCATGAATTTCCGTTCGGTTGCGTATATATATATGTTCGTCAGTGCAGACGAACATAAATGTTATTATTCTGTATCGTTCGACAGCATGGCATGCACTACATTATAATTATGTTTGCATACTCTCTACTCAACACATTCGGCATACGATATTTTTTACGTAGGCTATTCTCTCTCATTTTGGGTCTCAGAATCAGTGTTGCCAACACTTTTTCATATGTATAAAATTATATATATAACGTAAAAAATGTATTTTCAACCAACTCTTGGATATTTAACTCTATTTGTGCAAAAATTCCCTCATCATCAGATGAATCGTAATATTTATATACAGACACGGGGTTTTGAAATATTAAATTTCAAGAAGCCTTCTGGTATGTCACAGCAATAGCTTTTAAATCTTATTCAATAAACACTATATCACATTACGCATATGCAATTCTATTTTTTTTTCATGCTCTGTTTTTACAATGTTCATTGCGCTTTTTACTTACCTTTCCATTCTATGTTATTAAATACACATATAGGTTTTTATTTTGCGTAAATGAAAATTTTAATTTGCAAATATTTTATTCATAAGAATGCGCTAACATTAAAACCTTAACAGATTGGAAGAAACAATTTTTCTATTGTTTCTTAAAAAAAAGCCGGCAACACACTTAAAAACAAGCATTGAAAAATAATTTAAATAATTATTTTTAAAAAAATATTCACTTTTCAAAACAAGCTAGAAAAAGCTAGAAGATTAGGGTTGTCAATTCGGTGACCAGCGTGTAGATTGACTCGTAGAAGATTTACATTTACTTTTTAGATCGCTTTCAGAAAAGAACAAAAAAGCTTGAGTGTCTCCTTAATGCTCTCTTAACTATTTGCCCAACGTCTAATACTAGCGAACGCGTTTTTTCTGTGTCAACTATTATTAAAAATAAAGTGAAATTGATTTTTTATATCAAATATTTAATATCTAATTGAAAAATACCATACTTATACTTGCTAATATTTTGAGTTAAGATAGATACACGTTAAATTACTTACAAACGGTTTTTTCTTTTATTTTGGATTAAATTTAAAAAGCTGTCATTTTCACTATTGTAAATTTTTTAAATAACATGGAAATAACAGTAGTAAATGCAGTTTACTTATGTTTTTTTTAAACTGCAAAAATTATTACATTATTATTATTATAAATAATAAATTATTATTATATTTACTTGTCATTGAAATCCATTTGTGAAAAAAAGACCGAAATATATCATAGACAGATACACCCAAAACCTCAAGATAAATTCCGAAAAAATATGTTAGCTTATAATATTGCTAACTTGGCAACTCTGAGCAGAAGCAATAATTTTTTCCCGCTGGTAAGACTTTGTGTGTTCCAAATAAAAGAAGTATACTTTAATAAAACTGCTTGCTTTTTTAAAGTTCAAACCTTAACTGGGAAATTTCGATCACGACTAGTAATCATTTACATTATATTTAAAAAATAGTTGTAATGATATTGGGGGTTGGAATTAATTTTAAAGGTTTTTTTTCGGTTTTTGAGCATTTATTTAGAAACAACGGTACAATGTATATTATTCAAAGTATTGTCCATCGTTAGCTACAACATTTTCCCATCTTTCTGGCGGCATATGGATTCCGCGCCGGAAGAACGATTCGTCTTTTGAGGCAATCCACGAATCGACCCATTTTTTGGTATCCTCGTAAGAAGTGAAGCGCTGCTCAGCCAAGCCATGCGTCATCGATCTGAATAGGTGGTAGTCGGAAGGGGCTATGTCTGGGCTATAAGGCGGGTGGGGTAGCACATCCCAATTCAGCGCCTCCAACGTTTCCTTGACGGTTCTTGCAACATGTGGCCGTGCGTTGTCATGTTGAAAAACCACTTTGTCATGTCTTTTGGCATATTCCGGCCGTTTAACCTTTAATGCTCGGCTCAATTGCATCAATTGTTGTTGGTAGCGTTCCCCAGTGATGGTTTCGTTAGGTTTTAGCAGCTCATAGTACACGACACCCTTCTGATCCCACCAAATACACAGCATAAGCTTGGCGCCATGAATATTCGGCTTGGCCCTCGATGTTGATGCATGGCCGGGTGGTCCCCACGATTTTTTTCGCTTAGGATTATCGTAATGGATCCACTTTTCATCGCCAGTGACAATACGATGCAAAAAACTCTTCCTTTTATGCCGTTGAAGCAGTTGTTCGCACATGCAAAATCGCCGTTCAACGTCTCTCGGCTTCAACTGGTACGGCACCCAATTTCCTTGCTTTTGAATCATTCCCATGGCCTTCAAGCGTTTGCCGACCGTTGATAAATCGACTCCCAATGATTCTGACAATTCTTGAAGGGTTTGACACGGGTCTTCATCGAGCAAAGCCTCCAATTCCTCATCTTCAAACTTTTTCGGCTGGCCCGGACGCTCTTTGTCTTCCGTATCAAAATCACCACTTTTAAACCGACGGAACCAGTACTCACAAGTAGAAATCGATTGAGCATAGTCCCCGTAAGCCTCAGTAAGCGTGCGTTGTGCTTCAACCGCTTTTTTCTTCAAATGGAAGCACAAAAGTAAACCTTCCCGCAAATTGCGTTTTGTTGGAACGAAAGTCGACATGTTCACAGAGAAAAAAATATATGTTGTTTACACTTTAGTGGAATGACACATACTGAAAAATGAAGCTTAGACAATGTGCTTTGAAATGAATATAGTCACAGGTGTGCCCGATGCGATCTATTGATAGTTACGCCATCTCTTAGAAAACCTTTAAAACTAATTCCAACCCCCAATAAAACAATTCTTATGCAAAAAAATTCTATTAGTAATTGATTAAGATTACAAATAACCAAAAAATAATCACGATTACTTTAGATTACGCCAAATAATAAAAAAAATAAAAGTACGCAATAAAAAAATCGAAGTACTTTTAAATAGGACTGTCATCTACATCGTAAGAAGAAATTAAGAGGTTATGTAATGAGTTAATTTACCACTGGGATGACGCTAACACTGTCGAATTGTTTTTGTTTTATTGCATCATTATTCTCTATTCATAGCATTGAGAATCAGGAAGAGTTGCACAGTGGTGTGAACGCGGAATCAAATAGTTTTCTAGTGACAATTTTGTTATAACCCTTAAGCCTTTGAGGTGATATTAAAATTAAAACGATTGGCTGCGAACCTGCTTAAAAGAAACCAAGAGGGTAAATAAATGCTAATATTATTTTTGACAGAGCAGAGTGATAGCTTAAATTAAAAAATTTAATTCCTTATGAATTGAAATTGTATTTTGCTTACAATTTAAAATAATTGGCTGCGAACCTATCTTAAACGAACAAAAGAATAAATAAATTCGTATACTTTTTTTAAAGAGCTGTTTTACTATATCTACAACAAAAGTATGTAGCGTTCATAGTTTTTGTGTTACATGGAAAGTAGTCGCGGTTTGGGGCGGGTTTGTTTGTTTTCTAATTATAACTCACACGCATAATTTTATTGGTCAATGACGAATCCTTCTATTTTATTCCTACATGAATACAGTATGGAACCACTGTGCGGTGTAATTCCATGAAAGTTCAGCAATCATCTTATTCGTGTTAGTTCGCACTAATATAGTAAAATTCACAAGGGGCCGCACTCGGATCTTGCTGAACAGGAAGGGCCGAGCGCTAAAGTAAATATAAACTCTTTCAGTGAATTTGTCCAATATATTGGACACGACAGAAAGTAATTTTTAATATTATCTTGCTACGGTTTTTTTTAATTAATTTGGTTCTATAAAAAACAATGTATTGTATCAACATGACAAAAATAAATTTGGAGAGATATTTGACATTAAAGTCAGTTGGATTTGGTTTTTGTCCTATTTTGTAAGAAAAACCAACCATACAGAAATCATATTAATGTTTTTTCTTACTTTTTATGACAATAAAATGATAATAAAATTAAGAGGATTTTTTAAATTTTAAAATGATTTTAAAATGATAATAAAATTAAGAGTAAGTAGCGCAGGTAAAAATCAAAGGTATGTTTCTTCATCTTTTTTAGAACCGTTATGATAGGAGTATTAACATAAAAAATACTATTTCGGCTTAGCCTAGCCATTGAAAGGACTTAGGAGACGTTGAAGTGAAATCGTTGCAGTGTCAGTCAGATATCTTTAAACCATTTAGATGTTCTCTTTTCTAATATTAATTTTAAATACCTAAGTACTTTCTATAAAAATTGTTGTTGCGGTAAACGCAGCAGTCCACACTTATTCAAACGATTCAGATTCTAAAGTAAATCAAATTCAATTATTTTTAACTTTATTAATTATTTTTATGTTAACAAATTTAGACTGTATTGAATTCAATAGTACTTAAAAATTCTTTTTAGTATTTGAATAAGCACAAATTAAATCGAATTTTATACTAGCAATAGTTTACGTATTTTTGAAACCTTGCTCTTAATTATGTTGCTTGCAGTATAAAACTTGCAGTTTTTTAAAACGAAAATCTACTTTGGCTGATGCAATAATTTGCTTAGTAGTCTTACTTAAATACATAAAATATACAAAACGGTTAAAAATGTGCATGTGTTAGTTAAATATGTAGAAATATTCATGTGTGATATTAAATTATAGAAATATGTACATACATGTACTGAAAGCTTTATATATATATATATAAATGTATTGCATTCAGCAAAACTCCGTTTCGCTCTCAAAGAGATGCAGTCAAACTCCGCCAGTGAGATTAGCGCTGCTTTCAAATATTATTGCTAGCTACTTTCGCCAACAATTGTTTTACATTACAAAAATAGTGATGAATATGGTGAGTTTTAATTATCGAAACATGTAAAAATTTTAAGTCATTTAAATAAATTTTCAGACTTTTTAAGAGAAAAAACTTGTTATAAAGTGATTTTTTTGGGAGTTAGGCGTTGTTTCTACCCGAGCCACTAATTTTCGCACTTCATCTTTATTTTTAGATAGAATATTAACCCACTACTACACGGTTTATGATCCAGCTAAAATTTTTTTATGGATTTATACACTGAGAAAAGAAGCATATTAAAATCAAAGAACATTTACTCAATATTAAAAAAAAATTTTATTTGTTTCAGCGCAATTTTTTTTTTTTTTTTTAATGGAAACTTTTCTTTAAAGTAAAGAAATAAATTCCAAAACAAAGAAATAGTTTATTCCTTTAAAGAAAATTTCTTTCTTTCTGAAAGAATAATTTCCATTTGCAAAAAAAATTTGAAAAATAAATTTCTTTGATTGTAGTCTGAGTGTGTAATTCATTTTTAAAATCAATATAAAAAATAAAACAAATAAAATTTTACTTTTGAATCCAAATTCTTAATTTTTTGAAATAAATGCTAAATAGATGCAATAAATTGATATTGTTTAAAGAAATAATTTCCTTAAAACTAACGAAATTTCAGATTTTAAAACAAATACCTGTGTTTTTTATTTCAAAGTTGAACTTTTTTCTGAGTTTGTTTAAAATGGAATAACTAGATACACAAACAAAACTTTATGTAAAAAAGTAGTTTCATTTCCGTCAGAAGCCATATATGGCTGTTTGAAGGAATGCGTGATTTCATGACCTTAACATGTACAATTGAAACACAATTCCATAAACATTAAACAGTAGTCTTATATTTTATAAAAAAATTATATTATACAAGTGAACTTACTTACATGTAACAAGGAAAAATAAATATTTTATTTTCTGAATTCTCCAGCCATAACGTGATAACACTCACTAATAAAATAAACTGAGATTTTCTTAGCAGCTGTGTTAAAAAAAGAGTCGTGTCGACAGACAGACAAACAGACGGAAACGGCTAAATCGGCCCAGTTAGTGATGCTGATCAAGAATATATAATATAATTTTCTAAACCAGACACGCCTTTTTATGGGCGTTAGAAAGAGTATAAAAATAAATAAACTGAATAGCTAAAAAAATGCTTTGATTATTCATACTAAAACAAGAGCGCCCTGCAAATGTATGCTACCTACAAAACTGGATGCGCCCTTGACACGCAGCATGTGCTTGAACAAAGATAAAATGTTTTTCTCTCTGCTTTCTCAGTCTCTCAAACAACGCTTCTCATAAGGTTCTTTAGTGTAGCTTATACTACGGAACAATGATGTTTATGTTCAAGTATGCAACTTGAACGCAACCGAATAATGGCCTTGATAATGAATGCTACACAACATAAACGTTCAGTTCTCTCAAATGAACGCTTTACTACCTTAACGAACGAAACGTTAGAGTTTATTTTCGTTCCCTGCCTACAGGTGACACTGGGAATTGACTAGTTAAGAGTTTGTCAACATAAACCAATGACAACATAGCCTCATAAAAATTAATCGAGAGGCGTTAAGTCGCACGAACGAGGGGGCCAGTTCACAGAACCACTTCTGGAAATAAAGTTGTTACCAAATGGATTTTGAAATAAATTGATAGTTAAGCGCGCTGTGTGACGAAATGTCGTCGATGTTTAGCTGATTCATTTTTGGAAACAAAAAATCAGTCAACATGGCTGACGCCATCGCAAAAATCGCCATTCATCGTAAAGGCAGCTCATTCCTTATTTCGAAAGAAATAAAGACCGATGATGCCGCCAGCGTGTATACCGCCCCAAACAGTCAATTTTATGCAAAAATGCCTTGAGCATTGTCTTTGCTCCATATACGGCAATTTTGTTTATTGACGAAGCCATTAAACCATAAATGGGCTTCATCACTAAACCTAATTCTTCGGTAAAAATGGTCATCTTCTTCCAGTTTCAAATTAGCCCAATCAGCAAAAATGCTGCGACGTGAACGATGGTCATTTGGCTTTAATTCTTTCACGAGCTGTATTTTATAGGCACGTAAGCCAAGATAATTAAGTAAAATTTTCCACGTATTCAAAGGATCGATGGTTTTGAATCGAGAAGAGTAAAATTAGCGCGAAAACGGTCAATAGTTACACGAATTGCTTGCTCACTAGGCCGATGATGTTGACCGTAAAATAGACGAACTATTGTATAAACTTCACGAACACATTTTTGTTCTGGCGTTAAACGATTTATGATGAATTGTCAAACTTTACTGAACACAAATGTCAACACAGTTTGACATTCTCAGCTCTCAAACCATTGACAACAACCATCGAAACTTCTCATACAGCTAAAAAACACCCTTTATAAAGGAGGTAGACGTGGTTTTCAATAGAGTTTTACAAATTTTTTACTTAAAGTGCATAATAAGGGTTGAAGCTTATGTACAAAATTTGAAGTCATAAGATGAATTGTTGTGGAATTTAATAAGATTTTACCGTTTTGTTTAAGTCACTTTGTGTGGAAGGTATGCATGGTTTTCATACGCTGTAGCTCATTTTCGAACTTGATCTGTATTTTTAAATATAAAGCTCATCACCTCCTTATTGGTAGCATTTGTATATGAGTGGAGGTATAAAAGTAAATGCTTAATGTGATGAGTTTTGGAAATAAAACATCTGTATAATAAAAATATTTGTCGAGTCTTAAACAAATTATTTTAAAATTGAAAAAATAAATTAAAATAACATATAAGCTCTAGTACTAACATCTTACAAAATTATACATATTCGAATTGAATATTTGTGTCAATGAGAATCAAAAGTGATCAATTCCTTTTTTAGTTCTTTCGGTAGAAGATGTTTTTAACGAGTTGTTGTCACTCGATATTAATAAGGGTGCTGGCCCCGATAAAATCCCACCAATCGTCCTTAAAAAATGTGCTGCTGCACTTGCTCAGCCTCTTTCACTAATTTTTAATTTGTCCCTTGAGAAAGGTATATTTTTGGATATTTGGAAGGTTTCAATTATAGTTCCTATTCATAAATCTGGATCAAGACAAGACATTGGAAACTATAGACCAATATCTAAGTTACCATCAATTCCCAAATTGTTTGAAGCCTTGGTGAAAAAGCAGATCTATCAAGGCATTAAAAATTCGATATCTGAAAGCCAGCATGGTTTTGTCTCTGGAAAATCAACCTCTACAAACCTGGTTCTATTCACTCACTTAATAAAAAATGAATTGGAGAATGGTAAACAAATAGACGTTATTTTCACAGATTTCGCTAAAGCATTTGATAGAGTTCAGCACTCTATTCTAATTAATAAGCTCAGTCTAATGGGTTTTCATTCTTCACTCTTGTCTTGGCTTAGTGAGTACCTTTTAGGTCGTAGCCAAAATGTATGCATCGGAAGACGATCTCAAAAGCAATAATTAATCATTCAGGTGTGCCACAGGGTAGCCACCTTGGGCCATTGTTATTTATTCTTTTCATCAATGATCTTCATAATTTTATACAGTACTCACATTGCCTTATGTATGCTGATGATGTTAAGATTTTTAAATCTGTAAGCTCTCTCAGTGATCAATGGAGTTTACAAAGTGATTTAAATAGTCTGCACTCATGGTGTATGCTAAATAAACTGAATTTAAATTTGTCAAAATGCAACATAATGTCATTTTATATGATAAGATCTCCAATGTTTTTTGATTACTCAATTTTATGCAACGCCTTGATTAGAGTAGATTCTAAATCTGATCTAGGTGTACTCTGTGATAAAAAGATGTAATTTTCAGGTCATTATGACAACATAATCTGCAGGGCTAATGCTATGATGGGATTCGTTAGACGCAACACTAGAGAGTTTGCTGACCCGTATACCTTAAAGACTCTTTTCATTTCCATTATAAGATCAATACTTGAGTATGGGTGTGTAATATGGGACCCATTTTATGAGTCGCATAGTACAAGATTGGAAAAAGTCCAAAAACGTTTTACTCGTTTTGTTGTGAAAAAACTAAATTGGAATTTTATGCCAGAGTATAGCTCCCGATGTGCTTATTGGGCTTAAATCGTTGAGTTCTAGAAGAAAATATTTTCTTATAACTTTTGTTCGAGATCTTTTAATGAATAATATTAATTGTGCGCCAATCCTCGCCCGTCTAAATATTTATGCTCCGGAAAGACACTTTAGGCAAAGAGATTTTTTTTACATTCCGCACCATAGAACTAACTATGGCCGGAGTGATCCAATTTTTAACATGTGCACTGTCTATAACAGTGTAAGTGCTCGTATAGATTTCACTCAAAATAGAGAGGCATTTAAGCAAACTGTATTGAGTATTGTATAAATCCTTAATTTTATATTCTTATAATAATTCCATTATAATTATGGTTCTAGTGTAATTTAAGATGCAATAAATAGACTGTTTAACATTTTTGTCGATAGTTTATAAATTAATAAATAATAAATAATAATTGTTTGGAGTAAATTAAAAAAAAAAAACTTGTTAAGACTTCTGGAGGTAAGTATTGAAAATTCTTATTTTTGTTGCTTATAAAGCGGACTTTTTAGAACCTAACTGCGTAACGACTATAATTGAAAATTAATTGCATTGTTTTGCATTAAGCAATTTATTTTGGAATAGTGTTGTTTTGAAACTCACTTTGTGGAATAGAGTCGTTTTGATGCAAACCAACTGAAAAAGTGTTATTTTGATCCTCAAAAAATGGAATTGTGTTGTTTTGATTCTTAAAAAAGTTAAATATAATACAAGCACAAAAAAAAACATCATAAGTGATTAGATTTAATTCATATCTTTTTTATTTATTTATGAACCTAATTTTGAAAGTTATATAAAAAACATAAAGTATTAATTGAAATAGTATAATAAGAGTAAAAAAATTATTAAAAATTTGTTAAATTCTTATAAGACGATCTTCGGCATTAAACTTGCAAACAGGAACATTAATGTCCACTATTTCTTCTTGAGAATTATTATTGTTCATAAGATTTTTATAAAATTTCAAGTCTTAAAGCATTCTCCATTCATTTCCAATTTAAGTTTGATAAATTCGTCTATTTTACGTTCATTGATTTTTACTCCCAATGGCAATTTTGGAGGAGACATGGAAAACGCATGTTTTCCGAGATTTACAACAGATTTTGACTCACTAATAGAAGATCTATAAAATTGTTCACCTTGAACTCTTACAAGGTCATTTTTACACTTTTTAATTATAAATCGTTTGGTCTCGTTGAATTGAAAGTGCCAAACAGATGGCGGCTTGAAAACCTTCGGTACTTCTATTTCAAAATCAAGAATCAAAGCAAAGTCATCACTTCCCAAATTTATTGTTGTTCCAGAATCTTTATATATTTTTAAATAATCTTCTACTGATTAGTCTCTCTGACTTTAACTTGCTTCTCAATCTGTGAAAATACTCTGTTTGGTGGAATATAAGAATGGCCAGTAACTGGAAATATTATCGCGACCGTTGTAATGTGTTTTGGAGCTTTATTTGACAGCCAGTATTGGCACATACCTTTCATAATTGAGTTTTTGTTTTGGCCTCCGCAGCCATCAGCCATTAATCGAACTGTTCTTATGCCTTCATGATCCATGAATAAAAAATTTATTTATCCATTTATCCAGATGATAAAAATTTGCGGGTGCGATTTCATTAGAACCTTTAGGGCGAGTATTCTCCATCCAGCAATATAAGCAAACGTTGTATTTTTGTGAGAAATTAAGGGGCAGTACCTGCGTCTACTTCAAAAAGATGTAAGGATAATTGACGGGTGAAGTAAGCTGCTTGGTCAGCTACTTTTGGAAGCGACATATTCTTTTGACAATCAAAGAATATTGTCAGTATTCTACACAGTGCTGTCACAACAAGGCGTGTCTAGTTTGTCACGACAAAGTGTCTAATTTAATAAGAACGTAAACTATAAACTGTAGTGATCAGGCCTAATATTACAAGAGTTGTACTCCTTTCTGGAGAACAAAAAGTAAAGGTGGAATTGTGTCGTTTTGATGCCAACAACCAGGTGGAATAGATTATCTTTGATTCTCAAATAGATTTTTAGTACCAAATAACTCTGGAAATACTAGACATTAGAAAACTTTGAATACAGTCATTTGTAGCATTTAGCAAGGGTAATCAGAAACAATCGTTAACTCAATTTTTTCCAAAAGTGATATTTATCACTTTTGATTCTCATAGACACATTTCATTCTTCATATTCATTTTTATGCCATTAAGGTGGACTCTTCTATATTTTATTTCCCATTTTTTTCTACTTTTAGCTGTTCAGCTCTACTGTGTTGTATTCGCTATGAAGCTAGAGACAGTTATTGCTAACGTTGCAGTGCAGCGAAGAAGACAAAAGGCGAGGGCGTTTTAGTCTTAATCCCTCCAAACTTTTTAATATCACGTACCTAGCGTCGCACATATAATCGTAGATTATTCTTGTACCGTGCTGGAGTAAATGGGTCGCCCCCTTCTTCCCTAGTCAACAGCATGGTTCTTGTTAGGGTAAGCTGTTGGGTTTGAGCTCGCCTTATTTGCCACTCGTAATGAAAGTTTCCAGAACGAAAGGATTTTCTTGTTATTTTCACTCTAGACAAAAGAATGTTATTTACCTTTACGGTTTTATTTTTACTGGCTGTGTTTTTTGATGAAATCCTTTGTTGCTGTTGGGTTTGCTATTTTTTTATGTGTTTTACTTGCTTTGCTTAAAGTTGTGAAGCCATTTTCAGTTTATTGTTATTTATTTTGTGTTGTCCTTTGTTCACGTTGTTGCGCTGGTAAATAAAGTATTGTTGCCAAGAGCACGTCAGTAGTATGAGAAGCAGATAAGACATTTTTAGAGCTTTAAGCAATTCTGATAAACTCATATTTAAAATAATCCTTAAAGTTGAGCTTAGGACTGCTATTAGAAAAGCTCATACTACACGTATTTGAAGGATAGTTATCTTTATGAAACATTGTAAAGATTGATGTACAATTGTATATTTGCAATGCAAACATTCGGTTTAAGCTTAAGGGTGCAATCTGGTTCTATTGGGCATATTTTTAAGATGTTTATTTTCATAGAAAAATTTATTTTGACATTCTACTTATTTTATACATTAACTAGTATTTCCCGGCAGACGTTGTTCTGCCACAGACCGCCTTACTGCCATATACGAAAATGTCAAGAAATACCAAATATATTCACCATTTTCAGTAGGTTAGGTTAGATTAGGTAATAGTGGCTAAGCCGATAGACGACTCGTACACTTAGGCCAGTTCAGGCCCGTTGTGATACCACATGATCTCTTTAAAACCTAGTAGAGATTTCCCTCCTCAAACAAGTTCGAGCAGATAATGAATTTAAGGATATGCTTTATTTCCAGGCATGAGACTTCGGCAAGTCCACTTAAAAAGGGATGGCCCAGAGTTGCCATTCTCCTTTTAGCTAGAGCCGGACATTTGCAGAGGAGGTGCTGAACGTTTTCTACCTCCTCCTCACATCTGTAGCTTCTGCAGAAATCGTTTGATGCAACTCCCAACCGAAGATCACCCATGCGCTCCGATCAGGCAGTGACCCGTTAGGATTCCTACTATTTTTGACAGTTTTACCCTGCTTAACTCAAGCAGTGAGTTGGTGCGTTTGAGGTCGTAGGTAGGCCATGTTAGCTTAGTTATCCTACATGTATCAAGGCGTTCCCAGCGTTCTTGTGCAAGACCTAAGGATCTGTTCTTGCACTGGAGTTTATAGGAGGAAATGGGTATACCAATTAAGTCCTCATTTAAGAGGGTGTTAGAGGTCGTACCCTTCCTTTCCAATTCGTCGGCCAAATTTTTGACCTCGATATCCCTGTGTCCGGGTACCCATATGAGGTGAATCCTTAGTAGCCTTGCCATCTCGTTAAGAGATCTGCGGCACTCAGTGAGATTACCATTTTCAGTATACCCGAGTAAAAATAAAAACTTTTTAGCGGCCGTACAAGGCCTAATTTTTAATATTTTTCTCGGCCGTACGAGGATCGTACAAGGGTCGTTTGCAGGACTTTTTGGCCAAACAGCGGCTATACAACGGGTGATCAGTGGCCATACAGAGGCCTTTTTAAATAATCTGGGCTGTACAGCGGCCGTACAGCGTTCAAAGGCCATTTTTAAATAATCTCAGTTGTACAACGGCCGTACATCGGCTGACCAGTCCTTATTCTACAATGAAAAGCAGATTTTCAATTGTAACTTCATGCGAAAATAAATTAATTTAAAACTAATTAAAAAATTTTTTGAATAAATTTTTTGTATTTAATTAATCTTTTTTCATTGCCATTAATTGTAATCAGTTAAAAAAATTATACTGTTTTAATTAAAAATTCAAAGGGGCATTGTATTCAAACAAATAACTTCATTTACAAAAAATTTTTTGCGCCACACACAAGTGGCGATAATATTAACATCGTCCAGTGAGGTTGAATAACAGCTTTGAAAAATTTGGTGGCATTCAACGGGCGTACAGCGGCCACACAACTTAATTTAGGCTTTTTGGATTATTTTTGGGCCATCCTTGACCCTTGTACGGCCCATGATTGACCGCTGATCGGCCGCTGTTCGCTAGCTCATATTTTTACTTGAGTAGCTGCCGAAAGTTAACATATGAAATAAATTACAAAATTTTTGTCGAATTGACCCAAACCGTTGGAATATAAAATTTTCATTGGTTTGTGGGCGGTAGAAGGGGAGCGTGGAAACCAATTTTTAGTACAGTAGCTGACAGTAACCATACAAACTAAGCCAACATTTTAGTTTAATCGACACAGCAGTCAATTTTAATGATTTATTAAAAAGTGGGTGTAGATATATAGCGATAACGCCCATTTTTAGTACAGTTGCCGAAAGTAACCATACAAACCAAATTACCAAATTTAAGTCACATACGACCAAAACTGTATTATATAAAGCATTTTCATTGATTTCATTTTTAACTGGTTTGTAGGCGGTAAAAGGGGGGGCATGGATATACACTTTTAGTACAATTTCTGATAGTAACTACACAAACCAAATTACCAAATTTAAGTCACATACGACCAAAACCGTTCTGAAATAAAGCATTTCCATTAATTTGTGGGTGGGCCAACTTGTGGGCCAACAAGGTGGCCAACTTAGTGTCGTGTCATGTGATGTAGCGGATCTAAAATTTTGAGATTATCCATCGAAATATCAACAAATTTCGTATCTTTTCTTTTAGCCGAGCTGTAATCGTCAAAATTTAAAATCTCTTTTTTTTCATGTTATTCGTGTTTTTTAAAAAATTTTTAAGTTCTAGTCACTAAAATTTAAGTAACTTTATTATTTGTAATGCGATCCTCACTATCAAGATATCGTTGCAAATATTTTGAGTGCTTGCATTGATTCTTAGCCAGAATTGATTAAATTGATACATAAAAAACTAAAATATAAATTTTGATATGTAGGTGTTTACTTAAAAAATAATGAAATATATTAAAAAAAAAACAAATAAAAGACGTAGTAAAGTTATTTGAATTTTGAATGTTTTTTTATGGAAATAAAATAAAAAATATTAAAAATGATTGAAAAACAGCATGATATTAAATCCTATTGCTAAAATTTCAAATTTGTTGATGCAGATTGGAAGAGATTTTTCCGGCCTATAATTTTTGACAGTTTATTTTCTTACAACGATAACACCACCCAATATGTTGACGAAAAACATGATTTTTGGAGGATATTTCAATATGGTTTAGCTCACTGGCGAATATAGTGACAGCAAACATATTTTGGGAATCGTCATAAAATAGCTCAAGATTACTTTTTAGTCGGTGGCATCGATAACTTTTTTCTATGGAGGTCGGGGCACTTTATAGCACGTACATTTACTACTAATGTATGTATGTACATTTTACGCTAAGAAAATAATATACACACAAAAATATACATAGCTATATAATATATTTTTGCATGTTGCGGAAGCATATTTCTAACTTATTCAAAATATATTTCCCATAAGCAAATTCAGTCAAAAATGTTTGTTGCGAATAAATTGCTGTAGATTTGGAAAAACCGCAGTGACGCAGTAGAACTTGCTACAAGAGCAGTGGATCTACTGCAATTGCAGTAAAGTCCAAACACTGATCAGTGGTCTCCATTTCATAGTTCGTGTACTCGAGTTTGAATCAGTGATGATATGATCATTTTTGAGGGGATTTTTTTTACTCTTCAGAAAGAACTTTTTCGAACGCTAGAGTACTCTTTACACAATAAAATAAGCTTTTGTTTTGTTACTGGGGCACATATGAAAAAATTAATTCAAATTTCATACTTAATAACTTAACAATTGAATATACTCGATATATGTAACTGATCCTGATGGAGTGCTGCTCGTTTGCTTGAATTGGAGTCGGCAATACAGGAAGCTTTACCAACCATCTGTACTTTTAATATATTTATAAACACAATTATTTAAAATATATAACTCAAACTTAATGAAACATTGCTATAACAAAACAAATAACAATACTTTCATCACGCAATTCACTTTCACTACACTATACTTTGGTAAAGTTGTTGTCCTTCATCAATTTCCTGATATCCGGTCCGACAAAAACGCCTTCTTAAATTTTGGCATATTGAAATTTTGGGAAAAATCTTTGTAAGATACTGGAAGCCTGGTCCATTTTGGTCAAGGGCCTTCACGAAATTTTTTATTAGGCCAAGTTTAATATGTAAAGGTGGAAGTAAAACACGAGTTGGATCAACCGGTGGTGTAGCAAAAACATTATCTTGTCCTGGTGTGTATTGGTGACGAAGCGGCCAATCCTTTATGTGGTAATGATGCTTGGTAGCGTGACTATTCCAGAGGCAAAGAAAGCAGCAGTACTTCTTAAAGCCAGATTGCATCCTAATCTGCAAGCCAATTACCTGAAAATTAAGTATATTGACAAACCGACTACATTATTGCAATAACACATCTTATAATTTTTTGTGAAATATCAACTCTTTATTTCTATTTCTATAAAAGGTCACTTTCGCTTCTCTGTCGAATATTTCCATTGTTGCAAACGTGATGCTAAAATCTGTACTTTCTGTTTCGATAGCTGCAAGTCTCGGACGATATCACTCAATTCAGCTTGTGAAAGTAAATGTTTTTCGTTCCTGATAAATTCATTGCTACTACTCATACATTCACCTGCAGTGGGAGAGTTCGTGCTGGGACAAATGGGCAATCGATCATCTTTGCAAAGTGGAATTGGCTTAGACACAGAAGAAACTTCTGAATATTTCCAGCTCTTCATATTTTTGGAATTAATATCGATTACGTTCGTCAAGCAGAAGTAACAATCATCCGAGTAGTTTTTCGGTTCTCTCTAAAGAATCGGCGATGAAAATGAAAAATATTTTTTGTCGCCCATTGACCATTTGTACAACTTGGTTCGACATGCGTTACAAAATAATTTCTATTGTAGTTTTATCTAATTAGAGTTTATATTAAAAATTTCGTAAAAAATTACAAGAGATTAAATAACTCATGTACCGTCAAAGATATTGGTAAAAAATAGAAAGTTTTCTAAAGCTGACAAAATTAAGTTTTTGAAAATAAATTGGAAGGACACAAAGCTATAGGGTTGTAAACATGAAAAAATGTAACAATTTTAAAATGTTTGAAGTTTGAAGGCTGATATCTTTAAAACTACAAAAGACAATGAATTTTTGTAAACAGTTATAGTTAGGTCTAGTATTTTTCAATTAAACCTATTTAAGATAAATAAAATTGGCTACTGTGTTAAGAAGATATAGTGCAGTTATCAGAAAAAGAACTGTTGTTTTAATTTTGCCTATAACTCCTAAACTCGACCTGATAGAGAAAAACGGACTGCGGATTTGAATTTAGCGCACAAAAATACATATGAAACCATTTTCATTTTTGCTGGTCCAAAAGTTGGCCCTTATATGTAAACCTATGTAGTTTTATGTATTAAATTTAAGAGTTATTAAAGTTAATGTACTAAACAATATGTTCCTTTTGTAAGAGACTATGAAAAATACGGTTTTTACAAAATAAAGTTAGAGTTGCAATATTTTTTAAATTTATTTAATTCAATCGTACCCTCTTCTATACAGCAAACACCAATAATGCTTAAAAAGTATATTATTAGAATAATGTAAACGAGATCACATATCGGTCTGAGACACCGTGCGGGAGTAAATGTGTAATGCCGTTGGACGCGAGTATAGGAAGGTTAATGAACCAGATGTCGGTGGTAATCGAAGGACATGCTGCCAATGTGCAACAAGCTCACTAAAGTAATAGCCAATGCTGCATTAGCTGCTGATTTTCACTTTTGTTTTCTTATACCATTTCAGTTTATACCCAGTGCGCTTTGCTTCCCTTTGCGTTTTTTACATAAAAAGTGAGTGTAACTATAGAAAGGCCCGCCTATTTTAAGTACAGTATAACTTTACCAAATGAACTAGATTTCACACTTTTAGTCTAATACAACCCGAATCGTCAGAAATATAGCATTTTTATTGATAAGTGTGAAAATATATTATAACGTTAAAAGGTGGTGTGGCAAAATCTTTAACCATCTCATTTTCATCTCGAACTTTCAGCTCGATCGGCCCAGTAGTTTTGGAGTTAATAGTCTAAATGTGTGTGTAGAAATTTACGGTTACCCTTATCAAGAGGGTAAGGACTATTCGACTTTGGGTCGGCTTTACCACCAACCAAACAATGCTAGAAAGATAAAATTCGAAAAAACGATAGACAATTTGTAAGATATTATGAAACCTAAAATTTTTAACTTTTTTGGCTTGACTTCAAAGTCTGTTAGGGTAAATAACTTTATGGATATTGTTCTGCTAGTTTTTTTCATTATCTCTCAATGCTCTTTAATCTCTCTTATGCTCTCCTTATCTTAAGCTCTGCGTAAGGAGTATATTAACTCTGTTTGTAACGCTAATAAGGAGGCATGGCAGGTAAAGCAAAGTATATATATTCTTGATCAGCATCACCTCCTGAGTGGATTTCGCCATGTCCGTCTGTCCATCTGTCTGCCTGTCGACACGATTACAGCCGTAATTTTAAAACTATCGGATTAAAATTGTTCGAGAATAAGCAACATCGGATGAAAAAATCACGCCTACCATACAAAGTTACTATATTAAAAGAATAAAATCTCTAAAAATAGCACAAACATATATCTTGTGCATATATGTTGTGAGATTTTATAATCGAAATTGTAAAATTTATATATTTTCATTCAGGCTCAGAGTTCGGGTTAAAGTGTTGCAGGGCCACTGACACGCAAATAAGGATCAAACAATTTCCAAAATAGTGCCGACAAATAATCTCGCGAAAAGCAAGTTGGGACAATAACAGCATCAACAACAACATATTTTAGTTCCGACACCCTGAGCATTTAATTTAAAAACGACCTGAATTTAAATTGAGTTCAAGAATATTTCAAGCATTTCAATACAAGTTGAGCATCAGTCACGGCTTTGTTGTGTTATCCATGCAGTTTTCTTCCTGAATTCTCAGTTATATGTTAAAGTTTTCCCCTATTTGAATACGCCTTCAACATTTTCACTGTTTTAGTTTTAGTTTTATTTGCATTTATAGAACATTTTGTTTTGTGTGTGTGAGTGGGAGTGCGAGTGTGTGTTTAAATATGTTCTTTTTACTGACATTTTAAGTTCTTGGCATTTTTACTTCTCTCATGTCTGCGTGAGTCAGTTAAAGAAGGGCCTAAAAAGTATATGTACTAGGGATTCCAATCCCGGAAACTTTTCCCGGAATTGAAAATCTTAATCCCGGGATTAGTTCTGGATTGAAAACTGTAAGAAGTAACTTATTAAAAACGTTTTTAATACAATTTTTTATTATTTGTTACTTAAAATTAAAAAATATTAATTAATTAATTTATAAAGCAACAGAAACAAAACAAAACACATTAAGGGTATTCACAATTGCTTTGATTCAGGATCCACGTGAAATTTCTAAAAACCAAAATTGTGAAAATTTTAATTTTAAAGTTCCATAAACAAATGATCAGTTGTTAGTTATTTTCTAATTGCAAAAATGTAAGAAGCTCAATATGCAAGTTAAACTTTTTTATGCCATATATTAATAAAATATATAAAATTGAATAGTGAATTTATTTGCATAGTAACAAAAAGCTATAGTGGGAGGTTCCCAATCACAAATTCTATTTTAAAGGGTGTTCATAATTGCAGTTTTCAGCTATGGCAAAAAATACAACAATACCACGATTCCACACAGTTGTGAATACCCACAATACCCACAATGTGAATTGTTAATAAACACAAAAAATCTTAAATAAGATTAATGACCAGCTAATTGTATTAATTTAAAGAAAAAAAAAAATAATAAAAAGGAAAATACAGAACAGTTTAAGGTATTACTCGTAGTATATAAATGTTGAACATTTTTTCATGTT
Source organism: Dichetophora obliterata (assembly GCA_963920525.1). Lineage (NCBI taxonomy): Eukaryota > Metazoa > Arthropoda > Insecta > Diptera > Sciomyzidae > Dichetophora > Dichetophora obliterata. The sequence goes on from OY986439.1 coordinate 129,559,905, forward strand.
TTTTTGTGTTTAAGGCAGATTAAGGTTGGAAAAAACTTTTCAAAATTAAATTTTTTATTTTTATATTTCTAAAGTAATACGTAATAGTAATATTTCTAAAGTAAGCTGATCAACGCGTCTTATTTTTATATATATTGTTATATATATATAACCCAATAATATTACAAATATAACCCGCTGATGAGAAGCACCGTTCTGATTCTATGCTACTTAGTTGGATAAATAGTTGTACGATAATCATAAGCAATTTGTAAGTTTCGATCACGATTCCACGACAAAACAAAACTATTTCCTAAGTCAGAATATCTGAAAATTTTTAAATACATAGCTGACTTCCTGATATTGCAAATTCTTCTAAAATATTGCAAAGTCTTTGCTCCAGTGACTCACACTCATCGACCTAAAAATCTTTTTAAGCCTCAATAAAATGTGTTTCTAATTCTATATTCATATCAACTTGAATTAAAATGGTTGTATTTACACGAATATTTGGTATAGAGATTTTTTATTTAAAAATCCCGGTATTCCGGAAGGAAAATCCTGGGACTTAAAGGGGCTTAAATCGTCTGGGATCCCGGATTTGACTTCCCTAATGTGTACATATATTTAACAATGCCGACTTTTGGGGCCGCCTTCCTGCCATTTAAAAATTCTAAATCTATATATATTGTGTGTATACGTGTGTGTGTGTGTGTGTGTGTGTCACGTTCTATATTTGCTTTTATTTGCTTCTTCGCATCTCATGTGCGTTGGAAGTTAGCGAAAATATTTACACAAGGATAGGCAGTAAAAAAGGATTTAATGTAACTCTTTTGTTGATTTTTTATGTTTTCCTTTTCTTGAACCAGACTCACCAGAAGTTAAACTAATATTTTTTCTCTTGCCATTTACGGCATAAGATTTGATTGTAGTCAAAGGCTTCCCGATCCAATGTCGTTATAGTGGAAGCCGCAAAACTGTTTTTAATATGAGACGAATGGGATTCAAGAACTTATTTTGTTCGGACTTCGATAGACAATACAACTGTGGGTAGAGATAAAAATCAATGTTGATTATAAATTACTTTAAATAAAAGGCAGAACAGGAAATTTTAATATATAAATTTTCTCTAAGACACAGTCAAAAGCAGTGTTGCCAGAGACCGAGCTTTAAAAATCCCGTTCTCTACTATGAAACTTCCTGTTTATCCAGTTTTCACAATAAAGTGCCGGAAAAAATCCCGTTCCCAGATATTCATAAAAAAAGCTTGTTTTTAAATCACTATTGACAAAAAATATATATTTTTTTCAAAAAGCATTAAAGTTTAGTTTTTAAAACCCTAAGATTTTTAATGTGTTTCTTAGTTTTATGATGACACTGCCCTTCGATCCGCACGTAAAAGTGCAGCCACAAGCCTTGGACATAGCTTTATGTCTAACGCCTTTCACTGGATCCATCCAATCTTTATAATCTGGAACTTAGAGCAATTTTTTCTGAATCGTTAATATCCCTTGTGTTATTTCTGTTAGATGTTTTAGCTTCTTTTTATTTCTCTTTAAACTATTCACAATGGCACTTTCTAGTTCACTTTTAAACAGGGTTGAATAAAAGAGTATTGCTTTCAATATAACATTTTTGATATTGAGTGAAAATTCGATTGAGGTTTAAAAAACCCGAAATATGGTTGTTTTTACACAATTCTTCCACAAGAATTTTATTATTAACACCGTTACAATTATAACTCAAACGCCACATAACAATATAGACAAATAAATATACATTAGACCAAGCCAAGTGCTACTTTGTATGGAATTCTTCGTGCCCCCCCTGAAAAACACGATGGTTGCCAATGAAGTAATTAGAACCCTTAAAAGTCCAAGAATTGTCAAAAATGGCCGGGTCTGTTCAAAAATCCGTTTTTCAGAGAGTAATTTTAGATGAAGTGTATTTTAATTTTTTTATATCATTTCAAATTTATGATGAAAAAGTACCTACTTCTATGTTAAACTAGCTGAAGAATCTGATTATGGACTTAGATTTGACGTGCAATGAAGTCTGGTCCCAATAACGCATTTAAAGTCAACATTTTAAAATTTTTTCATATAATTTTTTATTCATGTTTGTCCTTTGCATTGATCTAGGTCATTTTTTTCAAAATAAATAATGCATTATTTCAGCCCATTTCATTTCAATTAAAAAAAAAATTAATGAGTTGAACTTTGAATGAGATAATATATTTTTTGTTTAGTGATTTCTAAAGGAATATATTTTAATCATTGTGTGCCACAATGTACAAAGTGCCACTTATGTACATATTTATAAAAAGATAATGCGGTAATTTGCTGAGGTTTATAAATAAAAAGATAGATTTGTTTGTTGATGAAAACGAGCAACTGGTCACATTTTTTAAATTTTATTTAAATTTAATTCCAATATTTTGTTTTTCTCTGAAAAACATCATTAGGGAAAGAATAAAAAATTACATAAATTAATGAAATATTAAAATTTTATACATTTGAAAAAATAAAATACAACATCTAACATAAAATTAATAACACTGGACGACCGAGCTTTACTGACTCATTTTAAGGTCAAAAACATAAATAACTGATAGGTTAAGCAATTATATAATTGATAAATAAATCGGTGTATTATAAAAATTACTAATAAAACGAAGTGTCTATTTAGTTTTTTCATTTTGCAAATTTAATGACCGCATTCTTCCTTGCAACCAGTTCTGATGTGGATTAATCAAAGTTATGAAATCGGTGGCGTTATGGACATGTACAAATCGTTATTCAAATCTAATGTAGTTTCTTTACAATTTTTCAATGCTTTTGTGAATTTGCAAAATAAAATTTAGACATTGCAAAATCTAAGGAGCACCATTGCATTTTTCATAATAAAAATAGAACAAATCATTTTGTGTGAGACAGTTTTTGCAGTATAAGAATGCAATTTTCCCTTCTTATTTTTTTTACCACAAAAACAACTATTGTCCCGTTTTTTCGAAGAAAAAGAAATATGAAGGACCTTTTCAAAAAAAAAAAAAGATTAAAAAGTTTAAAAATATAGATAAATAGTAATGTTGTTCAAGTAAAAATTTTTTCAAGTACTTCGCTTGAGCTTTTAAGCGGGGTACATATTAACGATCATGAGTGACATTCATGCTCAAATTCTCTCTTTTTACACAGGTTCGCGTGTGTGTACCTTCGTCATTCAACAGTCAACCACAGAAATTTTTGTGGTTGCATTTTTGAGTGTCACTCCGGAACGTTAATGACCCTGTTCTCACTCGCCTTAAAAAAGGCAGAGTAATGGCGTTATTTTGACACTATGCATCTGTCAGGTGTTCTTACTACCGACTTTTTTAAGCCCGCCTTATTTTGCATTCCGAGAACAGTCCATAAATGTGGTGTTAAATTTCGGAGAATTCATTACTTTGTAAGTCTTAAATTAAACAGCAACGCAAACAGAAAACCCAACCAATGCAAAACAAAATTTATTTGCGCTAAAACATAAGAGAACCACGAGGAAAATGAGGCACAATGAAACTTCAAAGTAACAGACGTCAAAATGAATCGCAAAATTTTTAAAATTTTTGAAAATGCTGCCTCACGTAACTTGTCACCTTCCCACTTCCCACCTTACCTGTAGACGTCAAAATTAATCCGATGATCCGCCTAACGTAAGGCGCGTGAGAACAGGCTCAATGTGTACCTCGCTGCTGTCAAAATTTAGAATTTAAGAAATATCGAAATTGGAATAAAAAATTTTGATAAAATAAATGTATATTGTAGGGTATTCATTAAAGATAGACAAAAATAGTCCAAATGGTCTTTGTAGCGCTTTTAATTGACAATTATTATTTGATTGATTGTTCAAACGTACAGTAATGGTCAAAAGGGCGCACGAATATATGAATTTGCATTTCATTTCATCCAAAAGACAACAGCTCTATTTCAATCAATCTTTTTCTATTTCAAATTATAAAACATTTTATTTATTACCATCTGGTAACTATTTTTCAAACTAACGGGGCTTTTATTCTAGCGTAGAATCGAAGCTGGCACGTTGAGAAGGCAGGTGTGAATACTTTTATCATGAGATTTTGTAAAAAATTTATTACATTTTTTTTATTTCAGTTTACTTCAAGGAAAGTTAGTAAATATTGTTTTTTAATTGTTTATAATTTGAATTAAAAATTTATAAATTCATTAATTAAATTGTAGTTTTTCGATTATCTAATCAAAATCTCTTAAAATCAGCACACATGAAAGTTTGATGATGAATATCTTTTGAACGCTTAATATAATCGTCAAAGCAAACAAAACCATTTTTATAGAGCAGTTAATTTCCTACAAAAATTTGTATTGCGCATATTATAAAAGTCATTTATTGTCGAGTTATAAAATTTATAAACCAAAATGAAAGATGTCTTAAAATAATCAAACTTAAATGTTCAATATCCTTTAAATGGTGAGGCTTACAAAAAATATATTAGATAATTTTTTTGTAGATCATTAAATTTCCTACAAAATTTTTGGAAAATATTTTTCTCTACAATCAATTAATGATGAGGTATGAATTTTTTTCTATTGGACTGAAAAAAAAAACAACTGCGATGCGGAGCATCTTCCTATTAAAATGAAGAGCTCATATTTGGTGAGAATTTTTTTAAAGTGTCTATCAACCCATTTTTCCGTGTCACTTTAAAAAACATTATTAATTTTTTTGACCCACTGTAATGTATACGTATAATTAAATTATTTTCAACTGTAAGATTTTACCATTTTTAAATAAAAACAGTTATTTTAATAAATGTTTTCCCTCCTTTGTAACAAATCCTAATGGTCCATCCAACACCTCCCTCCTCTCTCAGCATCAGTAAATTGATAAATTATTTCAAAGTATTGAAAATATCAATTACTAATTATACTTACCTTATTTTAATTTAAATTTTAAAAAACATACTTAAATACTAGTATTAAAAACATGTGAGAACTATCTGAAAGTTCTTTGTTGGTGTTATTTAAAATTTACCTTATTTTCCAATTGAGTAAATTAAATAATTAAAAATTCAATTACTTCTAACTGAAATATTTTCATTGTTAAATATAATATATTTTCAACTTTTTAATTTAACTTGAGTGCATCACAAATATTTACTGAGGCCTGCATCAGTAAGACCCAATGATGTTTATTGACGATAACATATAGAGACGAATATTTTTTTTTATTGTAGTGACCATATTTAATGCCAACAGATATTACCAAAATCACCATTGGAAAGAGTGCAGCTTTTTGTTGAATCCCCAAACCGAAACCGAATCGCCATCAATTTGCCAGTCACTTGCATTGTTTTGCCAGCAAGCCAATCCATAACTAGGTGTTTGAAGATAGAGCTGCTTCCATGCGCTGCTTTGGTCCCTGTGGTACTCTGTGGCACTCCATTGTATGCGGTGGACCTTTTTGAATCGAATCTACTGCATGATCGTAGTCCAAGTGTGGCATGGGACTTAATCCCTTAATGGAAAGCATTGACCATCATATATTTTTTATGTGCTTTTTTCTTTTGCTCCACAAGCCGAGTGTTTTAATGTAGTTTGAAAAGATATGCATGGTATGTACGTGCACATCCTGTATGCTTGTGAGTGAGTCAGTCTGACTCATTCTGCTACAGAATGCTTTTGCTGTTTATTAATGTTGTAAAAATCATTATTTTTGGTGCAATGGTAACTGTTTGGCTAAAATTATTTATTGTGGTCAATTCTGCTCCAGTTAATAAATAATGTGGTCTGAACACTGCATGATGCTTGAGTTATTCGAGCTGTATATAATGTGATGAGAGTGAGTAATAAAATCTATGAGAAAATCTCAGATAAGTAAAATTTAAAACCTATAACAGCCCCAACATGTTTATCCTAATAATTTCTATATAAAATTGTTTTCCTTTAGGTTTTCCTCACACACACATACACAGGATGAAAAGTTACAACACATCAACGACGCAAACAAAAACGTAAACAACCACAATAGACTGAAAGTTCATTTTTCGCATGATGAAATTTGCAAGAAGCTCTCCAAGGATGAAGTCAATGTTGCCAAAGTAAAGCAAACGCAACGCCATTTAAATAAAGTTATACTAGACGCAATGTAGTTCCCCCAATTTATATTCATGTGTTGGTATATGCAATAAATATGGTTATGTGCGTGTGACTGAGTGTAAGTGTATTTAATGTAAAACTTGATTAAGGGCATTAATCTGTATCACGAAGCAGCACACCAACGACAAGCAAGACACGAGAAGCAATAGAATTTCGTATAGAAAAAAGTATTGCTTCTCGTGTCTTGCTTATCGTTGGTGTGCTGCTTCGTGATACAGATTAATGCCTTAAGTCTAACTTTTTGCTTTTAGGACGCTCGTTGCCCTTTGATTGGGCCAAAAATCTCTTGAGCCAGCCAAATAACCAAACCCAAGGAATCGTGCTTGAAACTTTTGCTTTCTCGTTTCTCTTTATTATTTTTATTTATCTTTATTGCTGTTTCAACTTGTATTCTTTTTGTTAAGTAAACAATTTTCGAATATTTTTGGCATTTCTGACGAGTTTTGTGTTAAAGAATCCAATGGTGATCCCTGAAGATAGGAGCATGTTATTCTTATCCTCGGCTAAAGTAAAAATGCCGTTAAAATATTCAAGTTTTGGTATCTATTCTCATGAATTAGTAATTTTAAAACCAATTGTGGAACCACATGACCAGCACCTTTCGACATGAATACGTATATATTATGGATATCACCTTTTTTCTCTTCTTTTTTCAAGGTTATTATAGAGAGGTCCGTAGAGAGCTAACTTCGAGTGAAAAACTTTTTCATAAGCAATACATAATGTTTTTGAACTGCTTCTTGCTAATGTCTACTTGCTCTTCCTTAGGTACCGAACAGATTGGTATCGGTATCAGTCAATATTGTTATACAAGAGCCATATTTTTATTTATGTAACAAATTTTTTAATGGCCCTGTTGAACTAATTTTACGACATTCTTTTTTTTTTGTGTTAACAATTTCTCAGAATAGCATTAAGAATTTATTAACAAATATAAAAAATTTATGAGTGACATATTCCACACTGCGATGTGGAACGATACGAAGTCAGCTTGATGAAAAAAAGGTCTAGACATAAAAAAAAATACTTTTGATGTAAAGTTTTGAAATTTATCTGTAAGTGTTTAAAGCGACATGGACTTAAACAATTATAAAGTTCAGCTATTATTAGAATAGGAGGATAAAACTAGAAATGACACTAAAAATCTTAGAAATGGTATGGTAATGGTATGGTAATGGTATGGTAATGGTATGGTAATGGTATGGTAATGGTATGGTAATGGTATGGTAATGGTATGGTAATGGTATGGTAATGGTATGGTAATGGTATGGTAATGGTATGGTAATGGTATGGTAATGGTATGGTAATGGTATGGTAATGGTATGGTAATGGTATGGTAATGGTATGGTAATGGTATGGTAATGGTATGGTAATGGTATGGTAATGGTATGGTAATGGTATGGTAATGGTATGGTAATGGTATGGTAATGGTATGGTAATGGTATGGTAATGGTATGGTAATGGTATGGTAATGGTATGGTAATGGTATGGTAATGGTATGGTAATGGTATGGTAATGGTATGGTAATGGTATGGTAATGGTATGGTAATGGTATGGTAATGGTATGGTAATGGTATGGTAATGGTATGGTAATGGTATGGTAATGGTATGGTAATGGTATGGTAATGGTATGGTAATGGTATGGTAATGGTATGGTAATGGTATGGTAATGGTATGGTAATGGTATGGTAATGGTATGGTAATGGTATGGTAATGGTATGGTAATGGTATGGTAATGGTATGGTAATGGTATGGTAATGGTATGGTAATGGTATGGTAATGGTATGGTAATGGTATGGTAATGGTATGGTAATGGTATGGTAATGGTATGGTAATGGTATGGTAATGGTATGGTAATGGTATGGTAATGGTATGGTAATGGTATGGTAATGGTATGGTAATGGTATGGTAATGGTATGGTAATGGTATGGTAATGGTATGGTAATGGTATGGTAATGGTATGGTAATGGTATGGTAATGGTATGGTAATGGTATGGTAATGGTATGGTAATGGTATGGTAATGGTATGGTAATGGTATGGTAATGGTATGGTAATGGTATGGTAATGGTATGGTAATGGTATGGTAATGGTATGGTAATGGTATGGTAATGGTATGGTAATGGTATGGTAATGGTATGGTAATGGTATGGTAATGGTATGGTAATGGTATGGTAATGGTATGGTAATGGTATGGTAATGGTATGGTAATGGTATGGTAATGGTATGGTAATGGTATGGTAATGGTATGGTAATGGTATGGTAATGGTATGGTAATGGTATGGTAATGGTATGGTAATGGTATGGTAATGGTATGGTAATGGTATGGTAATGGTATGGTAATGGTATGGTAATGGTATGGTAATGGTATGGTAATGGTATGGTAATGGTATGGTAATGGTATGGTAATGGTATGGTAATGGTATGGTAATGGTATGGTAATGGTATGGTAATGGTATGGTAATGGTATGGTAATGGTATGGTAATGGTATGGTAATGGTATGGTAATGGTATGGTAATGGTATGGTAATGGTATGGTAATGGTATGGTAATGGTATGGTAATGGTATGGTAATGGTATGGTAATGGTATGGTAATGGTATGGTAATGGTATGGTAATGGTATGGTAATGGTATGGTAATGGTATGGTAATGGTATGGTAATGGTATGGTAATGGTATGGTAATGGTATGGTAATGGTATGGTAATGGTATGGTAATGGTATGGTAATGGTATGGTAATGGTATGGTAATGGTATGGTAATGGTATGGTAATGGTATGGTAATGGTATGGTAATGGTATGGTAATGGTATGGTAATGGTATGGTAATGGTATGGTAATGGTATGGTAATGGTATGGTAATGGTATGGTAATGGTATGGTAATGGTATGGTAATGGTATGGTAATGGTATGGTAATGGTATGGTAATGGTATGGTAATGGTATGGTAATGGTATGGTAATGGTAAGGTAATGGTATGGTAATGGTATGGTAATGGTATGGTAATGGTATGGTAATGGTATGGTAATGGTATGGTAATGGTATGGTAATGGTATGGTAATGGTATGGTAATGGTATGGTAATGGTATGGTAATGGTATGGTAATGGTATGGTAATGGTATGGTAATGGTATGGTAATGGTATGGTAATGGTATAGTAATGGTATGGTAATGGTATGGTAATGGTATGGTAATGGTATGGTAATGGTATGGTAATGGTATGGTAATGGTATGGTAATGGTATGGTAATGGTATGGTAATGGTATGGTAATGGTATGGTAATGGTATGGTAATGGTATGGTAATGGTATGGTAATGGTATGGGAATGGTATGGTAATGGTATGGTAATGGTATGGTAATGGTATGGCAATGGTATGGTAATGGTATGGTTATGGTATGGTTATGGTATGGTAATGGTATGGTAATGGTATGGTAATGGTATGGTAATGTAATGGTAATGGAATGGTAATTGCATGGTAATGGAATGGTAATTGCATGGTAATGGAATGGTAATGGAATGTTAAAGGTATAGTATTGGTATGGAAATGGTTTGACAATGGTTTGGTAATGGTATGTTTGTGGTATCAAAAGCTTTAAAAAATGTAACCAAGGTGGTATTGTATATGCAGACCTAATATCCTTTATTGTTTTAAGTATCGTGATGCAACAGGTATACTCTGCTCTTAATCCGGACAGACAAATTATTAACAGTCTATGTTGACGAAAATTTTTAAAAAGACTTAAGTTTTTGAAAATTTTCTAAAAGGATTTTTATTAAATTTGTATAATTTACAATAGAACAAAGTTTAGTTGACCGTAATAGACCTCTTATTAAGCCCAACATGATTTTGTTTTAAAATTATTATTAACTATCTATTACAGCTTAGCTGTGTTGAGTGTGTCCTTGGTAAAATTTTAAAATTAAAACCTGAATAAAATTATTTATTATATGTATGAAGTTCATACGATTTTGTATTGTTTCAAACGTTCTACCTCCCTTTTTTTTCATACAAACAATTAAAACTAACAAGGACATAAATGTAGTTTTGACCAATCTAACTAATCCGATAATAAACGCTTATTTGCCCAATTTTGATATACATCCTCTTAGAATTAGGCAAATATAAAAAATATGATTTTTATGCATTTTATTTGATTTTTCATTTGATTAAGGGAAAACAAAAAACATAATTTAAGTAAAATGGTACAAATATATACAAACAGCACTATTTGCATACAAGTAATGCGCATTGAAATTTTCTGCTGGGGTGTCATTTTTTTATAAGTGAATATATCTGAAAAAATAGTCGTTTTTTAATTTAACTTAATTAAATTTTTAAGTTAAGAAAAGTATTAAAACCCACGAGTAAAGCGGACTTACATGCTTTTCTGTGGCACTCTGCACAGCTCTAAGTACGGCTTCTGTTTAGCAAGATCCTTTATTTTTTGCTCTCGAACTAAGACTCCCGAGCCTTTTTAAGAGCTGCCTACGATCAATCAATACAAATAAACCAAAAAGCGACAAACATTTCAACAAACTGATTCGTTTTGCCTTAATAAAAATTTATTTAACTTAGAGAACGGCTCATGAGCAGGAGCTGCAAAGATGCTCGGCAGCACAAGCAGGAGCTGCAAAAGTTAAATAAGTGACTCTGGCTTGCGAATAATAACAGCAAAAATTACAAAAGGGCTCTAGCTTCCGCGCTGGAGTTACGAGCAAACGAGTGTTTCCATTCCATGAATTGAACAGTTATTTAAAATGGAAAGTAGATTCGACTTTCTTTTATTTGGAGATTTATTTGGAGAAAATCAAAAGATTGAACTGTGTTATCTGATGTCAGTTGTTATTGTTGTTTTTTTTTTCTAACGACACTTGAATTCGTCAAGGTGCAGGTGGAAAATGTTAACAAAGGACAATAGTAGATATACACAAATACTGCCAACCAAAAATTATTGAACAGAGTGCAGACGCGATGTTTTTGTTATTTTTTTAAGCTGTTGAGCAAAGATTAATTCTTAATTGAAAGCTGTAGGTAAAGCATCAACATGAACAGCAGCAATAACTTTTACAATTGCAAAACATTGCAATTCCAGCAAACAGCAAAACATTGCAATTGCAGCAAACAGCTTGCAGCAAACAAATGCATGCTCAGAATAAAAACAAAACAAAACACACACACGCACACACACTCACTCTCACGCATACATTTGCATAGTATGAATTGTTATTTAAAGCACTTGGGCCTTATAAAAACAACAACAATAACAAAAACTTTACAACATCATAAACAAAAAGTATTCAGCCGCAATCAACGAACATCAACAGCAACAGTAGCAGAAGCAGCAACAACAACTTCACGAACAAAGATACCAAAAATAATTTTAACAACAATCAGCAGCAGCGAATGCAATAAAATATTAAGTATCTCAGCAGACACCGGAATCGGTCCAGTGTTGCCAACTTTACATCAATGCACATAAACACACACGCACACACACATTCAAGCATATATTCAGTCATTTGTGTAGGAATTTTTATTCTGTTTTTATCGTAACGTCAGCTCCTGGCTATTGTTGGTGAAATGTATGTGCTTTTGTAGTTGTTGAAGGTTTTTGCTATTGTTCCATCTTCAATCTAGTTATGTATGTCCACGTAGCACTAAATGTTGAAATATCATTTCATCACCAATACATGCAAAAGTGCTGATGTATGTGTTTTGATGAGGGCGCTATTTTCTGTTTTTTGATTTTTATTCGTTTTTTATTAGCAAAAACTTTTAACAGTATTTGTTGGACAGCTAATGGATGGAGAGCCACCACATTTTATTTCCACGAAGCTGGTGTATGTATATTTTTGGCTTACGTTTTTAAATGGTTGGCCATGTTTAATAATTCCACCACGGTTAGTAGTTGACTGCGATAAAAGTGATGCGAAGTTTTTATGTTTTTAATAGCTTTGTAAGGCAAACAATTTATGTTGAGCGTCATCGTGTTTTTTTTATTTTATGTTTGAATGTTGGTAGTTGTTATAAATGGCCATTTAAATATAAGCGCGCTAAAGTGAAGTGTTTTCAATTATTTTAATTAGTAATTTTTCATTGGGTTACCCTCATGTGTAAAAAACATAAGCTTTTTGTATATCAACTTGCTTGCAGTGAAGGGTATACCTTTTGCTTGGCTTTGAAATATCTTGTAATTTCACAAGAAACTTCAAATTTTCCCAACTTTATCTGTTTTTGACTATAACTGTTGAATCTATAACTGTTTTTGACTCTTATGCTTGACTTTTTAATAACGCTCATTTCAATGGAAAGTTAGAAAAAATCCTGTGAGTTTTTCACCGGTACTATCTTTGATAAGACATGATATACGTTGCTGGAATAATCTATTGAGATATCTTTTGGTATAAGGTCATAAAAATCAACTTTTCAAAATATCTCTCCAATTTATGGCAATTGAAGATACATTTTATTAAAATGTTTTTAGCTGGTTTTACACAAAAAAGGTCCATAACAAAATTATCACCTATATTTCTCTAAATATCCGTCTCATTTTTTATTCATTTTCGTTACCCTTATATACTCCGAGATATTCTTTTTTATTCTCATCTTAGAATTATAAAATTTTAATAAATTTACAATATTTACATTAAGAAAAATTTGGGTCAATAAACATTGTCAAAAATTTCATATGTCATATTAATTTTTAATTAAAGGTGTTAAAAATAAATTTAACCGAAACTGAACTTCAACAGTCTATATTTATAACCAAAAGAATCACCTGAGTTAATTTAGCTCTGTTCGGCTGTCTAACCCTCAATCTAGAATTACGATTGCAGTCGAGGATTAGAAGCTATTGTTATGAAATCTGATGTAAAATTATTCTTTTAAAGAATAAAATAAAGTTTAATAATTTGCTCTGTCTAATTAAAACCACGCTCTTATCTCATATCAAGCAATGATGAAAAAATTGTACAACCTTCATTGGTCCGCATTTGAAATGGTATTGATTTTTTTTTGAAAGTGTTCAATCATAGTAATATTTTTCTACTTGAAAAGAGGGGTATAAATAATAATATCTTTGCTGTCCTTTGAAAAGTCGATATGTCCTTACTTTTGCTTCACTATACCATAGAAAAAATATAGGTTAACAAAGTCAGTTAACATTTCCATATAAAAACCACTGCCAAAGTACAAAAAGGTCTGGCCAGACCTTTCCGTTGACAGAAGGGTTGTAACGATCCGCCTTTCCCGGCGTCTATAGCTGGGATAACCTCAGTGGTTGTCCGGGGTCGCTCCAAAATTTATTTTAATTGTTCTATTTCCGGACACCAAATCACAAGTTTTAAATTTTCAATTGAGAATTATTTATTTTCAGGCTTTAATCTGATATTAACAATTCAATATATATTCTTATAATCTAAGTTTACAGTTAGTTTGAGTTGATTAATCGAAAGATCCACAGACGACCTTTGCTTTCATACAGGACAAACTTTATATATATTTAAAATCTTGTAGTATTTGCTATATTGGTTACAATAAATGACAGGTTTATGAAAATAGTTGTGAATTTATTTACGCGAAGAGTTTAATTATTTTCTATAAATTTCTTCGAGCAGAATTTATTAACTTTATTCACGCAATAATTTTAAAAGTTTAATTATTAGATATAGCAAAAATTATAGTTATTTGACTGTTAATTTATTCAAACAGGATTTATGAAATTTGTTCACGCAATTATTTTCAGAATTTAAACACTTTGTTGGAATTGTCGATAAATTTAACTCCCTATTTATAGGGGGGGGGGGTTTTAACACGATAAAATATATGAAATAGCACTTAATAATAATATAATAATACAAATGAAAGAAAATATAAAGAAATAGATTTCATATCACCGAATCCGGCACAGGAGTGGGTTGATGATAGGTTCGGGTGTTTTTAGGTTGTTCAGCGATGGTGATGTGGTCCGTGTCTCGTCGGTTGGTTCCGATAGCGCCAGTAAGTAAGATGGTGACCTTGTTTTGTCAAGGGCAGAGCGACGTGCCTGTGTTTTCTGTGTTTTAGGTATCGGGATTAAGCAGGAAGGACCTCAATCCAGTATGGAAGAAGGACCCCCCCTGCGGAAAATGTGAGTTATTTCTCCCAGCCCGAGTAGGGCCCACGCACTGGTTGAAATAAAAAGGATGGGAGGATGGGTGTTTGTTTGTAGCTCGAGTAATTTTAATACCACGATTACTACTTTTATTTTTTTCTTTGGGAACACTAGGTGTGGGATAGGATCACTTCTCCACACAGAACACTTCACTCTGCACTCCACGTTTACTTGGTACACTCACCTTACACTGGGTCTACCTCACCAACACGTGCACGTTTGTAGAATTTAGTGACGTCCCTCTATACCGTGAGTTGAGCTCCTGATGATCCTTGGGACAATCTGATATCCTTTCGTCAGGACACTCGGTTCGCAGCTGGCAGTACTTGACTTCTAGTTATATTGAAGTTACCGCTGGCTGTCCTATCACTGGGTTTTCAGATTTTAAAATAGACTTCACAAATTTTGTTCTTTTCACGTTCACGTCTGACAAGCGACTCCCCGACTTGAGTCTCGGTTCGCTCTTATGTAGTCATCTCGACAAAATGTTGCTGATTAGTGTTTCCAGCGGTCTCTTGTTTGCCGAGACATCGTCTGCTAGCTTCGGTTATGTTGCCCTCTCTGGCAACATTCCTGAGTCTGGAATTATCAACATGTTGCTTCCAGTGAAACATGTTGCTGGTTGTCCCATTCTCGTCGTTCCTACGTGATGTTGCAATAATTCGCTGCTCTCATCATGCTGCCCGTTCTTAGGGTCTTGTTGTCGTGTTCTATTGTCGTCATGTTGCTCATTTCTTGCTGGCATCGGTATTCTGAGTTACTTCGGCATTGTGTCGGTGACATCCTCTCAGCGGTACGAACCTTCTCGATTCTCGTATTCTCTCGGTGTCGTCATGTGCTTTGGTGCCAAGCGTTTCAATGGGGTCCCGTTATTAAATCGCCTGATGTTGCCTATGTGCGAGAAAAATACCAAAGAATTATACACATTTACATATATACGCATTTATATAACTGCGCAATTGATGGTCGCTATTTATGATTAACCCTGGAAACCCATTGGTGCGTCAAATGTTCATGTCATGATTTTGTAGGGCCAACTGTCCCACTAGGGTAGGGTCGACCTCTACGCTACTTTACTCATGACAGATTTAGGTGACTAATGTATTCGACTTTTCAAGCGGTAAGTATCGATGTTGACTTAACTTTCCGACGCATGTTCATAAGCGTTAGTCATTATGGCCAAAACTGCCGGTAACAGCTCGTGACGTCGCTTTGGCGTATTTTCGCGATACAGTGGGTCGCAGTGGCAAATTAACCATGGTTAATTTGTCAATGCTCGCCCAATGACCGACGTCACGAACTAAGGTTACTAGAGCCATGCTTTGCCAAACTACCCTGACATTAGTCCACCTATAGCCAGCCAAAATGAAAACAGGACCACTTTCTCTAAATTCAATGTTTTAATGGTTTTCAATGAGAATAATTACAAGCAAAAGAAATAATAATAAAATCTATGGCGCCAGGCCCAAGACGGTTCTGCGCGCGTCTTAATCCGACGTTCTCTCCTGGGGCTCGTTACCCACAGGGATTTTCAGGTGTCTCCTAGCAGGTGCCTGCTCGGCGGTGTGCTGCTGCCTTGACGGCTTTATCGCACTTTCGTGTGTTTTGGTGTTATACGGTGTGACCTCTGTAGTTCATGCCTAGGAGTAAAACATTAATTTCGCATGTGGGCTAAATTTGGTACAAATTTAGTCCTTACATTTCCTCCCTACTTTGCGGGGCGTTCCAAAATCATCACGGCCCCGATTCTGCTGATGATGACCCGGTAGTCGATGGCGCCAATGGTGATTTTAGATCGCATTCTACTGCCTGGTCTCCAATTCTGTTTACGCTTGTCGATGAACTGGGTCAGCTGGTGAAGTGCGGCTAGTCTTTCGGCGCTGGGGCCTGCTGGCATATCAACTGCAGTTGTGGTTGGTCGGTATTCGCTCGAGCTAGGCTGGGCTGAAGCTGGCGGGTTCACATTTTCGAGTGGTAGCACCGCAGCGGGTGTTTCGCGCAGTTCGCCAATGTCGTCTACGGCGTCGCTATCCACTAGTTCGGCGACAAAGACCGGTGATGTAGGTAGGATGGCTGTACCGGTGCCAATGACTCCTCTGATCCACTCTGTAGAATTCTGTGGGGGATCATGTGACGTAATTGTTCTTTCGGCCATAGTTGGTGGTGTTTCTAAAACCATGTCGATTATGGTACCGGTGGCCAGCGGTTGCAAACGATTGTCGCTTGGCTGAGGGCGAGGTTCAGCGTAGTCGGCTGTTGGTTCAGCTTGAGCCGGTGCATCCGTGCGGATGATAGTGTGTCGGCTTGCCGGTTTGATGACGCTAGGTCGAGGTGGTAGCTGGCTTGGGCTGTGGTCATCCCTGCTATAAATGGCTTCGTGTGCTCGCGTGGTGGAGGCTGGTGGGCCCACTGGTGTTATTTCAGCGGGCGGTACGGTTTCGGCGAATCGCAGTGGTGGTAATGCCGAATGTAGGTGGCTAGGTGTTAGGCTGCGCATCAACATGGCCAGTTCTGGTCGTTTACGCTTGGCTTCTGCTGGCGGGAACCATTCTCGTCCGCCGACCGTTTGTAGATTTTGGTTTGGTCGCTGCAGGAATTTCTCCATAAAATGCAGCAGGAATACACCGCAATCCGCGAAGTTGTTTTGCTGCGGTACCGTGACGGCCAAATATGGCATGGTTTCGGGAGTCCACGTTCCCTGTGGTGTTTCGGGGTATGCCGCCTGCCAGACGCACTGAAGGTATCCGCGTATCGGGGCAGCCACATGTTGTCGGGTTCGGCGCGCCAGGGAGTCCAGCAGCCAGATATATCCGCGCGTGTTGTCGGGTCGGGGTTGTCGTCGCAGGCATACGATTGCCAGGAACCAATGGTGGGCCTCGTTCACTGGGATGACCAAGTATGTTTTCTGGGTGATATTCACCCGCTTGGTCCAACGCTTGACGCCCTCATACTGTTCTGTTGGCGTAGCCTGGTACCCTTTACGTGTTAGCTGCGTGAAGAAGTGTGTGCTGTACACGTGGATCTCCTGTTGTACTTCTTTTGGCTGTTGTAGGACGAGCCATCGCAGGTAAAAGTCGATGGTGTTGTCGTTTAGCCACTCGCCCTCCTGAGTGCACACGTAGTCGGCTGTATATAGCGTAAGGCTACCTGGGCCTGGTGGAAAGCTAAACAGTGCCATGTTGGTCATAGTAGCAGCGTCGACGCGAGCATAATTGGCCTGTACTACGGCTGTTTTTCCCATTCTGTCGGTTGCTGGTCGGTTGTCCTTCTGCTTCGGCTCCATTTTCCCTGAATTGTAATAGCTGATTAAAATTTTTCTTCTCCTACTTGCAGTAATTGTTAAAGTGTATTTACCAAGTTTTATTTGAATTTTAACTTCCGTTTTGTGGCTTCTTATTAGCGTGTTTTGACTTTGAGCTGATTCCAGTTGGTTTTATTATGTTGTCGTTTGCGTCTGAAAATACTGACTATTATTTTGAATTTCTTAGCGTTGCCAGATTATGCAACTTCGCGTTTGCAGTCGACACTACCAGGGATGTATGTTAGTAAGTGGCTGGTATTCACACGCTCAGTTCTGGGATGCCCAATTGGATGTCATAAATCTGATAGGATTTGCAGGGAAAAGGAGTAGGAGGGAAAGGATCGCCGAGGTTTTGTTATACGTAATCTTATTTCTCTGGTTAAGACGAATTTTATCAGACATATCTAATTTAGAACGACAAATTTGTTGTGTGTTTTTTTTTTTTGGCCCTTAGAGCGGTTTAGAGCGGGTGTCATTATGCGAAAAGATTTATCGATAGAGAGGTTTACATTGTTTTGCTGCAGACTTTAAATAGTAGCGTGTCTGCTACTTATTTGTACTTGATTGCGGCTTTTGGGCCGCTGATTTGGCATTTTAGTTCGAGTAGTTGCCTCTACTAGGGTGGTTTGCAGTTGTTTCGGCGGCTGCTGCCGCTGGTTGCGTCGAAGACGCACTTGGTTGCAGTTGTTTGGGCGGCTGCGGCCGCTGGTTGTGTCGAAGACACACTTGGTTGCAGTTGTTTGGGCGGCTGCGGCCGCTGGTTGTGTCGAAGACACACTTGAGATGCAGTTGTTTGGGCGGCTGCGGCCGCTGGTTGTACCGAAGGCACACTTGGGTTGCAGTTGTTTGGGCGGCTGCGGCCGCTGGTTGTGTCGAAGACACACTTGGGTTGCAGTTGTTTGGGCGGCTGCGGCCGCTGGTTGTACCGAAGGCACACTTGGTTTGCAGGTTTTTAGGTAGATGCCGCTACCTTTGTTGTTGATGACGGGTGGTATCATCAATCGTTGTATAGTTTAATAACGCGGTTATTGCCGCAGTTTGCAGTGGTTAAGACGGATGCTGCCGCTTGAGTCGATGGCCTATTGTCTACGGTAACTGCTTGGCGAGGCGTACTGCTTGTGGAAATTTTTATCCATTTTATGGCGGTGCCGCTGGCGTGCTGGAGTAGTTGACAGATGGCCCGCACTAACGGGCGCGAAGGCTCCTCTTCTCGCTTGCCTGGCTGTAGGTGTTGTAAGCGCGGTCTAGCTTGCAGTTGTTGACGCAGGTGCTGCTGCGACTGTGCAGTTGTTTAGGCGGATGCTGCCGCCCATGATCGGCAATAGGTGGTGTTGACACGGTCATGATAGCAGTTGTTGACGCAGTTGCGGCTGCTGTTGCGCAGTTGTTTCGGCGGTTGCTGCCGCCCAAGTCGATGGCCTATTGTCGACGGTAACATCTTGACGGTGGCGTACTGCTTACGGAGAATTTTATCCGTTCTATGGCGGTGACGCTGGCGTTCTGGTGTTGTTGACGGGAAGTCCGCTATAGCGGGCACGAAGGCTTCTCTTATTGATGGACCGGCTGTAGATGTTGTTGGCGCGGTCTAGTTTGCAGTGGTTGGCGCAGCTGCTGCTGCGACTATGCAGTTGTGTAGGCGGATGCTGCCGCCGATGACCGGCAATAAGTGGTGTTGGTACGGTCATGTTAGCAGTTGTTGACGCAGTTGCGGCTGCTGTTACGCAGTTGTTTCAGCGGTTGCTGCAGCTCAAGTTGATGGCCTGTTGTCGACGGTAACATCTTGACGGTGGCGTACTGCTTACGGATAATTTTATCCGTTTTATGGCAGTGACGCTGGCGTTCTGGTGTTGTTGACGGGAAGTCCGCGATAGCGGACACGAAGGTTCCTCTTCTTGCTTGGCCGGCTGTAGATGTTGTAGGCGCGGTCAAGTTTGCAGTTGCTGGCGCAGATGCTGCTGCGACTGCGCAGTTGTTTAGGCGGATGCTGCCGCCCACCATCCTGAACAAAATTTCTGTTAGCTATCGATATTTGCTTCATCGTAGACTTTCTTCAAGTCGTTGACGGGCACCTTTCGCGTACAGGATTCGCCTTGCCTTCTTACCAACGTGATCACTGGTGAGCTGTATCCAAACGTACGAAATGGTCCTGCGTGTTTCGGTGGTAATTTAGTTTTTTTATGCCGACTGTGTTGGGGTTTGATACAACCGCTATCGTCGATCTCCAATTCTTGTGTATAGGCGATGCGCTCACCCGTTCTAAGCCCATGGATCCTCGACATCTTTACCATTGTTTTGTTACTTCCGACTCACCCGCAGCAGTATCGAAGCTGTTGTTGAATTTACGCTAGCTATTCTAGATATTAATTATTATTATTATTAAGTGTTTTTTTTTTTCTTTAGGGACCTTTCAAATGTAAAGGATTTTCCCTAGGGTCCTTTCTTGGCGACAGAAGCCGCACCGGTTGTCTAAGTCAACTTTAGGACTACTTCTGTGACGTCAGGTTTATTATTCGTCACTAAATCTTACCGTGCAACCACCTGCCAGGAGTGTCTGAAATTTGGATATAATTGTGTGGGGCGTCAAGTTTTATTGATGGCTAACCATATCTTCTATTATGTAGGTACGATCGTGTTATTGTCTTTTTTTTTCTATTATTATGATTTTATTTTCCTATTATTTAAATTATCAAATATTATTATTTATTTTCTTTATCTGTATACATATATTTTTTTCTCAATGCTGAGGTTATACTTCCTCAATTTGTGCGAACTGCACCGACGCAATAAATCCTGAATGGCTAAAACTCAAAGCTAAATAAACGTCCTTATCTTTCAATATAATCAACACTAAATCAATATTTGCAAGTATTTGAATGCACCAATAGGTTTAGAAGGGTACCTAACTATGTAACCAATCTACCAATTACTAATATCTCAATTGAAAATTTTGATTTAGTGTCCCTGCTCGGGCGCCATGTAACGATCCGCCTTTCCCGGCGTCTATAGCTGGGATAACCTCAGTGGTTGTCCGGGGTCGCTCCAAAATTTATTTTAATTGTTCTATTTCCGGACACCAAATCACAAGTTTTAAATTTTCAATTGAGAATTATTTATTTTCAGGCTTTAATCTGATATTAACAATTCAATATATATTCTTATAATCTAAGTTTACAGTTAGTTTGAGTTGATTAATCGAAAGATCCACAGACGACCTTTGCTTTCATACAGGACAAACTTTATATATATTTAAAATCTTGTAGTATTTGCTATATTGGTTACAATAAATGACAGGTTTATGAAAATAGTTGTGAATTTATTTACGCGAAGAGTTTAATTATTTTCTATAAATTTCTTCGAGCAGAATTTATTAACTTTATTCACGCAATAATTTTAAAAGTTTAATTATTAGATATAGCAAAAATTATAGTTATTTGACTGTTAATTTATTCAAACAGGATTTATGAAATTTGTTCACGCAATTATTTTCAGAATTTAAACACTTTGTTGGAATTGTCGATAAATTTAACTCCCTATTTATAGGGGGGGGGGGGTTTTAACACGATAAAATATATGAAATAGCACTTAATAATAATATAATAATACAAATGAAAGAAAATATAAAGAAATAGATTTCATATCACCGAATCCGGCACAGGAGTGGGTTGATGATAGGTTCGGGTGTTTTTAGGTTGTTCAGCGATGGTGATGTGGTCCGTGTCTCGTCGGTTGGTTCCGATAGCGCCAGTAAGTAAGATGGTGACCTTGTTTTGTCAAGGGCAGAGCGACGTGCCTGTGTTTTCTGTGTTTTAGGTATCGGGATTAAGCAGGAAGGACCTCAATCCAGTATGGAAGAAGGACCCCCCCTGCGGAAAATGTGAGTTATTTCTCCCAGCCCGAGTAGGGCCCACGCACTGGTTGAAATAAAAAGGATGGGAGGATGGGTGTTTGTTTGTAGCTCGAGTAATTTTAATACCACGATTACTACTTTTATTTTTTTCTTTGGGAACACTAGGTGTGGGATAGGATCACTTCTCCACACAGAACACTTCACTCTGCACTCCACGTTTACTTGGTACACTCACCTTACACTGGGTCTACCTCACCAACACGTGCACGTTTGTAGAATTTAGTGACGTCCCTCTATACCGTGAGTTGAGCTCCTGATGATCCTTGGGACAATCTGATATCCTTTCGTCAGGACACTCGGTTCGCAGCTGGCAGTACTTGACTTCTAGTTATATTGAAGTTACCGCTGGCTGTCCTATCACTGGGTTTTCAGATTTTAAAATAGACTTCACAAATTTTGTTCTTTTCACGTTCACGTCTGACAAGCGACTCCCCGACTTGAGTCTCGGTTCGCTCTTATGTAGTCATCTCGACAAAATGTTGCTGATTAGTGTTTCCAGCGGTCTCTTGTTTGCCGAGACATCGTCTGCTAGCTTCGGTTATGTTGCCCTCTCTGGCAACATTCCTGAGTCTGGAATTATCAACATGTTGCTTCCAGTGAAACATGTTGCTGGTTGTCCCATTCTCGTCGTTCCTACGTGATGTTGCAATAATTCGCTGCTCTCATCATGCTGCCCGTTCTTAGGGTCTTGTTGTCGTGTTCTATTGTCGTCATGTTGCTCATTTCTTGCTGGCATCGGTATTCTGAGTTACTTCGGCATTGTGTCGGTGACATCCTCTCAGCGGTACGAACCTTCTCGATTCTCGTATTCTCTCGGTGTCGTCATGTGCTTTGGTGCCAAGCGTTTCAATGGGGTCCCGTTATTAAATCGCCTGATGTTGCCTATGTGCGAGAAAAATACCAAAGAATTATACACATTTACATATATACGCATTTATATAACTGCGCAATTGATGGTCGCTATTTATGATTAACCCTGGAAACCCATTGGTGCGTCAAATGTTCATGTCATGATTTTGTAGGGCCAACTGTCCCACTAGGGTAGGGTCGACCTCTACGCTACTTTACTCATGACAGATTTAGGTGACTAATGTATTCGACTTTTCAAGCGGTAAGTATCGATGTTGACTTAACTTTCCGACGCATGTTCATAAGCGTTAGTCATTATGGCCAAAACTGCCGGTAACAGCTCGTGACGTCGCTTTGGCGTATTTTCGCGATACAGTGGGTCGCAGTGGCAAATTAACCATGGTTAATTTGTCAATGCTCGCCCAATGACCGACGTCACGAACTAAGGTTACTAGAGCCATGCTTTGCCAAACTACCCTGACATTAGTCCACCTATAGCCAGCCAAAATGAAAACAGGACCACTTTCTCTAAATTCAATGTTTTAATGGTTTTCAATGAGAATAATTACAAGCAAAAGAAATAATAATAAAATCTATGGCGCCAGGCCCAAGACGGTTCTGCGCGCGTCTTAATCCGACGTTCTCTCCTGGGGCTCGTTACCCACAGGGATTTTCAGGTGTCTCCTAGCAGGTGCCTGCTCGGCGGTGTGCTGCTGCCTTGACGGCTTTATCGCACTTTCGTGTGTTTTGGTGTTATACGGTGTGACCTCTGTAGTTCATGCCTAGGAGTAAAACATTAATTTCGCATGTGGGCTAAATTTGGTACAAATTTAGTCCTTACAGGGTTAAAATCATTTCTTAGTATGCATTTACATAACTTTTCTACCTGTTAAGTTAAATTTTGATTCCATTCGTAAATTTAATGATAGCATCGTGAGCACATATAATTAAAGTAAAATTTTTAATGTTATGTCTTTAAAGTCACCATATTATCTAAATCTTAAAGGATTTTTTTTTCTACTCTCACAGTACTATATAGGCAGAGACTCATGTGTAAGAGTGGCATGATATTTCCTTATCCTCTACATAGTTTCTACAAAGTCAATCGTCTGACTGACTCATTCTCTTAAGAAAGTTTTATTATCCAGTCAATACTCTTACTTCCATAAAAAAAAATCTCTTTTCCTCCTGGCTTATACCATGGTTCGATTAAATATTTAAAAATTGATTTGGTTCGACCTGTTATTTGATAATTCTTTTTAACTTGCGTAAAGTCCACAAACTCCTGCTACTTTTCCTTATTTTATTTTTCTGTGAACACGAGATTTAATGTAAATTCATGGGTGAATGATTATAAAATAATATTTTTATTGAGTCAATACTTGAAAAACTTTATCTTAGCAGCGCTGCCAGAAGTACATCCTAAATATGAATAGTAGTATTATTTGTCGAAAGCAATAATATCCTTGCATGGTCATTTCGAGTGTCAGGCTATGTTATTTGCGATTTTGGAGTCTTTCCTTGGAAATTTTTTCTGAAATTACAATAATAAAATGAAAGAAAATAAAATTTTTATAAATGCAAAATCTTTGTCATTGAATTTTTATATCATCATGATCTGTTCTCCGAGAAACTTCACTAACTTGTAGAATATTGCTGACTTCGTACATCGTTTTATTATTGGCGTGTCTTTATATGTGATAGAAAATAGGACTGCTGATTTCGTTTTGTATAAGTCCATTCCTATCGAGGTATAAAAAGGCCTCAGGTGGTACAACCATTATCTACTGTTTTGCATATAAATTCTGTGTTGACATAGTATGGAGCCAAAATGAAATTATTTTCCTTATATTCAATGCTTCTAATTATATGATTTCGTTAAAGTTATCAACCCTACTGATTTTTGCCTTATTGTACGATGGAGAAATATTGAATCATATTTGCCAAAAATACGTTAAGCTAGGTCGAATTAATGATTTTTATAGCATGGTCGTAATTTTTGGGCTTATGTGTTTTGAATAGAAACATTTTTTGTGTATGAAAAAGGCATTTCTAGCTTTAATTAATCGTAAATTGATGTTATTGTAAAAATATAAAAATTTATCTAGGTGAATACGCAAATATTTAACCATTTGTTTACTTGGTATGACAAAAATATTATTAGATTTTATACCGAAATTTTTCCAATTCTTTTTTTGTTGTTATTGCTTTACATTTCCTTACAGGAGGACGAAAAAGAATTTCTTCACATCTGTAAAAATTAATTTTAATATTCCAGTCGATAGCATATTTTTCTACAATATTATAATTATATTGTATTGTTTTATTAATATTTTGAATTTGATTATCAGCGTGGAAAAAAATAATATCGTCTGGAAAGCCATGTATATACATATTAAAAAGAATTGGAGAACTCACTGTGCTATCCAAATCCTATCGAAAGCTTTTTCAAAATCAATCAGACAAGCATTAGTACATATCTTTTTATTTAAATTTCAATAAATATTGGAGTCGAGCATATTGTATTTAAAGCTTGTATTTAAATCCGAATTGTTTATTATTGATTACGTTGTTCCTTTCGAAGAATTTTATTAAAGTGTTATTTACACAAACTTCAAAAACTTTACTAATGTGGGGTAAAATAATAATTGAACGAATATTTGTTGGATCAGATGTGTTTTTATATTTTTTTGGTAAAACCACAACTTTCGCCACTTTCCAAGTACAGGAAAAATATGAATTATTAAGCATGCTATTAAAAAGAGTACAGTTATTCCTTACTACAGCCTCTGGAATGTTCTAAATAATATTATTAGGAATATGATCTATGCCAGTAGAAAGTTTTTTCTTAATTTCTTAAAAATAAACAAAATTGAATATTGTGTAGCAAACAAATCTTCTATTGCTTCATCTAGTTTATTAGCTTTTTTATTTTCGTTAAATATAGCGACAGTTGGTTTATTATCCTCGTGCTCAATTTTCTTATTTAAAAACTTGGAGAAGCAATTTTCAACCTCACAGTGCAAACTACTTTCAGGATCAATTTCTTTGGGAGAATAAATGGATTCTAGAAATGCACCAATTACATTCAACACCTGATCTTCAGCTTTTACTATATACCAGTTATTTTGATCCTATTCTAATTCATCTGGATTTATTCCAACATTTTAAAGTAAGAACTTTGCTTCCTAAGGGACTTTTATCATATCCAAGTCCAAAGATTGTGTAGATTTAATTTGCTTATTAGCTTCGCTGAACATGTTTTCAGAATTAGAGCGATCGGTGCTAGTAAGCTTTTTTTAACTAATTTGAGTTTAATTTTATGTAAATGAATTTCTGTTATGTTTCTTGTGACAGTCAGAGTTTTACTTCTTTCTTGATGTAACTTTTTTAAGGTTGCGTTAATAAACTTTTTAGTTGAATCACTGCTTGGGAATCTTGGAACGGATTTTTCTATTGACTCAGTTATGACTTTATTAAGCTGAAGTTAATAGAAATATATTTTAGAATTCGTGCAATTCCTATTGTTTAGAATATTTTTATTGTTTTGAAGCAAATGTGAAGTAAGTTTTTTAAAATTAAATCCCGAAACAGTTTTTTCTTTAAAAAAATGTAAATGGGTGACTGTTTTCATTATTAGATACAAGGTTTTGTATAGCGTTGTGATCACTATCATAATCAATAGTTTTAAGACAGTTGATTGTGTTGTTTTCTGTACGTATATATAAAAGAGTCAGCAATGCTTACAAAGGAGTGGCAGAAGCATATTAACTACATCTGAAAGAAATTTCATTACAAGCTAACCCATCTTTTAGAAAATGTTTTTTTTTATTATTTGAAGAGTTACCCCAGACGGCATGCTTACAACTCAAGTCTCCAGAGATTATATAAAAGAGATTAGGGCTTTGCAAAATTCAAAGATTGAAAAAGTTCGTGTAATTCAGTCTTTAAATAATTTATTATTATTTCCCGATGGATAATATGCTGATATTACAAACGATGTTTTATTTGCTAACAATGGTATTTTAATAATACATGTTTTTAAACATTTGAATGAGTCGAAAATGTTATTTGTATAGCTCTTATGCTTTATAAAATTTTTTATTAATATTGCTGTCCCACCCTTAAAGTTGACTTTATGTTTATTATTGAGTTTTGTTTCGTTTAGTAGAACTATGTCTGGACTATATTTGTATAAAAAGTTACATAAATCATAGCGTTTACTTAATCTAATTATAGAGTTAACAATAATTTGAATTATATTTAAATCTTTTAATTATCTCCACCATTGATAAAATTAAATTTTCTAGCATCAAGAAATATTATCGATAAGTGATGTTTGTATTTGCACTAAAAATTTGATTAGAGAGATTTTGCATGGAGTTGTTAAGCTCTTTTAGTGTAAGATGTAATCTGTCGAGGTGTATAATTGTTGTATTACTCCTCTACCAGAATCTGTTGATCAAAGAACTAATTTGTGAAAAAGTTAAAAGATTTCAAGAGGCGTTATTTGTTGAAAAAGCTTGATTCAAGAAAAGTAAGATTGATTTGGCATGTTTTTGAATCAAGCAAAATAATATCAAGATGTAAGAATATTTTTTTTCTCCGTATAAGAAGCAAGCTATAAACTTAAAGAAAACGTTAAGTTTAGAAGGAAAATTATAAAATAAATTTCTGAACCTGATAGAAACATCTAAACGCTTACTTTTCTTAAGCACGTTTCTAAAAAACAGCCTATAACAAGAAAGCACACCAAGCTACTGCGCTACGTATGAGTGACTTTAATTTAAAAATGCATTGAACTCCAGTACGTATGAGTTACTTTAATTCATTATAAAATTTCAAGGTTACTCCGCTCTGTTTAACTATTAAGCATTGTTCGTTATTTCTACTGCTGCTCATTAAATTTTCCTTCGCCTTCATTATTTTCTGCAATTATACTCGAACCATGGCTTCGAGGTGTAATAAATTAATTGGTAATAGTTAAATAGTCAAATCGTTTTTAATTGTTAAACTTTTGCGGAAAAAACAAATGTTGGAAATTAGTGTTTGTGTGCGTACGGAAAACCTAATGACCTAAACACGAAAGGCAAAGGGAATGCAGTTGAACGCAGACAAAAAGAAAAGAATTTGGTAAAGCAGGAAAACAATAAACGAAATAAATATCAGAACAGGCTACACCTTTTCATTCTTTCTTAAACATGGTTTATGACTTTATGTGTGTTCATATGTGTGAGTGTTTGTATGCGTAGGTAGATATATCAATATATATCTACTGGCAAATATCCGCTGCTTCGCCTGCGATAAAAATATTATATACCATGTAAAAATTGAGAATTTTAAAATTAAAGTATTTCGTTGTATTAAATCAAATGCAAATATAAAAATTATTGTGTTTGTTTTGTTTAATTATGAAAAAATGGTATAAAAGTTACTTGATTCAGCTTGAATACTTTATTTAAACGTTATTTATTTGCCTGGTTTTTTTTTTGTTTCTTTAATTT
The DNA here is from genome assembly GCA_963920525.1 of Dichetophora obliterata. Taxonomy (NCBI): domain Eukaryota; kingdom Metazoa; phylum Arthropoda; class Insecta; order Diptera; family Sciomyzidae; genus Dichetophora; species Dichetophora obliterata. The sequence continues at coordinate 129,587,760 of OY986439.1, forward strand.
TGAAAATGTCCTGCATAAAAAATTTGGGTAAAAAATTGTAGCATAGATTTTGAACACAAATATATTTTTCTTAAATTTTTAAAACATCCGCTGTAATGACATCAAAATTTTGGCGATATATTGAAAATTCAAGACTTTTTTAGTACAACGCATTTTTGTATGAAAAGTAACGATGATTAATAAAAGTAACGTTAAACGAAAGGTTTTTCTAAACATTTTGTACGGATAGTATGTTGATAAAATACCTGTTATTATGCCATAAATTATTGCAATATCTCGAAACCTATAGATTTTCTCAGCATAACGCAATTACTTAAGTCACCGAATTAGATAAACAAATTGAAATTTAAAGTTTTGAACAAACAAGTAAACATCTCCGTCATTTTCAAATATGCCCATATTACACCATGTTTGTAATAGAAGAAAAAACTATATCAGTGGTATTCAATGAACGACATACATATACTGAAAGCGTGTATCAATAAGTATGCACCCTAAATAAAAACTGAATACATTGCGCAATTGGCAGAGCTGTAAAAGAATGCATTCATTTTGATTTTATTCATAAAAAAGAGAATCAGTAGATAACGAAATAAGAATGCATTCAATGAATGCAAAATTGATTTATAAAAAAAATTTTTAATTCACATTCATTTTTAAAAAAATTATTAATTATTCATTTCAATCATTTATTTTCGCTATTCAGAATAATGAATCAATTTTTTATTCATTTGAAGGCTATTCACAAAGAGTGCAATTCACAAATAATTCCAGAATTTTCAGTTGCTCTTTATTTAAATTATTAATTTTTTATTCGTTATTAATTTTTTTAATCATTGTTCATTTGTTGTTCATTATTCGTTTATTATTCATTATTAATTTTTAATTCATTATTTATTTGTTACTCAATATTCCTTTTTTATTCATTATTAAATTTTATTCATTTAAGTCCTAAGCCATTATTAAAAAATTAAAAACAAATGTACAAGTAAACAAGTGAATAATGAATAAAAAATTAACAATGAATAAAAAAATAATAATGAATGAAAAATGAATAATGAATAATAAATGAATAATGACTAAAAAATGTATAATGAATAAAAAATGAATAATGAATAAACAATGAATAATGAAAAAATTAATAATGAATAAAAAATTAATAATGAATAAACAATGAATAATGAATAAAAAACTTACAAATGAGTAATAAATAACAAGTAAATAATGAATAAAAAATGAATATTGAATAAAAAATGAATAATGAATAAAAAATACATAATGAATAACAAATGAATAATCATACAAAAATTAATTGCTTAACTTTCAAACACTTTTAGTGTCAATTTGACACTATTTTTAAAAATAAAACCTTATATCTTTCTTATTTTTGCTCGAATCCACTTGGGATTTTGGCTCAGTGTAACAATCATGCCTAAATTTATGTTTTACCATGACAAAAATTCCAATAGATGTCGGGGTTTTCCTTCAAATGACGTTCAGTGTCAAATTGACACTATGCTAAGAATATAACGCAAAGAAAATATAATACTATAGCTGTAAATTTTTGTCCGTATAAATCAAGTGAAAATTTCCACAGAACGCGTTGTGGTAACTACGATTCCTATTTTTGTCCAATTCATCTTTTACCCTGTGTAAAAAATGTGTCCAAACTTGATGAAGAGCAATCAAATTTTTATTTTTATCATTTAATGAATTATTTTAAATTTATATATCTAGAATGGCAAACTAATCTAAAACATTATTTTTAAAATAAATATTTTTATATAACATGAATATAAATAGAAAAAATTGGGTTCTCAATGGTATTAAACTTAAATCTTTGGTTGTAATGCATAGTGTCAAATTGACACTAAACGTCTTTTACGTTACAAAAAATCAAATGCGTTTGAACGTTAAAGGAGGTTTAAGGCAAACTATTTTTTGAAAATTTAATTTTTTTTCTTAATTGATTATTGTTGCACAACTATCCAAGAACATGATACAGATTCTACTACGCTTAAGACCTGGTGCGCCAGAGTAGCTTTAGGGCCCATTCAAGTTTTTCGGCGACCAAATTTAAAATTTTTCAGAATGCATTAATTTTTCAAATACAAATTGGATTGATGAAATATCTCGATGCAATATTCTCAGAAATACTTAAGTTAATTGAATTAAAATTTCTGTACACGGTTAAAAATCTTGGAATAAAATTGAAACTTTTCTGTACTTTATATATGACCACACCACCTTTGGTTTCAAATCTAGTATTTGAAAAATACTAAAAAATAGTTTTAATACATCTTTGGCTTAAAATTAAGTACAAGCTTGGATTTTAATATAAGAAAAAAAAATAACAAACACAGTGAGATCAAAACAAGGGACATCCGGTTTGTAAGCTCACTACGTTAACCACTGGGCTATTGCGCTATACGAAACAAAGGAAATAAACATGCATATGAACCGAATAGCCTTATATTGAGTTTCAGCATTGCAATATTTCTTTGGTTTAAATTTTAGTACAGAAAAATTTAATTATGGGTTAGTAACTGTAAAAGTTTAAATTTTAAACCGCAACGTTAAAAAATATGCAGTATCCTTTTAGCTGTACTAAAATGTATTCCAAGATTTTTAACCGTGTAGTTATAAGCACAAACGTTTGCAATTTTAATAAATATATAGGCTATAGCTAAATATATATAGTTTCACAATAAAAGACCTGAATTTTTTAAAGACCTGCTCATGAACGAGTACCCAAACTAGCTGTAAGACCTAATGAACTAAAAGATATAACGAACTGAAAGACCTGACGAACTAAATACATGAACGAGGGCACGCAACGAACTGAAACAGCCAATGAACTAAATGAACTAAGGAAACTATATGAACAAACTTGTTCATTAATCACAATTGAACTAAAAAGAGCGATAATTTTAGTGAACTAACTGCATGTTTATGTAAAACGAAACGAAGGCTGAACTTCGTGAAAGAAACGAGTAACAATATTTTTTGATATGGAAAAATGTATCACGTTCAGACTTCGTTTCGTTTAACATAAACATGCAGTTAAAAGCCTAGTACCAACAATCTCTCTATGAGAGCAGATGTTCCATGTACCGCTAAAAATTTCAAAGTTTCTAACTTTTTTATGATCATCGTTTCGTCATTAGTGAATAAACAGTTCTATCGATATCGAAATAATATCGGTAAGGTGATAATTTGCATCGCAAAAGATTTCAAAGAATAAGAGAAACCACTATTTTTGATATAAATCGGCCTAATGCTTACGATATTGAAAATGAGGAAATTTTCGATATCGTAACTATGTAGAGTAAAGTGGTCCGATTTGATAAAATTATGTTTGTACAAATTTTACCAATTAGAGGAGAAAAAAGGATTCTTTTCCAATTCCTTAAACAAAATAAAGTTTTATATACCGTAAAGAAGGCCTGCTTTGCGTCTTTTATAAAACGCTTGCAATTTTTAATTTTGTGATTGATTATTTTTGATTTTGTGGATATGTATCCAAACTTGAGGGAGAACTCAATAAATGAAGTATGCAGTTATCTTATGTTCCACTAGGTCTTCAAACTCCACTATGTCGTATGCCAAGTTTTAACCTTCCTTCCGTCAATCCGGGTTTGACAACCATTTACTATATGATGACATTGAAAATTTCACACCAGACTTGTGCGAGAAACGTCTCGCAGATCTGAAAGAGTTGACGAACGTGTTTATTTGTGCCATGTCACTGGGAGCACGAAAAAAGACCTGAAGCTTTGTGCAATGAAAAAAGACTAAGAGTGCTGCTTAAAAAGCTGAAGCAGTTTGAAGACGTTCGCCTGACAGTCAAGGAAATAACCGGAAAAATGTCTCTACTCGATCGTGAAGTAAAATATTTCGTTAACAATATTAAAATTTGAAAGCCCAAAACAAAGCCAGTAAAGAAAGAAAAGAACGAAGAGATAAAACTGCAGATACTGAGTTGCAAGAGCCAATAGCATCAAACGATGATGATGGATCTCGGTAAGAAAATGTCGGTGAGGAACAGGTTGAAACTCCTAAAGTTCACCCAGAAAAAACAGCAGGAGAAGCAGATCCAACGCCTTGAACTGATCTCTAAATCGAAAAAGTTGCAGAATGTGTTGACTAACGTGAGAATAAATATAAGACGAATGTTAACAAATAAAAAAGAAAAAGAAATTTTCAATTGGGTTGGCAAAAATATGAAACAATATACAAGAACAAAATAGAATGAGTGAGAACTTTTACTATAAAAGAGCGGTGAAATATGTTCTCTGGAAGCCAAAAGAATAAGCCGTTTTTGGTTCTCCTGGGGAGCGCAAAAAATTTTCAGTCGTTCGACTACTTTGTTTTCTACAAACATTTAAAGCGTGTTACATGTTTAAAGCAGGGTTTAAAAAACTACCAAAAAGTTAATTGTTTCTGCTTTCGCTTTGCTGTGCTGTGTGTAAATCAAAGAGGAATAGCCAAAGCAGTAGCCCTATCTTCAAAATATAACTGCTCATTTTATAACACCTATTTTTTTATTTTTACGAATTGTTTGCATTCGCGAACTCAAGTAAAAAACGGGTCGCTGAACCCGAGTGTGTAGTCAGAATTTAAAAAGTATGCAATTCTGAAACAATAGGGCTGCCACCTAATAATGTGTATTTTTAAGAGTTTTAAACATTATTCATCAGTGTTGGGGGGTTGCTGATTTCGAATCTGAGGTCAGAGTTTTAAAATTCAATATGGTTAATAGGTCTGCCACTTACTCTTTTAATTTTACGAATTCGGTGCTGGCGAGAACACCGAGGTAAAATTTGGTCGCTGAATTCGAATCCATGGTCAGAATTTCAAAATAATGAAATTTTGAAATAATAGGGTTGCTACCTAATAATATGTATTTTTTAGAAATTTAACAGTGTTAGGGAGTAGCTGATTTTGAATATGAAGTATTTTTATGGTGCTAGCGGTATTTGATAAGATTGCTCTGTCAGATACGAACCCAGCTGACTTCAGATTCGAAATCAGCGAACCCAACACTGAAAAATCATGTCTAAAACTCTTGAAAATGTATATTATACGATAGCAACTTATTGCATGTTTAAAATAAGATCATTTCGTAAGGCTGTCGTAGCACTACACAGCTTAACAATTTTTATTTTATGCTATTGCTTTTGCTTTGCTTTTGAGGAAATACAAAGCAAAGCGAAATGAGCAGCACAAGTTTGTTTTGAAAAACTTTAGGTAGGACTACGCAGCAAATTTTCGTTGCTTATGCTGTTTTGCTGTAAACAATTTAAGTCCTGGTTTAAAGAACTTCGGAACTGAAAATCGTTTTTAGTTTTTCCCGAATTTGAAAGTCCTCATTTATATCAAATACTATGTACTTTCATTTGCTTTTACCATATTTATTTTATTCTAATATTTCTTTAAAAATATTCTATTTAAAAAAAAATCATCAAAATTCGTTTAAGGACCTGCATACACACATAATTGTATTTATAATTTTAAGATAAAATGAATGAAAGATTAAAATAAAACTACAAATTTCTGAAAAGGATCGCAAAAAGAGTTTAAACTGGTATATTTTCAGTCTGCTGTGCTCTACGAATCTTCAAATTTTTGTTTTCAATTTAACTTATTCGTAATTTAATATTGGTGCAGTTTACAATCTTTTATATTTGGATTGCAAATTTGTGCAATTGTAAAATTTTCCTATCAATTGTGAACGGTCTTTTTTGGTTTACTTTGCAACACTTGTTGCAAAACATTAAATTCTGATTGACAGCTGATTGATTAAAGCAAAATTATTTTATGCTAGAAAATTTCTGCTTTAATCCATTTTATGTCGAAAATAAAGCTTTAAGGCACAATTAATTCGTTTTTTTTATTTGCTTACCTTCCATATGGGCATTTCCATGGTCTCGCACGGGACAGTCGTACGCAGTTAAATTGAAAAAAAAGTAGTAATAACACGGATTTATATTTTGATAATGGTCTTAACTTATAACTCATAGTAAGCTCTATAAGTGGTGCTAAGGTTGATTATCGGTAATTTTTCCTTTTAAAAATAATTGCCAAAAACAACGGGGTTCGCACGGGACAAAAACGGAAGTTTTTTTCGAGGACAACAACTCAAGCGCCGAATTCAGCGAAGTCTGAAGGAATATTTCAAAGAGTTTATTTTATGGATATTGTGCATTGGTGTTTCTTTTAAATTGCTTTTATTTTACCCAATAATATTTAACACTTATTTTTTAATTTAATATTAAGCTCGGTCGCACGGGACAGGTCGCACGGGACAGTTTTTTCCATTGCAATTTAATTGGGTAATTAAGTAATTAGGTAGTTAAGTAATTATGTAATTAGGTAATTAAAAACAAATTCAATATATTTTCCTTTAATTGCATCAACCATTTTTTCATTATCTTTAGCCAATGCCTTCCATTTTTAATAAAACAAAAATGTTTATGAAACATTTACTAAACACTTACGAAAAAGAAAAACTACATTTGTGAAACAGTGCAGACGATGTGATCATCATGGTTAATAATTTTATGTACAAATTGCTTAAATTAATAAAATTAAAATGTTTCTCTTAGATAATATCATAAAATAATAAGTTTTTAATAAGTTTTAATTTTTTGGTCACGGTAGACTTTCCTGTGGAAATACCCATATCTAGGCTTGCCATAATTTTTTGAAAAAAAGTCCGGAAACTTTTCGAAATTTTTTAGTAGGGGGGAAGGGGGTGTTATATTTTTTCATATGTTTATTTGTTTGACTTTTTTTATTTTATTTTTTTTTTTTTTGGATAATTTTTTTCACTGGCTATTGTTGGTAAGTATTTTACAAAATAAAAAATCGACTTCGACAGTAGAATTTTCATAATATTCCATTAGACTCAATAAATGCAAAGAAATGAAAATTCTACTGTCGATTTAAATTTTTTAACATAATGTAACTTACAGTAATACATACTTAAATTATGTAGTACAAGCATGCATTATCTAACTAAAGTTAAACTAAGAAAAAATTTTTTATAAATTTTAAAAGTAATTTTTGGTACAGAGGGATCTAAATCATTATGAGACGGTAATTCATTAAAAAGGGTCAATGCCCAGGCTCGTATAGAGCATAATTAACTTTATATTGTTTTATAAAAAGTAATTTATAAAATCTGAGTTGTCTGGACGGAATATTAAACAGAATGCTTTCTAAGAGCGATTGACAGTCAATATTTCGAGAAACCGAATCATTGACTCAAGCCCTAAAAGCAATAACCATGAATAATACGGCGGAAGTTGTTCACTAAAATTTGAAGAACGCAAAGCGAATTTTGAAAAAGTCCAGTCTATTGGTGGCATTAACAAAATAAGGGCTCCAGATAACGGAAGCATATTCTAACTTTGACCTAACAAAAGAATTGTATAGCATTTTTAAAGTGTGGGGATCAGAAAACTCTAAGCTATTTCTGCGAATGAAAGCGAGCATAGAATTGCCTTAGGAATAAGAAAGTTTAAATGATCATTAAACGTATATTTAGAATCAAACACAACTCCAAGATCTTTAAAAGATTTGGTTGATTGAAGTGGGATATTAGTAAGATAATATGAATTGATAATGGTATGTAAAGTGAGCTTAGAGAAGGCCATACGGTAACACTTAGAAAAGTTTAGAGGCAGACCATTAACTTACTCCACTTCACTAGCCTGTTCAAATCAGACTGCAAGTGAAAAGCATCCGCCAAACAAGATATTTTCTTAAAATTTTTAAGGTCATCTGCAGAAAGTAGAAAACGCGAGTGTTTAAAGCATTTGAAAACGTCATTTATAAAAAGCATAAAGAACATTGGTCCCAAAATACTCCCTTGACGAACACCAGAGGATGCAGAAAAATTCATAAGAATTTACATTGTTAATCCAAAAAAAAACACATTCTATCCGATACATAAGAATGCATCCAATTCAACAAAGCAGAGTGAAAGCCCATTTTCGACAATTTCAAAAGCAGAAACTTATGCGAAACTCTGTCAAAGGCTTTCGAAAAATCGGTATATACTACATCCTTTTTATTACCGAGCTCAAGGGATGATATGCAAAACTCAAAGAACACGGAACGGTTAGTTACTGTGGAGTGACCCACAAAAAACCATGCTGCTCAGGGCAAATATGGCGTTTTATTAAAAAATAAAGTTTTTTACCTGCCTTAAATATAGACGTGATAGAAGCAATTTTCCAACACTTTAGATAATCACATTCAGATAGGGATTTATTAAAAATTTCACATAAGGGAGCAGCTAAGGAGTAAGCACTATTTAGCTGGAAAATGGAAGCAAAGCCATCAATATCTTATTTGAATGAACTTTTCAATTCAATGAGATGCTCCAAGACATCACTAACAGATAAGGTCAATGAGCCCAGATCAGTAAATGTATCAACGGACTCCACAATCTCATCAACAACAAAGTTAGACTTGAAAAAATGTGCAAACAGATTAACCGTATCAGCTATGTTAGTAAAGCACCTACTTTCAAAAGACATGGAAGTAGAAATTTGTGAGCCACCTTTTTTGGACTGAATAAAATTCCAAAAACTGTTCGGATTAGTTTTTATTTAGGATTCCAACTTCAATATGTATTGCTTGTATAAAAATTTATTAAGAAAATTAAATTCGCGCATATAGTGCACATAATTTTCATGATACCGGGGCTCATTTGTCACGCTTAACAATTTAAGAAATTTGTTACGAAGGTTTTTAAGCTTTTTAAGTCCCTTTGTATACCACGGCAACCTAAAATTCCTTTTCTTATGACGCGGTATATTATTTTTGCAGATAACAGCTAAATTTGATTTGTATAAATCATAGCACAGTTCAGTATTTTTACCTTCGAACAAGGCATTCCAATTTTGAGTGAAAATAAAATTATTTATACTATCGAAATTGCATATATTATAGTTGTATGATTTTTTTTTTTCTAACGAACTATTGAAGAATTCATAAAATTCAAGGATACTTATAAGCGGCTTGTGATGCATATCCGATTTTAAGATCGGATAGAAACATTAAAATTTAAGGTATAGATTTAAATGCACTAGGCTGCAGTTAGATGGATGACATCCGTAATATTTCTACATTGCTGCTTTGCTTGTACAAACCATGTTTCTTACCAAAATTGTTTCCAGCAAAGTTTGAACTTTTGATGATTTTTTTTTCTTATCTCCTTTGATACCTAATCTGCTTTCAAATTAGTAGGAACAAAAAACAATAAATAAGGAAGTACGTATTCTATTTATATTTAGCATACTATATATGTTTTTAATAATACATAAGTTTTTTAAATGATAATTTACTTGGAATACATTTAAAAACGTAACATTAATTTAACAATAAATAAATCACACGAGCACTTTCTTCCTAGGACAGAGATATTATATCTTTTTTCAGTTTTTTGTTTGGAAAAGGTCAACATTAATTCAACAATAAATAAATCACAAGCGCACTTTTTTCCTAGGAAAGAGATAATTTTAGCTTTTCAGTTTTTTGGGCCCAAGTTCGGAAAAGGTCGCCACAGGCTTAAAAAGCCTTGGCAATCCGGTCTAAGTCCTGACTTATGGCAAGCCTATCCATAACAGTTTTTTTGTCTTCATTTTTGCATTATCAGCTGTCAGTTTTCAACGTAGTATTGAATAGCAATATGGTTAGCAAATACAATAAACTATGGATTCAGTGTTGCATATTTGCAATAGCGTAGTAAATGCATTCCTGTATATTTTGATAGTGTAGAGCGGTTTTAAAAGGTTTTTTTTTGCAATGTTTTGCTTCTGGGCAAGCAAAACAGTGCATACATGACGGTCGGACTCGACGGTTTCAATGATTTTTTCCAAATTTTCGATATTTGGTCTTCTAGAGTGTGATGCATCTTTGAAATCAAAATTACAAGAACAGAATCAGTAAAGCAAAAGTGCGCATAATTGGCTATTACAGTATCAGAACCATAAATACTTTTCACATTTTCAGTCACCTGGCTGGAGTCTTTACCTTTATTGAAGAAAACCTGTAAAATGTGGCGAATATTGTCTATAGTAAGTAAATCAATCACAAACCATCTAAAAGATTTTGTAGTATGATACAGATGTAGATGTAGATCAGTGTTTGGCACGCCATAGGCACGCGTGCTCGGTACAAATCGTTTTTTTCACACAGACATGATCGGAAAAGCACACAAACGATGCGGCATAGCAGAGAAATACTGCATAGCTGAGGTTTAAAGCTTAGGAGCGTTCAGTCTATCTCTCAGCAAACAAACACAAGCATACATTACGTTTGTGTGTGTGCGCTCGTGTTTGCCAAACACTGATGTAGATAAATACAGATTACTAAAGCCATCTATTGAAAAAATAATGCCTTTCTTTTTACTACACCTTATTCAAATCTCTGATTTTTTTAGGAATTTGCCATTTTTAAATTTATACCCTTTAAAGATCTTCATTATTTTTAGAGGATGGCAAAAAAAAATATAAAATAACGAACACAATAAAATTAATTTCGTAAAATTGTTATTAAGACTTACCTCTTTAAGGAAAAAATGCTTTGATTAATTAAACATCATACATGAAACTAATGCATTTTTCTTTATTTCAGGTATGTACAGCTCGTCAAAAATTGATATGGTAAGACTTTAAGTGTTAAAAGATGATTAATTGAATTAAATGAATTTTTTTATTAAATTTTTTAGTTCTTATTAAATGTATTTAACTTTAAGAGGGACAGCTATTAAACTTCTCTCCTCCTTCCTGTATAATTCACCCATATACATTGACATGGATATCGGAAGTCCTTCTTGTGTCATTTTTTTTTTAATTGTCAAAAAGAAATTTTTTTGGCTCCATGCGTGAAATGGTTCACTTTTTCTCTTTTAGCTCAACAAACAAGAATGCCATAGTAAAAATCGTTAAATTTGCATTGAATTGAAATGGTCAGTAGTTGTAAGGATTTCTATTAGAAAAATACAATGACAACTGTTGAAAAATAGAGATATGAGAGAGATCTCAAGTGTGTTTGAAGCAATAGAATAAATGCAATTTGGAAATACTTTTCATTTAAATAACCTATCTTGTATTATAAGCTTTTTTATGTGCAAAACAATATGTTAACAACTTTTTAAAAAAATTTAATTTATTCAAAGAGGAATAATATATGTTTTTAATGAATATTATATTTATATAATAAATTTTCAGTTTCATTAATATTTTGAAACAGCAAAAATTTAAATTTTTCGATCATTTTCGTAAAATTTAATGCAGATTTAATAACAAACGAACTTCAAAAATCTTCTATATGAACTTTGAAATTAATTATTTAAAGAAAAATAAGTATTTTCCTTACACAGAGATGTTTTTCGGGTTTAAGTTTCGGTGGAAAACCAAAATTGACAAAATTGGTTATCCGAAAAGGATTTTTTTTTTAAAAAAGTGCCCATTCCTATTGCGAAACTGCTGGTAGACTAACATATTAAAAAATAATAATTGAAAATTAGATAGTGGCCCTCTTAGTTTTTCTACAAACCTTTGCTGTTACTTTTACATATATAATAATTTTTTGACTTTAATGTAAACTTTCAACTTAAGCTTACTACAAAATAAATGGGCGCTAAGCAAAATTGTATATCGTAATTGTATTACAAAATTATTGTTAAGGTACAATAAAACAATATCGTATAACACGATAAACAAACATTGGAACAAAGCATAAGAAATCACGGCGCCAGCGGCTTTGACAAGGACAAGTAATCCTTTTTATTTTCTCCACTAATTCTACCCACCCGACTATTGCAATTTTTAATTATGCCTATTGTGATGAAAACAACAACAGCAACAACGATAACAACGGCAACAAGAAAAAAAAACAACAAACACATTACCAACAACACTTCGCTTAAATTGCCGACAATTCACTCTCCGGCCGTCAAGTTGGTCGTATCCTAAGCTTAATCCTTTCCAGATGGCGTTGAATTGAGCGCATTGTTTGTCGCGTACAAAGGACTCAGAAAGTACCGTTATGTCGAGAACCAAACGCACATAAGAACAGAGAAAAAATGTTGTAGGTAGTAGAGGAGAAGAAGTTTTTTTTTCTTGACTTGACTCAACTCGGCTTGACTTGCCAGCAGAACAAATTTCATTGCAAGCAAAATGTAAGCAGGCTAAATAACGGTAAAAGTTCGCTCGACTCAGCATACGGCTTCCCTACAAAAGAATAGAACAGAACAGTTCCTGCGGCTAAAAGCTCTCTGTTAACATCTAAGGAGCTAATGCAGCAGACGTCGAATCACACGGTTGCAATAACCTAAGGCGGAAAGTTCTGAACAAGACAAAGGCCGACAGCGTTGCCACTTAACGGTCCTCCTTTTTTTTAATGTTATATTTAATGTTACACGTTGTAGGATTAAAACTTTTTCAAAAAAGATTCCTCACTCCGAAAGAGCTGTAATATAAGTTGAAAAAAGAGATCAAGTTGTTACAGAGTAGCACTCAAGTTCAATGCCGGAAACTTTCGACTGTTTGTCGATTTGAAGCCATGATTTGTTAACTTTTCTCTAAGTAGCGTTATTAAATTACTAAACTAGCTGAGAATAGCTGGTACCTGAAACCTTTTCAACATCAATGGTCTTGATTGTAGAATATTTACAGTGGGTATAGAAGGAATACCTCTTCGTCATTAGTCCTCTATTCAACCGTTCCGCTGAAAGAGTACTTGGAAATAAATTTCTTCTCCATTGAATGTGGTTGCATGTTCAACTTCCTGCAAAACATTTCATACCTCAGCGAAAGATTTGAACGTTCTGCTAAAACAAAAGAACACATAACCCAAGCAAAAACTTTCTAATGTGTGCCACATGCAGACCTGACTGCAATAAAAAACCGCGTCTTTTTCTCCATTACATACATATATAAATTATATTCTTGTTTGTTTTCCATTTTGTTTTATTCCACTTTCTTGACTTTAGTGCAAAAAAATGAGAGAAAAAATAAAAATGCGAAGAAATCAAAGATAAAATTATAAAAACACGGTTTTTTGCTCCTGTAACTGCAGCAGCTGCAATAAAAGGAAATCACATCCGTTGCTGCACGCTATGAATCTCAAAGTTTTGCCTTGATTCTTCTGAAGGGCTTTCGTTGCGATTGCGTTTTCCTGTTTCTTTAGTTTTTTGTTTTTTTTTATTTTGCTCCTATTTTGTCCTTGTGAATGTTACTTGCAGCGTTTTTAGCCAATTGCAGCACGTGCTTTAGGCGCTTCCTTCTTTGGTAATTTCAGTCTTTTTACTTGCAATTAGTTTTGCTGCCTCTCAACTTACAACTTGTGGTGATGAAGTTTTTCTATGTCTTCTATTTATTTTTCAGTGTCTCAGTGTTCACGGCAATTGCACACACACAGAATTAAAGAGGAAGATTGCACCAGGTCAAACGTTAAACGCGAATTTTATAAAATTTTTATTGAGGCAATTATTGCTTAAATGGTTCATGCTGAGCACGTCAATCTGAACTGGTAATTCAACAACGTTGTGAGAAATAACAAAATAACTCAGTCAGCCAATACTTTGAATAGAGACTGACTTAAATAATTTGCGAATTTTTGTTAAAATCTCGAAGAAATCTGCTGATGCGGATGTTTTAAGAATCACCGCATTTTTATGTTGGATAAAAACTTGCAAAAAAATAACTTTTCTGAAAATTTGAAATCTAAATTTATAGTACGAGAAATAATCTCTTTTTGGGTCATAGCAGTTCGCTCAAATTGTAAACAATTATATAAGTTATATCAGTTGGTGCCAAATGTTCGACAATGCGCTGTTCTAAGCGCCTACAACAGGAGACGAACTATCTTTCACTGCCTGAAACAGCTTCACACAGACGCTGATTTTCGAGAAGGAGCTAAAATATCAATTCTGCGCATTGGCGACTGATCTGCCAGTGGCGCAGGCTGTTCTACCTGTGTCCTTGCCAGCTGCTCAGCAGGCAAAGACGGTTGAGACATGGTCCTTGTTTGTGCGCAGCAAGACAGCTGGTGCAAAATCAAAGGAGGTTGTTAACGCGGTGGTTAAGGAGGTTGGCCCCGCTCTTGAAGTAACATGGTGAGGCTAAATGCAAAAATGCATTACATTGTCGAAATTGCTCTTTCAGGGGATTTTCATCGACGCATTTGTTGTTATCAATGATTTGTCCAAACTATAGAAGCATAGTTGAGCGTCAGACTTCTAGACATTAATGAGCATAAAAATTATGCACGTGTTTTCTGATCTCGAACTCTGCTGTTTTTTGTATTAGACCTTCCTAGATGGCGCTGAGGAAGATATCTACTAGAACGTAGTGTATTTTATTGTATTTTATTTTTATATCAACAATATTAAATTGAAATGTTATAATACACGCAAAAAAACTATAACTGTAAAGTTTCATATAAATTTCATACAAAATATACTGTTTTTTTCCTGTAATTGTGCTACAAGAGAGCCAAAACTGAACATTTTTATAATAAAAGTACCACATTTTACTGTATTTTTGAAAGTATTTTCTGATTCATTTCCATGTACATTTTTGTGTATAAAATGTTATATTTTACTGTGTTCTAACGTAATTTTACTAGAGGTGGGTAATAGCACAATTGTTTGTATGTTGACTCACCAGCACATGTGCACCCTTGTGTGTCAGCACACTGTGCTAACACAATTGTGCCACAATCGAACAAATCACTTATAAAAGTGTCGATAAGAAATAGAGTGGTAACACCTATGCACAGGTGTAATGCAGTGCACAGTAGCGATAACCAATGAGTGTCAGTGAAGAAGCTTAGCACAACTCTCTGCTATTCATCCCAACACAGCACACAAAAGTAACTTTACGCACAAAAGTTCGTCAAAGCTCTGCTCTTTGCGTGCAATTGTGCCACTATGTGAGTCAACGTAGTGTGCTAGCACACATGGCCATAGCACAGCACTAAATATTACCCACCTCTAAATTTTACCGTTTGCGCAAATGTGTACAATGTTTACCTACCGTCGTCGCTTTTACTGTGTTGACCATGAATTTTGTTTTGATAAAACATTTTAATAAGAAGAGATTCATTAGATTCATTACTTTTCAGAGTAACAATCAACAATCAATCAATCAAATATATTACCATGTTTATTTCTGAAATGCTCCTTTTATTTTTTTTTTTTTTTAATGCAATAAAACAAATATTTATTTGGAAGTTTTATTTTTTTTTATTTTAAATAAACACTAAAAATACATTTTATAAATTAAAGGCAAAGTCTTTTGTCCCAAAAATTTTTGTATTTCAAGCATCTTAACATTTATTTATAACATAACTATTTCCATTGCATTGTTTTACCATATACGTTACACCATGGAATACCTTTTTGCTTCAATATTAACTGCATTATTCTGTATCACGAAGAAGCACACCAACGATGAAAAAGACACGAGAAGCAATACAATTTAGTATGGAAGAAAGTATTGCTTCTCGTGTCTTTCTCATCGTTGGTTTGCTTCTTCGTGACACAGAATAATGCAGTAAAACACCGTTTTCTTTTGTTGTTTTTATTTGTTTTCTTTGTTTGCAAAAATTATTCTATTTCTTGAAAATGTACTTCACAGATAACTGTGCTTTACTTGACGAACTTGACTCGAAAATAAAATGATGGCAAGCTGAACGCTTAGTCCCAGTTAATACTCGTCAAGAATTGACGTTCAAGTTTTGCATATTCCCTTTTAAACTTGACTATTCAATTTACACTCGTCAAGAGTTGACAGTCAATTGTTTCTTTCGCTCCTCCCTTTTCCATCTCATGTTTGCACTGATCACGCCGAAATAAATTGAAAATAGCGGGACAACGAACGAACACAAAAAAGGAATTGCCGGGAACAAAATAGTCGGTTATCATGGCTCTATACCGGTCTCCATTAACGGTAACTGACTCTCCAGCATTATTTCGGAAGAAGTATGGCCCAATGACTCCACCAGCCCATAGAGCACACCAAACAGTCAGTTTTTGTGGATGTAATGGCGTCTCAAGGGTCTCATGTGGATTCTCTTCACTCCAAATGCGGCAATTTTGCTTGTTGACGTAGCCATTCAACCAAAAATGAGCCTCATCACTGAACAAAATTTTGCGATGAAAATCAGCATCGAGATCAATCTCATTTTCGGCCCATACACCAAAATCACGACGCATTGCATGGTCTCGCGGCTTTAATTCTTGCACAAGCTGGATCTTGTAAGGTCGCAAGCCAAGATCTTTGCGCAAAATCTTCCATAAAGTTGATGGACAAAGCTCCAATTGCTGTGCACGGTGGCGAATCGATTCATTCGGGTCCTCTTCAACATTTTGCTCTACAACGGCAATTGTTTCTTCGGTGCGCACTGTTCGACGTCTCTGCGGATGCGTATTATCACATAGAGTAAACGTAGTGCGAAAACGACCCATGGTTAACCGAATTAATTGCTCTGATGGACGATTATGTCGACCATAAAATGGACGGAGCTTGCGGTAAACTTCGCGAACTGAACCATTATTTTCGAAATAAATTTGCACGATTTGCAAGCGTTGTTCTTTTGTCAACCTGTTCATGATGAAATGGCAAACCAAACTGAACATAAATGACATTAGAGTTGTCAGATTTGACCACAAAATGCCAGTTTTATCTCTATTCGAAAAACAAACCTCTAAAAAAAACACCCTTTATAAGTATTTTATCAGGTTCTAATTTAGAGCTTTAGGTCAAGTAATTTATGAAAGAAGACAGCAACAACAACAACAACTCTGCATAAAGCCAATCAGACAGCACACTAGACAGACAGATTTTTAAAAATATGTTAGTTTGCCTGTTGATAGCTAAGTAATTATATTTTTATAAAACAATAAAATGTTCATGTTCTTTTTTAAATACTATAAAAAATACAGTAATACAGCAATAAACTCTATTAAATAAATTTTAAATTTCAGGTGTATGACTATGCAAAACTTGATTG